>CM069453.1:68415708-69094680 GCA_035610835.1 Ophiura sarsii | reverse complement strand
GAGTCCACAATTGCATAGTGAGAACAGCCCTTATTGCACCAAATAGTTTGAAAAGACCAATTTTATTGATCTGAATGTAATGAAAGGTTAAAATATGTCAAAGTTGATAAAAAATAACAAACCTAATTATATTTATTATATGACAAAATTAATGAAATTTGGGCATCTATGGATACTTATATTTTTGGGACAGCCTGTATATTTGGATGGTAAATTTAATTAATCCTCTATGCCTCTTTGCACGGATTCACCATTTGCGAGGAGATCCTCGACCTGAGACTATTAGAGGGCTACGTCTCCATTATACCGGCATGAAAAAGTACAATTTTCCAACTAATTTGCTGTCTTTCTGTCTCCTTTCTGCCCCCTTCCCTTCTCTTTTGTCTCCTCTTACATACATACATACATACACGTTTTTATATAGCGCTATTTCATTCAGATCACGGTGCTGAACATTCAGCGCCAAGTTGCGACATACATACAAACAGACAGACAATAGACGAATATGTTACCGAATGAATGAGAGTACAAATACAGACCCCAAATCACAAACACCCGTACTGAAATGATCCACCAAGTGAACAACGGCACAGCAGTTAAGTATGAGCGCTCTAACCTGATGCGTCACCTTCTCCCTTTTTCCCCCTTCTCCCTTTTCCCGATCTTCCGCTGCCTTCCCGATTTTCCCGTTAATTTTGGTGCAAGGGGTGAGGGGGCACGCCCTTTAATGTTCAAGGTTGCGCAAGGTTGCAAGGTTCAAGGTTGTTGCAAGGTTGCACAAGCTTGTCGCAAGCTTGGTGCAAGCTTGTGGTTGATTGCTGCAAGGTTGCACAACCTTTTTAGAAGAACCAAACTGGTTGCGCAAGCTCCTGCAACCTTCTCCGAAGAACCAAACTGGTTGCACAAGCTTGTCGCAAGTTGTGGATTGCTGCAAGGTTGCGCAACCTTCTCAGAATTACCAAACTGGTGGCGCAAGCTCCCTGCAACCTCTTCAGAAACACCAAACTGGTTGCGCAATGTTTCTTCTTATCTTCAAAGGTCAGGGCAAAAGGTCAAACATGTGAAATAAACATTACTGTCATTGTAACCTTTACTAAAATTGTAGTGCCTTTGATGATTAAAGGTAGATGACCCGATCACATTTCGATTTTCAACTTGAAGTTTTCTATTCTACATGAAAGGTCATCCTTAAAAAAGTCGTGTTCCAAAGTGTGAGTTGCATAGCTCTAATGGTTCTTATTTTACACGCACAAGATGCTGTGAACTGTACCCATTGAGTAGTACACAAACTATATCGGTGGTATACCACCATTCGCGGTAATTCGACGTTATTTCATCGATTTCTCCGTAATTATACCGATTTAGGCCGTCAAATTTCAGTATATGATGAGAAAAATACGAGCTTTCAGATATGATAAATCTCCGTATGTTTGAAATAATTCTGTGTTACGAAAATGTGATCGGGTCATCTACCTTTAATTGTACCCATACTTTTTAGGACCGTTCATTATTTATGCTGGAGGGGGGTTGGGTAAAATATAGGGGGGTCATGTAACTTTCATATGTTGAAATAGGGGGGGTTATGTAACTTTTATTCTTAAACAGGGGGGGTTGTGTAACTTTTTTAACTATAAAGATGGTGGTGATTGGGTGATTTTAGAGGCTATATGAGTGTAAAGGCCATTTTTTCTGCGCGTTCTCGCTCATTTTCTTACGACCTATCAACTTCAAACATGTACTATGATGAGACGACTTTCGGACAGCAAATCTTTTTTGTGCACGCCCTGCTCGGACAATCTTTTGAAAAAACACCTATATAATCATCAACGGTTGAAAACATTAGAGCCATGGGTACAAAACATGTTAATTAGCATAGGCCTATGTTCCAAAATCCAACAATTATATGATTAAAAACGTAATTTCTTGCATGCTTTTCATCTCGTCTCACTCTCAGCTCTGCACCTAAGCTCACAAAAGTAGAATGTTTCATACGTTTTTGTCAGGATGTTCTAACGTTTTTGTCGGGTATAAAGACTCACAAAACCACCCAAAATGTATAAATATATGACAAATTTTTCACCTCGCTACGCTCGCAATGTAGTTAGTATAATTTCACACAATCAAGAGATCAAAAGATCAAGAGAGGGTATCAATAAATTATTGGGCACAAACAGAACTTACCAACGAATCCATGGACAAAAGAAAAAGACAGCTACTAAGATATGTGACGAGTTGATTTTTATTTTTTTTTGGGGGGGGGGTTGTGTAAAAAGCTACTGGTTAGCAGGGGGGTCATGTAATTTTCAGTTTCAGCTGTAGGGGGGGTTAGGTAATTTTGACATACGAGTCTCGAATTTGTCCCAACCCCCCCTCCACCATAAATAATGAACGGTCCCTTAATCAATTTCATAATGAAAATAAAGTATGCTAGAAAAATGAGTTGTGCATAATATTCTAATCTCTGAAGGAAATTGATGTTGCAGATAAAAATGATGACAAATAGTAAGTTTAAAACAGTAAGCTTATTTGGTATTTGATTCCGAATTGAGGCACGTTTTTGGTGGAAAATTTACATCGCAAGGTTGCGCAAGCCCATATTTTTCCACAACCTTGTGTTTCCAACAACCTTGTGTTTCCAACAACCTTGTGTTTCCAACAACCTTGTGTTTCCAACAACCTTGTGTTTCCAACAACTTGTGTTTCCAACAACCTTGTGTTTCAACAACCTTGTGTTTCAACAACCTTGTGTTTCCAACAACCTTGTGTTCCAACAACCTTGTGTTTCCAACAACCTTGTGTTTCCAACAACCTGTGTTTCCAACAACCTTGTGTTTCCAACAACCTTGTGTTTCCAACTACCTTGTGTTTCCAACAACCTTGTGTTTCCAACAACCTTGTGTTTCCAACTACCTTGTGTTTCCAACAACCTTGTGCTTGCACATTTCAAACAGGTTGAGCAAGCTATGTTTCTGCAAGCTTGTGTCATACCGCATACATACATTGCAAGGTTGCGCAAGCTATATATAGTGTTCCTGCAAACTTAAGGTTACACCGCAAACTGACATTGCATGTTGCGCAAGGTTGTATTTTCCTTGCGCAAGGTTGCAGAATTGATTGCGATAAAGGTTGCGATTTTCATAAGGATATAAGGACCATTATAGTTAGAAAACTAGACATTTTTGCGCGTTTGGAACAAGATTGCTTCATGAACGTTTCAGGACCATTTTGTGTTAATATAACCAAATTTGTGGCTACGCGCATAATTAATTTAAACGTTTTATTGTTCAAGCTTAACAAGGTGCTTCAGAAACGTTTTCTGGACCTTTTTAGTGTTAAAATAGACATAGTTTGCACGCTTCGCTGGAATTAGTTCACTGTTTATAATTATACCGTGTGTCATAACCTTACGAATAATGCAATCACCAAAATTTGGTTGCAGCAAGGTGGTACCAGGTTGCGCAAGGTTGTCGCAAGGTTGCAGACGTTTGTCGCAAGGTTGCGCAAGGTTGTGATGATTGCTGCAAGGTTGCGCAACCTTCTCAGAAAAACCAACTGGTTGTGCAAGGTTGCTGCAACCAGTTCAGAAGAACCAACTGGTTGCGCAAGGTTGCGGATGGTGCTGCAAGTTGGCCAACCTTCTCAGAATTCCCAAACTGGTTGCGCAAGCTCCTGCAACCAGTTCAGAAGAACCAAACTGGTTGCGGATGGTTGCGCAACCTTCTCAGAATTACCAAACTGGTTGCGCAACCTCCTGCAACCAGTTCAGAAGAACCAAACTGGTTGCGGATGGTTGCGCAACCTTCTCAGAAGTACCAAACTGGTTGCGCAAGCTCCCGCAACCAACTGGTTGCGCAAGCTCCGCAACCTCTTCAGAACACCAAACTGGTTGCGCAAGGTTTCTTCTTATGTTCAAAGGTCAGGTCAAAAGGTCAAACATGTGACATAAACATTGCTGTCATTGTAACCTTTACTAAAATTGTAGTGACTTTGATGATTAATTGTACCCATACTTTGTAATCAATTTCATAATGAAAATGAGGTATGCTAGAAAAACAAGTTGTGAATCATATTCTAATCTTTGAAGGAAACTGATGTTGCAGATAAAAATGCTGAAGAATAGTAAGTTTAAAACATATAAGCTTATTTTGGTATTGGTTCCGAATTTTGACACACGTTTTTGGTGGTTGCTAGCTGGTTGCAAACAGGTTGCGCAAGGTTATATTTTTCCAAATTTAACCAGTTGCTTGCGCAACCTTGCGCAACCTTGCACCACTAGCTGGTTGCGGCAGGTTGCGCAAGCTTTAGATGTTTCTGCAAGGTTGCGCAAGGTTATAATGTTCCAAATTTAACCAGTTGCTTGCGCAACCTTGCGCAACCTTGCACCACTAGCTGGTTGCGGCAGGTTGCGCAAGCTTTAGATGTTTCTGCAAGGTTGCGCAAGGTTGCGCAAGGTTGTAGTGTTCCAAATTTAACCAGTTGCTTGCGCAACCTTGCACCACTAGCTGGTTGCGGGAGGTTGCGGCAGGTTGCGCAAGCTTTAGATGTTTCTGCAAGGTTGCGCAAGGTTGTAATGTTCCAAATTTAACCAGTTGCTTGCGCAACCTTGCACCACTAGCTGGTTGCAGCAGGTTGCGCAAGCTTTAGATGTTTCTGCAAGGTTGCGCAAGGTTGTAATGTTCCAAATTTAACCAGTTGCTTGCGCAACCTTGTGCTTGGTTGAGATACAAACTTAAGGTTACACCGCCAACTGACATTGCAAGGTTGCGCAAGGTTGTATTTTTCCAGATTTAACCTTGCGCAAGGTTGCGCAAGGTTGTAATGTTCCAAATTTAACCTTGCGCAAGGTTGCGCAAGGTTGTATTTTTGCAAATTTAACCTTGCGCAAGGTTGCGCAAGGTTGTAATGTTCCAAATTTAACCTTGCGCAAGGTTGCGCAAGGTTGTATTTTTCCACATTTAAGGTTGCGCAAGGTTGCAGAATTGATTGCGATAAAGGTTGCGATTTTCATAAGGGAAGTGATTACCCCCCCTATCAAGTACAAGTGTAAATGATTATTTAGAAAGGTATAAACGTACCAATACTTTAGTTTTGTGATAAGTCTAACCCTAAGTTGTTGGCACCATCATGATCAAACACTTCTTGCACTCTTTGTACCCAGTGTATGTCGACAAGCGCCCTCAACGTCGATTATGGAATATTTTCCATTATGGTTTTGAAGTTGGTCACGTGTCGTACAGTAGGGAGGCTCGTAAAGTGTTTGCAAATGCAAAGTATGCTTATTTGGGTACCATGGTATAGCTAGAGGTCCCCTCTTTCCATACATACCAAAACAAGTACAAACATCACACGCATGACATCACAATGACGTCACTAAACATGGCCGACCTCAAAATCCCGCCGTATTTGCAGTGAGGTACAGGTACCTTTAAATTTCACCTCTTCAGTAAAACAGCTATAAAATTCTGAAAACCCGATCAATTTTGATGGTCTAAACGCTGAGATACATCTAATAGATGTGGGCTACCAATATCAGATGGGTGGAAGAGCTTTGCACAACATCTTCTCTCCAGTAATGATGATAATCAGCAGTGCCAGGGGGGGTAATCACTTATGACACACCGTATATTATAATGGGTAACAAGAAGCATGTTAAGCTTCAATACCGAAACATTTAACCCAATTCGCGCCCAGGAACCTTTTTCGGGACCATTAAAAATGTATACTTCTCAGACCCCATTCACCCAGCATCACGTGCTGCTCACTCTATTTCGCTTGGCTCCAGGGGCGGACTGGCCACTGTGGCGTTGTGGCGATCGCCACATGGGCTGCTTGGTTATGGACCTCTCAGGGCCGGTTACTCCCCCTTTCCCATTGTGTAAAGCATTTTTGTGGGCCGTTTTGGACTAAACCCTTATGAAAATCGCAACCTTTATCGCAATCAATTCTGCAACCTTGCGCAACCTTGCGCAACCTTAAATGTGGAAAAATACAACCTTGCGCAACCTTGCGCAAGGTTAAATTTGGAACATTACAACCTTGCGCAACCTTGCGCAAGGTTAAATTTGGAAAAATACAACCTTGCGCAACCTTGCGCAAGGTTAAATTTGGAACATTACAACCTTGCGCAACCTTGCGCAAGGTTAAATTTGGAACATTACAACCTTGCGCAACCTTGCGCAAGGTTAAATTTGGAACATTACAACCTTGCGCAAGGTTAAATTTGGAAAAATACAACCTTGCGCAACCTTGCAATGTCAGTTGGCGGTGTAACCTTAAGTTTGTATCTCAACCAAGCACAAGGTTGCGCAAGCAACTGGTTAAATTTGGAACATTACAACCTTGCGCAACCTTGCAGAAACATCTAAAGCTTGCGCAACCTGCTGCAACCAGCTAGTGGTGCAAGGTTGCGCAAGCAACTGGTTAAATTTGGAACATTACAACCTTGCGCAACCTTGCAGAAACATCTAAAGCTTGCGCAACCTGCCGCAACCTCCCGTAACCAGCTAGTGGTGCAAGGTTGCGCAAGCAACTGGTTAAATTTGGAACATTACAACCTTGCGCAACCTTGCAGAAACATCTAAAGCTTGCGCAACCTGCTGCAACCAGCTAGTGGTGCAAGGTTGCGCAAGCAACTGGTTAAATTTGGAACATTATAACCTTGCGCAACCTTGCAGAAATATCTAAAGCTTGCGCAACCTGCCGCAACCAGCTAGTGGTGCAAGGTTGCGCAAGGTTGCGCAAGCAACTGGTTAAATTTGGAAAAATATAACCTTGCGCAACCTGTTTGCAACCAGCTAGCAACCACCAAAAACGTGTGTCAAAATTCGGAACCAATACCAAAATAAGCTTATATGTTTTAAACTTACTATTCTTCAGCATTTTTATCTGCAACATCAGTTTCCTTCAAAGATTAGAATATGATTCACAACTTGTTTTTCTAGCATACCGCATTTTCATTATGAAATTGATTACAAAGTATGGGTACAATTAATCATCAAAGTCACTACAATTTTAGTAAAGGTTACAATGACAGCAATGTTTATTTCACATGTTTGACCTTTTGACCTGACCTTTGAACATAAGAAGAAACCTTGCGCAACCAGTTTGGTGTTTCTGAAGAGGTTGCGGGAGCTTGCGCAACCAGTTGGTTGCGGGAGCTTGCGCAACCAGTTTGGTACTTCTGAGAAGGTTGCGCAACCATCCGCAACCAGTTTGGTTCTTCTGAACTGGTTGCAGGAGGTTGCGCAACCAGTTTGGTAATTCTGAGAAGGTTGCGCAACCATCCGCAACCAGTTTGGTTCTTCTGAACTGGTTGCAGGAGCTTGCGCAACCAGTTTGGGAATTCTGAGAAGGTTGCGCAACCTTGCAGCAACCATCCGCAACCTTGCGCAACCAGTTTGGTTCTTCTGAACTGGTTGCAGCAACCTTGCACAACCAGTTTGGTTTTTCTGAGAAGGTTGCGCAACCTTGCAGCAATCATCCACAACCTTGCGCAACCTTGCGACAAACGTCTGCAACCTTGCGACAACCTTGCGCAACCTGGTACCACCTTGCTGCAACCAAATTTTGGTGATTGCATTTTCGTAAGGGAAATGTGTCCTTACCGCCCCCCCCCCCCCCCCCCCCCCCCCCCCCGCTACGCTGACCTGACATGGTCAAAAAGGGCCGCTTTAATAATTTTGCCACAGCCGCTTTCAGGTCCCAGTCCGCCCCTGCTTGGCTCGTGCCTCTTACCTAATGATGTTATATATACATAGCCATGGAATTTCAAAACTTTACACCGCGTTGTTTGCTTTTGCAAAATTGAAGGGAAAAAATCCAATTTTGAATGATATTAACAATAAGCCAATATTGATTGGTAATGAAGTGTAGGCTTTTCAATAAAATATTGGTCAAAAGTACACACCAAATCGCACCAAATGGGTTAGAAAATTTAAGAAAAATCAATTCAGAGGGGGCACTTCCCCACAGACTCCCCCTGTCCGCGTCAACGCGGATAGCGGTGCGCTTTAATTAGTCAATAATGCATACTTTTTAAGCCCCTGGTAAAAAATCCTGCGCACGCATGTGCACAGCGTCAATTTTGTTCGCTTTATTATGCATGATGTCAATTTGGTTCACTTTATGAGACAATATGTCAATTTGGTTCACTTTATGTGACATAATGTCAATTTGGTTCACTTTATGAGCCACAATGTCAATCCGGGTCACTTTTTTTTTTTAGTATCTTTATTATTTTTTGAATTATCAACCAAACAGTGCCAAAAAATGTGATTTTTTACCAAAAATGGTGATTTTTACGATTTTGAAAAAAAAACACCAAAAAACGATTCCTAGGGAATTGTATGAGGAATATAATAAAACTAGTATGACAAAATTTGACAAAATATATTTTGAGTTATCTTTGCAGAACCTAAAATGGGTCAAAAATCGTGTTTTTTATAATTTTCTCCAAAATGGTCATTTTCATGATCATGGTTGGATTCATTGAACCCTTTCCTGCAAAAAAATGTACACTTTTATCTAGACTAAATGAATAATGAAGAAGTTACGGCAGTTTTACGGAAGCTATACCGAAGGTGCACATCCTCCTTAAAGGGGCATTAAGAGATGTGGTGTATGCAGCGCCCTCAATTACAAAAATATATAATAAAAACTGGGATTTGTATATTTTAACAATTATATTATATGTATGAACTTACACCTATAAGGATTAAGAAAAATCAGCCCTCTTTGTACAACAAAACGTTGATTCAAAAATGCTGATCTAGCCGAAATCAGCATTTTACATGGTTATGGTTATGGGTGGTATTCCAACATATTTAAAACATTGTTTTACTCAAGTTTTGCTGGGTTTTTAGTAGAAACAACAATAATGGCAATTCTTAATGTTCATCTTGAAGTCTGAAGTTAATTAATTAAAATTAAAAAAATTCAACATGACATTGTGTCCAGGCCATATCCAAATCTAGTCATCATTGCGAGGGACGGATTGATGTTTTCGATTATCCTTTCTTTTCAGTCAGAAACCTAGACACCAAAAGCATATCACATGAATAACAAGTTAACAACCCAGTGTACTCCGCAAAAAAAGAAAAGAAATAGCAACGATTACACATGTTGCCATAGCAACACATTTTATTGCGCGAGGGATGGAATTTTTTTCTTCTTTTCATTATCCTGCCTTTCCAGTGTAACTGTGCACTTTGAGTATACTGCATAACACTAAGCAACCAATATACTTCAATATCAATATGCAAAAATAAAGCCACAATGAAGCAAATTGCTATGGCAACGCAAATTTAAAACGCGAGGGACAGAATTGTCAAATGAGGGACGGAATGGTTTAAATTGCATCGCCATAGCGAAATACTCTACAGTAGCATTCTGTTTTGCCTGTCATAAAAGCACATAGGTAGTTCATTCCAAAAACCCACTCAAGGTGTCAAATCTACCAACAGGAAATTTAGGACTTCTAAAAATGTCTCTCAAATTCTGTCCCTCGCACAAACGGAAGTTTTGGATTTGGCCCGTCCCTTTAAAGGGCCATTGAGAGATGTATCGATATACTAAATGAGCAAACGTAAAGATAATCATCAACATAGCCCAATCCAAAATGTCATAGAATTCCGACATCGACTTCATGCCAAAACAAGCAAATAACGGCACTTCCAGGTTGAGATTTGCCACGAAAGTCTGTGAGTAAAACGATGCATAACTTCCGAATTCAGCACCTGAGTTTCGATATGATCATATTGAAACTAAGAAAATCATGAAATTTTATATATGATAAACGGCGAATGTTGGTAAACTGTTTCAGATGGTAGTTAGTATATGCCTAAGTATTACTTTGATGCAAAAAAACTGATTTCCAGGATAATTGAGGGCGCACTCCATACGTATCTCTCAATGCTCCTTTAACTTTGCAGTGCCACAGAGGAAACACACTCTTATGAGTAAATTTAAATTTGGTCATCAGTTGACAGTTCATCAGGGTATTTTACATGTTTCAATATCTGTCCCATTTCTGTGGGTGAAAAAACACCCTCAACGTATGGGTATGAACAGAAGTCATGATTGTTTAGCAGACTCGTCCCAACAGGGAAGTTGGTAATCGCGTATAACAGATTAACACATTTAATAGTACTACAAGTCAGAGTAATTTGTCATCAGTTGGTATTATTCACCATAGGATATTTTCATATTTTGCATGTTTCACTATATGTCCCCATCCTGGCGGGTAAAAAACCCAAAAAACCCACAAAAAACCCAACGTATGGGTGTTCTGTACTAATAACACATTACAACCTGCCTGCCTAGTGCAGTGGCCACTCGTGACAAACAATGTTTTGCGTCCCAATAGAGAAACCATTTAAGCTTACTATTGTAACTTGTAAGTGTTAGCCTAAAAGCGTCGCGTCGCTAACTAATATACTTACATAATACCAGTCTGTAGTTGGTTTCTCTTGATTTGTCCGAACCTTCAACAAACTTTATCTTGGATGCCAGTGTCGTGGCGCAATGGCTAGAGCATCAGACTTGCAATCGAAAGGTTGTGGGTTCGAATCCCATCTCAAGCGATTGTCACAAACTCCAAGAGCAATCATTGTAACGTCCAAAAAAGGAGCATCCTTTATGATGTTTCCAAATAGACGTA
This sequence comes from Ophiura sarsii, assembly GCA_035610835.1. NCBI lineage: Eukaryota > Metazoa > Echinodermata > Ophiuroidea > Amphilepidida > Ophiuridae > Ophiura > Ophiura sarsii. The sequence continues at coordinate 69,084,023 of CM069453.1, read as the reverse complement.
AAATTTGTATGTAAAGAAACTGACCAGTAATGGTCAGCTTGGCGAAATAGCGACGAAGGTCGTTCCTGCCGAGTTCCTTAGGGAGGATCAATCAAACAAACAAAACAAATCTGAAAAACGGTCAGGGAGTATATAATTATGAGGGAAGTAACTTCCAGTCAAAACCTGCTTCCGTGCACGCAAATTCACTTGTGATTACTCTTATGGAGGGCGCCCCATCAAGTAACTGAAAGTACCCAGAGGATGTCCGACTACACGCTTTGACTAAAGCAGTGCGATTTTGACATACTCTGTTTTATGAAATGAGGAATAACTAGCGCGCGGTGGGAAAATTTTGTGATACAATTTTTTTTAAAAATCCAATGTTTAAACTGATAAAACAACGTCATTTGTTACAAAAATAACATGATTTCATAGGCCTATAAAGTGGCTTTGTGTAAGAATTAATCACAAAATCTTGATATTGTGTCTCATAAAGTGAAATAAATGGACATTGTGTCTCATACAGTGAACCAAATTGACATCATGCCACATAAAGTGAACCAAACTGACATTGTGTAACAAAGAGTAAACCATATTGACATTGTGGCTCATAAAGTAAACCAAATAGACATCATGCTATATAAAGTGAACCAAACTGACATTGTGTAACAAAGAATAAACCAAATTGACATTGTGTCACACAAAGTGAACCAAATTGACATCGTGCCACATAAAGTGAACCAAACTGACATTGTGTAACAAAGAGTAAACCAAATTGACATTGTGGCTCATAAAGTAAACCAAATAGACATCATGCTATATAAAGTGAACCAAACTGACATTGTGTAACAAAGAATAAACCAAATTGACATCATGTCACATAAAGTGAACCAAACTGACATTGTGTAACAAAGAGTAAACCAAATTGACATTGTGGCTCATAAAGTAAACAAAATAGACATCATGCTATATAAAGTGAACCAAACTGACATTGTGTAACAAAGAATAAACCAAATTGACATTGTGTCTCATAAAGTGAACCAAATTGACATCATGTCACATAAAGTGAACCAAACTGACATTGTGTAACAAAGAGTAAACCAAATTGACATTGTGGCTCATAAAGTAAACCAAATAGACATCATGCTAGGCCTATATAAAGTGAACCAAACTGACATTGTGTAACAAAGAGTAAACCAAATTGACATTGTGTCACACAAAGTGAACCAAATTGACATCATGCCACATAAAGTGAACCAAACTGACATTGTGTAACAAAGAATAAACCAAATTGACATTGTGTCTCATAAAGTGAACCAAATTGACATCATGTCACATAAAGTGAACCAAACTGACATTGTGTAACAAAGAGTAAACCAAATTGACATTGTGGCTCATAAAGTAAACCAAATAGACATCATGCTATATAAGGTGAACCAAACTGACATTGTGTAACAAAGAATAAACCAAATTGACATTGTGTCTCATAAAGTGAACCAAATTGACATCATGTCACATAAAGTGAACCAAACTGACATTGTGTAACAAAGAGTAAACCAAATTGACATTGTGGCTCATAAAGTAAACCAAATAGACATCATGCTATATAAAGTGAACCAAACTGACATTGTGTAACAAAGAGTGAACCAAAATGACATTGTGTCTCATAAAGTGAACCAAATTGACATTGTGGCTCATAAAGTGAACCAAATAGACATGCTACTTAAAGTGAACCAAACTAACATTGTGTAACAAAGTGTAAACCAAATAGACATTGTGGCTCATAAAGTGAACCAAACTGTGACATGTGTAACAAAATGTTTAAAAACAAATCGTCAATGTATTGCATAAATACAACATGAAGTAAACCAAACTGACATTGTGTAACAAAGATTAAACCAAATTGACATGGTGTTGCATAGAGTTAACCAAATTGACGTTGTGTAGCATACATTGAACCAAATATTGACATTCTATCAAATAAAGTAATTTCATAGGCCTATAAGAGTGAACCAAATTGATATTGTGTCACATCAAGTAAACCAAATTTACATCATGCCACATAAAGTGAACCAAAGTGACATCATGTCACATAAAGTGAACCAAATTAACACGGCCGTGTCTCATAAAGGGAACCAAATTGTCATTGTGTCACATAAAAGGAACCAAATTGACATTGTGTCTCATAGAGTAAACCAAATTGACATCATGCCACATCAAGTGAACCAAACTGGCATTGCGTAAAAAGAGTAAAATTGACATTGTGGATCATAAAGTGAACCAAATTGGCATCATGCCATATAAAGAGAACCAAATTGACGCTGTGGAACAAAGATTGAACCAAATTTAAATTGTGTCTCACAAACTGTAACAAGAATTGATCAGAAAATAGTGACATTGTGTCACATAAAGTGAACCAAATTGAGAGTGTCTCATAAAGTTAACCAAATTGACATGGTGTAAATAATGTGATTTCATAGGCTTATAAAGTGACTTTGTGTCACAAGAATTGATCACAAAATAGTGATAGTGTGCCACATAAAGTGAACCAAATTGACATTGTGTCACATGAAACGAACCAAATTGACATTGTTTCACATAAAGTGAACCAAATTGACTCTGTGTTACATAAAGTGAACCCAAATTAATTTGTGACACATAAAATGAATCAAAATGACATAGTGTCACATAGAGTGATCCAAATTGACATTCTGGCTCATAAAGTGAACCAAATTGACGATTTGTCACATATAAAGTGAACCAATATGACGCGGTGACACATAGAGTGAACCAAATTGACATTGTGACTCATAAAGTGAACCAAATTGACATCATGCCACTTCAAGTGAACCAAACTAACATTGTGTAACAAAGAGTGAACCAAATTGACATAGTGGCTCATAAAGTGAACCAAATTGACATCATGTCACATAAAGTGAACCAAATTGACGCTGTGTAACAAAGATTGAACCAAATTGACATTGTGTCTCATAAAGTCAATGGCGTATCTAGGCCTGTTTTGATGGTGGGGCCAAATGTTGTATCCTTGTGAGCGGAGCGAGCGAGTGAATCGAGTTTAGCGACCAGCGGGTGGGGTCCAAGGGCAAGCCTTAGGGCCCTGGGTTTTCGGCATTTTTAAGGCTAAGATTCAGTATTCTGAAGCAGTAATTTTGGCATTTTCTCACATGCCTACTAACTAAAAAACAAATATTACTGCATAGGTATTACTATTAGGTAATAGGAGTAAAATCCAATCACAAAATGTGCACATTCAAATTCAAACTTAAACAACATCCACATCAAGTGGGAGGGGTCCAGGGCCCCCTTAGGGCCCCTGGAAGCTTCTGGGTTTAAGGCATTTTAAAGCAAAGATTCATCATTCTGAAGCAAGAAGAATTAGGATGGTTCGAGACCCATTATAATGTTGAAACCTGTATAAAAAATGTGCGCGAAGCGTGCACAAATTGTCAGTTTATGAATTTAAATGGTCCAGAAAAATATTCCTGACGCCATCTTGTTAAGCTTAAACATTGAAACATGAAACTAATACGCGCGAAGCGCGCAGAAATTGTGAATTAACACTCTAGAGGTTAAGTATGACGTCTTAACTGTCCTCCACATAATATATAGAATATTTGATATGGTTCGAGACCCATTCTATTGTTGAAAACTGTAGGAAATTTGTTTTCTTCAATTTTTGAACTAAAATGGTCATGGAAAACTTTCCTGAAGCATCTTGTTAAGCTTGAATAATGAAACATTGAAACTAATAATTGTAAAGCGCGCCAACATTTGCATTTCTAACACTTAATGGCCCAGTATGACGTTTTTAGCGTCCCCCACATAATATTTAGAATACTTGGTGTGGTTCGAGCCCCATTATAATGTTGAAACCTGTATAAACAAGGTATTTAAAAAAAACTGGACGGGGGAGATACAAGACTGTTGAAAGTTCAAGAACAGACATTAACAAACAGCGTTGCTACTATGTTTCCTAACAATTTAACTCTAAGGGATTCAAAAGTGTTTTTGATATCAAATGAAAGGTCCCATTTCTCATTACACTGATGATGCCCTTAAATCTAGAATAGGGTCAACAACCTTTAAGACGTATGGTTAACATTGATGAAGAAGTTGGATTGGGGTAATTAAAGTTGTATGGTGGACACCGAATCATTCAGAAATATTATAAGGACACATTGAGAAATAGGTTATGTAAAACTTTTTTTTATGAAAGACTGGTACCTTCTGTTTAAAGTTTGAAAATGAAAATAGGCTTATCCATTTTATTTGCGGCGGTTTTAGACTTTGCTAAACATGCTCAGCATTATCAGCCCCGGGCATCAGTGCACGCAGTGTACGTATACAACACACTGACCCATCTGCAGGCCGTCAGCTACGCGGAAATCTCTGCACAACGCATGTATACCATACGCCAACATTTCCACCCTGAAAGTACGTTGTGAAATTGCCGTAGCGTTGTATTATTCCATGATGGTTTTAGATTACATATTCTTGGTGAAATTATACACCGATATGGCTTGAAAAATAACATACCAGTATATAATTTCCTACGAGAATTGAAATCTGATGATCCAGTATCAAACAACAACGTCCAAAATGTCTCAAGAAATATTCCAAAATGTCTCCGGCCGTCCATACCATCGTCCATCGATGTATTCAAACACACGCAGCACTACAGCACTGCATTGCACTAACAGTGCATGGCAAAGGTCGAGGGGTTGTTGCCATATCATTGGGCTAATCATATTGAAGAGTTCACCTAGACTGTAACTCTCAGCCGCCCTCTTATGTCGCTATCTTGCAGGCTCCGATATTTGTACAGCTTTAGCGTCCGTACGGTAATATTGATGACTGGGGGATGTAGCCTAGGGTTCGCCATAATCATTGGGCTAATTGCGAGACCAAGGCAACACGGAACAAAGAGGCCGTGGACTCAGTGACTCAGTATATTACTAAATCATATAATATAATACAAAATAGCATCCAAATAGCTTAGTATATTACTAAATGGCATCCAAATAGCTGAAATAACTTACTGTGTCCTCTTACCTTCATATTATAACAATATCAATTACATTTTACAACAAAATCGCTTCAGAAGATGATTAATGCAAGTTATTAATATTAGCAAATGCCGCGAATTTTAGGGGTTTGTGAAAAGGTTACGACTTAGAAACGTCGTTTCAAATGACGGGGTCGCTAATCTCCCCCGTCAAAAACCGCGCGCAAGGCGAGCACAAATTCTTTTTAGTTTTTTAAACTAAAATGGCCATGGAAACCATTCCTGTAGCCATCTTGTTCAGCTTGAACAATGAAAAATTAAAACTAATACGCACTTTTAACACTTAAAAGGTGGCAGTATGAAATGTTAACGTCCCCTACATAATAGTTAGAATATTTACGGTGGTTCGAGACCCATTATAATGTTGAAACCTGTACAAAAAATGAGCGCGAATCGAGCAAAAGAATTCAGTTTTTGAACTAAAATGGTCGAGAAAAAACGTTCCTGAAGCCATCTTGTTATCTTGTTGGTTTTTTTTAACACTTTACGTGACCCCGTAACCTCCCCCATTTACGGCGCCTATGCCCCTCCCCTTCCTTCCCTCACCTACCTCCTGGTAGGGCATGGCCTGGATACGACACGGCATAAAGTGAAACAAATTGACACGGTACCACATAAAGATCGAATTGATATTGTGTCACATAACGTGAAACAACTTGACATTGTGTAACAAAAAATAAACCAAATTAACATTTTGTCTCATAAAGTGACCCAAATTGACATCATGCCACACAAAGTGAACCAAACTGAAATTTTTAACAAAGAGTAAACCAAATTTAAATTGTGTCACATAAAGTGAACCAAACTGACATTGTGTACCAAAGAGTGAACCAAATTGACATTGTGTCAAATAAAGTGATTTCATAGATCTATAAAATGACTTTATGACACAAGAATTGATTACAAAATATTGATATTGTGTCTAATAAACATATAAAGTGAACCAAATTGACATTATGTCACATAAAGTGAACCAACTGACATTGTGTAACAAAGAGTAAACTAAATTGACAATATGTTGCATACAGTGAACCGAATATTGACATTGTGACAAATAAAGTGATTTCATAGGCCTATAAAGTGACTTTGTGTAAGAATTGATCACAAAATATTGATATTGTCATAAAGTGAACAAATTGCCACTATGTCTCATAAAGTGAACCAAATTGACATTGTGTCTCATAAAGTGAACCAAATTGACATTGTGTCGCATAAAGTGAACCAAATTGACATTGTGTCGCATAAAGTGAACCAAATTGACATTGTGTCTCATAAAGTGAACCAAACTGACATTGTGTCACATAAAGTGAACCAAATTGACATTGTGTCACATAAAGTGAACCAAATTGACATTGTGGCTCATAAAGTGAACCAAATTGACATTGTGTCACATAAAGTGAACCAAATTGACATTGTGTCACATAAAGTGAACCAAATTGACATTGTGGCTCATAAAGTGAACCAAATTGACATTGTGTCACATAAAGTGAACCAAATTGACATTGTGTCTCATAAAGTGAACCAAATTGGCATTGTGTCTCATAAAGTGCACCAAATTGGCATTGAGTCTCATTAAGTGCAACAAATTTACATCAAGCCACATAAACATGATAAAGTGAACCAAACTGACATTGTGTCTCATAAAGTGAACCAAACTGACATTGTGTCTCATAAAGTGAAATAAATTGACATTGTGTCACATAAAGAAAACCAAGATGATATTGTGTCACATAGAATGAACCGAATTGACATTGTGTCACATAAAGTGATCAAAATTGACTTCATGTCACATAAAGTGAACCAAATTGACATTGTGTCTCATAAAGTGAACCAAACTGACATTGTGTCTCATAAAGTGAAATAAATTGACATTGTGTCACATAAAGAAAACCAAGATGATATTGTGTCACATAGAATGAACCGAATTGACATTGTGTCACATAAAGTGATCAAAATTGACTTCATGTCACATAAAGTGAACCAAATTGACATTGTGTCTCATAAAGTGAACCAAATTGACATTGTGTCTCATAAAGTGATCAAAATTGACTTCATGTCACACAAAGTGAACCAAACTGACATTGTGTAACAAAGAGTAAACCAAATTGACATTGTGTCACGTAAAGTGAACCAAATTGACTTCATGCAATATACAGGGTGTATCAAAAAAATTAGGACTGTCTTTCAGCATGGATTTAATCCTTATTAGAACCACTGAACAATTTGATTTTATTGTAAAGTACAACTAATAAGGTTACAATCCTGAAAATCTGAGATTAATCCAATGAAAAATAAGACCATTAGCTTAATTTGCGTAAACGCATTCATAATTATTGTAAATCATCTATCAATAACAACGATTAGTTTCGTATTCCTATTTTTTCTGGCTCAAATCATTAATAATCCACAAATTTGATCCTTGAATATTTCTGTGCAATTGTTGCTCAGTGTTCTCATATCGTCAGCCTGCTTCGATAATTGCCTAACTCATTTTTTCTAGTTCTTAGAAAACAACAAAAGTATGAAACCTGTTACCTGTGTACCTGTTACTCATTTTTCATTATTGATGGATGGCTATTCATTATGTGGAATGTGTCTTGTATTGTTGATGCCTCAATTGGCGTGCATGGATGCACTAATCCAAGTCATATAGAAACAGATGAACACAGCCATGATACAATAATTTGATTAATTCCATGGATTGGTCAATGCAAATTCAATAATGCAAAATGAGTAACATGTTGGAGTGGTCTGGTGGCGCTTTTGCAACAAAGCTCTTCATTTATCAACACTTTTGATTGGTCAATGACTTAGGTATTATAACAGCATGTGCATAATGTAATGAAGTCATGATTTATGCAAAAAACTCAATTTTGCTGAAAAGTGAGTTAGGCAATTATCGAAGCAGGCTGACGATATGTAGGAAAATTGTGGTAGGAAAGCACCAATCATATAGTGCGTATGTTCTAATAATTGATCGAGAAAGACATTTAGACGTGTAAGTCAACTTTAATTTCTACCATATTATGGTTAATTATTATATTATGGTTATTATGCTTAAAGCATGATAAGAATAAGAATAATTTAGCATAAAAAGAATTCAAATGATTTCCCTTTTAATTAGCCTTTTAAGTATGTAATCTTCCACTGTCATCTTACTCTACCTTTACTGTGTGAATTACCATTGTACATACTACAAAATAGGCGGACTTACATAATTGGTCACACTTTCCTTAATCGATGATGGATTTTTCTCATCTTTTCCGAGGATTTTAACTTTAATAGTTGTACTTTACAATGAAATCAAATTGGTCATGGTTCAGTAGTGGTTTTAATAAGGATTAAATCCATGATGAAACAGAGTCCTATTTTATTTGATACCACCTGTAAAGTGAACCAAATTGACATTGTGTCACATGAAGTGAACCAAATTGGCATTGTGTCGCATAGAGTGAACAAAATTGACATTGTGTCAAATAAAGTGATTTCACTGGCTTATAAAGTGATTTTGTGTCACAAGAATTAATCACAAAGTATTGATATTGTGTCTCATGAAATGAACCAAATTAACGCTGTCACATAAAGTGAACCAAAATGGCATTGTTACACATTTTAGTCAATTTGGTGCACTTTATGAGACACATTGTGAATTTGGTTCACTTTATGTGACACATCATCAATTTGGTTTACTTTATGTGACACAATGTCAATTTGGATCACTTTATGTGACACAGCGTCAATTTTCCTCGCTCTATGTGACACAATGTCAATTATGTCAATAAATAAAACATTTATGTTGTATATTTAGACCCTTTTTGTACGATCCTTTTACCCAAAAAGTTACAAAATGTCCTTATATTTTGTTTTATGTGACACAATGTCATTTTGGTTCAGTTTATGTGACACAGCGTCAATTTGGTTCACTATGTGACACAATGTCAATTTGGTTAATTTTGTGTGACACAATGTCAATTTGGTTCACTTTATGTGGCACAATATTACTGTGATTTTGTGATCAATTCTTGCGACACAAAGTCACTTTATAAGCCTATGAAATCACTTTATTTCACACAATGTCAATTCGGTTCACTCTATGTGCCACAATATTGCCCTTGACATAACAGGAGCTTTCGACAAAGTATGGCACAATGGACTCTGCTCAAAACTGCTTATTTGATAGATCCCGAATGTCGTCATGTCGGGACAAGCATCCAACACTGCGTCCAGAAGCTTCATTCATACAGAGTGGAGCAGTCTTCCAAACAATGTTGAAGGCAACATCCTACAGGAAGGAATCAAGTCTTTTAAGTGTCGTGTGAACAGTCACCTTCTCTACAACTCTTCAGAGTTTGTTGTCTAGGCTCTTTGGATGTCTATGACCTTCTGATATTTTTTATTCTTCTTTAATTTATAATTTTGATGTTGTTCTCTACGGTATATGTTTGGGCTTTTATCTTATTCCCGTGCCACTATCATTGGCTTTTTAACCCTGGCCATTTGTGGTTACCAGTTAGATTTGTAATCAACCTGTTCATTAACTTTGTTGATGTCTGTCGGGCTATTGTTCACACTTGCTCTTTATATACAAACAAATATCCATTTGGTTCACTTTATGAAACACAATGTCAATTGGGTTCTCTCTAAGTGATACAATGTCAATTTGGTTTTCTTTATGAGACACAATGTCAATTTTGTTCCCTTTATGAGACTCTGTCAATTTTGTTCACTTTATGTATCATGTCAATTTGGTTTTCTTTTTGTGACAAATTGTGAATTTGGTTCAATTTATGTGACACAGTCAACTTCATGTGGCATGAAAAATTTATGAACATAAAGTCACTTTATAGGCCTATATAATCAGTTTATTTGACACAATGTCAATTTGGTGCAATTTATGAGCCATAATGTCAATTTGGTTCACTGTAAATGCGACACAATGTCAATTTGGTTCACTTTATGTGACACAGTGTCAATTTGGTTCACTTGATGAGACTGTCAATTTGGTTCACTTTATGTGACACAATATAAACTTGGTGCACTTTATGACACACAATGTCAAATTGGTTCACTGTAAATGTATGCGACACAATGTCAATTTGGTTCACTTTATGTGACATAATGTCAATTTGGTGCACTTTATGTGACACATTGTGAATTTGGTTCACTTTATGTGACACAGTGTTATTTGGTTCACCTTATGTGACACAATGTCAATTTTGTTCACTCTATGCGACACAATGTCAATTTGCTCAACTTTATGAGACACTGTCAATTTGGTATACTTTATGTGGCACAATGTCAATTGGTTCACTACGTGACACAATGTCAATTTGGTTCACTATGTTCAGGGTTTTCATGCGATTTGGGACCCATGTTAAAGGTTTTGAAGCACAAACATACCCCATGTTTAGTGAATCTTTGCATAAAAGAGACCCATCAGAGCGGCAGATGCCTGTGGTCGTGAGTATCTGTCCCCTCCCCCAAATTATATGATATGACCCGAAATTATATGATATGAACTCAATTTTATGACTGATCATTGCGCTTGCGTACATCACAATTAAATATTTATTGTTGGGAGGGGATTTTGCAACCAGTGGCAACAGATTGTCATTCCAGGCAAGGTCAGTGGCTGTCATTTTGTCATCTTCTCTCATTTATATAAACTCTTCGGTGGTTGTTTATAATACAAGCTCGGTGCTATTTGTAAGCCAACCAGACATGTGTTAGAATGTAGTGGCTGAATTGGATTGAGGTTCAGCAAGTAGACCAGTTGACAGAAATATGCTATTAATTTGATCTTCAGGGGTCAGACCAGTTGAAGTGTGCTAATAATTTGATCTTGAGGGGTCAGACCAGTTGAAGTGTGCTAATAATTTGATCTTGAGGGGTCAGACCAGTTGAAGTGTGCTAATAATCTGACATTCAGGGGTCAGACCAGTTGAAGTGTACTAATAATTTGATCTTCAGGGGTCAGACCAGTTGCAATGTGCTAATAATCTGACATTCAGGGGTCAGACCAGTTGAAGTGTACTAATAATTTGATCTTCCGGGGTCAGACCAGTTGAAGTGTGCTAATAATCTGACATTCAGGGGTCAGACCAGTTGAAGTGTACTAATAATTGGATCTTCAGGGGTCAGGCCAGTTGAAGTGTGCTAATAATCTGACATTCAGGGGTCAGACCAGTTGAAGTGTACTAATAATTTGATCTTCCGAGGTCAGACCAGTTGAAGTGTACTAATAATTTGATCTTCAGGGGTCAGACCAGTTGCAATGTGCTAATAATCTGACATTCAGGGGTCAGACCAGTTGAAGTGTACTAATAATTTGATCTTCCGGGGTCAGACCAGTTGCAGTGTGCTAATAATCTGACATTCAGGGGTCACACCAGTTGAAGGGTACTAATAATTTGATCTTCAGAGGTCAGACCAGTTGAAGTGTACTAATAATTTGATCTTCAGGGGTCAGACCAGTTGAAGTGTGCTACTAATCTGACATTCAGGGGTCACACCATTGAAGGGTACTAATAATTTGATCTTCAGAGGTCAGACCAGTTGAAGTGTACTAATAAGTTGATCTTCAGGGGTCAGACCAGTTGCAGTGTGCTAATAATCTGACATTCAGGGGTCAGACCAGTTGTAGTGTACTAATAATTTGATCTTCAGGGGTCAGACCAGTTGAAGTGTGCTAATAATTTGATCTTCTGGGGTCAGACCAGTTGAAGTGTGCTAATAATCTGACATTCAGGGGTCAGGCCAGTTGAAGCTATTAATAATTTGATCTTCAGTCAGGGGTCAGACCAGTTGAAGGGTACTAATAATTTGATCTTCAGAGGTCAGACCAGTTGAAGTGTACTAATAATTTGATCTTCAGAGGTCAGACCAGTTGAAGTGTACTAATAAGTTGATCTTCAGGGGTCAGACCAGTTGCAGTGTGCTAATAATCTGACATTCAGGGGTCAGACCAGTTGAAGTGTATTAATAATTTGATCTTCAGGGGTCAGACCAGTTGAAGTGTACTAATAATTTGATCTTCAGGGGTCAGACCAGTTGAAGTGTGCTAATAATTTGATTTTCAGGGGTCAGGCCAGTTGAAGCTATTAATAATTTGATCTTCAGTCAGGGGTCAGACCAGTTGAAGTGTACTAATAATTTGATCTTCAGGGGTCAGACCAGTTGAAGTGTGCTAATAATTTGATCTTCAGGGGTCAGGCCAGTTGAAGCGTGTTAATAATTTGATCTTCAGTCAGGGGTCAGACCAGACCGAGATTACATTCATTTGACCTTCAGCAAGGAGATCAGTTGACTGTAGCACTGTGATTGAAGTGTGCTAATAATTTGACCTTCATTAGGTAGACCAGTTGACTTTCATTAGGTAGACCAGTTAACATAGGTGTGATATAAATTTGACCTTCAACAGGTAGACAAGTTGACTGAAATGTGATATTAATTTTGTTCTTCAACAGGTAGACCAGTTGACTGATGTGTGCTATGAATGTGACTTTCAACGGATAGACCAGTTGACTAAAGTTAGAACTAGCACCCGTCGTTGGCGGCTAACTGTTCACTGACGTCAGCAGATCGAGCCAGCCCATATCCCGTAGTATGCGCCGCTTCGGTCTCTCGACATCAGTGTATGAGCTGCTAGTGATTGATTCCAGTTCCTACTGAAATGTGCTATGAATTGGACCTTCAACAGATAGACCATGGAAGTGTGCTATGAATACCTTCAACGGATAGACCAGTAATCTAAAGTGTGCTATGAATTCAACCAATATGTTGATAATTATCACACATTCTAAATGAAAGAGACATATAATCCATTCAAATTTATAATCATCTTTAATGTTAAAATATTACTGGTATATTAATTTTCATACATAGTATATTAATTAAAAGATAACAGGAAATCATGATGTATTGTACATGTAGTAGAAGTCTTTGCAAAGACCATATGGTATTGATTAAGCAAACACACATTTAGTTGTGAACCCCAATGGAGACAGTTTTATCACGATCCTTTGAAATCCCTACATTGGATGAACAAGGATACAAAAACCCTAGCTAATTAAAATACAATACAAGGTTCTCTAATATTATTACAACAGACAACAGTATTATGTATTTAGTAAAAGCAGCAAGATTTTTCATTTTTATCAAAAGCAGGGCAGTGGAACCTCATCAACAGAAACAGGGGTTTTCAGTTTTCCTACTGCCTCCAGGGAGGGAGTCCTCCATTTTGTCAAAAGTTGGGTTTTTCACATATACGTGGGGTTTTCACATGAATTTGATACTTTTGTTTATTAATTTCGGTGTAGATCACGTCAAAATTAACAAAATTCATCTAAATGGTCACAGATGACTTCTGTTTACCATGAATAACATTGAAAACCGACCACCTGTGACTTATTATCTGAAGCAAAGTCATGACCTCTCTGATTCAATTGGTGGTGATCTTTAATTAAGATACAAAAAAGGGTGAAGAGGCCTTCAGAAATGCTGAGAAAATGTCTTTTATTTTCATTTCTACTGATTGTTGATGGTATCATTACATTACCGTCTAAAGGTGCGTTCATACTCCCGTCGTTGCGCATCGCCCGACGTCGACGGATATCGGTGCGCGTGTTGAAGCAATGCCAACTTTTGTCCGTCGACGTCGACCGATACGCAACGACGCGAGTATGAACGCACCTTAATCAGTTCCAAATTGGCAAAAAATATTTGGTTCTTATCTCTCCGCGCGCGCAAAAGTAATGCAAGCGTATGCACGCGATTACCCGTACGCACGAGAATTTGGTTGCATGCAATGCACGCATCATGGATATGATGCACAGTGCGCTTGTTGCCTTCATGCATGCCTGCATCATTCTTATTCATTCATTGCTGTAAGGAGGCTTTGCCAATTTGGAACTGATCAGACTATAGAGTAGAGGGGTTCTACATAGTCATCTATCAGTATCTAAACAGAGTAACAATCTTTAATTTCATATTTGTTGAGAAATCTCCTGGATCTCTCAACGCTTCTTTAACAAGCTCTGTGGAAATGTACCGGATGATGCGGTTTCCGTTGCTGTTATAACAGGCATCACCAGTAAAAGTGTAATTAATTTTCTTTTCATATACATAATTGTGGTTGTGACACACAACACTTTCACCATAATGCCTCACATTATACATCCCAGGCAGGGAAGGTCTTAGATCTGCTATCGATGCCACACGCTTACAGGAGCCCAAACTACAGTATCGCTCTCTCAAGTCAGCTGCTGACAAGGCTTTCTCCTTTGTAGCCCCTAAGTTATGGAACAAACTTCCAGTCTCTTTACGCACTTCCATCTCCTTGCCAGTGTTCAAAAAAGGGCTGAAAACATATTTGTTTTCAAATATATAATGTGCTTGTTTCATATTGCATTATCCTGTATACATCATCTTGTATCTATTTTTAAATGGTTGTATTTTTTCATGCATTGTTGTATTTAATGCGCTGTGATCATTTGAAATGGCGCTTTATAAAAGCCTATTGTATGTATGTATGTATTTATAATTTATATTATGAAACACAACATTTGCAATTACAATGTTAATCAAGATTACATGATTTGAATATTATATGTAAATCAAGGCCATGCACTTTTACGACCGGCATCACTTTTACCATTTGAAAAATTAAGGCATTATTTATTCATATCGAGTAAACAACTCGTATCTGTTATCCAAATAGTACATATTGTCATTAGTAAAACAAAAATAATAGAAATCGATGGAATTTATTTTCTTTTGATATAAATAATTGTGGTTGCGACCGGCATCACTTTCACCATTTGAAAATCATGGCATTAATTATTCATATCGAGTAAATAAAACTCATGTATCTGTTATCCAAATAGTCCACATTGTCATTAATGAAACAATACTAATAGAAATAAATGGAATTACTTTTACATAGATAATTGTGGTTGTGACAGACAACACTTTCACCTTATTTATTAATATTATGAAATAAAATATTTCAACGATAAAGGCAATCACTGAGTAAACAAACATCCAATAAGTACACATCGTAATAAGTAAAACAATGATAATAAAAATCATGGGAATTAATTGTATTTTTATATACATAATTGTGGTTGTGACACGCAACACTTTCACCTTATTCATTAATATTATGAAATAAAATATTTCAACGATAAAGGCAATCACTGAGTAAACAAACATCCAATAAGTACACATTGTAATAAGTAAAACAATGATAATAAAAATCATGGGAATTGTATTTTTATATACTGGTACATAATTATGGTTGTAACACACAACACTTTCGTCATTTAAATTATAAGAATATTTTATTTAAGCTTTATCACAAATTGGTGTAGGCAATAAGTCTTCCGACTTAGAAACTTTGGCCCCATTTGGACAAATTAATTGAAACCTCTAGACTTTTTGGTCACAAAGCGAATGTCATAACCACTATTGTTCAATCAGTTTCAAATTGGCGAGAAATATGCGTTTTTATCTCTATACGCATAACACTAATCCAAACGTATGTGCATGATGTTTGCCCGGATACGCACACAATTTTGGCCGAACGAACACATCACGCATTTGATGCACAATGTCCTTGCTGTGTTCATGTGCTACACCCCTCTGTATTAAATCGCTGCTATAAGGAGGCTCAGTAATTTGGAGCTTATCAAACTATAGGCCAGCTAGGCTGTCAGTGCCGAGGTAGCGATTTTAATCCTACGAAAGAGGTTGGGTACCCATAGTCTATGTGTATTACGGAATGAAATATATATCTATACAATAGAAATCTTTGCACTAGACAAATTTGTGATAGCATACTCATAGGTAGAACCATATTATTTGATATTAGAAAACAAAATACTGTAAAACCACTTAACTTCGCAAGGGATTTAATTTCACGAATTTTGTGAGGGATGTGGATTCGCGATAACACTCGCGAAACTGACAATTTTGTATTGTAAAATGACCTCACTGATTTAAAATTTCCAGATTCGCAAAATTAAAATAGCAGTAATTTTCAATTCGCGAAATAAAGTATCCGCAAAATTAGTATTTTACAGTATTGCAATGTTAAAGACAATCACAGAGTAAAAAACAAGGTTCTCATATCCAACTTGTATATATTTTTAGAAATAGTAAAATGAAAATGTAAATCAAGGGAATTGATTTTTCTGTGACACCATTTCTAAATCCTATTGCTTTACATCATAAAAACAAACGATTGCAATGATAATACATATCAAAGTTAACTTATTTCCATATCAAATAAATCAAGGCAATTACTTTTCTCATAATAAAGTTTGAGCACATAAAGCTCAAACTCTTTTAGCCAATGGAATAGAAATGTTATGTCAAAAGTTTGTTAGGCACCTGTGGTTACCAGTTTTTTTGTTTTTTTTTATTTTTTATTTTTTTATTTATGCTTTCTTTATTGAGGGTAATATGCTTCAGTGACTTGCACTGCTTTCCAAGCAGGCCCTCATTTCGATACATAAGTACATACAAATAACAAATGTTACAGTGTTTAAATAGAATACAAATTATAATACAAATTATGATACAGTGGAAATATATGATTTGAATTGACCGAGTGACAAATTTTCTAAATCAATACGAATAGATGGTGATAAATTGTTCCACAGATGGCTAGATCTGAAAATAAAAGTGCGCATACCAGAATTTGAGTTGATTTTAGGAATGATTAAAGTATTACTTGAATGATTCCTGGTAGTATGATTGTGATAGTTATGTACAAATTCAAAATTGGATGATAAATAGGTTGGACTTATATCTTTTAAACATTTGAATAAGATGATAAGTATTTGATTTTTCCACCTATCACTTAGTTTTGTCCAATGAAGTAAGTTCATCATATCATTTATTGGTGTTCTGATATCAGCAGATAATATTGTTCTGGCTAAACGGTTGTGTAAGACTTGAAGTCTTGCTTGATATGTATTTGAACAGTTGGACCATACTGGGCTGGCATAATCAAAATGAGGAATCACAAGAGCATTGGATAACATCACAAGAGTTGGATGTGGAAGAAAATGCTTTACACGACGAATAACACCGATTCTCTTGGAAACATTATTTGCTAAGTAATCTATATGTGATAACCAAGACATGGTACTATCAAATTTGACACCAAGATATTTAAATTCTCTAACCATTTCAATTATATTATCGTTATATGTGAGTGAAATATCATTAAACCTATCTAACATCTGTCTGGTACCAAATAGCATAACTTTAGTCTTATTGATATTCAATGTAAGTTTGTTTGCCTTCAACCAATTAGCAACTAGATCTAGGTTTGATGTCAAAGAAGTTGAAAGTTCATCAGGGCATTTTGATCTAAATAGTAAAGTGGTGTCATCAGCATACATTTTAGTTTTACAATTTACAGCATTTGGTAAACAATTTACAAATAAAATAAATAACAGAGGTCCTAATATTGAGCCTTGTGGAACACCAATATTTATACGCTCAAACTCTGAAAGATTAGAATTAACATTGACAGCCTGTGATCTATTACTGAGATAAGATTTAAACCATAAAAGCTCAATACCATCAACGCCATACCCTTTTAATTTATCAATTAGTACTTTATGGTTGACAGTATCAAATGCTTTCTTTAAATCAAGAAAAATGGCACCTGTGACGTAACCATTATCCATATTATTGAGAATAAAATCTTGTAAATCTAGTAGAGTTGTTGTTGTAGAGTGATTTGCACGAAAGCCAGATTGAGAACTTGAAAGAATCCCCTTAGTACTTACATACTTATACAGTTGGTTATGAACAGCTCTTTCAATGATTTTAGACACTATTGGCAGCACTGAAATTGGCCTATAGTTACCAACATCTGATTTATCCCCTGATTTATAAATAGGTGTTACCTTTGCCCTTTTCCAGTCATCAGGAAAAACAGAGTTTCTCAGTGATAAATTACAAATAAAAGCAAGAGATTTTGAAATATAGGGTGCACCTAATTTGAGCAACCTAACACTAAACTCATCTAACCCTGCTGATTTATCATTACTCATATTATTAATTTGGTTATAAACAAATTCAGGTGTAATATCATAAAACTTAAATTTATCATTAGATGTATTATTAATATCATTGTCAATCCCAGAACATGAATTATTGCAAGGACAATTATTATTTATATCATTATCAAACTCAAACTTCTCACCAAGTTTTTCCCCTATAGAAGTAAAATATTTGTTGAATGCATTAGCTGTATCCTTTGAACTAGGTGAGCCATCATCCGAATATACAATGTTACTTGGAACAGGTGAAGTCTTGTTGGGAATTATTTTCTTGATAACTTTCCATAAATTTTTACTATTATGAATATTATTATTAACTGCATCATTATAATAATTCTTCTTGAGATAAAATTTCATATTATTTACTTTATTTCTTAGAGTCTTAGCCTTATCCCAATATATTTGTTTATTGGTTTTATGGGCCTTAGCATAATAATAGTCCCTATCTTTAGAAAACTTGAGAAAGTCATAATTGACCCATTCAGGAAGGTGACCCTTAATCCTTCTCTCTTTGAATGGTGCATGAGTGTCACATACATTAGTGAATAGTGATTGCCACTTTTCAAGTGCAGCATTAACATCATCAATATAACCAATTTGATCCCAATCAATATTCTGCACTGAGTTAATAAAGTTTGCATCATCAAAATGTTTAAAACATCTGGATTTCACAGTCCTAGGAGGAAGTTTTATTTGCCTATGTTTACGTACTACATATATCAATGAATGGTCACTAAGACCGAGGCTATGTACACCAGATGCTACTACAAGCTCTGGACGTGAAACAAAAATTAAATCTATAATGGTTTGACTTATATCGGTTATTCTAGTATAGTCACAAATCAATTGGTTCATGTGGCTATTTTGAGCTAGATTTTTTACTTTCTTAGATTTACATGTATCACAAAGATCTAAATTAAAATCACCTAGAATATATACATCATCATAAATGGAATTACACTCTTGAAAAATCAAGTCAAGTTTATCTACATACTCAACATTGGCACTTGGAGGGCGATAAACTGTACCAATAAGTATGGGTTTAGTTTGAGGTAAATTGACTTCTATCCACATGGCCTCAATATCATTGTTAAGAAGATCAATATTTTGCTTAAATGAGATTTCCTCTTTAACATAACATATAATACCACCATGAGACTCCCCATTATTTCTGTCTAAGCGACACATACTGTAACCATTAATTTGTATATCGCTGTTATCAATGTCATTATCCAACCAAGTTTCTGTTAAACATAGAACATGAATTTGGTTTTCATGTAATTTTTAAGTTGGCCAATCACGTTCCATTTCTGGGTGCCCGCGAACTTGCCCTTTGTTTGGTTTTTGCTCGGTTCATTTAGTTTCCTCTGCATTTCATTCGCTTTCCAGTCTCCATACCAAGAGGACATTATTTTAAAATAAAATAAATGTTGTTCCGTTCCTGGTTTGAGATCGACTAGCGATCGTCTGTCTCTGTGTGGAGACTATGAAATAGATGGGTCATCGATTACAATATTATGGGCTCATGATTTTTTTCATCAATAAAGATATAGATTTTGTGCCTTTATCAATGTATTATAAGGTACCGGTACCCTTGATAATTTGTGTAACACATTCTGTGAAAAATTGTGTGATAAAATCTTTTTGGTATGGAGCTGAGAAGCTACTTATCCTACTTCTGTCTCTCACTGTGTATCAATGTCCTATGTGATGTCTATGGGTAATTATTATTGTTGTGACACGCAACACTTTCACCATTTCATAATAATTGTCTTTAAATTACTTTTCACATATATTATTCAGATTACACAAAGTAAAGTTACAGAATTCTTTTAAATATAATTTACTGCAGAATTCAAACTCTACTCTAAATCAAGGTCAAGCAACCACCCAAGTTGGCAAGGATGTTCACTTAGGTTTTAATTTTACCAACTTCAAAGAAGATTTTGGGATATAACTCCCTGTGTCAGCCTGGACCGGAACCGGAAGACCCTTATGCTCCCCAACTACTAGTGTGAAATTCTGACCTATAAGCCATAGATCAGAATATTTAAATTGATGTTTTGTTGTACAAAGAGGACTGATTTTTCTGAATGCAGAATAAGAGGTGAGGGGCATTCAACTATGACATAGATTTCGGTGCAATGCTAGCAATTTTGAATCCAGAGGAATCAGGGGAGAGAGATCAACCAAAGATGGGGATCATTGACAATTGCCGAAAATATCCCCAAAATGGAGTCTTTGGGTGACAAATTTGTATTTTTTTTAATTAAAAAAAGGGTCTTTGACAAGAATGTTCAGATTGGTCAAATGAGTTCATAAATAACTTCCACATACCCTCCCTTTTTCAGCAATGATTTTCTTAATAACCCGCTAACTTCCTTTACAGTGTATACTTATCTCTTTATCATGCATAATTTGTAATCCTCTTGGCCTCCTTCTTACTTTTTGCCACTATTTTATTCTTTGCAGTATGTCTCTCCAGGGAGTCTATAATTATGGGAGAGGTCACTCCTCAGACAAAATTTCGCCTACGAAAACCAAATTCACGGGTGAAGGTATTAGAGGGGGCGCACTATCATGGTCGTAACAAACCAGACGACATGAGACTTGCTGGTTTTTATCGGCTCAAAACATGATTTGTGGCACAGAAATAGTACATCAATGGTAAAAAAAGCTGATTGTGATTTAGAGTAGAACTGATTTGCTTTGATGATGGCAGAAATTAGTTCTTATATGACATGAAACATTCAGAATTGGTTATTTGAAATTAATTTACGTAGAACAAAATACGAATTTTAAATTGGGGATGGCTTCGTCTGGCAGTGACAGAGGAGGGGCGTGGCGTTATTTACATTTTATGAATATTATAATCAGATCAGTTAGGCAGGACGCCGGCAGGGATACTATTAATTTTGGGATAGGAAAGTCATATACTAACGTACGTAGCGAAAACGGTCCCTTTTGAATATTTGAATAAATTATGGTAATCTCCGGAATGCGTCCGTGACCGGCGTTTAACGCGTTTAACAATGTTTAACCAGGTTTAACATCATTATTGGTCGCCATAAGTTTGAGGGCGCTGTAGATTTACACAGACAACAGTGAACAGTGGCAACGTGAGACCTAAATTTTGAATTCGTAGTCAATAACACGTATTCGTGAATGTTAATCTTACCATTTTGACAAATTCATCATAATTAGAAGAATTTTCATCGTTGACCGGGCTATGACTATTAAAAATAATTCAAAATGGTGCACTCCCGTTGTCATTTGGGTCGTCTGAGAGACACGTGGCCAGCGTCGTGTCGTCTGCTTCAATCACGCCTGATCGGTATAGCGCCACCAGTTCTATGGCGACCAATTTTTAATTTAAAAGTGGCTTCTGATCGGCAAGCTGAGAGGCATACCCCTGACGCAGGACCGCGACGATCACATGGTGTGAGGTCATGAACAGTCATGACTGAATATTCATTCACAACGAATGATTGACAGTTTACGCTGTAACTTCCGGGTGAAGGTTTTATACGTGCGCTATACTGAACCAAATCTCAACAATGGGCAGATATGAGCGTCATATGCCTGTGTCTCTCTATCTCAAGGGAACAACAACTGCCCTAGTGTGTTTCACATACCTATGTGCACTCTGACTTTCTTTTAGCTTGACTTGAATTTTGCTTATCAGCATATACTTTTGTCTTGCTCTCTACTAAACTTGATAAAGACTGGTATATCCAGTCGAAAGGTAGTTATTCTCCAATTCTCTCCCCCCCACCCCTTTTTCATCCCCCACTTTCAGTTGGGATAAGTTTCGACTTATTACATAAATAACTATTTATATGATTCTTGGGTATGGCTTATGTATAATGAAGTGTGTGTAATGCAAGTAAATAATAGTTTTCATTTGTACATAACCAAATTAGCACATTCTATTCATATGAACCATTGGCATCTTTCTTTTTAAAAATGAAATAAGACAGATTATTTGTATCCCACAAGTTTCTATACTTTTTATAAAGCTTTATATCTCTAGTAAAATAATTTGCTGTATAAAACTTAAAAATATTTGGATAGAGAAGACCAGTAGAACTATTTTGATATCAACTTACAATAACAACAGCAATATGTGTTGCCAAAGTATGGAAGAAAGTTTTTCGAACTGTAAAACAGCACTTTCATATAAACTTGTAGTACATGAGCTTAATGAGGAGACAGGAGAGAGAGGGAGAGAGGTATTGAAGAGAAATATGGTTTTCCACAGTGGTTCCTTTTGATTTCTGATTGAAATAATCCTTATTATGAATATTATTAATGAATTTGTGAGAAGTCAGATTGGGGACCAAACTTCTCTGTGTAATAAGATCATGCGCAACAAACTGCAATTCTTTGGACAAATTGCTAGACGAGAAGGTGACAACCTAGAAAAGGTTATAACTCAAGGAGCTGTCTAAGGAACTTGTAAACGTGGTAGACCAAAACTCTGCTGGACTGGTGGCATTAACATGAGTAAGGAAGCAACAGGTTTATCTCTTCTCTGAACAAATGCATGTCACAACATAACAGGAACATGCTGCCATGATTACAGCGACATACACTTTGCATACGGCAAGTTGAACAATTGTATGGTATGGTATTGTGAGTTTAATATACCAAACCTTTCAGCGTGTATTTATATTACGGGGCCTCAGAAAAGAGGTCAAGTTTGGTATCAAAATAATTCTACAAGTTGTGTCTGTCCATTAAATCGCTCCTATGACGAGTTTTACGTCATATAAAACCCGATACATCGATCAAGAGATCGCTTGACTGGAAACGACCAGTCATCGCCACCAGTTGACTTCAGTTCAACTCGAAAGATCGGTCGCTCATGACGTAATGAACACCATACTTTTTCAACCAATGGGGGAGGTTATTTTGCTTCGAAATTAGCATAACAAATCAGCAGCAATTACCAGGTTTGATGTCGTCTGCGTGTTCGGGAAATACCTATGACTTTTGGTAGCACCGAGATACTTTTGAGCTAGCGAGTACTACGCGACCTGTTGCGACCAGTGACCGGCTCGTATGATTCGAGCATAAGAGAGATACAAAGTGTTAATGATAGAAAGATTTACAATTATTATACATAATACCTCGGATATGGGGCACAAAAATTCCCAAGGTATTTATTTCAACCCGATTTGTAAGACAACAACACAGCACACATTTTAGTACAATGTGCACTTATTACCAGTTTTCTGACGTCTTGGAATGGTAGTGTGAGTTTTCTCCGTAAGTAATAATTAACTGTGTGAAACAATGTGAAACCAGTTCTGCATGCATGGTGTTTATTCATGCATGGTGGTGTTGTGTGTTATTCTACCATCCCTGACTACTGCACACAGAGCAAGGTTTGGATCTTGGGCAATCAAGTTCACTATGCTGTTCATAATGTACGGTTCGTTTTTGAATTAGCCTACCAAAGTAAGTACCCTTCTCTTTAAATGTTCTACCAGTTTTACTCTTCAGTTTAGCCTCGAAAGGTACCTCAATGTCCATCCTTCCTGCTCTTAATAGAGCCACCACTATTGTATCCTTTGGCACATGATACTCCATTTTTACAGACCATGTTAGTGTTTCAGTGGTTGAATTGACTTTATCGTGGCCGATGTTAAAAGTATTATATCCGTCCACGGTGACCGCCCCTTCTGCCATGGTCGGTATGCCAAGCTTAAACTTGGCACTTGCACTTACACAGGTTTTGTTGTTCCAGAGCCACTTGGAAGTCTTTGTACAGGTTCGGCTCTCATCAAATTGTATTGTGTTATTTGGTCGATCCAAATTGCTATTTGAACATGCTATATATTGGTCTAGGGTATAAGGCTCCTCATTTCCAGTTGCCACACCCTTGTTGTAGTGCACATCCACTACTGTTGTCTAATAAAAAACAAAAACAATATAGATTCAATCAATTTCTAGCACGGCCATAATAGATGATAATATATTCACTTCATCTGTATTTCTTTCTTTAACAAATTGATAGGTAAAGGCAAAAAGTGTAGGTCCCTATAGGCAGCCCTTCCCCCTGTTTTAAAAGAATACTGCAAATCACGACTTGTGAATCCCCTTTGCTGGAAGATTCACCTAAATGGGGTAAAAAAGGTCACATAGGGATCAATCTGGGTACACCCCATGAGTCATCTCAAATCCCCTTACCGAATGACTAGAATAACAACCGAGGATTTCAAAACAAATTCACGAAACAGTTGTTAGCAGTCATTATTCTCATTCATTACTGAATAAGATGCATATTTATCCAAATTGTTGATTGATTAATACCGATATAATCGCGCTAATAATTAATTAGTTTTCTGTTTATTATTTTGTCCACCCCTTCTTAGTTATTGAAACAGTCTAAGTCAGGTTATCCCCTCATTAACATTTTTATCATTCAACCAATCAGAAATACTAGTAAGCTTTAATCGTGTTTCCTCATAACTCATTGAATATTCTGTTTTTGGGTGTGAGGCTTTAATTTAATTGGTCGGGCAATGAACAAAACCCTAGAACACTTTGGCGCAGTACTTTTGGGCAATTATTAGTAACCTGCGCTCAGCGTGCGCGTTCTCATCTAACGATTAATTTGATTGGTGCGCAGCTATCCCTATTATTCATGAAGTAACTGTTCAGAGACAAATGATGGGTAGGATATTTCAAGATAAAGTTTGGTGTACTTATAGCACTAAGTATAATCAATAAATTTACATGTACTGCAAATTCTAAATGTATGGCTCCAATTGAAAATATCGTTCATTTGAGATACCCCATATTGAGATTTTGTTTACTATGAGGACAGTTATGGCTAAATGAACAAAGCCAAAATATAATCTTGTTTTTAAACTCGACTATTGTAATCATGATTATTAGTTAACCCTTGTATGTACAAGCCTGTTGGAAGTATATTTTGGATGGGGATGCTGTACATTTGTAGCTTACCATGGCTATGATATACCATCACTCAGGCATGCAGCACGAGATTTTCAGTTTTTTTAAACTAATATGGTCCAAAAAATTGGCCTTTTTTATATTAAAAGGTCCAGAAGAATGTTCCTGTAGCCATCTTGTTTAGCTTAAAAATGATCAGTTTTTTTAAAAATTAAAATGTTCCAGAAAATGTTCCTGAAGCCATCTTGTTGTGCTTGAATGATAAAACATTGAAAGTAATACACGCGAGGCGCGGAAAAAAATCCAATTTTTTAACTTAAATGGTCCCGAAAACTTTCCGGAACCCACCTAGTTATGCTTGAATAATTAAACATTGAAACTAATACGCGCAAACTCGCAAACATTTCCAGTTATTTTAACTAAAATGGCCCGAAAATGTTGTTATATTTGAATAATTCAACTTTGAAACTAAAACGCGCAAAGCGCTCAAAAAATTCCAGATGTTTAACTTAAATGGTCCAGAAACCATTCCTGAAGCCATCTTGTTATGCTTGAATAATTAAACATTGAAACTAATACGCGCGAAGCGAGCAAAAATATTCAGTTTTTTAACTAAAATGGTACAGAAAACGTTCCTGAAGCCATCTTATTATACTTGAATAATTAAATAATTGAAACTAATTTTGCAGTACAGGTGCGATTTCTTATCATATTAAATCATTGTGTAATAGTGTAATACCCTTTTTATAGTACAATACAGATCAGTAAGCCTTTCCCTTCCCTCCAGCTCTGGAACTTATTATTATTGGACTCACTCTGTACATTCTTTCAAAAATCTTAAAACCTTAAGGGGTGCTGCGCATCCCTTAAAAATACATGGGGTGCTGCAGCACCCCCACTTCCAACAGGCTCGTGTACATGTTCACACAATAAGGAAAAATACCTACATTTTATGGGTTGGCTTGCCATAAGAAGCCGAATGTGAAATGGCACCATACCATATTGTGTGAAAATGCAGGGGATAAGAAATTAACCATTTAGTCAAGCAGCCCAATAGAAAAGAGAAGGATATCTAAAAGACAGGTTTACTAATTTCAAATAAATTAACTTCCAGCCAGGTCTTTGACCTTTCAAACTAGCTGTGACCTTTCAAACTAGCACGAGTAATCCAGTAAAACCCTTAGACAATCAACTTGGAAACCGCTCATAAATACGCATATCAAATACATACAATTCTTAAAAATAATCGCCATGTTGTCAGGGGCGCAATCCAATTCCTGATGGGGAGAGTGTGAGATGAAATGAAGTAGATCCAGTAATGTTACAACACCATTGATGGCAGCGCAAACCCTTACATGTAAGATATTTAGCACAAGAATATGCACAATTTTCATTTTCAACACACATGGATGATATAATTGCTGCTAGGGTCACAGTAATTATTTGTTGACAATACAGTTTAGGCTTTTGTCAGGGTTATTGAATTTTTTTGAAAATATATTACCTTCTTCCAATCTTTGATCCATTTGAATAACCTCCTCAACTTGTTAGGTTCCTCTTCTTCGCACTCAGCTAAAAATAATGGTTATAAAGACAGATCACATATAGTAAAAGCAGAATAAAAATTCCTTTAAAAAGGAAAGGGGCGATTGAAAGTCTATACTCTATTTGGCTTCCTCTGGACAGTGACGTAACATAACAGGCACAGCTTTTACGCACGCGCATGTACATATCTACTGTCTTTCAACACTCGTGTGTAAACGCCAGCGCCTCCAGTATGTGCGCGCGTTATGTGCTACAATTAGTAGAATACGCAGTTACGTCACTGTCTCGTGATGGCCAAACGGACTATAGAAGGGGTTGGCTGCTGATTTTGTAGCAGATGAGCAATATTAAGAAATGGAAGGGTGTTGGTTGAACTGTGGGAAGTGTTTGGTATATACCAATTTATGGCAATGTTGGTATAGTGAATCTGTTATATGCATCAAAAATGTTGAAAAATAGGCCCCTCATAAACTTTAAATATTTCTTGTATGGCTGAAGGAGTTATGGGTCAAGATCATGCCTGGCTGATGAATCAGTGGCATTACATTAAATCTAGCCATCAATTCAACCAGCCAAGCAAAATCTACACATCTTATGATTCCTTCATCCATATTTATATACAGATAAATCCTGGCACCCCGTAACATTTGGCGATCCTGCCAGGACCAGACACTACCAAATGTAACTGTGGACAAGAATCAGACAGTTGGTGGAGTATTAAGCTGTGAGAGGTGTCTCCCCCGAGGAAATATGGAATATCCATTTTTTTTCCGGATCAGGTAGGCAGCACTTGCAGCGGTTGCTTTAGGCACTGGGGGGGGGGGGGGGGGGGGTGGTGGGCAGGGTCCAAGAGCTGACCATTTAGTGGTGTGAAATGTAATGAGACACGTGGTGGGTTTCAAAGTGGGTCTATTTTGGTTTTTAAAAAATCCCAATTTTTAACTTTCAATTCTGTCACACATGGACTAATTCTTTGTATGAAAACCCGCTTTCAGCTTTTCAACTAAATTCTGTTTTTATGGTCTTATTTCAAAGATAATTAAATGATAAGCAAATTTAGATAGTCACTTGACGTATCCAAACATGGCTAAAGCCAGATGGGTTTCAAAGTGGGTCTTTTTGGTACCATTTCACAATTTTCAACTCTGTCACACATGGGCTCCTTTGAAATGAAAATCCAGTTTCAGTTCAACTAAATTCTATTTTTATGGTGTGTTTTTTCCAAGTCAATTAAACTTAAGCACATTCAGATAGTTAATTGATGTATCCAAACATGGCTTCATACAGCCAGATGGGTTACATATTGGTCTATTTTGGAAAAGATTCATGATTTTGAACTTGCTCCTTTAAAATGAATATCTGGTTATATTATCAACTAAATTCTGTTTGTATGGTTACATTTTTACACAATGCCCCTTGGTTCGAACATGCCAGCATCCTGTATCGATTTCAGTTTGAGTGCGCCATTTCTCAACCCCCTCATGCACGCCGCAGTCAACAACAACAACCAATTTACAACATCAATACGATGCGGTGCACTCGAGTGTTATAAAAACAAGAATAATCCAAACCAAATGGTAGCGCCCCAACCAGAAATTCTTTAAAGAGGTCCAATCTGGCTTGGCTAGCTTCTCGTAGGTGATTTGTACACGCTAAAGAAATGGACCATTTTGTTCGTATTGTGACATACTATGAGATGTAAACAGTGGGTATGCTGACTATTTTTTAAAGATCAAAACTCAACCTAATAGATGCGCAACCGCTAGCGGGCGCCCCAAAATTCAAGTGCACTTCAATAATATTGAGTCAAACTATAGGAGAAAGGATCAACTCCATGTATTTTTTAGCAAGGCTCCATTTCTTGGGTGGGCAAATGCAATGCATAAAATATATTGTGCAAACCAACTCATGAAAAAGTATGAATGTATTTTCTGCATGGAATGGAACACTATTCTTAATTTGTCAAGTATCCCTGGACTGTCACTCTGGAAACTTTTAGGTACCCATGCGCATGTAAAACTTGGTGTCTTCAAAAATTAATTTCACAAATATTTTTTAGCTGACAAAAAGGGTTACTTTTTCATTTGGAAAGTTCGCCAAAATATGAAAAAGGGGCAAGTCTGTTTCAATCTGCAACGAGCATGCATTCCCAACAACACATTTTAGAAGGATATATTAAAATATGTATGGCAGACAAATTTAAGTATTCATTGCCGGCCGCGGCTTAGAGCACAACATGAATGGATCATTGCATGAACTAAACATAGCTCTGGCAAAAAAACACAAAGAAAACCCCAACATTTTATATTATTTTAAGATCTAATGATTTCCAACATATTTAGTCAATTACTTACCTTCAGGATTTTGGAAACAGCTCTGGAAACCCTTGGTTACTGTAATGCTTGTTCTTTGATTCTCACAATAGAACATTGTCTTTGTCTTGTTGAGACACGTTTTCAGACTATGCAGACATAGGTCTTCCGATGTTTCTTGTGATTGAGACTGTGAACCGATAGAGCTGCAATCCACTTTAAACTGGTAGTTGATTCTAAACACTAAGGTCGACTTCAGCTTTTCAAGGGTTGAAGTAAGATAATGATATACCTTGGGAAAAGAATTAAGTGAGATTTTGAATGACATTGAACTGTTGTTATGTAAATTCAAGGAATGCTTTTCCAAAACATTTCCTCCAGTGAATGTTACACATTAAAATGTGTATGTTTAGGTAATGATTACATCTATCTGAAGGGAGAAGCCCTAAAAGGACCCAATACAATAGATTGTATGATATTGTAACGTGGGCCGAGCGACAAGTAGGCTAAGGGGAAGGTCCCTGTAAGAATGTGTAAAAACACACAGTTGGCAGCATCCGTATCTTTTATTGTTAGTTTAATTATGAAAGGTTCAATTGATAATACTCAAAATACTGTTACAAATATAGCTAAGCCTAAATAAGCCTCACCGGATAAGTCATAGGCACAAGTTGTTGTTGGATACCACCTGGAGCATTTTGTGTAATAATTTTGCCTGTCACTGGTTCAGACTATGTAACACGAAAGGCATATTATGTGATTTTCCCCCTAGAAATGCATGGCTTAAATAAAACTGTTGGGTTAACCCTGACAACTTTTTTTCCGAAATAGAATTCCATGGATTTACACCGCATTAATACCATTTACAGTGTTTCCAGACACAATCACTACTATACACTAGTGAACACAATATTACGGAATACTTTTTTATGATGAAAATCCAAAAAATATGTTGAAAATTCCATACATAATTGGAAGGTAGATTTCTATTGTAATTTAGTAAAATGTTTAAGATAAAATATATCAAAATGAGTGGGAAAACCAACAATCACATCATTACTACTTTACACCTACCATGCAGCATGCTTCAGGGCTTGGATGAACATCACTGTTAGGTCTGTCAGTCTTGTGCCTGGAAACCAACACCTGGAAAAAATTGTGTTTAAATATCGATGTCAAATATTTCCACACGAATTATGAAACATAAATCATCCTCTCACTGGACTTGATGAATAGAGAGTGATGTCATAATCTCATCAACAAAGATTAATGTCTGGTCTCCTTACCATGCATTGAGTATGGAAGGGGGGGGGGCAGGTTTAATAATAGAAAACAGGCACTGCCCCCTCTAGCCACCTCTGGTGAGAACATCTTTCAGGTACACCTGTTGAAACGTTGAAGAGTCGACCCAACCCATTGCGGCCAGTTTGGGCAGACAAGAATCATGCGTCACTGCTTTGTCTTTGTAATAGCTTCAGGAGGATCTGTGGCACCAGTTAGTCCGTGAGAAGTGCCTTTAATCAGAATCTCTCCCAAGGTTTGACAAGTCTGTCTTATGTAAACAAATTACACTGATTCCAAAAATGTCACTCTTATAGACCCCACTCACTGGTCATTTTGCGTAAAAAAATGACAATTTTGAACATTTTGAGATAATAAAAAAACACCAGAATCTTGCTACAGATGTTTTTATGAGCTTATCTAGGTAGAAAAGGGAATACACTTATTGGATTAACTTTAGAAATCTAGGTCATTTCTGCCATTGTTTTATCAAAAAGGTTAATTTTTTACCATGGGGGGGGGGGGTAAAAAGACAGAATCTTGATATGAACATTGTCATACGCTATCTGAGGTGAAAAGTGGCACTGATTCCATAAAAAAATATTCTTATTAGCCTTACTGGTGAATTTTTGGTCATTTAGGCCATTTTTTACCAAAAATATCTTTGGGATAGAAAATCAGAATATTTCTAGATATTGTCATGAACATATCTAAAGTAAAACGTGGTCAAGATTCTTTTTAAAATATTCTTTTCAGGTTTTTCACTAGTTTCATTGATTAGCATCTCTAGCTTAATCAGCCAGCCAACAATTATGCTATTACCATCCTGTGGATTGGCTTTAAAATACCTGGTTTTACTAAGATGGTTGTAACATTATGACGCAATGTTCAAATTCTAAAATTGATTGTTTTAAAATAAAAGCCAAATATGCGGTCTTTGTTTGTAGCACTATCATTGGTTTTGAATATCCAAGCCTGACATTTTTGTGGCTCACCGTGTATTCCTATCATGGACTGACCGCCTGTACATACCTTTATAAGGGTTCCACGCATTCGTAGTTGAAATTCATGATTGCCATCAAGATAAAATCTACCCTGGCGGAACCTCAACTTTGGTACAATAATATCAGATTCCTCTTCACATACTTCAGTGTCCTCTTGAATTGCTTGAGACCAGCCAGCAGCTTGTAACAACACCCGATGAAAGAGGCCATCTATCATTAAAGGGGATATAATAATTGATTATATAACAGGCTCTGAGCGACACAGCATAAACAAACATATGGACCGTTTTCTCGTATTAAACATGGTTTAGCCCAAGACCATGGCTAACTAAGTCGTCGTCGTTCTATGGATCATGGCTGATTCTTTGTGACCCTATTGATGATGGAGCGCCACCGTTGTCTATTTTGTGACATGCGATGTGCAGAGATAAGAGATAGACCAGTTGCTTCTTTAATGCCATCAGTCCAACGAAGCTTTGGTCTGCCACATTTACGTCTTCCTTCGATAGCTCCTTGTATTATCACCTTTTCTAGATTGTCACCCTCTCGTCTAGCAATATGTCCAAAGTATTGTAGCTTGTTGCGCATGATCTTTGTATACAGAGAAGTTTGGTTCCCAATCTGGCTTCTGACAAATTCATTTGTCTTATGCTCTTTCCATGATATTCCTAGCATCTTGCGCCAACACCACATTTCAAAAGCTGATATTTTCTTTGAATCTGCAATTCCGACTGACCATGTTTCAGCTCCATATGTTGCGACCAGAAAGATAAGTGCCTTCATAATACGTATTTTTGTGGCCTTTGTGATTCCTCTATCCTTCCAAATGGTTGATAGGGCATTTGCTGATGTTTTAGCCATTGCCAGACGTCTTTTAATTTCTCCAGAGCTTCCACCATCTTTAAGAATTAGAGATCCTAGAAAATTGAAGTTATCTACACAATCTACTGTATCATTATCGACCTTCACTTGTTGGTTGCTGTTTCCTCCGCAAATCATGACTTTGGTCTTCTTAACATTTAGGAAGAGTCCAAACTTTTCACTGGCTGCTTTCACTCTGTGTATTAGAACTTGAAGTTCAGCTCCAGTTCTAGCTATCAGGGTAGTATCGTCAGCATATCGGAGATTGGTTATGGTGCGACCTCCAACTGAAACTTGGCCTTCCACTCCATCAAAAGCTTGCCTCATGATGTACTCTGCATAAATGTTGAATAGGTAAGGTGACAGGATACATCCTTGGCAAACGCCTTGTCCAATAGAGAACCACTCACAAATGCCATTATCTGTTCTTACTGTAGCTTCTTGATCTTTGTAGAGGGATTTAATCAGCTCAATGATGTGAAGAGAGAAACCCATTTCTTGCATTACCAACCATAGCTTCAAATGTTGAACGCAGTCAAATGCCTTAGAGTAATCAATGAAGCATAGATATAGGGGTTGTTGAAATTCCAAGAACCTTACTGCTATGCGAAATTAAGGCTATCGTGCGGTTGTTAGCACACTCTCTGGTGTCCCCTTTCTTTGGGAGAGGGAGGAAGACTGCTTTCTTCCAGTCCGTAGGCCATTCAGTTGAACTCCAGATCTTGGTGCATAGTCTGTGGATCACTTCAATGCCTTCTTTATCACTTTCCTTTATGAGTTCTGCGGGAATATTATCATCTCCAGGAGATTTACCAATCTTTAATTTCTTCATAGCTTGTTCCACTTCACTCTTCAGAATATCTGGTTCAGACATGTCATTGTTGAGAGTGTTATCGTCAACTTGAATCCCATCTTGTGATGCATATAACTTTTGGCACTACTGTTTCCATCTGGCTTTGATTTCGGAATCTTCAGTAAGAATTTTACCATCTGCTAACTAAACTTGTGTTTAAAGTTTACTTTTTAAACTACTTCACTGTTCATGTTCAACAAAACATGTTTTAAACATGGCAAATATTGTCCCCAGAGAAATAGGATAATCTCATAGGGTGGGTACCTCTTTCGTGACGCACCTCAAAATTCTTAAAATTACGTCGTCACGCATTCGAAACACCATACCTGGAAAAGTATAGACCCTACCCCAGTAAAACTATATACATTTTTGAGAAGTTAATTGTCCAAGGATTCCAGAAATGGCACTATTTTTATGATAGGGGTAAGCCCCGGAATGTTGTATTCAAAAGTAGTGAAGAACTTTGCCCAAACAATGTGTGCCTTGAGAAAGTTCCAGATTTTTCATTATTGTATACCCTACATGAAATTACATGCCAGATTTGAATTCCTCAAGCCAAGACTTTTTCAAATATGTATAGTTTATTGGGGTTCACCTAAAGAACATTGACCACTCGCAACTTGAAAAGGAACAAAAAATTGGCAACATTTTTCAATACAACATTCTACAATCCTGGAAAATAGTCTTGGAACGCTTACTCATTAACAGAAAGGGGGTTAAAGAATATAAATATATTCAGCAGTTGTTCAAGGTGTCCCAACCCCGGTCCCAACATTGATTGATGGGGTAAAATTGTTGTCTAATGTCCTATTCAGAGTTTAACAAAATAAACATAATTTAAAGATCAGCAAAAACAATTCTGCACATAATGCCCAAAATGTGAAAAACGTTCCAAGGGCTTTTTGCCAAGATTGTAGGGCTTACCTCTATCATCTATCATAGAAGTAGCGTCATTTCTGGAATCCTTGGACAATTCCATTCTCAAAAATGTATAGTTTTATACTGGGGTAGGGTCTATACTTTTCCAGGTATAATGATTAAACATGTATCTTGGAACAAAACTATTTCATATAACTACGAGTTGATACAGGGAGGTGAACATTATATTTTGAAAGTTCTTTGAAATAATAAATGATGTTCAGGCCAGCTGTGAGTTGTTTGTGCTTAAAAATGGATAACCAAGGAGCTTGTTAGTTAATTACTTTAAAAATTGTTTTAAAAATATTGGTCATAATAGCTTGTCAATTCCTTGTTCAAATAATACTGGGTATTTTTTAAGTGCCTAGACTATAATTCAGCATAATTTCCAATTTTTTCATGGTTGGT
Organism: Ophiura sarsii; assembly: GCA_035610835.1. NCBI lineage: Eukaryota > Metazoa > Echinodermata > Ophiuroidea > Amphilepidida > Ophiuridae > Ophiura > Ophiura sarsii. Next base: position 69,049,770 of record CM069453.1, on the reverse strand, counting down.
ATCTCTGAATTAGCAGCCAACAATACCATGTGTTATTGCCACAAGAAAGATGCCTTTTGCAACGGGCTCCCAGTATCTAGCCAAGACTCTTTCAAATATATATAGTTTACCTGAACACCTACAAAATTAAACAGCACATGAGTGTTGAAAAACATTACACCAAAGACAATACTTTATAGATGTGCTTGTACTTGTTTAGGTCAACTGTTTTTCAAGTCTTTGGGATAATAATCTGCCGCTGACGAATCCATATCAACGTTCCCGTATTTGTTAACTAGTGTAGATTTAAGCACAGTATGAACATGAAACCAGTGGCTTATACCATTCATTGTAACACCATTATTTCATTACATCATGGCCCTACCATGCATGGACCCATACATTTATAAATGTATGGTTATACCACAACATTACATTACAAACCCCTGCCTCACAGACCATAACTCCCATTAACCCACCGGTCCTCTGGCTTATACTATCTTACTTCATTATCCCCTACCGCCCTCAAATCATGTTGCTTGATTAACTCCCACTGCCCATACTTATACCACATCACTAATGAAGTAATGCGGTGTCTTATATGGAAGATGATAATAAAATAGTATGTAGGGCATACCTGAACACCTACAAAATTAAACAACACATGAGTGTTGAAAAAGTTTATAACAAAGACAATACTTATAGATGTGCGCGTAACAACATTACTTACCCGAACTATCTCCTGTCATTATCCCTCCCGTGGCTTATGATATTACTTCAATAACACTCAATCCCTGAGCTATATCCCATGGTTTATTCTTATAAGATATCACATTATTTCATTACCTCATGGCCCTCCCATGGGTATTTATACCCATAAATCCTTGATTATACCACATTACTTTATTAACCCCCTATTCCTCCAAAACTAGATTACTTCATCAACCCACCGGTCCCGTAGCTTCCACCACCTTACTTCATTAACGGCCGCTACCTCCCTCAAACCATGTTACACGGGAGGGCTTCCCAGGCGAAATAATCGGAGACCATTATAAACCTGGGGTTTAGTGCTACATGAGATAGAATGTGTGTGCGCGTAAGCCAAGTGCCGCTGATGTGTTGTTTCCGGGTGGTGTAGTAGGATTATGGTTATGGGTCTATTTCTGAGATGATTGGATGACCATTGGTAGCCGGATGTTTAAAATAATTATCTTACCTGGCAAAAATCCCTTGAAATCTATATAGAAGATTGTAGGTTGTCCATATGCTTCTAAATCCTTTTGAGAACAGCGCTGTAAACATGCTGGGACATAGTAGCTCACAGGATCCTAGGAAAATGTCATATATTATTATCATTAAAATGCCTTGAAATCAAACCATAGCATTAATCTCCTATATCGTATGCACAGTTGCAGATCTTACTGAAAATAATAAAAGTACAAATCAAATGTTTTGCAGATATTTCCTTTTTTCATTTGACTTTGATTTGGTAGCTTTCACATTTTTCCAGAAGAGTTGGGTACTTATCACTTTCAATATTTTCTGCAGAATGGCGGATATGACAGCTGATGTAGGAGAGCTCTTAGAAGAATAGGGCATTGGATCGCTTGCAGAAACCTTCTCAGATAAGATGTTAACTAGAAACCCAAGATATGATATCCATATACATCCGAACCATAACTTTGAATACTGAACGCTTTTGTTTTTAGTAAATTACCACAACAAAAGTGTAGTACGTTACTGTACCTTATTGAGCGTTCATATAATACGCTTATTAGGTTGAGTCTATTCGCTGCACACATATATGCATGTTTTATCATTCTCACCTGTTTCAATGGATATTATATTTGGGTTTGCTTGTTCAAATTTTACCTGAGAAAATAGATATATCCAAGGTCCGCGAGATAGATATATCCAAGGTTCCATTTTTCTAAGAGCTCTCTATATCGGTGTCTGTTGAATCTACTGTTGGTCACAACTGAAGAAAAATAAAGAAAATGGTTACCCAACAAATCAGTAACATTTGCTACGTTTGTTGGGTAACAATCTTTGACCAACACTCTTGCACAACGTTGGGTCAAATATCAACAGTATTAACAATTGGGTAAAGTTTAATTAACAATTGGTTACAAACTTGCCCCTCTCTTGGTCAATTAGTACAATTATCTAAACAATTGGGACAGTTTAACCAACATTTGAGCGACAAGTTAATCAACGTGTTTGCCCAAATATTGGATACAACTTATTACTCAACAGCTGTTGGTTAAGATATACCCAATAATTTTTACTGTAGAAATTTGACCCAACATTGAATTTGGTCACTTTTTAACCTATTAGACTTGCAGTGAATGTTTGGTTCCAATTGAACTCAACTTAGCAAAAACTGAACTTAGCAGCCTAATTTACAACTTGGCTTGAGATGACCTTTGACCATAAAAATATGAAGGATATCATGTTGCATCTATTATTTAATTAAATTAATTCAAATGAGACCAAAATGGCCCAATGTTACAAAATATTTGACTAATATTGGTACATTTTTATGTTCTATCGGTCGGTCGATAGTGGTAAGAACATAAAATTGTCCCAGTGTTGTTCACCAAAATACATCTTTGAACCTTTTACTTTATAAGAGATCATAAACGAACTTGCCATATCATATTCAGCTCCAACCCACTTTTCATCCAGACTTTCAGAAAACATATAAAAAAATAATGAAGCCTCGATCAACTTCCATATATTTTCTTAAATTATGCATCTAATTCAGAAATCACTCAATCTTCATTGTCTTACCATCAATCTTTTTTAACAAGAAGTTTGTTACCAGAGGGTTGTTGTTGCTCTCCCACCATATTTGTTTCCTTCTGTTGCGCTAAATGCTCAAATAAATCGTCAAATGACCGATGGGTATTGAACCGAATCGGTCAATACTGGAACAAATCACATGTTCCAGTATTGGTAAATACAGTATCCAGGTATACTGGAACACATGATATCGAGCCATAGTGAAACAGTTAATTCGTGCAAGTATCAAAAGCTATGTTCCAATATTGAACGATAACTGATAACAGTATCTGGGGCATAAAGTACACTTTTCCGCCATCTCTTCATCACACCAACAACGAGTAGGCCTGATACAGAGTATGCAGCGATATGCTGTTATGGAAAGAAGAGGCTGCAAAAAAACAGTAATTCCTGGCTGGAATATGTGATGTGTTCTGAATATATTCAGAGCAATTAACAGTTAAATTGCTGTGTTATCAAAATATAGCAGTCCATATTATTCCCCATGTAACCTACCTTGTCAGATGTTCGTTCACACAGAAGGTCAAAATGTAACATCACTGACAAAATGAAATCCTTGTGATTACGAAGATCTCCTAAGGAATCCTTTGAAGGTCCTTCTAACATGTGGTCAAGAAGATCATCTTCTAAGATGGCTTCCTCCTCTAATTTTTGCCATGATGGATGTCTGATTGGATCCTAAGAGAATGGTATAACATTAATTAACAACATCACAAAGAATTCTTTTTCTCAATTGTTATGATTTTTATGATGTAAACAAAATAAATCAAGAACAATGAACAAATTACAAAAATCAGAAGAATGAACATATTACAAAAATTATAAGGATACCAATGGCGATTTATAAAAAATATAAAAACAACATACACCTGCAAAATAATGAGGAAAATATTACTCTGTTCATTTCATCAAGATATCCTTATCCGGTCCAATATAGCATGATATTATGGACAATCGGCGAAATAACATGTTTTCACTTTCAACATATTTCAATGATAAAACTCACACCAAACTTCAAAAGTGTTGCTTTAAGAAAGGATGGTATAAATCCCTCAAGCTGAACAATTCTTTTGCACCATTCAAATACTTATAAAATTACTTAAATTTAATATAATTTGAGATTGGTGTCGAACATGATCAATGATTTTATAAGTTTCAAAATAGGGTAAAATAGAACCATTTTTACAAATAAAATTACTTTTAGAAACATCCAAAAGGAAGCTAAATATATGTAGATGTTAGAATGATAAACACTCTGACCAATAATAATGCTATACAGTCCTTTAAAGGGGCATTTAGAGATACGTATGGGCGTGCGCCGTCAATTATCCTGGAAATCAGTTTTTTTGCATCTTAGTAATACTTAGGCATACCGGGTGGTTCAAAAAAAAGTTGACCCAAGTTCAAAGTAATTTTTCAACCACATTTAAAGTTTCAGATAATTTCTGTTTGCTTAGTCTTAATCAGCAGTAAGTTTTGAAATTATCCTGAAAAGATGGCGCGTTTAGCTTGTTTGGTTCTTCAGATATGGTTCATTACAGAAAACATGTACAAAACTGACTTGTCCACGGGAGCGTTATTTAGTTTTTGTCTTAAACAAAACAGCATGCTCTAGTTTCAGAATTGAAAAGCCCGCCCTGACAAAGTATCCCAATCTCTATGCTTATGTGCCATTCACATTCAACAACGACGTAGATACGTACAGGTAGGTAATGTCGAGCACCAGACAGATGTCTCAGATGTCTCCTTGTTTCTTTTTCTCCTATTTTTACAATTTGTGACCAATCGTGTGTAAGTCCACTGTGTGCATTCCATCTCTACTAAAGGACGCTCCCGTGGCCAAGGCAGCTTTGTGCATGTTTTCTGTAATGAACCATATCTGAAGAACCAACCAAGATAAATGTACCATCTTATCAGGATAATTTCAAAACTTACTGCTGATTAAGACTAAGCAAACAGAAACTATCTGAAACTTTAAATGTGGTTGAAAAATTACTTTGAACTTGGGTTAACTTTTTTTTGAACCACCCGGTATACTAACTACCATCTGAAACAGTTTACCAACATCCCCCGTTTATCATATAAAATTTCATGATTTTCTTAGTTTCGATATGATGATATCGAAACTAGGTGCTGAATTCGGAAGTTATGCTATCGTTTTTCATGCAGCCTTTCGCGGCAAATCTCAACCAGGAAGTGCCGTTATTTGCTTATTTGGCATGAAGGCGATGTCGGAATTGTATGACATTTTGGATTTGGGCTATGTTGATGATTATCTTTACGCTATTTGCTCTTTTAGTATATTGATACATCTCTCAATGAACGATTATTTACCTTAGTTTGTGTAGTATTATCCAACTATTATACATTACAACCAGTCAAGTGATTCACAAGGTCTCAAATGTATTATAATATTAAATAATTTATTCTGCGCAGTTTTCTTGTTGTTTTCACACATAACATAATAATTCACATTGTAATATATTTTTTCTAACTTATAATACAGAAATTGAAATATAAACTATACAAAGTTTCTCATGTGTGTGTTAATTTAATTTAATAATGCAATTGACTAAAAAGTGGGTTCCCCTTATTATTACACTGTATTATCAAAATAAGGTTTCTTTACCATCCTAATGTTAATGTTGTTTGTTTTGACCAGTATTGACCAAAAAGTTTCAAAAAAATGTTTTTTATCTAAAAAAATCTCATTTTTGGCACTTTTTGGCGCATCCGGCGCCAACACCACATTTCAAATGCATTAATTTTGTTACAGCTTGTCAGTGTCCAGGATTCACAGCCGTAGGTTGAAATAGGGAAAACGAGTGCTTTGACCAGGCGTACCTTGGTTGATATAGTGATGCCTCTGTCAGCCCATATTTTTGAGAGCTGTCGTGTCATTGCAGATCTAGCCATAGCCAAACGACGCCTGATTTCTGTATGACATCCTCCTTGAGTGATGAGAGATCCGAGGAAATTGAACTGTTGGATCTGACCATTTGACCGTCAACTAGAAAAGGGGTAATGTTTCCATCATCACCGATGACCATGAATTTTGTTTTGGCAACATTGAGACGTAGGCCCAAGCTCTCACTTTCATTTTTGACCTTCTTCAGCAAGATGCCTAACTCTTCCTGGCTTGTGGCTAATAGTGTGGTGTCATCTGCATATCGTAAGTTGTGAAGCTGCCAGCCACCTACTGATATGCCGCCCATCCATCAAGAACATGTCTCATGATGTGCATCGGCATACAAATTGAACAGAGTAGGTGAGAGGATGCATCCTTGATGCACACCTTGGCCGAGGTTAAACCAGTCGCTGTCTCCCTGAGCAGTACGCACACAAGCCAATTGGCTGGCATAGAGGCTTTTTAGTATTTGAACTAGATGGTTGGGGACTCCTAGAGCTTGTAGCGCAATCCAGAGAGGACCATATCTCACGCAGTCAAAGGCTTTGGCATAATCTATAAAGCAGAGGTATGACTTTCGCTTATATTCCTTGCATTTTTCAATGATGTGGCGAATATTAGCTATATGGTCTCTGGTGCCACGGCCTCTTCGAAAACCAGCCTGTTCTGGAGGAAGCTCTCTTTCGAGATGAGGTCTCAATCTTTCATTAAGGATGTGCAGTAGAATTTTGCTGGCATGTGGGATAAGAGCTATTGTTCTGTTGTTCTTGCATTCACTCTCCTTTTTTGGGTAGGGTGAGGAAAACAGATTTTTCCAGTCTTCAGGCCATATCCGAGTTTGCCATATCTTGTTGCAGAGCTGTAGAATTTGATTCAAATTGACTTTGCTAAGCGCCCTGAGTACTAAAATCGTAAAGATCTTGTAAGTTACAGAGTAATACGATTCCTAATGTGAATGAGGATTGTCATATAGTTCAACCATGTCAACGCTACCACTTTTGTTTTGTTGTGTTGAAGTGATGACGGTTCTCCTTCATTCACATTTTTTGTACCATTTTTAATAATAATAATAATAATAAAACCGCATTTATATAGCGCTTTACGAAACACCTCAAAGCGCTAAACAAACATAAAAAGAACAATATACACATGAATTAAAGAACCTAATAAAACTAAGACAAGGAAAAACAAAAACAAACTATAATGAGGAACTACATGTACTTGTAAGAATGTTCTGACAGATTGAAAAGATGAGTCTTCAGTGCAGTCTTGAAGCATCCGATGGATTTGATTATGCGGATGGTCGATGATTGATTCCACAGCTTTGGTGCCGCGGAGGAAAACGAACGATCGCCGTATGTTGCAGTATGTATAGCTTTGACAGAAGGGGGCTTTAATAACTTGCCGCCCGCTGTTGATGATCTTAAGTTCCTCGCGGGAGTGTGGATAGTCAGCATGTATTGCGGTGCAAGACCATTAATAGCCTTAAACACGAGTAACAGGATCTTGAACTTGATTATCTTACTGATGGGCAGCCAATGCAACTGACGGAGAACAGGTTTCATGTGGACGTGGCCTCGAACACCGGTGATGAGCCTTGCAGCGGCGTTTTTCACTCTTTGGAGTCTGTCAATTTCATTCTGAGGAAGACCATACAATAAACTGTTACATGAGTCAAGTCTTGAGCTCACAAAGGCGTGAACCAAAGTTTCTGCTGACGCTTTGTTCAGGTAAATTCTGAGTTTGCCAATATTGTAGAGAGCAAACGAAGCACCGCGGCAAACACTACTCACATGTTTATTCATGGTAACATGATCGTCGATGACAACACCAAGATTACGTGCAGACGATGATGTTGCGACAGCTGCTTCGCCGACACGAAGAGATGGAATTTGTGTGGTAGAGGTGAATCGCGAGGTTAGATGAAAGACTTCTGTTTTATTGTCATTTAGCATCAGCTGATTTGTAATCATCCAACTTCTTATGTCCGAGATGCACTTTTCAAGTCGAGATATAGCGACGTCCTGCTCGTGATCATTGAAACAAAAATAGACCTGGGTGTCATCCGCATAAATCATGCACTTTAGACCATGTGACGTGATTATGTCCTCAACTAGGGCAGAGTAAAATGATAATGCCATTGGTCCGAAGACCGATCCTTGAGGGGCACTCAACCCCTGCAATGTTTGTGTCGATGCGCCTGGAGCAACAGTTTTGTTGAATGTTGGCGCATTATAAGCTGTCATTATTATTATTATTATTATTATTATTAATTAACATTGTTAGAGGTTGAAATAAACTGTCAGGGTCTGCGCCCGATGGCTTATTTTCTGAGTGTTTTTTGGTTCGTATATAAATAGAATTTCATAGTTTGACACCGTGTTAATGCCGTTTACAGTGTTTCCGGCTACAATGACAACTGTATACCAGTGAACACAATAGTATGGAATGCTTTTCTATGATGAAAAAAAGAAAATGTTGAAAATCCCTTAAATAATTGGAAGCAGATTTTCCAATTCCAATGTGATTTGGTAAAGTTATGAGGTTTTCTACGGAAAATACAGTCAAGATCGATTTATGAGTTCGGGAATGTTTTCCTGCATACTCACACTTCATAATCAAAGAGAGAAAAATATGTGCAATAATCACATAATATTCCTTAAACGGGAGAATATCGTACCAGTATTTTCTTTAAAGGTCAATACAAATGGTAATTCAAGTATGTTTTATTTGATGGAAGACTTTATAAAAAACCAAATATAAAAAGAATAACAAAATATAGAGCACCTGTGGTTGAGTGAATATTACTCTAATGTGTAATCAATTCATGATCATTCAGCCATGTAAATACCCTTCTTGGCTCAGAGCTTCGCACAGTGAGTTGGGGGTCATTACACAGAAAATTGGGGGGGGGGGGGGGTGGTGTCATGAAATTAATACCATTATAATAGGGGAAAATTTGTTGTTAGAGTATTGAAAATGTTGGCTTCCATATCAACTGTTTTCCAATAACCCTAGTCAGTGTCATGACGCTATGGACATAATTCCAACTATGCGTGCAGGGGTGTGTGCGTACAAACGTGCGTGTGCGTAAACCAAGAAGTGCGTCCTGGGCGCTTTCAAAAAATCACAGCGCATAAATCATGAAATTGTCACGCGCATGCTGCACTTTACACTTGTAACCTCTCTGGCACTTTAGTTTGCGCATTTCATGCATCTTAAAAAACATGTCCTGGGCTAATTGGACAAACTGTTCTAGGGGCCTGACTGACCCATATTTTTTTAACTTGAGATTTTCCGTTTTTTGTAATTTTTGATTTATTTTTGTAATTTTTGAATTTTTTTAAAATGGTTGACGATTTTGAAAATTAAAACAAAAACAAGCATAACCGAACGCCCTGAGAGGTCTGTTTGCCCTTAGAACAGTTTTGTTGCCTTATATATTCACGTACCCTGTAATTCCAGGGCTTAATGGTGATGATCCTCTTGAAGACATCCATAAGCCACTGTGGGTCTAAGATTACCATATCCTCCACAGGGCTATCGCTGTTATCTTTACCGCCAAAATAGATGATTGTACCACGCTTGTGGTAGAATTGTAGCAGTTTCAACGGGTCATCATGTTTGATTTCTAGGTCTTTTATATGCTCTTTCACCTTGAATTAACAAAAATAATAATAATTTGTCAAATTTTAAGAATAGTATGCATATAATTTACACAGGTATTCAGCTCGATATTGGCATATTGGTATATTAGCATATTGCCATATTAGCATACATAAAGATTATTGTCTGAAAGCTCCATGAACTTTTACCAATTGAGTTTTCCGTCTAGAGGACGGGTTTCCGTACAAACGCAATAAGTATACATGGATGGAGGTTATGCCTAAGCTTCCAATCATTCTTGGTCATTCGTGACTATATCGTTTAGCTCTTGACATGTTCAGGGTTTATGTCCTGAAAATTTGAAACAGAGTTCAGTAATTCCCACAAAAAAATACCGACAGCCATTGCACACCACAGCCATTGCACACCACAGCAGCGTCAATGATATTCCCGCATCGCATAGCATTTTGGCCTGTAACCATTTTAAACATGGAACCACCGTATAACTTGCGACATTTACTGGAGTGATAGAGATTGAATAGCACCCACAAGAAGCTGGTGACCTAATGAACAATTCACATTGTTTAAAATGCTAATCCCTCCATCTTAATTTTGAAAGACGTATGGGGTTCAGCCAGGCGTAAATCATCAATTAGCCTAGTCGTAAGTCTTCTGACTTTATGGTTGCACACCACCAAATACATCTCCCATAGGGTTACACGTGAAATGCACAATTTTATAATGGATATTTCTCGACGTTATAAGAAACTGGTAACTTGAAATTTGGTTTCAACTTTAAAGATGAAAGCCATGACTACTAACTCAACAACTCATATATGGGGGGTAACTGGCATAATTTTGAGCTAGAGCCTTTTCAAAAAGTACGAGTTGAGTTTTCCTGGTCACACGCAATTGTTGATTAAGATTATTGCGTCAGATACTGGAAATGACCTGAACACAAATGTCTCTGTTAAAATATTAAAAAATCATCATTGCATCAATTTTTTTGGACCTGAAGAACGCTGATGTGTCTGTCAAAATTCACACTATATTAATTTCGCCATAACATGTAGTAAATACCCTAATTTTAAACTGTAATTTACAATAGGTCTCCCGTTTCGGCATAGAAACGGGCCGGTTTTGGACTTTTGCCTCAAAGGGGGTAGGGCCAGACGTTATTTAGTGGTGTGAAACCTTATAGACACTCCGTCCCCCATGACCCCCATTTGAGAAAAATTGGAAAAAGTGTACTTTAGGTCCCAGATCCTATACTATCGTTCAATATACTGGAACATAAAAATTGCCAGTATCGCTCGATACTGGTATGATTTTATATTCCAGTATTGAGCGATACTGGTACACATGCTACCATTAGTGATTTGTCCCAGTATTGAACGATACTAGTACAGAATGGTGTTCCAGTATCGTCTGATACTGGAACAATTTATACGTGCCAATATCATCCAATACTATCTAACGATACCAGGTGTTCTAGTATCGGACGATAAAGTACAGTCCAGAATCTGGGACCTAAAGTACACTTTTTCCAAAAACTGAATTGAACACAAATGTTTTGCATACAATCTGATGATACTGGGATATCATAACCACTAGACCAGGCGAAGATGCAGAGAGAAAAAATAAGTTGGAATTGAGATGTGCAAAGTTAGAAGAAATCTTGGTCATCACATGAGTACTTCTTTTAAGTGTCATTCCTATCCCCCAAAAGGACCTCTCTCAACTACAGAGGGATTAGCCTCTCCTGTATTGGGGCTAAGGTCTTCAATTGTATGTTACTAAACCGAATACGCCCATTTGTGAACCCTCTTCTTCGATGGAATCAAAATGCTCATAGACTTCTCTAAGGCTTTTGACTCAGTACACCGTGTTCGCATGTTCGACATCCTCAGCATGCCTATGGTATCCCTGACACCATTGTCAAGGCCATGAAATAATTATGACAACTCTTATATGTCATATCGCCTGATGGGGAGACGGAACCTTTCAATATGTTAGCTGGTGTTCTTCAAGGTGACACTTTGGCAACCTTCATCTTCATCACAATTCTAGACTATGTAATGGGCTGTGCCCTGACAGACATCCATGATGAAACAGGTATTCTGCTGGAGCCTAGGAGGAGTAGACGCTATCCTGAAATTCGTCTTCACGATCTCGATTTCGCAGATAATATAGCTCTCTTTAGCAACATCAATCAGTAAAGCGGAATTACTGTTACAGAGTGTCGAGGCAGCATCAAATGCAGTTGGCCTACATTTGAATGAAGGAAAAACAAAAAGCCTCCTTATAAATATTGCTACCTCAGCCAGTGTAAAGACCATCAAAGGAGTAGACCTGGAAAACATCTCCAATTTTAAATACTTGGGCCTATGTTCTAGACACATCTCAGGAGCACAAGCATGTCCATCTGTGTACTTCTGACCATCATATTAATTCCATGATTCCTCTTGTCAAATGAATCGACCGTGCCAATCTCAACTGACACGACAGTCAGGGCGATCGCCCCCTCCCCTCTGGCTATGCCACTGATTTCTGTTCATGGCAAAGTAAGTAAATCATAGTCTGGCTTTCGACGTCTTATATTAAGCTTCAGTTTGTATGCTTAGGACGACCTTTTGCGGCCTTGTGGTACAAAATGGCCAAATAGCATCCCTATTGTCGAAGCTCCCAGTTGGTTGCGGTCAACGTTGTGGAGTCAGGATTTACTGTAGAACAATGATAAGATAGCTATCGCTATCCCTTTTCCAGAATGTTTTCTACTGTACAATTATTTTCTACTCCTACTATTTTTATTTAAAAAACAAAAAATCTATTAGGCCTATCTTTATCTTTTTATTATTGATATATTCTTTTACTTTGTAATTTAAAAAAAAAATCCCGCCTCTCAAGATCCCCATTTAAGTGCCGCCCGCACTAGAAACTACCGGCACAGGGACACAGGTTTGTCCCGCTGAAGATGGGGCACTATCACTGAACACAGGGCGAACCAAGTTCGCTGCGGCATTGCCAGTACCGAGTACCACAGGTACATTGAGGGGAGCTTGCTGCCTCACCTGAGAGGTGGGCTGCATGCTACTAGGCTGCGCAGACTGCCAAGGGTAAACCATACGCCCCCCCCCCCTGTTTACCACAGGTACATTGAGGGGAGCTTGCTGCCTCACCTGAGAGGTGGGCTGCATGCTACTAGGCTGCGCAGACTGCCAAGGGTAAACCATACGTCCCCCCCTGTTACGTACATACATACATACATACATACAAGGCATTTATAGGGCGCCATTTCATATAGATCACTGCGCCGTGATGATGGTAAACAAATATGAAAAGAAGCGAAGAGAAAAAAGCAAACTAAAACAATGCGGAAGGGCTATTGAGGGAACAAGTAGGTTTTGAGACCCTTCTTGAAACTAAAAACAGATGTAGCAGAACGAAGTTCTGATGGTAACGAGTTCCAAAGTGTGGGTACAGAGAGTGAGAAACTCCTGTTAAAAGCGGATTTCAGACCTTTATAATGATATTTTGGCACGGCGAGGCGCGAAGTGTCTAAGGCTGAACGTAAACCGGAACGGCTTTGTTCATACCGCGGGATTGATGAGGTGATATAATTTGGACCAGACCCATTCAGACATTTGTATACATATAGAAACATTTTGTACAGGATACGCTGCTTCACGGGAAGCCAGTGCAATTGTTGCAAATACTGGCTGGCATGGTCACTCTTTGAAGCACAACAAATTAATTTTACGCTCCAGTTTTGTAAGCGTTGCAGTTTCATGATGTATTTTGAGTTAGTACCAGTTAATAATACATTACCATAGTCAAGACGTGATAGTACAAGAGATCGAACTATGTGGTTGCAGGTGTCATTATCAAGAAAGCGACGGATGCGACTAATATTGCGTAGGTGAAAAGTGACATTCTTTGACAGAGAAACAATATGTGGCGCCAGACTCATCACATCATCAAAAATAACACCTAGATTTCTGACGCTTTTGGAAGGGCGGATGATATCATCACCAATACTAAGGCTTACATCAGGCATCCAGCGTTTATTGTGAAGGGATGTAATAACCAGAAATTCGGTCTTGTCATTATTTAATTTCAAGAAATTAAATGTCATCCATGTTCTGAGGTCATTAATACATGATGTTATTGATGACAAGGCAGTTTCAATTGATGATGGGTTAGCTGGGTCAAAACTACAAAAGATCTGCATATCGTCGGCATACGTGTGGTAAGAAAGCGAGTGACTTTTTATGATCCTGCCTATTGGAATAGTATACACTGTGAAACCACGAGGGCCCAAAATGGACCCTTGAGGAAGTCCATAGTCCATTGTTTTTGGTGTTGAGTATATGCCATCAATACCAACAGATGTTGTTCTACCTGTAAAGTAGGACTTCAACCAGTCAAGGGCAATCCCCGTCACCCCTATCTCGTGCGACATTCGAGTTAACAGACGATCGTGGTTTACTGTATCGAATGCCGCACTGAGATCAAGTAAGACAAGGAAAACCCCTCTCTGGTTGTACACGTGCCCCATGATTTCGTCTTTCACTTTCAATAGCGCAGTTTCGGTGCTATGTCCACGCAAGTACGCAGACTGCAGTTCGTCACCAAGATGATTTTTCTGCATGTGGTTGTTGATGTTAGTAACAACATGTTTCTCTATTAGTTTTGAGAGAAATGGTATGTTCGCGACTGGTCGGTAGCTTTTCAATTCACTCTGATTCAAAGAGGGCTTTTTTATCAAGGGGTTTATGACTGCATGTTTCAGTGAGGTGGGGAAAACACCGGTGGAGATGGATTTATTAATGATACTAGTTATTACTGGTAAAAACACATCAATATTTTCCTTCAATAACCAGGTAGGTAGGGGATCTAACAGGCAACTTTTAGTTGCACTACCTCTTATAATACCTCTAACATCTTCAACTGTAACTTGATCATAAACAGATAACTCACATACATTGGAAACATCATGATCATACATGTGGATGTTCTGGTGCGTATGTTCCGGGTTCTTGTAATCAACGGGGCATGTTGATCTAAAGTTGCGATGACTGTCTTTGCATAGACTTCAGTAAGTTCATTTACATCACAAGCCGGGATGTACGTACGTAACTGAAAATGGCGAAATTTATGACCGACCCCTTAGGGAGGCTGTCAACGATTTTCAAGCTTTCCTCCCAGAACGGGGAGTAGGCCCCCGGGTTCCACCTTACCCTCAACCGGAAGGCGCTTCTGAACCTCAGGATCCATGACAGGAACCTACAGATAGAGATTGAAATCATCCCCCGTCACCAGACAGCCCTTTTTGAAGGTTTTCTTGACAGGGGGGGGGGGGGAGACTCTTCGATTTTTTATCCCAAGTCCCGTGCAACACGGGCCAGAACCGAATGAGTGTCCGTGGGAAACCCACTATCTCTCTCCTCCGCTGGCAGTGATGGAAGTGGAACAGACTCGTCAGCACTAGACTGTGACTTGTCCTCCGACCCTTTTCCCTCGCTCTCCAAGTCCGAGAATCTTGAACAGGAACCTCCACTCTCGGAGCGGGCATCAGAGTGACAGAGGTCCATGTCACCCGCACCAGAAACTACCGGCACAGGGACACAGGCTTGTCCCACTGAAGAGGGGGCACTATCACTGAACGCAGGGCGAACCAAGTTCGCTGCGGCATTGCCAGTACCGAGTACCGCAGGTACATTGAGGGGAGCTTGCTCCCCCCCCCCCCCCCCCCATGAGAGGTGGGCTGTATGCTTTTAGGCTGCGCAGACTGCCAATGGTTAACCATACCCGGCTGTCCATACTGCCATGCCCCGTACCATACGGGTATGCGGGAGGGCTAGCGCCATGCATAAGCATAGGGTTGTATGCCTTGTGCCACGCCGGTACTTTTGCCAAAGGCTGATATCCTGGTACGTGGCCCAAGGCCCTGTACTCGGTATATAGCCAGCTACACTGGCATTATCATCCCCCCTCTTGCTGAAACACCAAGTGTTGTAGCATAGGAGGGTTAGAAGATAACACCTGCCGAGCGTTGTTCATGACCACAGGAGTATAGTCGGAACATTCCCCCTTTGCGCTATAGCCTTGGCTTAACCCGGGATCGACAGGGTAATGCCCGGCTAAGCCACTCTACATAATGCCGCCATTCAACGTGGATGAATGACCATTCATACCGGCTTGAATAGGGCAATTATATCTAATCCCCAGATTCAAGCTACACGAGGGATGATCCCCATAGGCTACGTGCACTCTTATTCCTGCTCACCGATCCAGGACTCCCACAACAAATCCTATTATTCCCGTATGAGGGCAGTATTTATTTCTAAAATATCGCGTCCCTTTTGACGTCATCACGCTCGCTGTATTGCCAGATAAATGCATTTTACCCCCTGGAGACGAGGTTGTTTTCTGTGTTTTTTGTTGAAGTAATTTCATGAAAAGTTTTTACACTAAATGTTGAAAAAAGTAACAAAATCAGACAGAATTTGAGCGAGATATAACATTTTAAAATAACACTGTTTTTATTGAATAAAGCCAGAACTTTGGTTCATATTTCGAGCTCAAAATCATGATGTACCCATTATTCTCCCAAAAATATTTTTGATGGAAACGCAAGTTTAGATATCGCGCTTTCAAAATATAGAAACGCTATATGGGGCATCGACGGGGAAAGAAGTGAGATTTGATGACACTTTCATGTCACTCGAACACACGATTTCACAATTTAGCCCTTCGAGTTATTTAAACCCGTATTTAGTGCGTCATACTGCTGTGCACGGCCTATATACATGTACAGTCACACAGTAGTTGATTTTCGCATCTCAAGTAGTATCGATTTCCTATTGTATACAAAGGAAATGCATGTTTAAGTGATTGCGTAGGGCTTCACAATCGATAGTTAATTTGGTAAATTAGTTGCTGAGTACAAAAGTGTCAAATGAGGGCGTACCGAACAAGATGCCCAATCCGTCCCTCGTGGCTAGCGGCAAAGCCGTCAGGGAAGCCCGGGGGAGGACCTCTCTCAGCCTAGGACGCCGTAGATAGTCCACCAGTAGTATAGGCAGTATAGCAGGGCCTGACCCCGCCACCGTCGTAACCACTGACTGGCTGTTGAGTATGCCAAGGCTACACAAGGTAACCAAGGCAACGTAACTCACTACCAGCATGTCTGCTACAGGCGCAACCCCCATGCTTTCACTGACAGTATGACGTTGCATAACAGCCAGGGTGTGTGTTAACCGGTATCGCATCGCAGTTTGCGCCACAATCAAGCACAACTGCGACGCACATTTGTACATGCATAGCAAACTTGCTACACAACATTTTGACTCTGGACACTATTGTTTCCTTCCGAAGTTCCGATTGATTTTAACTTACTATTATTAGTGATGTAAATGGTCCATTTCACGCCATTTAATCACATAGTATTCCGTAATTGGATAAGTTAAAATTGATAAACTCACTTCATTCGTCGAGTTTACAGACTGATTGTAAATTACATCATACATTTACACTTCGTAACAGTGCACGATACACACGGGAATTCCTATTACATGTACAGCTCAGATGAACATGTACGCAATTAATTATGCCGTAAACTTCGACCTGACTTTCGACCCGGGCCTGACCATTTTCCAATATAGGGGTGAGAGAGAGGGGCGAGTAATCGTATAGTAAATAATGAATGGTTTTAATTGTTGTTTGCTTCTGAACGGGTCAGCGGACAGCTAATTAGTGAAATTATCTGAAATATATATTGTAAATATTTGATTTCATCAGTCTTCTTCCTATTCTAGAAGACAAATTACTCGGAAATCGCAAATGTTTAAAATTGTACCAAAGCTCACCCCCCCCCCCTTTTTTAAATTGACTTATTAAAATAATAATCATATTAAAAGTTTCTGGCAGTAACGCGGCACACTTGGGGATTTAACAGTTCTCTCATGGATCTGATCTGAATACGAAAATGACCGACGTCGGCACGAAAATTGAAACTAATTCAATAAATCCTGCACCATACCTTACATAAACGTATGTAAAATTGTTGTACTAATTGAAAATAGATTTAACGGATCAACAGCAAATTGGAATTAAAAAAAGGTAAACAAAACTGCTATGCAAAATTTGTAAATTGCTATACAAAAAAATAATTGCATAGCAGTTTTACTACACACAAAAAAATCCTTAACACACACCCTGATAACAGCAGGCACAGAGACACCCGGGCTACCACAACACGCATCCGGCTTGTTAGCTACTAGCTCGGGGGCAACCCCCGAACGTTCGTTTAACTCGCCTGGTGGAGCTGAGTACTCAATGGGGACCAGTCCCGCCTTTCCATTGCTCACACCGACTATCTCTACTTGCTGGACAGGCCTGGCCTGTACAGTAGCTCACTCAGCCACAGGAGCTCCGGTAACAGAGCTCCCCGCCCCCTGATGGAAGTGGCCGCTGGGCGAACTAGCGGACTTCATACCTACTGACTTAGTACTTACATTACAGGTACGGATTCCCTTAGTAAAACCTTTCTCGAGGGCATCAAAATGCACAGAGGAAAGACCACAACACAGGGAGGGACATGGCTCATTGCGAGAGCAAGAGCTGCATGTGCACCATAGAAAGAGGGTTGGGGTCCCATGTTCAGGAACCAAGCCCGGGCAATCAGTGCACGGGTGAGACATGGCTATGAAGTACCGTATGCAGCGTGGCCGGTACTAAATGGACAGAAGATTGATTAACCAAGCGCTAGCGGTGAAAAGTACAAAAGCGGCAAGCGGGTTAAGATGTAGTATAGACTCAAATTAACTCTCTAAATTTAACTCTCGAATTTAAAGAAAAGAAATTAGCCAAACACGTATTCATGAAACACAGTGTAATCCCAAGGGTTAAGAGTGATTCAGAAATGCACTGGGTATCAACAAAGCAGTTAAGCTGTAACAACACATATGCAAAAATACACGTTAAATACCACATCATAATTAATAACAAGATACAATACCGACATCCATAATGCGATGAAGTCCTATACGAATATAATATAATCCTAGCGTACCCAGTATGAGTATAAATATAATCCATAGCGTATCCAGGATCGCGGAAAAGAATATTCAAAAAACGAGATCCGCCGCCATGTTGTTAAACAATCAAATATGGCGGCAAACTCGAAAACATTTTATATAATTTTTATAACACAAGTTTTGGCTGAATTTTGCACATTAGAAGGTCCAAAAAGAATTCCAAAATGGTACAAATTAACGTAGTAAATCTATATTAGCACCCACACAAATTGTCTCGACTCAGCGTGTTATTCCTAGCTCATTATATTTCACAATATCGGAGAACTCCGTAAGGTACGTCCTACTCAAAGGTGTCCAAGCGAAAAAGGGTTATGGGCGGTCGCGTGACGTGGGTGACGTCACATCGGGAGGCCTGTAGTGATTTTAGTCTTTGAAATATTAAAAATATGTCAAGTTTTGGAGCATATGCATCTCCGGAGAAGATGCAAATTAGTCAGATCATCATTGGATCTAAGAACAGGCATGAGAATGGAAAAAAACTGAAAACCCCCCTGAAAATGTGCGCAAAATCGGGCTAAAAAGGCCAAAAACAGGCTGAAATTAAAAGAAAGTGCGAAAAATTGGACCAAAAAATAAAAGGAATTCTTTTTAAAAAAGGAAAATTCTCATGCCTGTAAGAAGCAGCTCGGTATAGGGGAGTCTAGCTTAATTTTGTCCGTACCATTATGACAGTGACTATTGATAGACCTTATATAAGCATAGATTTGTTTGTGTGCATGGGGGGTAGGGTCATAAAAATAATCATCATCGAGTAAGGGGTTCATAAAATTATACGCTTTCATTTAGGGGGTCATAAAAAAAATGACGATGATAAATGACATTTTTGGGACCGCCCCCTACCGAAGAAAATGACTGGCCCCTAAATGAAATTATTTGGATGCATCTTTTCATGAAGGGGAAAAGTGTGAAAAAAGAAACAAATACAGTTGGCCCATACCTGCTCAAGGCTCATGTAGTATTGACAGTTTTTGATAGCTTCTGCCACAGACTGTTCAAATTTGAACCGACTCAGTTGGATCTCTTCTTTCATATATGGTTCCTTACTGGCAGTAGAGGCTATTTTCTCTCTCAGCTTTGTCAACTGTGGGTAAAAATATACAGTTTAATTAGAAATATATCAATACACTAGCTGTGATCAATTTAGAATGGCCAGTATTAGTTTTTAAAATTAATTATTTGCTTTAGATTTTGTGAGAGTGACAATACTAAACAAGAATCAGTCGGTTTAATTAAAATGTGCCTCAATACTTGTATCATAAAGAACAACAGATCTCTCTTGATTACTGGAGCTTTCAATGCCATCATGAAATGTTAACCCCTTCAGTATTTGTTTAAATATTTTCATATAGAATATAATCATTGTCAGGTCAACTGGCTCAAGCTAACTTTGTTATACATACCACTGATCAATCACATTGATCATAACACAAAGCCTGTGGCAGTATCATAATGTGGAACACATTTATGGGGGCCCAGGCTTGAACCAGTAACCATGAGTTACTAACGTGCACTGAATGTCAATGAATTATCTTTACCTCTGAATCATTCTGGTCCTTGGATTCATTTTCTATACGATAAAGCCCCATTACATGCTTTTCATATGGTTTGCCGGCAATCTTTTCTTGGATTTTCTTAATCTTTTTGTCGATCTAAAACAAAAGGAAAACAGCACATCAAACATTCAAATAGCAATTTTTGTCCACTTATATCATCATTACAATTGAATTGGCTTAGTTAATGTAAAACAATGAAACTATGGTAATGAGGCTATGAATATCAATGATGGTTCCGCTGGAAAATGGCAACATGCTTCATTTATGATAGATAATACAGAGGCCAAGTTCTTCATATTTACAAGAAACAAAATCATTTAGATATCGCTCAACTTATACAGCATCATCTGTTGACCTAAAATGCTCATTATGCAATATGCACAAGGTTTGGCATCTGGATTAGATTTCGAGGGTTAAATCAAATAATATTTATACCAGTAAACACTAATCTAAATTCCTACTTTTTAGGAATGTGTGTATTTTAGGAATATTATAATTAGTTACCACTTTCTTCCTTTCTTTTGGATCAGGACTGATCTCTTCGCTTTCACTGTGAGTTCCAATGACAAAGATTGGAGGAGATAAGTGTTTGCGAGCTCTCTTTGTATCTTTCTTTTTAGACACGTGGTGAGTTCTTGTCTCTTCATCTTCAGGCTCATTTGATTTCGTAGCATAGGCAAAAATTGACTGCATCCAAAAATCTAGGAAATCAAGTCCCGTAAAATCCTGTAGTACTGACTGTTCAATGAGATATGGAAAAAGATAAAACATAAATCTTCACATTTCAAGGGGAATTTGTTCACTGATTGTATCTGAGACTAACATAACTAAATAAAGAGATAAATAATATATATATAACTAAAGAGATACGAAGCACCCATTCATACCTGCCTTGTGCAGCGATCCAGGTCTGCCGCCGCATTGTTATACTTGATTGCCAATCGATTATCATCATTCAGTTCAATCTATATCACAAACTCATCCTTTGAGTAGTAGTGTGCTATTTTGTATCCAGTGTTATCCACACATGAATTACAATTTCCTAAATAACCTGAACACGCTTTAGTATGGGATGGTCACTAACTAACCAACCATGATAGATTTCTAAAAAAAGAAATATGCAATTTATATCGCTAGATTTTTGGCATTACAGAAGAAGTATGCCAATTAAAATCTAATGAGGACATTCTTGAACATATAAATAATGTATTATGATAATTAAAGTTCATAATTTGTGTTTGAGTTTAATATGAATTGAAACACAAAATGTGATATATTGAAGAACTTTTTTGTGGATAAACGTATACAATTTGTGTTTCATGTTAATCTAAACACAAACCATGAACTTTGATTATATGTTCAAGAATGTCACCATCTAGCATTGTCTTTATGGCGGTAACCATCCCATACTAAAGTGTGTCCAGGTTATTTAGAAAATGGTAATACATGTGTGGATAATACTTGATTCAAAAAAGTGCGCTACCTCAAATGATGAGGTTGTGCTACAAATTAAACTGAATGATTACAATCAATTGGCCATTTTAATGGCAGTTCCACTTCTGCAGTGTTTTAAGCAGTTTCTCAGTTCTATCAAAACTTTGTGGGTAGTGGGACAATATAATGGTGACAGACACGCTGATTATTCCATTGTCCACAGTGCGATGGGCCTAACACTAACAGAAGGACCCAACACTGACCTGATTGCCCAAATTGGCCCAAAATATGGAGAAAAGTAACCTTTATACTACTTTAAAGTAAAACATTTTTAACTCTTTCGGTGCAATAGGCCTACTTGCAAAATCATCATTTATGGTGTATTTTTTGCTTCAGGAGAAATGGGAAGAAGACAAACCAACAAACAATATAAAAGGAAAGTAATAAGAATATCTTAACAAGAAAAAACCCAGGGAGGATGCAGGTGATCAAGTTAAAACACTGCAATATGGATGCCTACATCTGTAGTCTGCACAAAAAGTGTTACAATGTGATTCCCCTGACCCATAGAGGGCGCTGGCACATTATTGTCTCAGGGGTGCTAGCAGTGAGGTTTGGACCTTGGATATTCACTGATTGGCTGTGGGATGAAGTAGTAATGCCCTGGGGCGGCGCCAGGGTGCTACGTTACGGTGGGGCACCAAAATGATGAGGTTCAAGTGGGCAGGAAGCAGTTGCATTTTGTGCAGTATGTCAAAAGAACCTAAGATCATCACATTTTAAGGCAAACAATTGTTGAAACCCCATCTCATCTGCACATTTGAAAGCTATAATAACATTCCAAATGTCACAAAATACAAATAAAATACTGTGCTTCCATTCCAGTTAATGTTGGCAGGTTTTAAGCTAATCTTTATGAATGAGACTTTTATAAAACTAATGTTGGGGTACATTGCAATTTTTCAAATAGAATGTCCATTCACTAAAAATAGTTATTCATCATGCTAACTGTAAAAATACACATGACAAAATTGTACAGCACTAGTTTACTCAAAATAGTTAGAAGCGCCTATTGTACTCTGTTGCTAGAGCCAAAACCTTGGTATTGTATTGATGCAGGGGAGTGTGTGAACTTGCACTATGATGCAAATAAAAGAGTGGAGTCACCATACACGGGTGTGCACTAAGCAGAGCTCGTAGCAACCTGTCTGAGAAGCTGTGTGCTTGGACAACCATTTTTTGGTGGTCTAATGTGAACCTTATGAAGATAAAAAAAACCATATAAATAGTCAAAATGTGTAAAACAGGGGGGAGAAACTGATCTTCTGAAACTTGATTAGTATCAAATAGACATCAGGATCATAGTCACCCCACCACAACAACACCTACTTGCACACTGTCTCAAGATCGCTCAAAAAGCAAATGAAGGGCGTTACAAGAGTTTCATTAACCCTAACTCCCCGGGCGTTTTGTTGTGAATTTAACTATCAGGGAGAAAATCGGGTCACATTTTGGTATATCCTTGGTGTAATATTTCATAAGTTAGTCTAGTACAATGATCCCATTATGGATAATCTTTTAATCCTTCAAATAGAGGATTTTGTGCTAGTTATTCCATGCTGTCTTACACCAAGGATAAACCCACATTTGAGGGGGGAAATCAGTCTTCGCATGCACTGGAGACCGAACCAGGGTCGCGTGCATGCAAGTCAGAGACTATATCGACTGAGCTATTTTGGTCTGCTTAAAAGAGATTTTTCGCAAGTTGATCGCCCGGTGAAGCATGGCACAAGAGACCGAACAATCGTGCGGTACAAGACTGTCGCACCGTAAGGATTTGTAGCGTGTTGACTGGTTAGGGTTAAGATAAGTTCACTTACTTTGTGTTTTTCACTATCCGTTATTTTGTGTTTATCACTGTTCATTACTTTATCATCTAGATCAAGACTTAGGTCAAAAACAACAAGGTAGATAGCACGATGACGGAGAAAAACCTGTGTGCAGAAATTTAGAAATAAATGTAAATATCTAATTAAAACAAACCCATGACCTTCCAAATAAATTAAGACTTACCAGCCGAATGTTGGACCCCATGCTGGTATAGCTTGGGCGGCGGAATCCTAATCCTAATCATACTTCCTCAGTCAAGCCTAAATAACTGCCTTTACTAGGCTAAAGTTAAAGTCCCAAAACTAGCAAACTAGCAAAAACTCAAATTGCAACTGTTACGACACCGATGAGCAACTGTAAAGTCCAATCCAGCGGCATGGGTATGTGACGTGGCAAGTCAAACAATATCACTTTTTTGTTGTTGCTCGAAACTAAATTCACCCAATTGCACCAAAGATAGCATTTCTTCCTGTTTTACTACCCGAGTGCTTTTTTACATGATCATTTCTTCCTGTTTTACTACCCGAGTGCTTTTTTACTTGATCACACTGTATGTTCTCTGTTGAAAAATATGATTTTTTGATCATTCTGGATGGTGTGTTTTCGTTCAGTTGTAGCTTTTGTGCTAATTTTGCGAGAGTTTAAGAGAGCATTCTGCCTGGTAATCTACTAAATTGAAAGTAGCTGGTATGGTTGGTCATCAGCATCAAATTTTGTGACGCTTTGATATAATATAGCAGTGGCTCGCTGTGGGCAGTGGCATACATTTGTTGTTGGCATGGGGGGGGGGGGGGGGGGGGGGTGATTGACCAGTGGCAGCACCAGCATCAACATTTTACGTGATGGAAGAACAAAATGTGGATTAAAAAATGCACGCAAAACGTGCGAAAATGTTAGGTTTTATTGTAAAAATTGCCTGAAACTAGCTTAATTTGTGCTGAATTAGACATTTCTATTACAGAGAGAGCCGTTATCATGCATAACATTGGGGAGGGTTGATTACATAGGCAATCCCCCATGGTCAAATATTGGGGGATATATTCCCCATCCTCCCCCCTGGATTTATGCCTATGGTTGTAAGACCCACCATTCACCGATGAAACAATTCTCCTCCATCCTCAGGACCACCCTAGCATACAAAGATATATACACACCGATAAAAAAAGCATTGCGCTTTACCTCCTGATCAAAAAAGCAGAAAAGGTCAGTCCATCTGATCTGATAGTGTTTCCATCAACATTTTTTTCTGACTACCAAAAAGTCCGGGGAATGGTACCTCATTCTCAACCCTAGCTGTCTTAACAAGGCCATAAGGGCGTTTCTCATGGAGTCATTATTTGCAATTTTCCAGAAGCTTTAGAAAGACTGGTGGGGAGCTTTCCTAGATCTCTCAAATGCCAGCATCCATGTACCAGTGCTTTGGATAGGAAGTGGCTAGGTTTTTACATTGGAAAAGAACCATACTACTTTCAATGTCCCATCAGGCTGTCCACTGATCTGGGGATTTGTGAAGGTTATCATCCGTGCAAGGGGCAAATTTTACCTGGAAAACTGACTGATCACAGCACCCCCTCTGAGTTACATCAGACAATAGCAGAGACAACACAGCTAATTAAGTCCAATCTCATCATAGCCCAACATGTCTGCTTCCTTGCAGGTTTGCGCAAATCATGTCATCACATTGATTTGTTGGCATAAAAGTCATGCATATGCATGAGATAAACATAATGTGGTGAACAGTCGGTTCTCGCAAGTAATGGAGTTGCCTATACCAGCAACTATGGATGAGTTGGCGTGGAGATCCAGGGTACAGAGAACCAGCATAGGAGCAGTCTTGGATGTCATGAAAGACAGACATTTCCTACAGACTTTTATGACATGGCATGGATGCATCTCATAGGGCCTTATTGGAAGTCTATTGCTTTCTTTTTTGTACATAGTATCAAAATGTATGTATTAGATTAACTTCATTACATTTGTTTATAACTAATGACTAAATTAAAAATGCTGTGGCAAATTTGAGAGTCATTGGGCTGATTTCCCATTCAAATCCAGGTATTTTTTAAATTTGACCATTGCATCAAAATGTTACATCAATTTTAGTAGAACCCAATATTTTAAAGGCAGGCCACAGGATGGCAATAACACAAAGTATTGTTGGCTGGCTGATTCAGAGATGGCAATCAATGAAACTAGGAGGCACATTGGATACAAAATTACTGAAAATAAATGGAACTGTGGAATTATGAGCAAGAAAAAGCCTGAATTAAAGGCAAAAAACGGGAAAGAGGAGGTATCTCAGCTGATTACTGAAGCGAGCCTCATGATAATTTGACCATCACATGGCCTGCCTGCTTTACTAAAATTAGTGTAACATAATGCCATGGTCAATTTTCAATTTTTTTAATGGAAGCCAAATTATGGGTCTTTTTAGAACTATCATAGGTTTTGAATATGCATGCCAAATTTGTTTTAAATGCCTGAATAAAAATGCATACCAAGATTGTGTGTATGAAGGGCACTAAAACAGTTCAGTCTAATGTAGTGTAGGTGACTAATGACACAAAACCTTATCTTATCTTTTTAGGGGGAGCCTAGGATTGTGAAGCGAGCCAACATTACATGGGTTTTCTGGATATAGATGGAGGGTGAGACCAAAGGTGATTTAGAATGGTGGCATTCAAATTCATGTAAAACAGTTTATTTTGAATCACACCTTTTCCCTAAATTATCCATCTGCTGTAAATTATCAATTCGTTAATCATCATTTTACAAAATAAACTTATTAGTACTCACCTGGTGAGTTGTATAGTATACATCCTGCCCAGCAAAGTCCCAAACCTTACATTCCAGTACATTTTTCTTCTCCTCTTTTTTACTTTGTCCTTTTAACCTCAGCTGATTCAATAGTTGCAGAACCCTCTCTATGATAGAATCTGGGATTTCTATCTCTGTGCCTGTGTTAAAATTAAAAAGCATTTATTACTGATGTGTTTACAATTTACAACAAAAATATTATATTATAAATAATAGTGAAATACATAGAAAAAACTAGGTCCACTAGGTTGCATATAAATAGAATTGAATAATGGTCCATTGGCATGCAAGCAATTTTAACCCTAACCTCACAACAGGGTATGTGGGACATTTTTTGGCAATTCCAGACTGCCAAAATGTGCAGATGCCAAATCCGGATGATGCCAAATTGCCAGCCTTACTTCTAAGACATTTGGACCGGAATAACAACATTAGACTGTATCCTTCATGTTGTATGTATGCTTCCCTGCACTAAACTGTTGTGACCCGGAGGATGCCTGCTTTGCATTATGGGTGGGCCGATGATAGGGCATGGAAGAGATAGGCTATGATCCTCTTTCCAATGATTTGTAGCTATCACTTATTTCAGTGCTTATAGCCACTTGCTTAAAAAAATGGTGAGGTCTCAATCTGAATGTGCCAAAATCACCACTATTTTGCGCTCAAAATCAACAGAGCATCTCTCTACATACTGTAGTACTCCATGTAATTAAATGAGACCTCCCCACATTCTCAACAAGCTTCTCAAGCAAGTGACTAAGCGCTGAAACAAGAGATTGATACGAATGAGGTATCATTGGAAAGAAGAATACATCAGCTTTCCAATGATATGAAGTACAATATGAATATATCACACACAAAAATAATAATCAAAATTTGATGATTGGAAACAATTTCCTCACTTTTTTGAGATATAAAGTTCTGAATTCCATTAGTCATGGTATCCGGTATCGCAAAAATATTATACTGAACAAATTAGTTTCCAGAAAGACAATAAATTTTGTCTATGCCCTGCATATAGAATTATAAATATGATATATTTTGTGAGATATAGACAAAATAGGAATTTCAAGTTTAGAAATTCAGTTTTGTCACAACAGCGATATTGTTGTGCATGTGCCCTTTCATTTTGATTATCTTTTAAAAGTTTAGTTAGCATTTTCTAGTTTTAAAATCTATTACACTAAGTAATGAATGTCGGAAGCAGTATTCATGAGCAATTTATGATTTGAGACTGAACAGTTACGGTTGATACTCTCCCACTTTTTGTAATCCATTGTATGTTTAGTAAATTTTAAAATTGTTTCATCTTTCTGTCATATAGACCTCATGTACGTGTTATGCACATGTCCTCATTCGGAACATTGTTTTTATTTTGGCATCTCTGGATCATGGAAAATATATTACTAAATTGTTTTTCATATATTTACTTTAATGTCATAATTACTGCCACACTATGCACTATTGCACCATTCTTATATAAACACTTCAAAAGAAGTAAGTTCCCCTTTAGGGTCTCCCTTATATTTTCAAAAATATACATTGGGTTGAAATGGGTTTTCTGTCAAATTGTTATGAGGTTAATACCAATACTTGACCAAAATTTCAAATCAACAGGTTCTGTCATGCTTGAGTGAGCTTGTATTGAATGACAGAATGTCCCATTTCAAAAGTTGTTAAAATAATGTTTAGTAGTGTGTGTATCCACCACGTTGGTGTATCAATTGACGACATTGATTTCTCATGGTGTTGATGAGGCGCGCTACTTGATATGGAAGTCCAACTCTTGTTGTACCAGAATTTTAACCCAACTGGTGCTTCCATGCTCAAATTAGCATGCATTGAAAGAGGGAATGTTTCATTTGAAAATGAGCAATATCTTGTGATGAAGGATGATCAGCCAGTGTGGCTTTCACTGCCTGATGCTAATGTGTTTATGATTAGTGTTCCCCATATTGTGTATGTAACCATGCCCCATTTATCCAGCCAGGAAAGATACACCCGCTACTAAACATTATTTTAGCAACTTTTGAAATTAAACGTTATTTTAGCAACTTTTGAAATGGGACATTCCGTCATTCAATACGTGCTCACTCGAGCATGACAGAACCTGTTGATTTGAAATGTTGGTCAAGTATTGGTATGAAGCCCATAATCATTTGACTGAAAACCCCATTTCATTCCAATGTATTGTTTTGGAAATACAAGGGAACCCCTAAAGGGGAACTTACTTCTTTTGAAGTGTTTATATCAATAGATATCAAGTGTATGTGGGTGCTGATTATTCAAAGTCAAGTGCATGAGGTATCATCTTCAGGTTGATAATGTATCTATACTAATTTTCGGTCCCTCCCCTGGCTAGTTCAATAAAAAAATTACACTCGCGTCCCTCTTTAACTGAAAAAGCGTGGTAATTGCGCCTCTAATACATGAGCTTATAGAAAGTTCAATGACGTACGTCCAGTTTACAGGTCACATGGACCAGAATAGACATGCACAGATAATTAGGATCACAGTTATTCTTAAGGTAGCTATATCGGCTACGGCGTCATGCTCAGATTCGCTTCAAAAATATACAGGATGTGTATATTGACAAAAAAAACACCTCACATGCCGATTTTGAATTTTTTCCATCAAGCCGTTTTCAAATGGCGCAATTTTTTGTCTTTCAAAACCCCATAGACTTACTGTATGTTAGGTTTTTGGCACGTTGCCAAATTCCCCAAAATTGCCTCTTTTCTCAAAACACACTCTATTTATAATTGATTTTTTTAACCCTTTGTATCCTTAGGATGAACTTGTTTTTTATATTATGTTTAAGCCAAGATACCACCAATGCATAATATTCAATGCAATTATTTCAACATTTGAAATCAAAATATGGATTGAAAGGAGTGGAAATATTAGTACTTAACCAAAAAATTGTATTTTTTCTAGAAACACTAAATAGTCAAACTTTGTGAATATTTAAAAAACTCCTATAGCTCCTATTTCAACAAACAAGGTGTCATATGAAAGGTAATTAAATTTAAAGATTCTCTCGCCAGCTTTTTCCATTAAAGTGTTTCTAGGGTTTTTTTGTGTCAATTTGAACTTTTCTCTAAAAAAATCCCTAAACAAAATAAATTCTCAAAAAGTAAACACTTTATTTACAAAAACTGGAGAGAGAATTTAGGTAATATGTTTATTAACAACCTCCCAAAGTTACAGCCCCGCAGTTTCCTACTTGGCTGAAAATATTCAAATGTCCAAAACTTTAGAGGGAATTTTCAAAAAATAAAGAAAACATAAGAAATATCCAAATTAATCTGAAAGTTCTCAAATAGGTAGAGTAAAGACTTTTCTTTATTCTTTAATATGGTCTCAAAATAAAAAGTATAGATATATTTAATTTGACACAATAGTTATTTTTCTGCAGTAATGTAACAGCCGATATAGCTACCTTAAAGATCGCAGAGTAAAGGGCACTTATACGGGACTATAATATATGTCCGACAAATAAAAATATTTCACGAACTTTTCTAAATGTAAACAACAAACGCTTACACAGATCTTAATTAAGATTACACTTTCACATTCTTTACATAGATGCATGCGGAGTTTGATTAAGATAAAAAACTGGCAGTACCATACCAACCGTTCCTACCTTGCTGCTGCACAATCGTGTTTAAAATGGTGCACATGATTCGGCGCATGTGTAATGACCCGTGTGTGCGCGTTCCTGACACAAACTGTACTTTGTTTATGGGGTTCAGGCAGGGTAAAAGCATAGTCCATTACAAGATAATGGGAGCAAGGCACAAACAAAATCAATCATAAAGGAACTGGGAGCCAGGTGTAAACCATATCCAGGATAAAATGTGTCACAGTGACTTAAGGACATGTCAGTGCCTCAAATCCAATCATGGATCATGGATCAACTTATACGGAAAAATGCAGAGCGCTTATAGATGTAATCACAGCACAGAAACAGCACTTCTCTGTGTCTACAATAACTTACTCCTCGCTGCCGACAAGGGTCATGAAGTCATTCTTATTCTATTGGACTACTCCGCTGCTTTCGACACCATAAATCACCAAATCCTGTTAGACCGTTTCTCAAATAAATATGGATTTACTGGATCTGCGCTTTCATGGATTAAATCATACTTCACCCATCGTTCACAATCTGTTATAATAAATGGTCGCTAGTCATCGGTTCATGTTCCTCAAGAGGGTGAACCTCAAGGGTCAGTACTTGGCCCTTTAGGCTTCACAATGTATTCATCTCCATTAGAAGATATCATTGATTCTCATGGCATTTCTAAAATGACCTATGCTGATGACACTCAGTTATACATTGTTTTGAAAAATGATGATGACAGAGTAGGTGCAATATCGAAACTTGAAGCTTGTGTGAAAGATATCAAAACCTGGTCCACAGCTAATGACCTTAAACTGAATGACGACAACTGAAGTTCTGCACATTACATCTCGCTTTAGAAACAATTCTGTTATTTCATCTATAAACATCAACGATTCTCTAATTGAACCAGCTTCTAATGCCCGCAATCTTGGTATTATTCTTCAAAAAGATCTCATGATGGATGTCCATATCAATAATATTTGTCGTGCGGCCTCTCATGCTCTTTACAAGATAGGTCAAATTCGTCGATATCTTGACCAGCCAACCACTGAAAGACTAATCCATGCTTTTGTGACATGTCGACTTGATAATTATAACAGTCTGCTATTTGCTCTTCCTGAAACGCAGATCTCAAAACTGCAACGCATACAAAATTCAGCTGCTCGACTTGTTACTCTCTCCAAGATTCGCTGTCACATTTCTCCTGTCCTTCGTGACTTACACTGGTTACCAATCAAATCACGCATTATGTTCAAGATTCTTCTATTAACTTTTAAATGTTCTCGTGGACTAGCACCTATGTACCTCCAAGATCTCATACATCATTACAAGCCCACACGCAATCTCCGTTCTCGCTCAAAATATCTTCTTGCTCATGTTTCTTCACCTTCGACATCATATGGACGCCGTTCTTTTCAAGATGCTTCTACTGAACTTTGGAATCAATTACCATATCATGTTAAATCAGCCAAAACTCTTGAACAGTTCAAATCATCGCTAAAAACTTACCTATTTAATGTTAACATGGTTAATGCATGATTTCCTTTTTGTCGTGTCTTTTGTTACTACTACATGTATAGTTTTGTATATTTACGTTTCTGTTTTATTTGTTATAGCGCATAGCTAGGGACTTAATTGTGTTATGCGCTCAATAAGCATGGTTTTATTATTATTATTATTATTATCAATCCATAACGCGCCCTGGGCCACAATGGGCCTTAGTGATACTACGGCCCTCAAGTTACAAGATAACGGGACACGATGAGAAAATTGATCATACAGCTGCTAGGATGAACAAGGACCGCGGAGCCAGACGCAAACCGTAGGCCTACATCCAGGAGGATAACATGTGTTAAAACATTATGTTCCCACTCCCTTAACACTTTTGGACCTGTAATTTGGCATATCGCTGACTATATGGTCCACTTTCAAGATTATGAAGGTTATAATTTGCCCTCGGGGCATCATTATGTCCTTGCAATCTTGAAAGTGGATCACATAGTGTGCGATGGACACGTTCTTAGATGATTTATTACCGGGGAAATGTCAAATCACGGGTCCAAAAGTGTTAAGGAGTGAATGAAGTAACTGATGGAAAATGCATGGTGCCTTAACCCTTTGAACCCGACGAGCCGCCAGACCGTATACCCGGCGAGACGGTGTACCGGCTTACAGGTATGTATGCAATCAACCATATGAGACGGACTATAGGCTCAGTGTAGGATGTCTAAAGTGGTTTGTTTACATAGATAAGACTATTGGGCATCTAAAACTGCAGGGTCAAAGTTCAAATTGATGTTATTTTTAATTTGCGAGTGTTTTTAGCAGTACATTTTGCTAGGCGTGATTCTTGACTTTTCGCATTCAAAATTACATTGAAATATGGCGCGTTTTGGACATGCTGGACGATAGTTATACTGCTGAGGATTTGTTTAGATGATAGTTCTGGAATTTCAGATGAATTTCAGATGATTTTGAGACTGAATCTGATGGTGACAATATAAATATTGATGCCAGAATGGGCATTGATGGAAGTCATAAGCTTTTTATGTATTTGCGGCAATGTACATGTACAGGTGGGTTTTGGGGTCCAAAATGTCACAATTTTTATTGATTTTTGTCCTGAAAGCACTATCCAAAAAAACTGTTATTGTTTTTATATGATTTTATAATATTACAGATGATTCCGAACAAGTTTAGTATTGTTTTATCCATTTCCTGCAAAAATCAATATTTTGTGTGTTACCCCCGGAATGGCCAGGGTCAGCAGTACACATTGCCTGTCGCAGTCAGGGTTCAAAGGGTTAAGGGGGACTTAAGGATATTTTTTATTTTTGTTGAATTTTGTCAGTGCTGTAATTATTGAACTATGACTCAAATGTGTATTAAGGTATACTTTTTTGAAAAGGTAATATACTTTTTTGAAAAGGAAATGGATATAGAATCTAAATTTGACCCAATTTTTTTGAACAAAGCTAACAAAAATAATTTTGAGTAAAAAATGCCCAAATCACTTGATGATGATGTAAAGACACTAATAAAGGGATTTTTTTAAAGAAAGTGTCCAACAAGCACAACATTGTGCATTATATGTTAGTAATATAATTATCAAGCCCAAATCGCGAAGTTATATAGAACAAAACATCATACTTATCATAAAAATGAATAAAAAACTGCCATCTCTCAACATGCCATTTTTAAAATTCGCGGTGATCGAAAGTCCCTAGATCAATGACGTCATGGTTATTGGTGCTCAAATTTACGCAAGTGCATTGTATAACTATGACTTCATTGATGCCGGGACTTTCGATTGCCGCGAATTTTAAAAATGGCATGTTGAGAGATGGCAGTGTTTATTCGGTTTTTAAGATAAGTATGATGTTTTGTTCTATATTACTACGTGATTTGGGCGCGATAATTCTTTTTCAAACATATAATGCACAATGTTTTGCTTGCCGGACACCTTCTTTAACCTAACCTAATACTTTTTGCAATTTTGACTAAAAAGTGTATAAAAAAAGAATCAATTATTTCAAGTTTTTTGGCACTTTTTGGTCAAAATTTATAGTTCAATAATTACAGCAATTAAAAAAATCAAATCAAAAACTTAAATCTCATCACAGACTTATCCACAACACGGGCCAAAACAGTTTTCTAGTATAGAAATAGGCCTACGGCCCTTATACAGTACAAGATATAACGGAGAACGATGCGACAAGAACAAATGAGGGCATCAACGATGCAGAACCACAATATTATTGCTGGTATCAGGTTGAAAGGGAGCATTAGCATATGTGATGCGTCACATCGAAAGGTACTTCATGTCGGCCACGGTCATTTCGAGTAATTCGATGCTTTTCAACTTAAAAGTTAAAAAATAAAAACAAAACTGGTCCAAGGTCGAATGTGTTCTTTAAAGTGTGTTAAATTCATTTAATAAAGTCGTCATTCGAAATAAATACATTTTGTGATTTTTGTAACCATCCTTATCCAGTTTTAGTTAAAATTGCGTGCAAAGCTATCGTTTTACGGCAAATATTGCTTCCATTCCGATACAAATCATCCATGTTTATCGTAGCGTTAGTATGGCTTCGTGTTTGGTATCATTATCTTCCGGTTGACCTTATCTTCATGAATCTGCCTTCAATTTACACTGAATATACATGTTTTAATTATTCTGGCATCATATCTGATGTAAACAAACACCTCATTTGGCCCTAAAGACGGTTATGTGAGCACAATTAGCGTTGCTCATTGGCTGTTACACTCTTAATTATTCATAAGCTTGACCTCTGCTGGTAATGATGTCGCCTCGGCCTCATGTTTACAATTTCGGGTCGAAATTGGGTCGCGGTAAGCGGTATGTATAATGTTGAACAGCAATATCGGCGTATTGTGTCTTCCCGTAGCTCTGTTGAACTGTTTTTGGACTGCATCGTCATCATATTTTGCCAAGTTTATAGCACAAAATTGTTTAAAAAATGGAGTTTAACCACAGATAATTAAGTTCAGTGCTCGATGTCAATTCCTTGGCGGCCGCTCTTGGCCGCATCAACAATGCGATTCAATTGTCATCATTCTGTTCAATTAAATGTCAATGGGTCTACCCGCTAGTCATAAGGGTCGCTAGTCATAAGGTTCATAAGTAATAAGGGTCGCTAGTCATAACATGTATTTTCCTATACCATGAGTGTGCTAGTCATGAACGTATCTGAGGGTTTGCTAGTCATAAAATTTATGGTCAGTGGTCATAACATAAGTTAAAAGTTTAACGGGTTCGCCGTTGGACGAGTTTTAATCTTTCAAGCTTTCGTCAGGAATAGCTCTGACTTCTTCAGGACCAAATTATTATAATATTAAGCAAAACATAGAGATTGCCACTTCTCTTGCTATCATCATTTGGGCTGCCCCTTGCCCGATGATTTGAGAGTAGGTGCCCTTTCCTACTTGTGAAAGAATTGGTGGCTCTGAAAAGAGCTGTTCAGATGGATCGCCGCTTCCACTGAATACGTAGGTTGCCCTTTCCACTGAACACGTAGTGGATTGCCGCTTCCACTGAACACGTAGGCAGCTCAAATGATGATAGCAAGAGAAGTATTTGTCGTTCATCTGCTCGTACTTGATAGAAAATATAAAGAGACATTATTCGGGCGCTTCAATGTTTGTGTTCCTGTTTAACAAACACCCATTCCCCATATATCATAAAGATATTCTTCGTGAATTGTAAAAATATTCTGATAAAACTAAACCAACACCAATAAATGGAATGTATAGATAGTTTCCTCTTAAATAAATAATTCTGGTAAATAAATACTTAAAATAGTATTACCGCGAATCATTTGTGTACAAGTCATCCGCAAGGTAAACCACATGTCGATAGGGCGCGAAGTGTCAACTAGGGGTGTGTGTGCTGCTAGCCATTTGGTTCCAGTTTCGATTTGTTTTTTTCTTCAAAATATGATAATTATTATGATTGGCTAATGGGCCCATCACATGTATCCGTGTGAGCTGGGCGGCCCCTTACCGTGTGAAAAATGGGCAAGAACGGCGGCACACACGGTGGGCCGTTTCCCGTCCATTGAACACGTTCAGGGGACTTTGTCGGCCACCGGAGTTTAGAGCATATTCAAAACTCCTGGCGGGTGAGTAAAAGCGGCGTCGAACGAAGAGAGTCCGGTATGAGTCCGGTATAAGGACGGCGCAACCGTTTCGCGCCGATTCGCAGGGCGGTGATGGACGGTGGTGGAAGTAGACAATCTCAGCGATGGGCTGTGAACGGGCGCATGCCGCCTGGTTAACCGCTCGCAGAACGGACTCTCACAAAAGGTGAATTAAGGCAAAAAACAAAACATGTTCTATTTCAAAAAAAGAAAGCCTGAGGAGGCCCTCCAAGGCAGTTCGGCCAGTACCCAAGCATTCCGACCGGTGAGGACCCGGTATAGAGGTGGTATGCACACGGTGAGGACACGATGAGAACGGTAAGCTAAATCTGTATGAGGCCGGTGAGGCCGGTACCAGGCCGGTGATAACCCGGTACAGACTCGGTGTAGAACGGTATCGACCAATGACACGGTGAGGAGGTGTTATGCACCTGGTGAGAACGGTAAGCTACAAATGTATGAGGGCGGTGAGCCCGGTACTCGGCCGGTAAGGACCCAGTATATAACGGTATGGACCCGGTGACCACAACAAAAAATCAATGCGCCTTTAGACATTTTTTAACTAATTGTTTGGATTCTGTTGTTTTTCTATTAGACGGTAAGGTGGCCGCCTACCACCTCCGAAGGGCGCGAATCTTTATACCGTCCTCAAACCGGGCTCTCACCGTTCGCCGCCGCTTTTACTCACCCGGCAGGAGTTTTGAGCATGCTTAAAATTCCTGCCGGGCGCGGATGGCCGGCAATGTGTTCAACAGACGGGAAACGGCCCACCGTGTGTCCTCACTGTTTACCGCCGTCTGCACCAATTTTTGTCACATGGTAAGGGTTCGGCCAGGTTACACGGATACATGTGAGTAATACAGAGATTCCCGGAATTTAAGTGAAGCTGCAAGATTGAGCGCTCAGCTTATAAAGGGCATTTGATGACGTTATCAAGGCATTCCGGCCGGTAAGGACCTGGTGAGGAGGTGATATGAGCCCGGTCCCAGGCCGATGAGAACCCGGTATAGAACGGTATGAACCCGATTACAAAAAAAAAATCAATGCGGCCGTTGACATTTTTTGCTGATTGTTCACCGTGTTGGACTCTGTTATTTTTCTATAAGACGGTAAGGGGCCACCCAGCTCACACGGATACATGTGAGGAGCCCATAACGGGCGTTTAGACTGTTGTGGTGGACAGCTAAATTATTCAACTTCTCAGGACCGGCGTCCAGACACAAACTGTTTGAATTGTTAGGTGGTTTACACTTTGCGTGGAATTTATTCTATGATTGGGCCCATGTATAAGAATGTCAAAATGATCTGGATGGTAAATGGGAATTCCCCTGTCCATAATTGCTTGGCCGGTTTTAGTGGATCTCTCAGGTCGCTCACAAGAACGCATCTTTGGCCCGTTCTGTTCCCGTCTCCGACATCAGCAACTGATATTAGTTCTACACAATCCTAACACAGGATTCTTTGGCAGTTGATAATTTCATTAGACATACTGAATTATTTAAGAAAAAACCCTAAAACAATTAAACAACTAAAAAAACAAAAACAAAAAACAACTAAAAACAAAAACACATGATTGTGT
Organism: Ophiura sarsii; assembly: GCA_035610835.1. NCBI lineage: Eukaryota > Metazoa > Echinodermata > Ophiuroidea > Amphilepidida > Ophiuridae > Ophiura > Ophiura sarsii. The sequence goes on along the minus strand of CM069453.1, from coordinate 69,012,813 downwards.
TGGATCATGTTGGGTCTGCTCATGCAATACCTACGTTTTGTATCCCCATTTGTGTCTTTTTTTTCTGTACTTTCTTCAACAGATGGTGGCTGTGATGGCCTTGTTGGTTGTGGTGATGGCTGCAGGGCTCTTGCTTGAATATAAACTTCACGAATTTCAGTCTCTACTTCCTAATGATGAAATAAAGTCAAATAATGATGAATAAAAATGTGTAATGCCTGTCAGATGGCATATCACACTTCTCAAAGAGTTTTTGCATGTATGCAAAGCGTTGAGCATGCACAGGCTATTATATAATAACAGTTCTCCAGTGCATTGTTTAATGGGGTTACTACAATGGAGAATATAAATAAAAAGTGTTAACATGAAAAAATTAAATGGTATAAATGAACCCTTTCCTACCAAATTCAATCAAATCTAACAGAAGCACTGTGCCGGTGGCCCCTGTTTTTCACCCGTGAGTTGTTGCATTTTGCCTATTGCTAGTCAAAGGCTGTGTTATCGACGGAACAAAAAATTAATTCCAGTAGTTCGAGGATATTGCAAAAAGAACAATGTGCACATACTTTAAGTACATTGTTAGGGGAATGATTCCAGGAGACAACATTCTTTATATATTGTGGCAGTGACACGCAATACTTTCAACATTTCTAAATCATATTGTAAATATTATACAACAAAATATTGAAATAAAAAGTATCAGTTAAATTATTTGCGGAAATCATATCAAGGCCAAACAAAAACATAGGCTTGTTTCAAAGCTTGCGTGCACATTGGTTTTGAAATGCCAAAAAATACCGCGTCTGAAATGCAGAAAATTGTAAAATCAATTTTTTTCCCCCCCAACATTTTTTTCTCAAGTTTTTATTAAAAATATCGGCAGATTTTCCTTTTCTCAAACTTTTACACGACTAAGTTCTTCGAAAAAACGTTGCACAATTGTTCATTGCTATACATAGCCTGATTACACAGTCTCTATACTATGATTGCATTTACAATTTCGTGCTGTGTAGGGGCAATTTCTATAATAACAAAGCGTGTCAGAGACTATAATAATATAGTCTTCTTCACATACGGATAGTTATGATAAGGATAATTGATGAGCTACTGTGCATTCGTCTTGATAATCGCTCGAGGCCTTGCATGAGTGCACCAGCCCTCGAGCGCCGATAGACGCGAGAGGGCGGGTGCACGAATGCAAGGCCGAGAGCGATTATCAAGTACGAATGCACTGTTTGCGATGCGTACCAGAACCTGCTCTAAAATGTTAAAATTGAGATTAAAAACATCATTTCCAACAAAAATATTAGTCAAATTTCCATATTTTAGAAACACCGCTTATGATGTGTAGCATAAGATACTGCTGAATACGCATGGAAGGGTTTCAATTAGTCTGTATACAATTTAGGTTGTGAGCTGTCAAACTGAGATCAATGACCGAGTGGAAAACATATCGACAAACTTGAATTGGAAGTTGGATGCATGACCACGGATAAAACTGGTATTAACCCTAACCCCGGTTTAGGATTTTTGACCGGGATCACAATTTTCGAGGAAAAAACACCAACTAAATCTCCGGGAACCTGCCGGGATTCGATCCGTGGACCCTCCGTTCTCAAGCCCCACCTTCCAACCACTAAGCCACGACCCTCAGCTACACATTCGTGCAGTATACTGCACTCATTATATAGGCTCGGTTGACTACGTCATCGAAAACCGACGGCGCATGCGTTTGGAGAGGGACTTTGGATTAGCATTTTTTAGCACTCAGGGGGGTTAGGGTTAATAGAACACAAAAAACAAAAAAATGTTACCATAACCCTAACCCCGGTTTAGGATTTTTGACCGGGATCACAATTTTCGAGGAAAAAACACCAACTAAATCTCCGGGAACCTGCCGGGATTCGATCCGGGGACCCTCCGTTCTCAAGCCCCACCTTCCAACCACTAAGCCACGGCCCCCGGCCACGGCCCTCAGCTACACATTCGTGCAGTATACTGCACTCATTATATAGGCTCGGTTGACTACGTCATCGAAAACCGACGGCGCATGCGTTTGGAGAGGGACTTTGGATTAGCATTTTTTAGCACTCAGGGGGGTTAGGGTTAAGTAGGGCCTATGGATGTAATCCATTAAGTATAGCTTTGTGTAAAAAACAAGTACTCATGATCTTTTAGATCGAACTGTAGTAAAGAAAACAACATTATCGATCAAGTGTGGCACAGTAAGAGACCTGTTGGGTCGCCAACGTGACAGAGAAGTTGTGTGCTGACGCTGGCACGTCAGGCTACTATTATACCGTACACAGTTTGAGGAGAAACCATCACAAGAATAGGTGACGTACCAGAGAAAATCATTAAAGAAGCGGTTACCGCATTAACTCCGATCAGTATAAGGTTAATACAAGCACCAAACAGAAAGCCAGCAAAGTTCCGTGTCATCGGCATCAGCAATACCTAAAATTCAGGAACCAAAGTCACAACTCAGCCACAACCACAGAATGTTGTTATTCCGCAGCAGCAAGGAGGATTGTGTAATGAATATAATTCAAGGTGAGCATGAATGTAATCGTTTGATTGTTTGTTTATTTTTTGGTCTGTTTGTTAGTATATTAATGTTTGTATATTGGTAAATTGATGGGTGTGGTTGGGGTTTTTTTGGTTGGGGGGGGGGCGGTATTTTGAATGCTAGATTAACATATTGACAGAATGATTTTACTGTGATAGATTTCTTACTATTACCGTTGTGTTTAGTTTTAATACTTGAAAAAGGAAAAATGTAAATTAATTTAGTTGACATGACACGGCTAATAAATGCTACCTCTTACAAAAAACATTTAACTTTATGTTCATTTGAACTAGTATTTTTAACTTTTCTCTCAAAATTGCAAAGTTCAACGTTGTATATCATTAACGAACCGGTGTCATTTGTTATTCAAATTTAACGAAATATTCCACAATTGTCATAAGATATGTGGTTTAATAGCACAAATATTTCCATTTCAGGCTCGACAAAACGTTTGAAAACCGCATCAGCAACACAATCTACAGCAAAGTTCCGTGTCATCGTCATCAGCAAGACCTTAATTTCAGGAAAGTCACATCAATGACCATTACCAACATACAAGAGAATCCAAGAGCAGCTCAGCCACAACAACAGAACGTTGTTATTCCGCAGCAGCAAGGAGGGCAAGTACCTCTTCAGCAGAAGTTCACTTTCCACAATTTCACCGTTCATATAACTGAAAAGTAATAATACTGATAAAGTAGATCCATAATTAAATGCACACGCACACCATTTTAATGAAGAAAATTAATTAATGACCATGTATTAAATATAGCCACATTTAGTGTCGGATCTCTTCCAGAAAGTAAAGGATGGAAATCAGTATAGTGTGCAACTGTTTATGTGTAATTTAAAGGAATGTAATTTGAATATGCAGGGTGTATCAAACAAAAACCAGGACTCTCTTTCAGCAAGGATTAATTTAATCCTTATTGAAACCACTGAACCATGGCCAATTTGATTTAATTGTCAAGTACAACTTATAAAGTTAAAATCCTGAAAAAAGGGTGAAATCCATCAATTACGGAAGGTGTGACTAATTAGGCAAGTCAACCCAATTTTCTTCATTGGATTAATCTCAGATTTTCAGAAGATATGATCATTACGGTGATTTTTTGATGCACCCTGTATCACTTCGTGATTTTGGATCGATAATTAGGCCAAAAAAAATTAATTGTTTGGTTGTCCTCGACCGCCCGCACGTAATTTCAGGGCCGCACGAATATGTTTTTTATTTTTAAAAAGTTTTTATTTCATTTGTTTGAACAAGTTGACAGCCCAAATGTACCGTTTTAATATACAACCTAAGTATTCGAACAGACCAACTCCGTTTCATCGGCAATCTAAACACTGCAGCATCATCCCCAGTACGCAATTCCATGTAACCAGTGGTTACACGATGTTCATTGTATAACATCGAACGGGCGTCGGGACTATTAAAAGGACTATCAATTATCAACTATCAAAAATTCGCTGAACGTACAATTAATGAATTTATTATAAAAAACGTGTTATGAGAAAATATAAACAAATGTTTTTTAGGGTATATTTGTACAAGAAAATTTTGCAAAACAGCTTTATTATTAATTTCAACACAGTATAAAACATTTTTGTTCTGCATTTAGTACGAAAAATATAGGTTTTATTAATATTTTCATGCGTAAATTTCTAAAGCTTGCACATCAACTCAACGTTCTTTTAGGCATAACAAGACAAGCATTGTAATGGCGACCTACGCTGTGTCGACCCATCGCGACGCTCGTTTTAAAAATGTTACTTGACCGAGTTGCAACTCATTCAACAATATTGGAGGTTTACATAACCGACATTGAGAACGTGGGGAACTATGCAGAGCTTCACTACAACACTACAATACCTGGGACTTCTGAGTTTCCATTGAATTCAAAAATAAAAATAAAAATTAAAATTAAATAAAAATCCGCCCGCCCGCACCTCATCTCTCAGCTGTGTGGAGGACAACCAAACAATTAATTTTTTTTGGCCTTATTTGTCTAGCATTGTGCGATTTTGTAAAAGGGATTACTAATAAAGTGCTCAACAAAAGAACGTCGTACACTTTGTTTAGGTCATTTAAAGTAACTTTCGATTATTTTTTTACCAAACAGGCTAGATAGACATTTGGATGAATCTTTTAGGCACATTTTGATACCAAACATAACACCTAACAACAAAGATAAACCATGATTAGCACCATTTATAGAAAATTAATCACTTTTCAAAAGTCACATTTCCAATACACTACGCGGAAGAAAACACCAATTGTTAACAAGCACATAATGCCCTTTATGTTCGGAATCAAATATCCCGCTCACTAATTGTACGCCCAACGCAAGGTAGTGTACACGGCTGCACTGGGTGATCGATTGCCCGCCGGTCAATCCTGGTTAATAACAGTGTCACACATGGGGTGAACCTCGCGCACACACATTTTCCTCCCGTGTAGTAATTGAAAATGTGACTTTTGAAAAGTGACTAATTTTCTTTAAATGGCGCTAATCATGGTTTATCATTGTTGCTAGGTGTTATGTTTGGTATCAAAATGTGCCTAAAAGATTCATCCAAATGTCTATCTAGCCTGTTTGGTAAGAAAACAATCAAAAGTTACTTTAATTGACCTAAACAAAGTGTACGACTTTCTTTTGTTGAGCACTTTATGTCATTCCATTGAGGTGTTAGATGCCATGATCATTCATAGTGTAATTTAATCGTATAAGTTAACCGATTAAAATGCAATTGAACGACTACTTGTAAAGTACTACTTGACAACTTGACAACAGTAACTGATTCGTTAATCCGTAACCTGTTAACTCCTTAACTATGTGAATCGTTGTTTCTATTTCCACAGCTTTATTGGTCATATCAATGTCCATTGTTTGTTAACGTCGATATCTACGAAAGCACTACCGGAAGTCTCAAGCGTGCAATGTCAACATAATATAAAACTGGCCTCAAAAAGACACTTATAATTTTTCACATGGTCTTATCTTGAAAAATCTGTCCATCAAAATGAAACAAAATGACACACAGGATTACTGACATGTGTTTAGAGTAGAGTATTGAAGTAATCCGGTATGTCATTTTGGTTCATTTTGATTAACAGATTTTGAAGATGGACAGGATTTTAAGATACTGTGAAAAATGTTAAGTATCTTATTAAGCCCACTGTGCTCAAAAGGTCTTAGAGAAAATGATTGTTAACTGGAAAATAAGATACTAAAAATCCACTTGTATACATTGTTTCATTATCTTTATTGTCCTTCTATTAGGCTATATTAAAAAAAATGTCTCAAAGCTCCCGCGTGCGTTAGTAAATTGATGCGCGTAAGATTTTAATAAAAGTAGAATTTTTTTCTTCTTCTTTTTTCTTTCTTTTTTCCCCACAAAATATCCCATGTATACATGTCAATCATGTGTATATACATGATTGCACTGGTTTGTGTATTATAATTGTACCATCATTCTGTATTGAGTTTCTAACGGTCCTTTACGAAACAGATCTGTAAAATCATGTAACAGGATCAAGTCCAAATGTCTTATTGTATCTCAAAGTTTCACCGATTTTTCAGATTTTCATTTCCGTTCTTAAGTCCATTTCCACTCCATCACCCATCAGCCACCTCCTACGCAAGTATGAAATGCACTGTCTAATTAATTTTTGCCTGATACCGTGTCTGGGGTCTACCCGCTAGACATAATAATAATAATAATAAAACCATGCTTATTGAGCGCATAACACAATTAAGTCCCTATGCGCTATAACAAATAAAACAGAAACGCAAATATACAAAACTATACATGTAGTAGTAACAAAAGACATGACAAAAAGGAAAATCATGCATTAACATTAAATAGGTAAGTTTTTAGCGATGATTTGAACTGTTCAAGAGTTTTGGCTGATTTAACATGATATGGTAATTGATTCCAATTTCAATTGACATAAGGGTCGCTAGTCATAACGTGTATTTTCCTATACCACAAGTGCGCTAGTCATAAAAGTATCTTAGGGTTAGGGTTAGGTTTAGGGTAGAGTTAGGGTAGGTTTAGGGTTAGGGTAGGGTATGGTTAGGGTTATGGTAGGATTAGGGTTAGGGTTAGGATTAGGGTTTATGACTAGCGACCCTTTTTATGACTAGAGACCCTTATGACTAGCGAGTTTGACCCCCCCGTGTCTAGCATGTCAGCGTCGTTTGAGCACTTGGTAAAAGAGACTCTTCGATATTTAAATTCGAGAAGTATACAGTTTATTCCGGCGGCTGGTGGGAAACAGTGCGCAATATTTATAAATACTGTTCAGTTTAATGCGCTGGTTTATTTTCCTTGTAACTGATAGTGTAAAATCCATCATGGATTCTTCTGTCAAACTTTTTACAAAACTCTGCAGTGACTTTGATGAATACTAGTACTCATAGAAATAAGTTGTGTATCATATGCTAAAGTTTGAAGGAAATTGGTGTTGCGGAATGATCACAAAATGTGATATTTAGGAAATTGCAGATCAAGTTGAAAACAGCCTTGGTTCCGAATTTTGATGAGATACTACAGAAATCTCGGTTTTCTCAGGGGTTTTCGGTTTTGATTTTGAATCTTTTTGATACTACTTCGACTTGGCATACTAGATTATTCGATATGACTTCACCTAAACATACATAATATGTGTTCAAGCTTCACTATCACTCCACGCATCAAACTTTTAGGTAACGCTTCACACAATGAAGTGTCTTCAGACCATTTTATTTGTGCAATATCTTTATTTATTATGTGAGTATTATCAATTCAACAACTCCCCCATACCTTAAGTACAGTAGGAAAGCGTTGTCAATTTGATCAAACAACGCTGCTATGGGCAACCAGCATGCCGATCGAACCGCACTACACGCATAGTTTGTTTACGCGCTACGCTGTGGCGCAGCCGCAGTGTGTGTTGTTTTGGAATGGTCACCCCAACTGTTTACATCAACTTTTGTGAAACTTAAAGGAACATGATTATTATTTTAATTTGGTCATTTCAGATTTATGTTTTCCTAAAAATTGAATGAAATTGTTAATAATGAAGTACAGTATTAAACTATGTTCTTATTTGTCTATATGAATTGGCCTTCAAATCCCTGGTCGTTGTGGGAACTAAAGTGCAGCGTGTTTCAGCATGTATGCATACCAATCGACAACTTGCATTCTGTGTATGTGCTGCGTGTTGGATTCACTCGGGCAAACCACGCAGACGCGCGAACGTTGTCGATTGGTGATGCATACACGCTGAAACATGATTTAATCCCTAATCCCTAATTTGGTGTAGCTTTGTAACAAAAATGTAATCGAATAGAGATTTTGCTACCAGAATACTGGTAAAATGTTGAAGAAAAGTAGACAAAAGTAGAAAAAAAATCGGGAATAAAAGAAGAAAAAAAAGGTCCTAATTTAACATATTTTTGGACCGATATAGGGCAACACACAAAAGAAATTTGCCTAATCATGATCGGGATCTAAAATTGTGTTTTGTGCATCCTTCGCCTTGCTAGGCCATAGTTTTTGCCATATAGGTCTGATAAAACATTATTTAAAAAATGTAAAGAGATAATTACTGTCCACAATTTGTTGTCGGAAAAATAATATTGTAGAATAAACCACCAATTCTTGGCACTTTCGCCTGATCCAAAGTGTTTGTCTTGTGTACAAACGATTCAACAGCATCCAAATAGAAAGAAACTGTACGTGTAAGTCTTTATTGTGATTCTTTAAGTATTCCTGCAAATCGGGTAAGGATTTTCATTTTAAAGTACCCTTCTTCCGCGAATTGTACAATTGAATCCCATTACTGTACAACACAAGTCGTTACATTAGATTCGTTTTATAGTAAACGTTCCTTCATAGTTTCTACTTGCCAAAGAAGAGACCTCTCCATCTGCACAGATATCTTTTAGGTCTCCAAGAAGATGTTTTCGGGTTTCTACAGACGAGATCAAGTGGTGGACACTATTTTCCTCATTGTACTTGCTGCGATATCACATTCTTGCGTGATTTCCCTCGATGACATTTTTGCTTTTACCCTGAGAAATCGGGCATATGCCTTAGTTTCATCTGGAATTCTGCCTCCAAAACCATGGCGATCACAATGTGTGTTTGTGCAATGCCAGTAAATAGTGACTTGAGACATCGTATTTATCCAAGAAATCATTATTTTGTATTTGGAGATAGTTGAAGACAATGCCCATGCTCAAGGCAAATGACCTACAAGTTTGATTTATTCATAGTAAAACCTATATAATATTTAACACATACTGACATGCTCAATTAACACATAGTAAAACATCAATTGAATGTTTAGGAATCAATCTATTTGCTAGTAACTATTGCCTGAACAATGTTCTTTACCTTTATTGGTTAGATCATGCCCTACTTTACTGCAGTACAGGTTCAGGTTTGCTTTGAGAATGTTTTAATTATTACATTTTTTAAAATTAACTCATAGACTATCTTACATCAACATGCAACTTTACAATGATGAAGTTCAAATGTGTTTGAATAATGTCTTCAATTAAATAAAATAAAAACACCTCATAATTTAACAGTTACAATCGTCTATTTAGATATTTTGAGTTGGTAATGTCGACAGACCTATGCTATCAATTTCAAATATCTGGCAAGATACATAATCATGATGGCCTTTACAGTTATACAGCCTTCCACATATATTCTCCTCCGTCACCAATCAATGTTGCTAGGGCACAGGCTGATGGTTGGCAAGTTGGGCGACTCAACATTGATCGGGAGGGGGGGGGGGATGACTTGACATTAGGCCTACAATTTGTTTGAATAATATTTTTTAAGATTGTAGCTTTATTTCCTATTTATACATGTACATACCTTTTTACTCAACTCCTCATCCTTCATATTATGCAATCGTTGTGCCATCTCGGTACACAGTACTTCATCATATTTGATACCTAGATATTCAACCAGATCTACCAAATGAGAAAATCAATTATTACATGTTACAGAATGCATGAAAATATAGGTTGGTACACAGTGGACTTGTGTGTCGGTAGTGCACCGGTATAGGCAAAAGGAAGGTTCCCGGAAGCACTCACAAGTTTCCATCTGTAAGGGCTTTTAAAGTGGCCAACCAAAGAAAAGGAATATACAGGAACTGGGTCAATTGAAAGTGTCCCTTTTTGAGCAGGTTCAGAGAATGCTAAAGGCTTAAACTTTGCATTTTGACATAACTGCATAACTGTAGCATTGTCTTGAATTTGAGAGGTGAAGGCATGACCAATGTGAAGCAAGTTCTTACAAAGCATGGTTTTAACACTTTAGGTTAATTACTAATATTGTACCAATCTTCGCAATAACAAGCCTATGATAAAAAAGGTCATCATTTCTTATTTAAATTAGACAACTCCAGAAGATTTATGGCCTATAACCCATACACGTCTTGAAGCAGAGTAGCTGCCAAGGATGCTAAGGAAAAGAAGAGCTCTTATATAAAGATCTGCCCAATTGGCCGCTAAATGATCCAACATGTTAAAGCCCTTGCAATAAGCTTTAAGTTAATATATGACTTGCCCATTAGGAACTAAAAGAAAAATCCCTCCAATTGGGTGCTAAATGACCAACCATAGCCCTTGCAATAAGATTTAATTTGATATGATTAACCCCATTAGGCTATATTAAAAAAATCTTTTGTCTCAAAGCTCTTTAGTTTTTCAAAACCTAATGCGGAATGCGTTTTTTTATAAATATAAAATATTGAAATCTTTGTAAAAGTGACCTTTTGTATTTAAAATCAATGAAAATCTGAAAAATCTGTAAAATTTTGGGATTTTTTTCTTCTTTCTAACACGCACCAATTAACTAACGCGCGCGGGAGTTTTGAGACAAAAGATTTTTTAATATTAATATAGCCTTAGGAGCTAAAATAAAATCTGCCTAATTGGGCGCTAAAGAAAACAATGATTTGAACAAGCCAATCGTTCGATAGCTGAGAAAATCTTACTTTAATTTGCTCTTTTAACCCTAACCCCCCTGAGTGCTAAAAAATGCTAATCCAAAGTCCCTCTCCAAACGCATGCGCCGTCGGTTTTGGATGACGTAGTCAACCGAGCCTATATAATGAGTGCAGTATACTGCACGAATGTGTAGCTGAGGGCCGTGGCTTAGTGGTGGGAAGGTGGGGCTTGAGAACGGAGGGTCCCCGGATCGAATCCCGGCAGGTTCCCGGAGATTTAGTTGGTGTTTTTTCCTCGAAAATTGTGATCCCGGTCAAAAATCCTAAACCGGGGTTAGGGTTATGCACAGAAATTATAGGGAGATTATTTGGTGGTGTGTAACTTTAAGAGTTGTTTAACCCGAATGAAACTATCAGGGGAGAAAAAAGGAGTCAAATTGGAGGGGGAGGGAGAAACCAGCAGTGCCGATGCCAAGCATTACCCCCGGGTTGCCTACATGGCAGACCGGTTCTTATCCAACTGAGCTGCAGGGATTTTGCCAGCTGACTATGAATGAATAAGCATGTATATTGCATGTTGTAATCAAGATTGCAATGGTGGATGAATATCTGATACGATGAGTAGATCCCAATTATGTTTGTCGAGAATATGTCGAGAATCAACAAATATACTGTATTGCTCCTGTTTCTTTCTCCTGGCAAATCCTTGGGCTGATTTTGATCAAACTTGGTCGAAAGTACCCTTTGGTGACTCACTACTCAGGTTAGTAACATGAGGTCAGAGGTTAAACAGGGATCACTCAAGGTCAAATTACCTATTTTTATGCCTAAAATACTTCTTCTCCTAGAAATTAAATTTGCAATGACCACAGGAAGGAGAAATCTTAACAGTAATATTGTTATGCAATCTTTTCACTAGAACACCAACTGACACGCACAGGTGGGCTATATATCATATGTGCAGAAAAAGCTTAACTTAATATTTTCAAGCTGTTTCCGTAGCTCATTTAGATTCAGGTTCGATCCCTGGCATTCTACCCTGATAGTTTTATTCCCAAAACGACGCCCTTGGGCTGAAAATTTGCCCTATGACAAAGAAACCTACCTTAAACTATTGACCCCTTCTGTGAAGTGACCCTATTTTACAACAGTGCCATACAACTATTTCTACATAAGTTTACCTTTCATTGCACTTTCCAGTAGTTGCCATGTCTGACCACTGCCTACTGGTACTTCACATAAAGTAGCTGCATCAATTCCATCTGTACTTTGTTCATCTTTATCAAACCTACAAGTATACCAAACCAAATAAGGCATATTTGTAATAGTAGCATATGTTACAAATTAAACTTAGGTATCTGTGATAGTTTAATACCCCATTATGTTATTTTCTTCAAAAAGGAGTAACCATTTGTTCCTTTATTGTGAACAAGAACTTTTGGTCATACGACTTGAGTTGTAGGGGTACTTTTCTATGTTAAAGTAGCTTTTCCTCCTTTTCTTTTTTTGCCGCTCATTTTCTTTCCTTATTGGTGTTTTTGACCCAAATGAAATCTCGAATTCACCTTGTCCTTCTAATAATTCATTCACCCATTAGACCCTATCGCAGTCTAAAATGTAATTTTCAAAAGTAAACCATATCAGCAATGATAGCAGTTTTATTCTCAACAATGCATAAAGTTTATACCTATACCTTTCTGCTTAATTGGGTGATTTGTCTCGGTGTTCTTATTTTGCTGAGCAATCTATGCTAAGTTATTTTCAAAGGATTGTGTGTTTAAAGCCGCACTTTTCTTCAAATGGAATCAGGTTATTTTTCTTACACCATCCAATTACATGTAATCTAAGAGAGGTAATTCAGATCAGTGAATTGTGATGGATGCCTGGAAATTATGAGACAATGGGTATCTGATTTTCAGGTCACATGATAGGGTATAGGCCTTTATATACTATTAAGAGTACTTGAGTATCTGGATTATTAAGAACACAAATGTATGCCTACCTGGATTATTAAAGGCATGTATACCTGGATTATTAAAAGCACCTGCAATATTTGGATTATTGAGGGCACGTCTAGATTATGTATAGGATTTGCTTCGTTTACTCACCTCACCGTACAATCTTCTAGCGGGTCCCGCGCGAAGTGCGCAGGTGCCCGCTAGTAACCCCACTAATTTACTAATTATATAATGCAATCATCAACAATTTCAATGAGTATTTTATGCACATATTAAATATTTATAGCATTTTTATCAAGAAAAAGACTCCAATGTAACAACTTGTGACATAATTTAAACTTGCTGTAAGATGTCTTTGGATCACCTTTTTTGTTCAAAAGGACAAGTGCAACTTTACCCTCCTTTTACATACATTGTGTACATTTCCCTGTGCTCTATTACATAAAAGTTAAGATTAATCTTAAGTGAACTTAGGAAGAGTTATTCTTAACTCTTCTTAAGCCTGTTTAAAAAAATATTGAAGAATTCATAATGAGTTGAGCTTCATGAAGGAGGGCCAATTTCCCAATTTGTATCTGGGTCTTCATGAAGATCTAAATGTTACAGATTCTTAAGCACTCTTCTAAAATTCTAAAAAGAAGAATCTCAAATTTTATGCAATATGACCCTGGTCTATGAACATGACATTTTGCACTAGCACTAGACTAAAGTCAAGTCAAGTCTGTTGGATGAGTAACTAGAATCAAGTTTGTTTACACGGTTGGTCCGTACGGACACACGCTTGGGCAGTGGCGTAGCTAGGTTATTCATATTGGGGGGGGGGGGGGGCGAGAGATGAAAATGAACCGACAAGATTTTTGTGAGTCCAGAAATGTGTGCGCAGCGAGTGACATTTTTCGACTTTACACCCATTTTTGGCACAATCGAGGTACATTTTGGCTCTAAACAAGCTTATAGCAAAGAATGTTGCATTTTGGGGACACATTATGCGCGCATAGCGTGCGAAAAATTTTCCTCTGTGTATTTTGACCATCATAATTCCATGATTCCTGTGGTCAAATGAACCGACAGTGCCAATCTCAACTGACACGACGATTGGGGGGGGGGGGGGGCGATCGCCCCCCTCGCCCCCCCCCCCCCCCCCCTCTGGCGACGCCACTGCGCTTGGGTCCTGAAGGGACCAGGCTCAAGCAAAATGCTCGGGGCAGGCTCTTAAAAAGCCTATAATTATAAGCATGCTGGCTAAATGAAATGAAAGTAAGAAAAGATGGAAGAAAAGAATGAATTTAAAAGAGCCACTCCCAACAAATAAAGTAAACAATTTTGCTGTGAGCCTTCGGACATGAGAAAAGAATAGTCTTGATCCAATCTCATTGCCACACAGGCTTCAGCAATGTATTAAAAAAGGTTCTGAAGCCGAGTCACAAGTCAAGTCAAGACATTAGAGCCATCCAACACTGTCACAACAAGATAATAATTTTTTCAAATGTAGAACTGCAAGACCTCATTGGAAGTCCTAATGTTAGTTAATGTCTTAATGTTAGTTAATGGCCTTACAGTTGTCCAGTGAGGTTCTTCAATAGACTAGTCTTTCCAGCTCTCTGATGGCCAACCAACATTAGTTGTGTTCTATTTCGACGTATGTTAGCATTTTGTGAAGCCTCATAAGCCTGCTGACCTTCTCGACCAGAAACATCTGATTTTCCTATTTCAGAAACATCTGCTCTTTCCATTTCAGAAACATCTGCTCTTTCCCCTTCAGGAACATCTGCCTTTCCAATTTCAGAAACAATTTAAAGAGAAAAAAAAGTCAAAGAGGGTTTATTAAAATAAGAAACTCTGTGATTTCTAAACATAGTGTTTTTAATTTTCTTCTACATTCCTTTCAAAACCATAGAGCACACCAAGAGATTGTCAAGTCTGCTATTTAATTCAAAACATATTTCCAGAAATGATTAAAACATTTTCCAAAATTTAAACATCCAGGTAAATCTTTTCATATTGACTTCACTGATCTCTGCAAGCCTGCATGAAGTATTTTTGACCAGCTTGAATATTATTATTATTTTATGATTATAAAGATTTATATAGCGCATTTCCAAAAGAAAAAGACCAATATAGGCTAACTATGAAGCCATGCGCAACGGAATACAAAGAGGAGTCGCACCCGGCCTATTCTACATCCACAATCATGTTTAAAACTGTTGGGACAAAGCTTCCTGCATGTCCTGTGAAAACTGTGGTCCCTCCCCCTAACTCAATGTTTGTCCATATAAAAGCATCATCCAGGAAAAGGGCTGTGGTATATATATATACGCTCCAACATTGGTTTGGGGGGGGGGGAGGCTTTACATAAACTAGTTTTGACTATCATACTTTCAACTGACAGCTTTTTACTCATTTTGGAAGATATTTCATGCGCACATGTATAGTGTCCCAACAGGTTATGAACAAGATTGCAGGTGCATGACATCCAATTCATTGCATGAGCCATGTCACTAAATTGGCCTACATTTCAGGGAACAGATGTCTTAATTCTTTCTGAAAAACTTAAACACAATTATTAACCCATCAAGATAGCAGCTGATCCATTCATGGATAACCTCTATATCAAACAGTTCATCTACTGAAAATTGTCTATTGTCCAATCAGTTCCAAATTGGTGAGAAATATGCCATACACACACACATTTTTCTGAATGCATGCGTCACACATTTGATGCACAATGTGTTTGTTGTGCGTTCACCCCTGCCTACACCCTTCTGTATTAATTCGCAGCTGCAATACGGCTTGTCAATTTGGAACTGATCAAACTATAGTAAAATTTTTGAAGGCTGCAGGTATTGCATAATAAGAAACGTCCAGCTAGATCTTTATTCAAAAAATCACTTATTGGCAAACTGACTAAACATTGGTCTTATTCCTATCCTGTTCATATGTATTTAATACATTGGAAAGCATTACAAAACACAAAAACCCCACTTAACAAATGAGGGCACAACAGGCCATAAAGAGATCCAGAATATGAATATTAGGCCATCATACACATTTGAATGATCGAGACAACTTAGCACTTTAACAATGTCTGATTTGCATACTATTCGAGTTGAAATGAAAAACCCCCAACAATTTTCGTCCAATCATATGCTTTTAAATATTTGTCAATGATTTTTCAATGTACAAGACCATTTGCTCAGGGGTGGGGGGGGGGGGAGGGGGTATAACAGCATTTCTGTCTACCTACGTGTATAGATTCTTTAATTTTACAGTAAGAATAAATTAAGTGCAATAATTGAAAGTAGACATTTGGTTAGTACAAAGGAGAATTGTAATATATGTGTTCGTTTTCTTCTTGGGTTGATTTTACTTTTTTGACAACTGAGGTGTTTTTTTAGAAATTCCTATATGGGTCCTCAGACACTGAAAATATGAAGGAAACAAAATGAAAGAAAAAGAAAATAGCAATAAAAAGTAACAAAAAGATATATTTTTTCTTAAATATATAATAATAATAATAATAATACTACTACTACTACTACTAATAATAATAATAATAATAATCAGTATTTATATAGCGCCTTTTCCAAAGGGCTCAAAGCGCTGTAATTTTGCTGCTGGTTAACAAAATTGAAGCAAGTAGAAGACCACGAATTTCAAGCATTACAACACCTGCGTAGTTGTAGCTTCGTTCTAGTGTTGCTGTGCACATTCATTATGTGTGCCAAAACTCGTTTCGATGGAGTCACTCATTTTAAAAATAGCAGGCATAATCTAAAGGGGAACTTTTTGTTGTTGAACTGTGTATGTTAGTCCCAGGTATGATCAACATTGAGTTTTTTTAACAAAAAATGGCCCAAATGGCCAAAATGTTGTGAGAGTGTTCAATTTATTTTTCTTACATAAGATGGACTTGTCAAACATTCCTTGGGAAAAATTCTGATAAATGGTACTTATCTCTTATATCTGTTTATAATGCATTTATCAATTGCAAGCCTGGCCCCCGGGGACCCGGGACATGGTGGGGACCATGCAGGAACTGTACAAAAAACGGTGCCCGGCTATGCGGGGAAGTGTGCGGGAATGTACATACAAACTGTGCCTCCGCTAGCCAGGGCGTGTAGCGGGGACGTACGCTAAAGGTACACAAATGTACACTCCAGGTGTAGTTATACATAAGCTAGAGATGAGATGCGCTTGGCGGGATAAGCCTAATAACACATATAATAGGGAACACATAGAAATGCATCCCGTTATGGTTGCAGAAGACATTAAGGGACCCGTGGACTGTTACAGCTGGGGCGTACACTTGTCCATAGTAAGGGTGGCCAGGACTGTACACTTAATCCCGGCCTCTGGAAGACCGGGACTGTTGCGGGGACGTACAAAAAATGGTGCCCTGCCCTGCGGGGACCGTACACGACTGTACCCAGGACTTCACAATGGCAATTTGTACGTCCCGGCCCTAATCCCTGCTATCCGCGGGTCCCATGGGGCAGGGGATGCAATTGATAAGTGCATAAGTTTTCCTGCTTATTTTCTCTCATTTTGACAAACACTATTTTCTCTCATTTTGACAAACACACAGATTATTTAATTCATTTCTTCCAGATCTGATGAAGCTTTTTACTGATACTAATGAATGATTGATTGATTGTAAGTAATTTATTATGTTTATTTATCTTTATTAATCTAATATTTGTTAATGAATTAATTGATTTATCTATTCATTAAAATTAATATATCTACTTTAATTATGAATTATTCATAACTACGCACTTTATTAATTATAGTTTTATTGATCAATTAATGAATTATTTTAGTTGATATTAAAGGTAAAAGTAATGGCCTAAAACCTGTTCTCCGCTCCTTTTCTTTGAAAGGAATTGTTATTACTGATAGCAGGTTGGTTAATTACTTTCTTTTTTACCCTTCTTTTTATCCCAAAATAATTTTCATACCTGTATGAATTTCGTCGCCCTCAACTTCTTTCACCATGTTGTACAGATCAACATTTTCTCTTTCAAGAACCTTCATAAATGAAAGGTAAACAGCTTCTGGCTTGCTTCTGATCAACCCAAGTAAGTTGTCTACCCTTATAGAGGGTGATATCCTTGTAATGTCGTCCATCTCATCTTGTGATATTACATCATTTGCAACGAGCGCCAACAAAACAGCAAGGTTCAAATAACTAAGAAGTGTCGTATCTACTCTTTGTTTGGTTGTTTGTTCTATGATTTCGTCATTCGTCATCCCTGTTAGCAGAATATAATAATAATAGCCCATCAATATGGTGACATATCTATAGTGCGACGGTTCGATAGTCCGACGGTTCTATAATCCAATGCCTCTATAAAAATAAAGTTCTATAGTACGAAGGTTCCATAGTCCAAAATGAATAAAGTTCTTTTCTACAAAGTTTCTATAAAAAGGTTCTTTAGTCCGAATCTTTTAGCGAGTTTGATAGTCTGAATCTTATACCCTGTTCTTTAATCCGAATGGGTAAAAGGGTCCTCTATTCCGACAAATTATTTTGAATTTTAATCACTTAATACTAACACTTTCCGATTCAATTCTTATTTTATATAGCTTCTTTATAAAAAAGGCAATGTTCCAAAATGAGCTTTCCCGTTATCTCTAGAGGGTGCACTGCAAATTACGCTATTTCGAATTTTGGATTATAGAATATTTTGTCTGATTCGGATTAAAATACAGTGAAACCCTTTTGGACTAGAGAACCCTTTTGAAAATTCAAGCTATTGAACCTCTTTTTTAAATCAGCCTAGAGAACCCTTTTTAACTTTTGGATTAGAGAACCCTTTATATCAGTTTTCGGACTTGGGAACCTTTCTAATATTCGTACTATAGAACCTTTTTTATTTTCAGACTAGAGAACCTTCATAATAAAGAACCCTGTTTTCGGATTTAAGAACTTTTTATCTGATTCGGACTTTCAAATGGTGAATTTACATTGTTGTACTAAAGAACCTTCATACTTTAGAGGCGTCGGATTATAGAACCGTCGGACTATCGAGCAGTCCCCATCAATATAAATGGTATATTCAGAGAATTGAATGAGGTTGTCCTTTCAATTGAAATTAAATCTGATAACATCTGATATTTTGTTGTATTTCATTAAATTGTTCAATGTTAGGGCTTTTGACTTCTTCAAAGAAAAACAATTGTGCATCTTGGTTCCACTGAGGGACAACCCTAAAAATTCTATAGCTTGACAGGATACAAATATATATCTGAAAACCCAATCTTGAATACCTTTTTTCAAGATTTCTTGATTTTTGATCGACATGGACTACCGCTACATATTTTGGCATTTTCTTTTATTTCAAAACAAATGTATACAAAATGGTTCATTTTCTCTGTATGTATGTTTGAATGCATTTGATGAACCATCATGCACTGTCCATCAGTTTTGTATGCCCATTCATACCCCCAGCCCAATTACCAAATACATGTTGACTTTATGTGCCGATTATATTCTTTTCACTCAAGACAAATTCAACCTTTTGGTTTCAAAGGATTGCAAATAGTTGTAGGGTTATGTATATTTGACCTTGTTGGGAAATAAACGCTATGTTCTCCTGACATTGAGATTGATTTCCCCAAGGATATATTGGATCCTCCGGTTCCTTTCCTACATCTATCTGTGTCAGCTCCTCTCCTACATGTACATCCAAACAAACAAACAAATACACAGCAAAGATATAATTTGGTAACCCACTGCAAGCCCCACTAAATAATTATTTAAACCTGTGTTGACACAATATTAGGTGATTTCTTTAGATGACGCAATCATTTTTTTCTGAGCATTTTTAGTGTCTTAGCTGTTCTCAATGTTGTTAGTTTCAAAATATTATACATATAAGCCTTTTGCTTCTATTTCCAGCTTACTTTGAATCACTTTACCTGTAATGTTATGCTATCTCACAGTGTTTGTTTCCAAATAAATGTAATGTTGAGTTGCCTGCCTGTACGCAACTATTCATATTTCCTTAAAGGAGGGGTCCCATCAATATACCATAAATTATTTGAATTTTAGACAGTATTTTAAACAATACAATGAAATATTCTAAAATCATTATCGTAATCACAAAGGCAGTTTTTTTCAGTTGAAAGTCATTTTCTTGTTCAAAAGTGGCCAAAGTGATGAATTGATCATATCTCGGTAGTTAGGTGATGAAATCCAATGGGATAAAGTGTATTCGCTATAAGACTAATGAGGCTTACCAAGGGTCTGTTTTTTTAAAACAAAAATACATATACATCAATTACAGGCAAAAACCCTTTAAGCATCATGGAAGTAAAAGAAAGAAAAGGCTGTACTGCCCGAGGCCAAAATGGGCGCAACCGACTAGGAAAAAGAGGTTGCAAATTGTCCAGTCCGACCTCCATAGGAAACAACAATCCTTTGAATGACGTTCTGCAGTCAAAGCCGAAAGGAAGCTGCAAGACTGATAGGAGGTAAAGGTGGACAAACATATATAAACATCTGCACATACAATACAAGGACCATAAGAACTGATGAATCTCTAGAATCGCTCTTGGACAAACTAAATGACTTCAAGTGGGACATAATAGGTCTTGCAGAAACCAAGAGAGAAGGAGAGAGTATTATAGAGCTACCAGGAGGTATGTGGCTTTACAATCATGGGAAAACAGAAGCTAACAAAAAAGCCAAAGGTATTGGATTCTTAATACATCAGAAGTTTTAAAACTACATTGAAGAAATAAAGTCCTATTCTAACAGGGTAATCGCACTGAAAGTAAGACTTACAGAGGGACAATTTCTATGCATAGTACAAATATACGCACCTACAGGAGACTATGATGATGAGGCTGTACAAGAGGTATATGAAGACGTGAGTAAGGCATTTTCAGAAAGCTTGCTACTAGAATTTGCTTCACAACAGAAACTAGTTGTTGCCAACACTTTCTTCAAAAAGAAAGAAAGCCGATACTGGACATGGGAAAGTCCTAATGGAAAAACCATAAACCAAATAGACTTTATATTGAGTAGCCAACGTGGTATACTAAGGAACTGTGAGGTGATCATGAAAGTAGATATTGGAAGTGACCATAGAATGGTAAGCGCCAAGATAGTACTAAATAAGAGACTGGCAAGGCTGAAATTAATCAACAATAAGAGAAAGAGTAAGCTGAATGCAGTGAAACTGGCAGAAAGAAAACAAGAATTTCAAATAGAGCGGAAAAACAGATTCGCATCATTATAAAAGCATTGAAGACTCTGATGTGGATACCAAGTATTCACTCATCTCCGACACAGTAAAGGAGGTTGCTGAGAAAATAGCACCGAAAGAAAAACAAGCCAAACAGAAATCAGAAGAAGACAAGGAAATTGATGAGCTTGACACCAAAAGGAAGAAACTTAAGACAACCGCCAACAAGACAACTCAACAAAACAAAGACTACCAGGAGCACAGTAAAATTGGTAAGGAAGAAAAGAGGGCAGAGGAGCAGAAGAAAGAAAAGAGAACAAATTGAATCCATCTTAGAAACAGATAGAGGACCAAAACAGATACTAAAACTAAATAGCAAGAAAACCAGAATAAGACAAATGAAGAAAAAAAATGGAACACCAACAGCAAATAGGGGAGAAGTGCTCAACATCTGCGCAGAGTTCTACCAGGAACTGTACAGCTCCAGGTCTAATCAAGATAAAGAAGATTTCTTGTCACCCGACCAAACTGACATACCTACCATCACAGTTGAAGAAATTGAGCTTGCAGTAAAGCAGATGAAGAAAAACAAAGCACCAGGTTTAGACGAGATAACCAGTGATATCATCAAGATCGGAGGTGAGCAAATATACACCCAGCTGGCAAGTCTATGCAATCAGATCCTTACTGAGAGGAAAATCCCCAAGGAATGGAAGGAAGCAAAGATCATACTTCTACACAAGAAGGGAGACGAAGAGGACATCAAAAACTACAGGCCAATAAGTCTGCTTTCCCACCCATACAAAATATTTACAAGAATCCTTCAAACCAGAATGAAGAGAGTGCTTGATGAAAACCAACCAAGGGAACAAGCAGGATTCAGGCAAGGCTTCTCAACCACTGACCATCTTCAGGCTTTGAGCCAGCTAATTGAAAAAGCCAATGAGTATCAAATGAAGCTCTGCATCAGATTCATCGACTATGAAAAGGCGTTTGACTCAGTTGAGCATAGTGACCTCTTTCTAGCATTAAGGAAAATAGGATAAATGAAGGATATGTTCAATGTTGTCACTTGATTTTTTAAAGATTTGTAAATTACTAATAATTAAATTTGTGGCTGTCCATAAGCCCCTGATGGACACTGCTTCAAATAAGATGGGGGGGGGGGGGGGGGGGGGAGAAAGGTTTGTGAATAAGATGTACACTTTCTCCTAGATTAATGATATATACAATTTACCTGCAGCTTTTAGGGTTGATGTAGAAGTCTGTTTACTGGTTGATACATCTGCATCACTCTTTATTTGTGGTGTATTTCTACTGGCACTGCTAGTATGTATGTTAGATTTATCTATAGTGCTGCTGTTATTTTCTGAATCATCTGGTTTATCTGCTCCGCCCAGGAGACCTGGTGATAATAGCATCTCAATGTTGGATTGGTCAGTTACACCATGATCTTCCAAGGATAACAGGTCACACAACTATAAGAAATGACAATGATTGATGTATTGTTAGATTACGACTCGTATCAAAGTATGTGATTAGAATGGATCTTATTTTATAGCTTTTTATAATTATTAGACTAGATCCGAGTGGAAGGGTTTTTCTTCTTCAAATTGCGACGAAAAGGTCTTAGTTTTGAACTAGAAGTAAATGAATCAGTTGTGATCTCAAAATGGCACACATAAGTTTCTTATAAGAACCAAATATGGTTCTTTACGAACTCTTAAAACTATTTTGTGTCCATGGTGAACCATTGGAGCTTAGTGAACAGTCTTAAAACCCCTTTAGAACCGTTTTCTGCAGCCTCCAACAATGTCTTCACACTTTGATTGAAGTTCCATTAGATTGAAAGACAATGATGCAAATATTAGTCCTATATACAAACCTTTAGATTCCTTGAGTACAGTTGCATTTCCTTTGATGACACTCCCAGCCTCTCTTCCAATAATATCTTCACATCTCGTATTGAAGTAGTCTGTTTAAGCTTCAAACATTGTGTCACTGATATGGAAGTCTTAACAAACACCTGGATGTTACTGTCATATCTGCAATTTAATCAAAAGCAACCAGAGGTAAAATGCATTCATATGTACCAAATATAGAGAGCTCGATGACGTCACAAGGACGAGATATTTTTAGAAATAAATACTGCCCTCATACAGGACTATTACGATTTGTTGTGAGAGTCGTGGATCAGTGAACAGGAAAAAGAGTGCAAGTAAGCTATAGCGAGCGTCCCTCATGGACAACATGGTATTGTCCATCTCTCTCATTATAATTTTATCCTCATTTCTGTTGGCATGACTTTATGAGGAGTTAGAAGTAAATGCAAGTGACGTGCAGTTATCATATATACATTTCCCCACAATTTTAATTATTTAAACCAGTGCCTTATCCCTCGTAGTCAGTGAGGATATTTAATCATTTATATATGAAGAGGTATTTTGCAAAAGGGCCTACATCCACTTTGGCTCTTATTGAGAAAAAAACTGTTTCTAAATATTCAAGTTGAGCAATTGAAAAACTGAATGGATTATGAAAGAGGTACACTACATACTAATTGAAATTGAAATAAATTTTAAATGTGCTAGTTTTATTTATTTTTTAAATCATGTTTACATTTTTTGAAAATTTGGATGTAGGCCCTTTTGCAACAAAACTCCATCTGTTTGTACATAAAGAAAAAATAACACACACAAAAAATCATTTATTTTAATCATTTCAAATAAATAAGTTTGATATTGAAATGTATAGGTCACAATCATATGTTTCAAGGAAATAAAGTAATTTTTTTCAAAAATACCTACATCTCATTGTAAACAGCCATTGAAGTTGTTGTTTTGTTGCAAAAGGGCCTGTATCCCGATTTAATTTTGGATACAGGCCCTTTTGCAACAAAACAACAATTTCAATGGCTGTTTACAATGAGATGTAGGTCTTTTTGAAAAAAATGACTTTGTTTCCTTGAAACATATGATTTTTCCCTATACATTTCTATATCAAACTCATTTTTTGAAAAAATGCACCATAGCCCTTTTGCAAAATACCTCTTCATATATAAAAACTCCCTGACACACATGTTAAAAAAATATATTGAATTTGAATACTTGAATTGAATTAAATAATCAAACAAGAACAGCTCTAGAATTTTTTTTGTGATTATCATGATTATTGAACATTAGTCAAATAACAATTAAGAGCTCTAGAAAAAGCAGGTATTTTGAACCAGAGGTTAAGGAGCCACATGGAATTTTTTGAAAAATTCAAACAAATTGTGCGGTTTTGAATGATAAAACATACATGCTTTAAACAGTTTTTACAAGCCTGAAATATATCACACGTTTCATTGTTTATTGTATGTGTTTGAATTCATTTTCTTACTTTACACCATACCATCATTGTTTGTGTCTAAACAAGGGTGGGGGGTACCCGGATATGGTTGTGCTTGAAGAATACAAATTGAAATTGGCGATTGAAAAAGAACAACATCTGATCGTTGTATCAATCCAATTGCCGGATCACTAACAAAACCTAAAAAGGTTGGAGATTCAAAACTCCTACCCATTTTTAAGGGTGATTTTGGAAAAAAGGTACCCATTTCTAAGGGTTTTGCTTCATTTCAGACCCAAATTATCGTGAAAATATACCTAATTTTTGCAAGCTGTTTGAAACTGCATCATGTATGAAAAATAAAGCGAACGATATTACACAGGGCATTTTAAAGGAAAGTTTCAATAAATAGTGATGATATTCCATCATATTTAAACATTGCTTTAACCCTTACAGCCCCGCACCCCATGAAATCCCATTTCCCAGCCTGTCGATCCCAGCTGGCGCTGAGGTTTATGGGTGAAATACTGGCCCCCCGTGGCTCAGTTGGTAGAGCGTTCAACTTGTAACCGAGAGGTCGTGGGTTCAAACCCCGAGGCGTGGCACCTCTTGTTGTGTGTGTTTTTTTTGCTTAAAAAAATTTCGTTGGAAAATCCACCGGGAGTGTTAGGGTTAATTAATCAAGTTTTGCTGTGTATTTGTGAGTAGAAACAACAATAATGGCCATTTTTAATGTTCATCTTGAATTTTGAAAGTAAATTGTATACATGTAATGTATATTAAAAAAAATCTTCAACACAACTGCGTATCCCTTAAGTGCTCGCTAAGTTTTGTTAAAGGCTATCCAACTGCTACTTGGGTACATTATGTCAAAAGAAATAACTTACTTGTCCTTCGTAATCTTCGCTTCCCCTGCTCCTTTACCCGTCTTCCGTTTCACACATTTGTCACATTTGTTTTCTTTACTCATCTCTCGGTAACCACCCATCAATCCAGTCAAACGAAATCCGTGAATGTTATATTTCGGCCTCATTTTCTTCTTCATCCTAGTCACCCCAGGTCTGCAGAAGGTCTGGTCATACATACATCCCCATATCTTCTGACCTTCCTTCCACTCATCAATAGTCTTTGCTGGTACGGCATGATACCTGCCTTCTGAATCAGGATTCATGGTCATCACAAAGACCTACCCAAAGTTATAAGTTTAAAGTCTGAAAAGAAAGAATAGTTTGGATAGATAAATCAAATATTGATCCCAACATAAGATTGTTTTTAAATTACTGCTCCAACTTGAGCCAATGATAAGTAAAAGGGCATATTCAATCGCCTTATACATGTTATTAGGTTGGTCCTTTAACGTAAGATATAGGTGCTACACAGAGAAAATGGTTAGAGAGCTGATTTGGCATCCCCAAAATATTTGTCAGCCCCCCCCCCAAAAACAAAAAAGAAGTTAAAATTAGACACAATTTGACAATATATCATAAAAAGGCAATTTTTTTTTGGCACGCTTCTTGCATATTTTCTTACCAAATTAGGCTAAACTATATCAAATTTGACCATTTTAGCATAAAAAACTAAATTTTGCGCGCAAGTGCGCATTCTCATACCAAACTATTTAGAATTAGACCCAAATCGACATTTTTAGCGTAAAATGGCAACAAAAATTGGGAGCTTTGTGCGCATCTTCTTTTCTTCATGCCCCCTAACAAAATTATTGCTACCCTTTTGACCCACCCCCCAATTATGATGCTGGCGCCGCCACTGGTTACAGAAAGAGCTTGATGGCTGCAACACCAGAATGCTGAGAGCAGTACTCAACGTCAACTGGAAACAACACATTTCAAATACCCAATTGTATGGTGACTTCCCCCAAAATAAACCAGAATATTCAGAAGAGACGAACAAGGTTTGCTGACCACTGTTTCAGAAGTGAGGAGCCAGTACCCAAACTGGTGCACTGGATCCCCAAGCATGGCAAAAGAAAAACGGGAAGACTTGCTCTGACATTTATTGAATTACTGATGCTGGATTGGACACCTGTAACATAAAGACAGCAATGAATGACCACAAAGTGAGGAGAACCTGAAGCATCTTGTTGTTTGCCACCGTACAAGAATACAAATAATTTGAAGCCAATTTCACCAATATCTGCTTGTGTAACGTTATGATCGCACATCACCGATTGATATGTGATGTATTTAGTATTTATTTATTTTATTTATTTATTTATTTATTCGGACATACACTTTTGGAACAGTGGCAAAAGTCTTCTCGACTAATGCGTCCACAAACATAACACAATGTTTAATACAAAAAGGGGAAATATTATATACAAATATTTACATGGTAACATAGATTCATGCAAGGTTAATGCTACGTGCGGTCCATGCACGTTCCAAATATGATTTACAAAACACATCAAATATATGAAGTAAGTGAAAATCATCAATTGCAGTGAGAACATCATTTGAAAGACCTAGCATAAGACACAATTTTATTGTTAGACTACCCGATATAAAGACTCTCCAAAATTCTTCTAAATTATTAGCATGATGGTTTTCCCATGGCTAAAGGTTGCAGATATTGTGTTTAAGAAAAGAAGATGTGATAGAACATTACCAGCAGGGACCATCCTTGCTAAGTGGTTTCTGGGAGTGCATTCACACATATGCTTACAACTTTTATACATGCATACTAATGGTTTTTTTCAGGAAACATCTTTCCTATCCTTTGCCAAAAAAGATTTCCAATGTTATTTATGATTCAGTCTGTACATAAAGGGTGACAAAAAAGTAAGCCACCCCCTCCCCCCCCCCAAAAAGAAAAATTAAAGCAAGAAAAAATACTCAGGAAAATGAAATCATTCATGCATATTTTCAAATGAACAGTTTCCATGCACAGTGGATTGTAAATTCAATACCAGAAATAATAATTTAGTGATAACATACCGTACCCTAAATAAACAATTTAACCATGACCTTTTCCGAATATAAGGCATAGAAAACGACGCAAATAAAAACTGTGTTAAGCTTGATCAAGTCTGATAACAATGAATGATATTCAGTGAGCCCAATCCTGTAAAGACCGTAGTATGATTCATACAAACATAACAGTATTACCTTCGTACTCCATAAAACAAAATATTCAGAGGTTTTCCCTAAAACTAAGCCTACGTGATATGAAACAATATAATAATATTGATGCAAAATGGCAGTCAAGCTCAATGTGTCGGAACTCCCCAAGTGACTGTAAATTATATGGCTCATTCCATGAAGTTGGGGCATTTGTTAAAATAGCAGAATTTGGTACTTTAGGCAGCTTATAAACTGTTTTACTCTATGTGTATATCAAAAAAAATTAGCGTCCAAAAACAGTACTAGGTTATAGTATTGAGCCATGAAAAAAAGAAAGAAATCGACCCTTCCTTGAAGAAGAAAAAAATAAAAAATTAGGTGGTGTCCAAGACCATTTTTGCTAAAAAACGTGACATGGAAAACACAACAATTAATATGAGTTTTATGTAAGCAAAACTATCATAGAATTGCTTGGAAATCGATTTGATTAATAAAAGATACATGTATTCATAGTTTACTGACCAAAACACCTCGTCACGCTGGACTGATTTTTCACCCAAGCAACATGAAAATTGCCTTTCCGATGCTACGCACGGTGTCCACAAAATATACACGTGTAGCATCGGGAGTTTTCATTGCTGAATGGGGGTAGTTCTCTATCATACATTTTTTAATTATTTTCCAAAATTAAGAGCATTTATCAATTGAAAACTATTGCAAATGAGAATAAATTTCATGAAGACCATTCCATATATCCATGTAGCATTTCATAAAATTTGCCTAATTAGACTAAAACAATTACCCCATTCGAAATTATCCATCACCCAAAACATTCAAAACATTGCCTACATTTTACTACACTTTACAGAAAAAAAGGCATATTATGAGAGATGTATATCTAATGAAATATATTAATACACAATGCTACATGGACACCATTTCCATTAGCATTTCACTGAATTCACAATAAACATTCCCTTATTTTAGTTTTATTTACTATAAATAAAACAAATAATTGTAAATCATTTAAGTTCTCTATCCTTTGCTATTCTTTTTCATGTTAAATGAATAATAAATAAAATACTCCAGCATGATTTTAATATGAATATTTTCCTGCAACACAAGAAGTGCAACATGAATAAATAATCTACTCCAATATCAATACACAATGTTCCATGAAGATACTAAGCCATAGGGTTTATTTTGTTTTGCTTTGCAGGTTCTTGACATTAATTCAGAAGACAGTTCTATCGTCCTGGAATTTATGGAGATGAAGACAAGGAACCCATCATTTTCAAAAACTAGTACCTTTCCAAAGAAATCCATCATGGCAATTAAATTATTTTTTTGCAAACTGACTTTTTAAGTGATCAAACTTTTCAATCATCTTTATCAATAATAGAGGATGATTCAATCAGAAACAAGCAAAGAGACTAAGATCACAAAGGGTACTTTAAGAACAACACTGCATGAAGTTTGTTTCAGTGGACATCTTAAGTTTCTTTGATCAATGGTGTATTGTTATAGTGTAATTGTAAGAAATGGTGTATGTGTATCATAGGTAATTATGTTTTATGCTTCATGGCAGGTTATCTTTTTGTGTAATTTGTAGTTTTACAATCCATGTTATTAATTTTATCGTGTGCTTATAACATAAAAAGTTAACATCATAGTACATCCTCTCTATTGATCTGAAAAAGATGCACCTGTTCAAGCTGTTCCAAATATTTTAGGGCACGGTGTCCATGTAGCATCGTAATACATAAGTACACAGAAAAGGTAAATTTTACATGAACAGTGTTTAGATAAATGTCAAGCAATTCACTCTGTGTATCTACTTGATATGATGAACAAGTAGACAAACCATTCACACTCAAATAATTGTAACAGTATGAATAGTCTTATTATTAACAATGTTACAAGACGCGGTGTCCATGTAGCATCGGTAGTGCATTTTATAACATTATACAGGTAAATAATACTTCATATACTTACTTTATGACTATAATGTAATCAATGTGCATGGTTTATAGAGTACTTTACATCAAACAAATATTGATATTTACTTTATTTAAATTCATTATACAAATTGCAAAATAAAGAGTCACTTTTCAATGAGTTTTTACATAAAACAGTTAATCTACGATGTCTTGTTCGTTAAGTTATGTTCAACCTAGACAAATCTGGTTTCTTTTCATGTATTTGTGGTTCCAAGTAGTTAATTGAGGTATAGAAACTTGGCCCACATCTTAAGCTATTTTATTAGAAAATGATATGGAAATGAGAAATGGTGTCCATGTAGCATCAGGATTTTTGGAAATGTCATCCAACTGTTGAACATGTGCGGTTATTTTACACCAAATGTTACATTAAAATAAAAAGTTCTACATTGGACTTTGGTAAATGTAGAACCTAAAAAAGAAGAAAGAGTTGGAAAATATCCATTTTGAAAATGTCACTTGGATGTCACATAATATGCCCCAACTTCATGGAATGAGCCATATGCTTTTTATGCCAAATCTAAAACTATTGAGTCAATTTAAGAGCCAAGTATGATTGAGAAAATTGGGCAATGGATTCCGAGAGTTTTAAGCTATTGTTGTGTTGTGGCCCATGTCCTTCAAAAATGAACCCTAACCCTGAGAGGAGACAAACAGGTTAAATTAGGGGAGGAGCTCTGTCGGCACCGGAAATCAAACCTGTGTTACCTGTTTGACAGTCCCGCCCCGATGTAGGCAATTCCAATCACTTGTTACAATGCAAAGGGACAAACACATTTTTCAAAAAATATCAAACAAAGTTGTTGCACAAAATTATGCCACACCAGGAGTCGAACCTTATAATATTTAGCTTATGAGACCTATTCCCTAACCACTAGACTACACGGAGCAAGGGAGCTGAGATCACCTAGACAACAAAATCCTGCCAATATCTCGGCGTTCATATCCAAGACAACCTAAAGTGGAACACACAAAGTCAACATGTGGCATCAAAAGCTTCCAGGGTACTTGGCTTCTTACAAAGAAACTTCCATCAGGCATCATCTAACAAAGAGAAACTGTACACCCTGGTAAGACCCCATCTGGAATATGGTGTAGCTGCATGGGACCCTTACTGCGCCAAAAACATCAACAAACTGGACAAAAATCCTAAATATCAAAGAATATTATTGAAATTCAAGAACAGTGGAAATATGTCACCAAAATTGTTCAAAATGTATAAACAATATTTTTTTAATATTTTATTTTATTTTTCTAATTTTGTATGTCAAATGGAAACATAAGGTCAATTAAAAATAAATAAAGTAGTTTCTCACCCCCTCAAACATTTTTTTTCTGGAATTCTGTAATGTTCTTTTTTTCTTTATTTTTCCATAATTGCTTGGATAAAATATTTATGAAGCTCACATCTTGGTATAGATATGCTTTTAGTCCCTATTAGTTATTATTTTTGTTTGGCCCAATAACTGCATATTATTTAGTATACAGATTCAAAACAAATAATTTTGACTCTGAGATATTATATGTATAATAGAGATGGAATATTAACACTTTCCACACGGCTCTTGGTTTTACCAAAATTTAATACAAAACAGAATTTTCAGAAACTTTTCCCAACTATCAAGATCAACCTCAAGGATTTCTGAACCAATACTAGGCATATTTGTACTTATTTTAAAGCATCTCATGGTGATTCCAAATATGGTAATTAAGTTCAATAATTTTGAAATTTTTGAAACATTTTTTGAAATTTTGGAATGTCCTCTGCAGACACCTGCCGCGTGGAAAGTGTTAAGATATATGACAAATTTCATTGTTCTTTTGTTTAAAAGGAATTCAAACCATTTATATGCATATTTATATAACGAATATGATACATAAAATGTGAGCTGGAGTGAAACTTATGTGTATAATTGTAGCAATTTTACTTTTATCCCTATATTATGTAAAGTGTAAAATAGGGTCACATTTCTTTGCGTAAAGCCAATTCATATGAACAAGTAGCGGACATCTGCTCCACACAGTACATGACCCTCCATTTAACACGGGAAATTACCTACCACTTTTAGCCAAAACAACACTCCGGGCCACCCCACTGGAACGTGTGACAATCAAACCTACTGTCTCGGATGGATTTTAAATAAACATGGGTTCCTCTTTCATATAAATATTTCATTTTATAAATCCCATAAGTGGAACAGCTTGACGTGTTGAGTTGAAAATGTGGTAAATCAATCAAAATATCGCTTTTTCAATGTAGGTCAGCACCATTTTCTACCGAGGTCAACACTATAATTAACCCCGTCGATAGACCGTTTGCTACTTTTATCTGTCTCTGATGGATATTAAATATTCAAGTGTTTAGCAACAAAATGATATAAGGCTTGATATGATTGGTTCATGGGAAAAGCTAGACGTTTGGCCATCAAATCATGCGTTTTTTTACTAAAAATGTACTTCCGGTGACCCAATCGATATTAATCGATACAGTGATATACCAAGTTTGTATACAATACCAATGACTTGCGTGTACTGTGTGTAGGTTGGGCGCGTTCGTCCTTGACAAAGGTCAATTACCTTGTGTATTGACTCGCTGTATAGGTAATTGATTTAATGTCCATTTCAGGGGTAAACTTGTTCATATGAAAAATGTATAGTTTTTTTTATTTTTTAAAAAGCCTCCCTTCTCACTTTCAGGCATATTAAAGGTCAACTGTGTTTATCTTTAAATTGACAAAAAAACCTTCAAATTGCAAAAAAGCCAGATGTGCTATGAGAAACTATGATTAATTTGAAGTGGCTTTTAACACTGTTATGAGAAAGAATATACATTCCCTACACCCCTTCACATGAAATCCCATGGCGCTCTATTTGTAAATGTAAAACACTTATGATATTGATTGATATTTAACAGTTAATCTCTAAGCTTTTTCTTTTCATTATTCATTCTAATTCTTTTGTTAACATAGTTGAATTATGTACTTGGCAATGCATCACTTGTAATAACCTTTTTGGTGTTTCTATATTGACCACTGATTTCTTTCAAAAATTGCCGGTAATAGCACGAAAAATTTCCGGTTGGCAGTGCTTATTGATTGTGGGGAATGGCCACTTTCACAATTGCCAGTACATGTAGGTGTATTGAAATATTCTAGATAATTGGTATTTTGGCTCTGATTATTACAACATAAAGGGCCTCGGATTGTTCAATGGTATATACACCCAGGGATTATTTCCGACAAACTCTTATCTAAGTTCATTCACAATATTACCGAATGCTGCATTATAACACTGGGAGCGATAGCTCAATATATGATAAATTAACAAATTATATGAGGTAAAGGTGATAATGCGAAAATCAGTTAAATTAAGTGTATGGCAACAAAATGTATGTCAAATAATAAGGTAACAAATTGGCTACTTTAATGTAAATCAGCTAAATTAAGTGTATGACAAACAAAATGGTATTTGTCAATTGGTGAGATTGAAAATTGACCATCTTAATGTATGTAATCAGTGAAATTAAAATATGTGTATCGCAAACAAATGACAAGGCGATAAATTGGCTGTCCATCTTAATCAATAAGTTTAAATGAGTGTACAAAATTGTATGGCAAAAACATCAACCCCCGGAATATGGACATGACGTGGGGCCGCTCATGTACCGACACACGGCGGAAGTAATAAATATTTGTACACCATTTATATCATTTATAAACATGAAATTATGCAACAATGGATTTTGTGGAAAATAAATTTAATGATCCGTATGGAGCCGAAAAGCTACCATTACCTAAATTGCTTTTTGTTGACACCCTCAAATTTATGGTAGCAACCACCTTTCGCGGTATTTCGATGTTATTTCACCAATTTCTGGGTAATCATGCCAATTTGGACCGTCAAATTACAGTATGTTAATCAGAAAAATATGATCTTTCATATGATGTGAAAATCTCCATATGTTTGAGGAAAATCTGTGTTATGAAAATGTGATCGGAACATATACCTTTAAATACCAAACAGAATACAGTAAACACCACGAATGTCGAGATTTTGCAAAACTCTATCATTTGTTTTATATTATTCAAACCATTTCTCCACAATTGTAACAACATATGGATGTGTTCATATTTTCAGCGTTTACGTTTACGTTGATACTCAGTAGGATCCTCAAATAGGACGTAAATGCCAAGGGTGCTGGTGTTGATCTCGTGCAGTGCAGAAATACTGGTACTGGTGCTAACAAAACAGGAACAAAATATTGACGAATAGAGGGTGCAGACGATGAGAGCAAACTGTTGAACTCAAAGGGAGTGCTGAACTTGACAAAGTGCGAGTAAAATTTCAGCTGTAGATTACAGGCTGGACGAGAATCCTCCCCTGAAGGCTCCCAGGATAGGTGCAGTCAGTACTGCGCCAGGGAGAGTGTTCCAGATGATGACTGTCCTTGGGAAGAATGAATTCCCGTATAGCTGAGTGTGGCTGGTGATTCTCTGGAATTTGCTAGGATGGTAGTTCCCGGTATTACTCACAATCATAGGTAGTTGATCGGATTGATAGCAACCAGTTCATGTTGGATTTTGTACATTAGGGCCAAGCTAGCAGCATTCATTCTCCATTCAAGTGATTTCCACTCCAGCTCTTGCAACATGGAGGTGACACTGTCTCTTCGCCGATATCTTTGCGTGACAAATCTGGCGGCTTGACGCTGGGTCCTTTCCACTTTATTGATGGATTTTTTTGTATGAGGGCTCCAGACTGTGTTGCAGTACTCCAAGTGAGGTCTGACAAGGCCGATGTATGCCTGTTGACGGATCCTTTTTGGGCAGTCTCTTAGGTTACGGCGAAGCAGACCTAACATCCTGTTGGCTCTGTTGGTTACTTTGCCTATATGTGCTTCTGCCAGGACAAGTCGGTGGAGAATGTGAGACCGAGGTAAGGATAGCATTTGGAAACTGGAGGGTCTGAAGGCAGGATGTACCGACAAACATTTTTTTACACACTCCAAAGAAAATCGTAAAAGTTGCCCAATTTTTTCTCCGTCAGCAGCTGAAATCTTGATAAGTGGGGGTGGGGGTGGTAGGAGTGACGTTGTCCTCAAAATCGCCAGAAAAAACTCATGGTCAAAATCAGAAATGTACCGACGGAGGCTCGTGTGTACCAACGGGGTTATTTCAGGGGGCCTCCCGAGCCCCCCTCTGGGTACGCCACTGAAGGATAGTCCGCAACTGAAGTGAGCTGGGTGCTTCCTAGATGGTATTGAGCATCAATGATTTTCAACCGTTGTGTAAACCTTATCAGGTGGCACTTGTCGGTGTTAAACTGCATAGCCAGTCGTTACCATGGAGAAGGTCCAAGATCAAGATCTCATACATTTTAAAGAAAACTGGGTACAGATACTGATTTAAAATACATGAAAGCAATTCATAGACTCCAACATAAAGCCTGAATCTGAACATTATTTTTGTCAACGTCTAAGGACGTTGACAAAAATAAAGATCTTAAAAGGGGATCAAGAAGAAGAAGAAAAAAACTACTTTTGGGGGTTGACCAACAAAAAAATGTCCATGGCTCAATTTTTTCCATCCCCCACCTCACCCCACAAATATTTATGAACACTCCCTAAGATCATCTATTAGATGCGTCATGAAAGGACTAGGTCTTTCGATATGAACTTAGAGTCCGAGGTGGCTCAGACTTTTTTCCGATACGATCACTGATCTCCTAGTCCTAGTCCTATGTGGAAGGAACGACACTATGCTACCTGAATGAGCTAATGAACTTCAAGTGTTGAACAAACTGCTGAATTTGACCATTACTTGCAGGTGGGCAAACTGTCCAGGCCTGGCAAATTTGCCAGTGCACTGGCAAATATGCCCGCTAAGTGGGCATATTTGCCAGTATTTACAGTTAATCCAAAAGTAGCGCTTCCACACAAAAATTGGCATATTCTACCCTTCATATATCAATTGTTTAACTCAATACCTAAATATTTCGCGTCGCTTCAAACAAATTCTTGGTTGCGTTTTGCCAGAAGTAGCGCTTCCACACACAAAATGGCATCTTCTATCCTTCATATATCGATAGCTGAACTTTATCCCAAAATATTTTGCGTCGCTTCAAAACAATTCATGGTTACGTTTTACTAGAAAAAAGATGCAATTTCAGTCATTTTTGGCAAAAACTATTTTTGAAATTTAATTTTCAAGCTTTCATTGAAAGTGCACTATTACATAACAAACAGGGAATCCTCTACGCTTATTGTGTACTTATTGTGGTACACATACCAATCCCCTCCCCCACCACAAACCCCTCCCACCCCATCCCTCATGCACAAACCCACTCAATCCCAACCACAAACCTACTCCACCTTCCCAAAATGCCCCCTCCATATCCAAACCACCCCTACAACCTCCCTTCCCCACCACAAATCCTCTCCCCACCTACCTCCATGCCACCACAATCCTTTACCATCACAATCCCCACCCTAAACCCCCTCCCCTTCCCAACCGCACCACAAACCCTTCCCTCACAAAACCCCTCCCCACCACCACAAACAAAACCCCTCCCCACCACCACAAACAAAACCCCTCCCCACCACAAACACCCTGCCCACCCCACCCCTAGGCCAACCAGCACCCCATGCATCCACGCCACCATCAAACCCTTACCCACCACAAACCCTCTCCCCAGGGCCATCCCATTCCCCACCACACAAACCCATGCCCTCCACCACAACCCCTCTCCACCACTAACCCCCTCACCAACCACAAACACCCTCCCCATCACTAACCCCCTCCCAATCACAAATACCATCCCCATCACTAACCCCCTTCCCAATCACAAACACCCTCCCTATACCCCACCTCACACCAAACCCCTATTACAAAAATCACATGGTATCGATTATCGTTGCGCCGCCCATCACTACAAAACCTTTTTTACAATATTAGACAAAACTGTTGCTTGATGCTGAATGGATGTCTCTGACACACCCATTGTATTTCATTGGTCACAAGTACTCATTTAGGCTAGTGGATCCACCCAGATATAGTGCTGAGAGATATCAAGCCTCTCAGTCTCAAACCCAAAATCACAAAATGTTCTTCATCTCTTCAACAAGTATCAGAATTTGCTTATTTCAAACAGGAAATCAAACATAAACCTTACCCCAACATATTTTTACTCCATTGGAACTATTATTTTGGGTTTCAAACATGAAAAATAGTGAATTTATTACGCATTTTGTCTTGGTGGCCATATTTGCCCACTTAATCAGTGGGACAATTTGGCCACCTGTTACTGTTAGGACTGTCACTGTGACAGCGACAGTCTCATAAATTACCTTTAAAAGTCCACTGAAAACACGTTCAAAGAAGCCTTTTGTAAAGATTCCTCCATTATGCTCTCAGGCTTCAGTCGGTAGTCGCAAAAGAAACCCACAAAAAACATATTTAGCGACAAACTAGGGTAAAACTAGTGATGTTTGTGCTACCGCGACCGTATAGTTTCAAACCTGTGTGCACTGATTTGTTTACATCGGGATCGTGGAGACAAATGATGGCGCTATATTATAAGGCATATTATAATCCATCTATCACCAGACGGTACGGAAAATCACGGTATCTTTTCTTCATTGAGGCAAACCATTTATAAAGTAATATTGGCCAAATCATTGAAAAAGTGCCATTTCATTATCAGACAACGGTTTGCGAGTTGCCTAAATTGATTTAGTAATAAATGATAACTTGATCGCGGATTACCATTAATCAGTTTGGCGCCCCCTAGAAAAGATCCCATAATAATTATGCCTTTAAGTGTCCCAGACAATCACTTGGACTAACTAACACATCCATGATCTATATGTTCAAACATTGTCCATCCAACATACGATGATATACATCGTTCACACACCACTAAAAAGTCATAGATCTATATAGACTCACATATTTTTGTTTTGTTGAAATCAGTAACACCGAAGGATGTGGATCCTCTTGATGTGACTGTACACATTATGATAGGGGGGGGGGGCCCTTTGATTTGATTTTTTTTTTTAAGGTAAAAATTGCGTTTTTCTTAGTTTCAAATATCAATGATAGTAAAACTACTCACAAAACATTGACTACAGTTCTTTTTTGGACTGTGAAATTTTGTGTCCGTGCAACATTTTTTGACGTGCGAATTT
Source organism: Ophiura sarsii (assembly GCA_035610835.1). Classification (NCBI taxonomy): domain Eukaryota; kingdom Metazoa; phylum Echinodermata; class Ophiuroidea; order Amphilepidida; family Ophiuridae; genus Ophiura; species Ophiura sarsii. The sequence goes on along the minus strand of CM069453.1, from coordinate 68,975,542 downwards.
TTTTATTCACGAGGTGACTGACTTGGACAAAATTTGGGGCAACCTTTTACGAAAAAAACACAACCTAGCTACGCCACTGCTTCCGGGGATGATGTACTCGTGCTATATATAAAAAGGCATCAAATTGTACATGTATGCATAACACACTAACCAGTAACCAGGTGTACACTCTTCAACATCTCTTTCTTGAATTTTCGAACTCGTTTGGTGCGATCTGGTGTATACTTTTGACCAACATTTTATCGAAAAGCCACCTCTTCATTTCCATCCAATAAATATTTTTGATTTTTATCAATGTTGAGCATATACTGATATAATCTTGATTTAAGTATTCTTCTTCTTCTAAGTTCTTCTTCGGTCTCCGTCAGATATGACGATTGGCTGCCATACGATCACATCTCCGGATCATCTTTCTCCAAGCTACTCTGTCTTGTGCCGCTCTTGGCCTTTATAAGACTCATACCAGTCCATTCCTTGATGTTGTCAAACCATTGTTTCCTTTGACGACCTCTTTTCCTGCTGCCTTCCACTTTCCCTTCTATGATGTGGAGTGCCAGTAAGCTACCACTGCCTCTAATGATGTGCCCGAAGTAGGCCAGCTTTCTTTTGATAAGCTCTCCTAGCAGTTGTCTCTTTATACCAAGTTCTTTCAGGATACATATGTTGGTTCTTTTCTCCTTCCAGTTAACTCTTAACATTCTTCTCCAGATCCACATTTCGGCAGCCATTATGCGATTTTCATCTGCTTTGATTAGAGTCCATCCCTCCAGACCGTAAAGGAGCACGCTCCATACCAATGCTTTTACAATCTTTTGTTTTAAGGTTTGTTGTGAGGTTGCGGTCATTCCATAGGTCCTGGAGTTCTATCATCCTTCCCTTGGCCATTCCGATTCTAGCTCTTATCAGCTGTGCAACTGGCATATGTGGTTTTCACAGAGCCTAGGTATTTGAAGCGACTGACTTGTTCAACATCCTCACCATCGATTGAGATATTATGCACAGGCTGTTCTTCTCCAGTTGTTAGAAGTTTTGTCTTTTTGACATTGAGCTTGAGATTTAGCTTCCTGCCTGCATCATTTACGGCTGATGTTAGCCTCTCGATGTCTTCTTCAGAGGTTTCAAAAAGTGCAGTGTCATCAGCATATCTGAGATTTGAAATTGGTGTACCGCCTACTTTTATCCCATACTGGTTTACATCAGCGTCTCTCATGACTTTTTCTGTGTAGGAGACGAACATGTGTGGTGAAGCAATGCATCCCTGCCTCACACCTTTACCTAGGTTGAATTCATCTGTGTTTTCACCATTCCATCTGATCTTTGCCTTCTGATTCACATAGAGGGATTGAAGCAGTGCTACAAGATGTGCTGGAAATCCCATCTCTATCATTGCAGAGAAAAGCTTGATGTGGCTCACAGAGTCAAATGCTTTAGAATAATCTATGAACACGATGAAAGCTTTCTGACCTATTGCAATGATTTTCTCCATCAAGATCTGCAGACAAACCAACATATCGACAGTACCCCTGCCTTTCCTGTAGGCGGCTTGCTCTTCTGGAAGTTCTTGATCTAGTTTGGCTTTCAGCGTAAGATAATGATCATCAGTAGCACCTTCAGGGGCGTAACAGAGGTTGGTTGTCAGGGGGGGCACAGCCAAAAAAATTCATGGTTAGAATAATTCCGTCCCGGAATTTTTCGTAAAAGGTTGCCCCAAATATTTTGTCCCAGTCAGTAACCGCGTGACGTGAATTTCACGTAAGTGTGTGTGTGTGTGTGGTGGTGGGGGGGGGGGGGGGGGGGGGTAGGGGGGGTAGGGGGGGTAGGGGGGTAGTAGGGTCAAAAATTTCGCACGGTCACAACATTTCGCACGGTCACAACATTTCGCAGTACAAAAAACAATTTGTTGACTGTTGTGCTTTTTGTACTGCGAAATTTACTTGCTTTCTTTCTTTCCCTTTCTTCTTTTCTTTCTTTCACCTTTTTTCTCCTTTTCCTGTTTATTTTCCCTCCCTTTTTCCTTTCCCTCTCTCTTTTCTTTCCCTTTCTTTTCCCTTCCCCCATTTTTCCTGGTGGGTAGGTTTGAATTTCTGCTGAGCACCTTCAGGGGGGGGGGGGGGGGGCACTGTGCCCCCCTGTCCCCCCGGCTGTTACGCCACTGAGCACCTTACTTGTAGGCCCTATGGCTGATGAGGGCAATTGTCCTGTAGTTGGAGCACTGTTTGCGGTCTAAGGGAACAGTTCCATTTGTACGCGATAAATTTATCGCGACTGTATCGGGGCCTGCTATGTGTTGGACCCGATGTTTTTCAAGTTGATACGCGATAAAATAGTCATCAGGCCCCGATAAAATAGACATCGGGGCCCGATACGAGGCCTCTGCCATACCCTGGGGTATGTTTAGCAAATAGAGCGGGACATTGTTTAGCAAATACACGAGGATAATACAATTTACGTTAAACATCCATAATCAATAACATTATCTCTAAAAACATGAAATGCTGAATTTGTACCTTACAACTAGAATAAATAACCCGAAGCTCTATTTACATACCGACCACTTATCTTTCGTTATATTTAAACAAGCGGTAATACGCTACTCGATAAATAATCCTTTGCTACTCGCAACTGTATGCGCTAAAAATCTCATCGGGGCCTGATAAAAAACTCATCGGGGCCCGGAACATTCTCGCAATTTTTATCGCGTACAAATGGAACTGCTCCCTAAGTATAGTCCTACCTTTTAGGACTACTCTATCTATAATCCTATAGACATGATTGCTCCCCATCCGAGAACCGACCAACCCGAGAACCGAACCCGTGGAGTACTTTTGACTCGGCTAGGATGGCTGACTCAGTGTTTCTATATTCTATCTTAGTATAGTATTTCCCTGTATAGTGATAGTGGCCCTACGAGGAGGGCTAGTCTAAGTATAGATGGTTTAAAAGCTCGAACAGGGGGGTGGGGGGGGGTGCCCCCCTCAGAATTGGAATCTTTTTCAATTTGGTGCGATCTGGTGTATACTTTTGACCAACATTTTATCGAAAAGCCACCGCTTCATTTCCAATCAATATTTTGTTTTTTATCAATGCACGAAAGAAGTTGAGCATAATTATGCGATATAATTTACCGTAAACAACATTTGATACTTCACAGAATAAAGCGTATGGTATACATGATGTGAGTATAATACAGTGTTTGGCCAAATGTTGTTAACGGTTAATAAATTCGCGTGCCGCGCCGGGTCTCAAAAAGGGGGGCTTCGAAACTGAACTGAGAGAATTTTATGACGAAAAATAGGGTCTTAAGAACTAATTTTTTGTTGAAAAAGTAGGTATGTAAGAACTGGCTTTTTTTTAATTTGATTAGTAAAAACGCACATTTTCGAAATATTTGGGTTTGGGTACTATATATAAAAGTTTGAAGAACTATATATAAATGCACACATGCAACATCGTTACTGGTGAAAATAATCAATAGTATGTACTATAGGCCTATGTACAGGGTGACCCAGAAAATGTTGAACCCAAAAATCACAAAATTCAATATTTTGTTTTACCATTAAAATAACAAAATATTGCATAACTCGTTCACCAGCTATGTGCACCATACATTTAACTTTCTGAAACATTTTAGATCATAAAAATAGGCCACACGAAACTTAAAATACGTGTAATTTTGTAAGAAGTGTTGTTTTGTAGTGTAAGTGAAGTGCAAAAAAATTGTTTCATGCTACATAAGCAGAACAAGTGCCTGTTTGAAACCATTTCTGCACAGTATCTCATCAATATTCATTTATTATGTAAATCAATATTATTATTATATAAGAGACTTTGAAAACAAAAACTGAAGTCCCCTTGACTTCATTTGAAAATGTTAATTTGATAAATACAGATCAAAAGAAAAAATTACTTAACTCACCGTACTTAGAACAGAACTAAGTTTCATATCTGAACCAAGTTACAATTTTTTCACTTTTACAAAAGGGCGAAAACACCCCCTGTCACACAATCAAGTGTATCTTTAGTTTGGTAAGGCCAATTTACATGATCTAAAGTTCTCCAGAAAGCTGAATAAATTTGATACATGATTGGTTAAAACAGAATGCCATATTTATTTATTTTCATTTTTAATTATTTTTTTTAAGTTTGAGATTTTTGGGTTCAACATTTTCTGGGTCACCCTGTACATAGACGAGGCAAAAAAGAAAAAGAAAAGCTGTTTGCTTGCCCGCAGATGCTCAGCAAAAGGTAGGGTCGGTCGGCATGGTCTGTTGGATAATGTTATATGTTTCCAAATTAGGTACCTGAATATCAAATCTGTTACAGTTTTTCATATTCTAAGTCCAAAAAAGGACCTTAGATGACCCATTTTGACCCTAAATAACCAATATTATACCCCTCGACCAAGGGGATGGTAACTCATAACCCAAGATCCTAATACTAAAATATTTAATTTATTCTGATCAAAAGTATTATTTTTAGGACTGTTTTCTGTGTAAAAATACTGTTTATTACTATTACTAAAGCAACATCTAGATTCAGTACATTATATTGTGGCTCATAAAGTGAACCAAATTGACACCATGTCACATATATAAAGTGAACAAATTGACGTTGTGCCACATACAGTGAAACAAATTGACATTGTGTCTCATAAAGTAAACCAAATTGACATCATGCCACATAAAGTGAACCAAACTGACATTGTGTAACAAAGAGTAAACCAAATTGACATTGTGGCACATAAAGTGAACCAAATTGGCATCATGCTATATAAAGTGAACCAAACTGACATTGTGTAACAAAGAGTAAACCAAATTGACATTGTGGCACATAAAGTGAACCAAATTGGCATCATGCTATATAAAGTGAACCAAACTGACATTGTGTAACAAAGAGTAAACCAAATTGACATTGTGGCACATAAAGTGAACCAAATTGGCATCATGCCCTATAAAGTGAACCAAATGGGCGCTGTGTAACAAAGATTGAACCAAATTGACATTGCGTCTCATAAGTAAAACAAATTGACATTGTGTAACAAAGAGAAAATCAAATTTACATTGTGTCTCATAAAGTGTAACAAGAATTGATCACAAAATAGTGATATTGTGCCACACATAAAGTGAACCAAATTGACATTGTGTCACATGAAACGTACCAAATTGACATTGTGTAACAAAGAGTAAACCAAATTGACATTGTGTAACAAAGAGTAAACCAAACTGACATTGTGGCAAATAGGGTGAACCCAAATTGACATCATGCCACATAAAGTGAACCAAATTGACGCTGTGTCACATAGAGTGAACCAAAATGAATTTGTGTCACATAAAGTGAATCAAAATGACATTGTGTCACATAAAGTGATCCAAATTGACATTCTGTCACATAAAGTGAACCAAATTGACGCTGTGTCATTGCCCATCATCAAACCGGGCAAGGGGCAAAGTTGTCTAGATAGGAATTAAGTAAATCCCTTAGATTTTCTCTTTTCTTTTCCCTTTTATCTTCCTCTTCTCCTTTTCCTTTTTTTTCCTTTCCCTTTTCCTTTCCCTTTTCTCCCCCTCTCTTTCCTTTCTTTTCCTTTCCTTCCCCTCTTTTCCTTTCCTTTCCCTTTTTTTCTTCCTCTCTTCTTCCCTTCTCTTCGATTTTTTTAGCCCGGTAGTTTGAGCCGGCCTTCCCGGTCAGAGCCGTCTGGGGCACTCTCCCCCCACCCCCCCCCCCGACCCCTGGGAGATACGCTACTGAGCGGTTGTGGTCCAGGGACGAAGCTCTGCATTTTTAAGGCAAAGATTCAGCATTCTGAAGCAGTAATTTTGGCATTTTCTTACACGCCTACTTACTAAAAAACAATTATTCCCGCATAGGTATAATACTATTAGGGAATAGGAGTAACATCCAATCACAAAATGTGCACATTCAAATTCAAACTTAAACAACTTAGGGCTCCTGGAAACTCCTGGCATGCCTGGGTTTAAGACATTAAAGGCAAAGATTCATAATTCTGAAGCAAGAAGAATTAGGGTGGTTCGAGACCCATTGTCATGATTGTAATGTTGAAACCCGAATGAAATAATGTGCGCGAAGTGCGCACAAATTGTCAGTTTATTAACTAAAATGGTCCAAAAAAAATGTTCCTGAAGCCATCTTGTAGAGCTTAAATATTGAAACATGAAACTTATACGCATGAAGCGCGCAGAAATTGTGAATTAACACTAAAAAGGTTCAGTATGACGTTTTAAACGCCCTCCACATAATATTTAGAATATTTGGTATGGTTCGAGACCCATTATAATGTTGAAAACTGTAGAACAAATTTCAGGTTTTTTTAACTAAATGGATATGGAAAACTTTCCTGAAGCCATCTTGTTAAGCATGTTAAGCTTGACGTTGAAACTAATACGCGCAAAGCGCGCCAACATTTGCATTTCTAACACTTAAATGGTCCAGTGTGATGTTTTTAGCGTCCCCCACATAATAATTATTTAGAATACTTGGGGTTCGAGACCCATTATAATGTTGAAATCTGTAGAAAAAATGCGCACACATTTTCAGTTTTTAAACTAAAATGGTCATGGAAACCTTTCCTGTAGCCATCTTGTTCAGCTTGAATAATGAAACATTAAAACTTAATATATGGCAAAAATTGGCATAACACTTAAAAGGTGCAGTATGAAGTTTTTAACGTCCCCTATATAGTTAGAATATTTACTGTGCTTCGAGACACATTAGATAAAGTTGAAACCTGTAAACAAAAATTGTACAGAAAAACGTTCCTGAAGCCATCTTGATATCTTGGTTAACACTTTTTGTTATACTCTTTTGTCAATGGGGGGGGGGGGGGGGGGGGGTGGGGGCCTGGATACGCCACTGAATAAAGTGAAACAAATTGACACGGTGCCACATAAAGTAAACCGAATTGACATCATGCCACATAAAGTGAACCAAATTGACATCATGCCACATAAGTGAACCAAACTGACATTGTGTAACAAAGAGTAAACCAAATTGACATTGTGTCAAATAAAGTGATTTCATACACCTATAAAATGACTTTGTGTCTGTGTCACAAGAATTGATTACAAAATATTGATATTGTGTCTCATAAAGTGAACCAAATTGACATTGTGTCTCATAAAGTGAACCAAATTGACATTGTGTCTCATAAAGTGAACCAAATTGACATTGTGTCTCATAAAGTGAACCAAATTAACATTGTGTCTCATAAAGTGAACCAAATTGACATTGTGTCTCATAAAGTGAACCAAATTGACATTGTGTCTCATAAAGTGAACCTAACTGACATTTTGTCTTATAACGTGAACCATATTGACATCAAGCTACATAAAGTGTACCAAACTGACATTGTGCCTTATAAGGTGAACCAAATTGACATCATGCCACATAAAGTGAACCAAACTGACATTGTGTAACAAAGAATAAACCAAATTGACATTGTGGCTCATAAAGTGAACCAAATTGACAAAATGTCACATAAAGTGAACCAAATTGACATTGTGTTGCACATATTGAACCAAATATTGACATTGTGTCAAATAAAGTGATTTCATAAGCCTTTCATGACTTACATGTGTTACAAGAATTGATCACAGATATTAATATTGTGTCTCATTATGTGCACCAAACAGACATTGTGTCTCATTAAGTGAAAATTGACATCATGCCACATAAAGTGAACCAAACAGACATTGTGTCTCATAAATTGAAACAAATTGACATTGTGTCACATAAAGTGAACCAAATTGACATTGTGTCCCATAGAGTGAACCAAATTGACATCGTCTAACAAAGAGTAAACCAAATTGACATTGTGTCTCGTAAAGGGAACCAAATTGACATCATGTCACATAGTAAACCGAACTGACATTGTGTAACAAAGAGTAAACCAAACTGACGTTGTGTAACAAAGAGTAAACCAAATTGACACTGTGTCAAATAAAGTGATTTCACTGTCTTATAATGTGATTTTGTGTCACAAGAATTAATCACAATGTAAATTTGGTTAACTTTATGAGACACAATGTCACTTTGGTTCACTTTATGAGACACAGCATCAATTTGGTTCATTTTATGTGACACAATGTCAATTTGGATAACTTTATGTGACGCGTCAATTTGGATCACTTTAAATGACACAATGTCAATTTGGTTCAATCTATGTGACACAATGTCATTTTGATTCACTTTATGTGCCGTGGCGTCAATTTGGTTCACTTTATGTGACACAATGTCAATTTGGTTCACGTGACACAATGTCAATTTGGTTTACTTCATGTAACACAATGTTAATTTGGTTCACTTAATGCAAGCTTTCAAGCAGACCCAGGTGAAAAAGTAGGAGAAAAGTAGGACCAAAATTTGTTAAAAAGTAGGAGAAGAGGATATGGGAGGCTAAAAATAGTAGAAAAGTAGGATATGTGCAGCTTTAGGAGTAGTTTTCGTCAATAATCACCAGTGCCCCTCATCTTATATCATAGTTTATTTATAAACCAGAAATGTGTAAATACGTTGGGACCATCTTTCAATATCAAAGGAAAGATCAATGTTGGGTTAATTTTAACTTTGGGTTCACCAAGCTGGATCTGAAAAGAGCCTGTAATACTTCAAATCATCTAGATTTTTGTTCTAAAAATGGAGGGTAAGATAATCAAGAATAATCTGTTATTATTAAAAAAAAAGATGGGTAATATAAGGGACCGTTCATTATTTAAGAGACTTATAAAAACTACTTCCCCAACTCCCTTATATCTGACACTAACATTACATAGCCCCTGCTAACCAGTAGCGTTTTACATGAGCCCCCACCACACCTCACCCGCTCAACCAAGTAACTCCTTGTTCCACTTGTTATACTAAGTTTTGCCAGCACACCCTCCTATCTATCCTAGCATGACCCTTATTTCACCAAGATTTAGACCTTTTTGTACGATTTGTCACCCTTTTTACCCAAAAAGTTACAAAATGGTCTTATATTTTGTTTACTAAATGACATCATAGGCCTAATAAGAATAATGGCTATAGTGCAGTGCTCTAGATGAAATAATGCTTATAATAAATAATAGTTATTATTTATTGTTTTTTTATCAATATTCAGTTGGTCCGAGTCTATATTATTTAATATTCTACTTGGTGAACATTGGTGCAAAGCTGAGACAACATATTGTAATCCCAAATTACATGTTTTCCGCCCCCTTGGCTATAATTTTCATGACCACTGAAGTTTTTCAGACAGATGGCTTCCAACAGATCATCAGAGATGTTTTGCTCTCCTAAAGTTGTCTCATGTCTCATAAGTATATTATATCTTTTTGACATGATAAGTTGTAGGCTTGAAAATGTGCGCAAAGCGCAAAAAACAAAATAGCAAAATAGCCCCTGATCATCACCATCTCAATAGTTCAATTGAAATATAACGACATTACACACACCTAGTATAAACAGTTACAAAGTCCCCTATTGCAACATTTGAAAGTAACATGTATATATATATATATTCCAGCACCCCCTTCACTATAATGAATGGTTCCCACATGTACATAGGTCATGTAGGTTGAAACCTTCTTTCAATCTCAAAAATAAAGATAAATGTTGTTTTATGTCACTTAAAGTTCTCATTGATGGCTCTGAAAAGAGCCTTGGATCTTGAAATAACAAATGAACATAACACATCACTGATCTTTCTTTTGAGATTGAAAAGAGCTTCCAACCTATTTACCCATCTCTTTTTATAATAGGCCTACACCCATTTTTGATATGTGATTTAAAGACCCAAAGGCTCTTTTCAGAGCCACACAAACCTAAAGTAAATACAACACAACATTGATCTTTCTCTTGATATTGAAAGGTTACAACCTATTTATTACAAAGCTCACACAAAGTAGGATAAGTAAGACCAAGGTTCAAAAAGTAGGAGAAAGTAGGAAAATTAGTAGTGCTTGAAAGCCTGCATGTCAATTTGGTTCACTTTATGTGACACAATGTCAATTTGGTTCACTTAATGTGGCATGGTGTCATTTTGGTTCACTTTATGTGACACAATGTCATTTTGGTTCACTTTATGTGACACAGCTTCAATATGGTTCACTGTATGTGACACAATGTCAATATGGTTAACTTTATGTGACACAATGTCAGTTTGGTTCACTTTATGAGACACAATGTCAATTTGGTTCATTATATGTGATGCAATGTCAATCGATTTACTCTATGGGACACAATGTCAATTTGGCTCACTTAATGTGACAATGTCAATTTGGTTTACTCTTTGTTACACAATGCCAGTTTGGTTCAATTTATGTGGCATGATGTCAATTTGGTTTACTTTATGTGACACAGCGTCAATTTGGTTCACTTTATGTGACATAATGTCAATATGGTTCACTTTATGTGACATAATGTCAATTTGGTTTACTTTATGTGACACAGCGTCAATTTGGTTCACTTTATGTGACATAATGTCAATTTGGTTTACTTTATGTGACACAGCGTCAATTTGGTTCACTTTATGTGACATAATGTCAATATGGTTCACTTTATGTGACACAATGTCAGTTTGGTTCACTTTATGAGACAATGACAATTTGGTTCATTTTATGTGACGCAATATCAATTGGTTCACTTTATGGGACACTATGTCAATTTGGCTCACTTTATGTGACACTGTCAATTTGGTTCACTCTTTTTTATGTCACACAATGCCAGTTTGGTTCAATTTATGTGACATGATGTAAATTGGTTCACCCTATGTGACACATTGCCAATTTGGTTCACTTTAGCTGCTTCCATTGTTCCGTCCGAGGCCGACCAATGATGATGATGTGACACAATGTCATTTTGGATTATTTGTTAATCAATGCCAGTTTGGTTCAATTTATATGACACAATGTTAATTTCGGTTCTCTAAATTATGAGACACAATGTCAATGTGACACAATATCACTATTTTGTAATTCTTGTAAGCCTATGGAATCCCTTTATATGAGACAATGTCAATTTGCTTTACTTTATGTGACACAATGTCAATTTGGTTCATTTTATGTGGCAGAATGTCACTATTTTGTGATCAATTCTTGTGACACAAAGTCACTTCATAAGCCTATATGACGTTATTTGTCACAATGTGAATTTGGTTCACTCTATGTGACACAATGGTCCTGATAGAAACTTGAAGGCAATGCTTGTATATAACATCAAGCATGTTTTATATAGTCTATTTAGCCTAGTCCTATCAAGACCCAAGATGTCCACATGGAACAAACAGTGAACCCCCCCCCCCCAAAAAAAAAACCTCCACAAACTTTTGTAGGGGAGTGGGGTCAGTAACATTAACAGTTGTGTACAGGGTGTATCAAACAAAATTAGGACACTTTTTGAGATGGTTTAAATCCTTGTTAAATCACTGAAGCATGACCAATTTTTAATTCAATGTAAAGTACAATCGATAAAGATAAAATCCTCTGAAGAGATGAGAAAAATCCATCAGTAATTAAGGAAATTGTGACCTATTAGGCAAGGCAATCTATTTTGTAGTATGTACAATGGTCATTCACACTTAAACAGTCGAGTAACATGGCGCACACTATTTATGCCAATTCTACTTCTTATCATGCTAATGAACCATCTACAGTGGGTTCGAGACCTTTTTTAATTTGCACAGAATATGCATGCATCTGATTTGTGGATTATTTAGCCAGTATTGATTTGTGCCAGAATTAGATGGATTACCAAACTAATCTTTGCTATTGACCGATAGATTATTTTCTGTTTATAATTATTGTAACGTATTGAAACGTAAACCATGTTATTTACTGGTCTATACGATGTAAATCCCATTGTACAAACCAGTAAATGACATGGTTTACGCAAATTATGCTAGTTTTCTTATTTTTCATTGGATTGATCTCATATTTTCCGGATATCATAATAATTAATTGGGCTTTACATTGAGACTAAATTGATCATGGTCTAATGATTATAACAAGTATTACACCGTCATGAAAAAGTGTCCTATTTTTTTGATACACCCTGTATACGCATGCACTGCCCTGAAGAATTATCATGACTTTTATTTCCATGCCATTCTACAACAAACATTTTAAAAAAATGTCAGTCCTTAGAGCCTTACTGTCACATCTTCGTTTATTGAAACAAATTTTGAAAACTTACCTTTGACAAAGATTTTCTTAAACCTCCACTTTGAGAACCAGTTGTTATAATCTTGCAAAGTCAAGCTTGGAATGACACCCTGGCTTGGGGAGAGAGGTCGGTGGCAAGATTGATACACTGGCTGGGGCATGTGGAGAGAGAGGTTGGTGGCAAGACAACACTTCGAGGTGACAAGAGAGACACATTTTGGGGACAAGACCTTTTTTTCTAGGTTTTTGGTGGTATGATGCACATAATTGTAAACATTCTTAGCTTTTAATGTTGTAAATGCCGTCTTACATGGTCTGAAAATAATAATATCAAATCCACTTTGTAGGCATTAAATGGACACTTAATCACTTGTTTTAGGGAAGACCCTAAATTTTTCTGAACTTTTTTTCTTTTGTGTAATGCATATTATTCCTATGTCATCAATCACTCATAGCAAGAGGGAAAGAGCTCTTGGTCGAGTCATTTGGCAATCTAGCCATATATACCCACCGACCTTTTACAGCATGTGGGTACAGGTGGATTAATATGTCCCCCTGGGTTATATTTTGATTGCAAAATATCTGTATAGCCTTAAAAAAAAAATCCATTCAGTACCTAAACCAATTGATCAAAATATGTTGCATGCATAAGATACGAAGGTCAGCAAAATGAATTTCTCGAAGGATTATTCAGCAGCAGCAGCAGTGAACATGGTGAACAAAAAACCTGTGTAAAATTATTTTCTACTGGTCACACATGTGAGCACACCCTACAAGAGTACCCCCTCCCAATTGGCATTGGAACCAGGTGCAAGTGAATAGGACACATCCCCTTATGGCTTTTGGACCCAAAACTGGGATTGTGGCCTTGTGCAAAACTTATGTTCAAAGACATAGAAATCTCCCGTAGTATGCGCCACTTCGGTTTCTGGAATCAGTGTATGAGCTGCTAGTGATTGATTCCAGTTCTTACTGAAGTGTGCTATGAATTTGACCTTCAACAGATAGACCATGGAAGTGTGCTATGAATACCTTCAACGGATAGACCAGTTATTTGAAGTGCGCTATGAATTCAACCTTCAATATGGTGTATAATTATCACACATTCTAAATGAAAGAGACATATATAATCCATTCCAATTTATACTCATCTTTAATGTTAAAATAGTATTGGTATATTAATTATCATACATAGTATATTAATTAAAAGATAACAGGAAATTATGATGTATTGTACATGTAGTAGAAGTCTTTGCAAAGAACATTATGGTGTTGATTAAGCAAACACACATTTAGCTGTGAACCCCCCCCCCCCCCCCCCCCCATGGAGACATTATGGCACCATATCAAGTTATTTCAAGTTTTACTAAGATCCTTTGAAATCCCTACATGGGATGAACAATGATACAAAAAAAACTCTAGCTAATTAACATACAATACAAGGTTCTCTTATATTGTTACAACAACAGTAATGTATTTAGTGAAAGCACAGATGGTGGAAACCCCCATTGGTAAAAGCATTACGAATTTTCATTTTTATCTGAAGCAGGAACCTCTATCAACAGAAACTGGGGTTTCAGTTTTTCTACTGTCTGTTTTCCAACAGCCTCATACCGTTGTGATGCTGTACTTTACCGAGCAATACCGATTAATCTTCCATGGAGGGAGCCCTCCATTTGTTCAAAGGTTAGCTTTTTCACATAAACGTAATGTTGACACATGTACTAACTACCACCTGAAATCATAGAGCTTTATTCATGATTCATACATAAATTTGATAGTTTGCTTAATTTCGATGTAGATCACATCAAAATTAACAAAATTCATCCTAAATGGTTAGATGGATTCTACCAAATTTGTTTCATGTTTACCATGATGACCACCTGTGACTTATAATCTGAAGCAAAGTCATAACCTCCCTGGTTCAATTGGGGGTGATCTTTATAATCAAGATACAAAAAAGGGTGAAGAGGCCTTCAGAAATGCTGTCAGTTCATTTAATTTTACTGATTATTTGAAGATATCATTACATTAGAGTTTTTTTTTACATATCGTCAGCCTGCTTCGATAATTGCCTAACTCATTTTTTCTAGTTCTTAGAAAACAACAAAAGTATGAAACCTGTTACCTGTGTACCTGTTACTCATTTTGCATTATTGGTAGATGGATATTCATTATGTGGAATGAGGCCTTGTATTGTTGATGTGAGGTTTGTATTGTTGATGTGATTTGGATTAGTGCATCCATGCACGCCAATTGAGGATTGGCGCGCGCCAATTGAGGATTGGCGTGCATGGATGCACTAATCCAAGTCATATAGAAACAGATGAACACAGCCATACAATAATTTGATTAATTCCATGGATTTGTCAATGCAAATTCAATAATGCAAAATGAGTAACATGTTGGAGTTGTCTGGTGGCCCTTTTGCAACAAAACTCTTCATTTATCAACACTTTTGATTGGTCAATGACTTAGGTATTATAACAGCATGTGCATAATGTAATGAAGTCATGATTTATGCAAAAAACTCAATTTTGCTGAAAAGTGAGTTAGGCAATTATCGAAGCAGGCTGACGATATATCATCTATTTATTTTCATTTTTTATTTTTTAAAATTTGGACACACACTTTTAAAACAGTTGCACCCGTCTTCTCGACTGATGCATCCTTAAACATATTATACACAATATTATCAAATGTATAAAAAAAAAGGCAGACTATTTACAAATATTTACATGATAACATAGAATCATACAAGGTAAATGCGATGTACGATCCATGCACGTTTTAAATACGATTTGCAAAACACATCAAATATTTGGAGTAAGGGTAAATCATCACTTACAGTAAGAACATCATTTGAAAGACCTAGCGTAAGACATGTTTTTATAGTTAAATTACTAGATATAAAGATTCTCCAATAGTCATCTAAATCATGGAGTGATAGTTGATTTTGAAGTTTACGGAATTCATCAACTCTGATATATTTTAAAGCACTACAGAGAAATATAAAATATCTAAAGGTACGTTCAGACCGGGGTTCAGACGCAGCTTAAGATACTCAATAGCTGCGTTCAGACAGGCGTAAATTGGGTCGGAGTATTGGTCGGTGTAACGATTGGTCGTGTTAAAGGTCGGAGTAGTGACCATGTGGACGGCACTCGTGTTAACTAATCCGACCTTTCTCCGACCCGATTTAATACTGAGATTTCTCAGGAGTAACACGCTAACACGACCAGCAGGGTCGGAGTAGCACGCTCGTGAGGATGCACTTAATGCAATCTCTGGCGTAAACGTGTCCATTCAATGTATAATTTATTCCGATGACCTCACCGACCTCTGCGCGAACCTCCGGGTCAACATGATTGTGTAAATTTATGTTCGCTCTTTTTATTGAATCGAATGCCCATCCGTAAAGAGGCAACACTTTAGTAACAACAAGCACGACAAGAGAAATTTCTATCTTGAATTCATGTTTACAAGCGAGCGATAAATAAACCTGGCTGAAATAATCAGAACTTGCGCGGTTTTCATCGGTCAAAGGTTAAAGGCCCCCCTGCGATGGTTGTGTTAACTTTGTCGGAAAAAACTTTGAAGTAACGTTGTATTTAGTAAGGTCGGGACAACTGTTTGAAGTAGAGAAGATATTTGTGGAATTTTGATTGCTGCTGGGTCTAAGTTTACTCCGATCACTTACGCCCGTCTGAACGTACCTAATATCTTTATCGCACAATGCATGGGCAGTAAATATTTACATCAGGTTTCCATGAATGAGCACGGCCATTGAATGGTAAGGTATTAGACCAAGGTTTGAATTCCATGTTGCACCATAAAAATCGAATTTGCATAACAAGTAATCTTCTAAACCAGGTTTGCTTTTGAATAATACATAGTCCTTTAATGATGATTTTGTCACAGCTGAATGTAGCCACTTATTGGTAGAATTATCCATACTGATGTTATTAAAATGGTTGATTCAAAAGTCGCTATTATAGAGATTATCTTTAGTCCCTATCACAATCTACCATAGAATTTTCAATATGAACAAACCACTTCAATCTTAATTTGTTACAATTTCTCTTATAATACAATATATGAAGAGGTATTTTGCAAAAGGGCCTTTATCCACTTTGGCTCTTATTGAGAAAAAGTCAAAAAACTGTTTCTAAATATTCAAGTTGAGCAATTGAAAAACTGAATGGATTATGAAAGAGGTACACTACATACTAATTGAAATTGAAATAAATTTAAAATGTGTTAGTTTTCAATTTTTTTAAAATCATGTTTACATTTTGTGCAAATTTGGATGTAGGCCCTTTTGCAACAAAACTCCATCTGTTTGTACATAGAGAAAAAATACCACACAAAAAAAATCATTTATTTTAATCATTTAAAAAAAATAAGTTTGATATAGAAATGTATAGGTCACAATCATATGTTTCAAGGAAATAAAGTCATTTTTTACAAAAAGACCTACATCTCATTGTAAACAGCCATTGAAGTTGTTGTTTTGTTGCAAAAGGGCCTGTATCCCGATTTAATTCTGGATACAGGCCTTTTTGCAACAAAACAACAATTTCAATGGCTGTTTACAGTGAGATGTAGGTCTTTTTGAAAAAAATGACTTTGTTTCCTTGAAACACATGATTTTTCCCTATACATTTCTATATCTAACTCATTTTTGAAAAAAAATGCACCATAGCCCTTTTGCAACAAAGCTCTTCATATACAGAATGCACAGCCCTGAAAACTAGATTCGACCATCTGTTGATTTGCATTTACCGAAGTCTCTTAAAATATTTAACACAGAGTTTAATTTGGATTAAAGCAATTAGTTGCCATCCTAAATCGCCTATTAAGCATTAGTCTAGTGGGTATTCCTGGGGCTTTCAGATTGATATTGCCATTTGGTATTGTAATGATTGGATCCGTTTGGTATCATTAGCGGCGCTTTCAGGAAACCAAATAGCTGAGGCATAGTTGATGGAGGAAAGTATCACATTTTTCCATAATAAATCTCTGTAATAAACCCTTTGAATATCATCTTGAACATCAATAATGGATTTAACATACCTATCTAAACAATGTAAATATATTTTTAATTTCATATTTTATTAGAAATATCCTGGATCTCGCAATGCCCCTTCAACAAGCTCTGTTTACATGTACCGGATGACTTGGTTTCCGTTGCTGTTATAGCAGGCATCACCGGTAAAAGTGTAATTAATTTTCTTTTCATATTATACATAATTGTGGTTGTGACACACAACACTTTCACCATTTATAATTCATATGATTTGATATTATGAAAACGAAACATTGCAATTTCAATGTTAATCAAGATTTCAAGATTTGCATATTATATAAAAATCAAGGCCATCACTTTTCATAATTGTGGTTATAACTGGCAACACTTTCACCATTTGAAAAATCATGACATTGATTATTCATATTGAGTAAACAAACTCATATCTGTTATCCAAATAGTACATATTGTCATTAGTAAAACACTAATAATATAGGTTTTCCCAGTTAGTTTAACACTTTATTCATTATATTTCATATCTCGTTAAGTTTGAATTCGTCCCAAAATTTTGAAGGTTGCATTTGTTAAAGTAAATTTCGTCTTTGGTCAAGTATATTCATATTTTGCGCAATGAATTTCATTTAATGTTCATTTTATTTCGTCCTAACACACTTCCATTTCGTCTGATACAGCGGTAACCTACTAATGTATACATTTATTTCGTCTTTGATCAAATAGTTTCATATTCAGTTCACTTTATTTCGTCCCATCCATGCGGAACGTCCTGCCTAGAAGCATGTAAAATCCAGCTATAGGCCTATACGTTATATATATATATATTTTCTTTTTCTTTCTTTCTTGTTCGTTCTTTTTTTCGTTTATTTCATATATCATTTATATCACCAACTTTCTTGAATGACTTAATGGGACTTTGTGCAAGTTGTTTGCACTTTGGTGTCGTATCTTTAGATGGTAAAACCATGCAAAAACAATATCCACGTTTTCAGTTGTTTCAATAGACAAGGCAAAAGAACACATGTCGTTGGTTCAAATCTAACCTGCAATAATATGTAGGCCTATTCTTCTAACACCTGACGAATATATGTGATAAAAGTATTAAAAATAATGAACAAAGACGAATTATATTTGTGCATAGGCCCGCTACCCATCAGGTGATACGAATTCAATCCTTCCTTGACGAAAAGAAATGACCAATGAATTAAATGAAATGGTCATACTTTGAAATATAATGCTCATTGACGAAATTTATCTAACAAAATGCGTAAGTCAGATTTTGGGGACGAATTCTAACTTAACGAGATATGAAATATAATGAAAAAAGTGTTAAACTAACTGGGAAAACCTATAGAAATCAATGGCATTATTTATTCAAACTGAGTAAACAAACTCATATATATAATCCAAATAGTATATAGTAGTTACCAAAAATCTTTTCAAGAGTGCTCAACTTTTTGAAGGAGCTATTTTAAAAGAAATAATTTGGAACTATTTCATTCTGTAGTGTTAGAATTCTAAATTATTTCTCTCTTTAATCCAAATAGTATATATTGTCATTAGTAAAGCAATAATAATGGAAATCAATGGCATTAATTTAACTTTATATATAGATAATTGTGGTTGTGACAGGCAACACTTTCACCATATTAATTGATATTATGCACAGATTGACTATCTGTGTATTATGATATCACTGAGTAAACAAAGATCCAATAAATACACATTTTTATATAAAAATTATGGTTGTAACACACAACACTTTCATCATTTGTAAAAAAGAATAATATTATTATTGGTTCTATCTATGAGTAAACTATAGATTTTCATTGATCACATCATTTTAACTACATAAGTTCACTTTTACAAGAATTTCAATATTTTATATTTATAAAAAATTTTTAAAAAAACTTTTAAAAATCGCATTCCGCATTAGGTTTTGAAAAACTGAGGAGCTTTGAGACAATTTTTTTTTAATATAGCCTAAACTTCGCTTGCTAATCGGAATCCACATTTAACTTGTTGGCGAGCACAAAGATGACACAGATATAGTGACTTAATTGACGTTTAAACGGAATGCATGAAAAATTGGGTTTTTTAAACAACATGATAACATTTATGTGCTTAATGGTTTCTACAAGCCAGAAATATGAGTAATTCACGTTTAACTGTTTGTTTTATACATTTGAAATTCAATTTGTAATTTTCTATTGACTATACATCACAACTTCATTGTTCGTTTCCGATTGACTTACATATTTTCGAAATGCTTTTGATGTATCGCCTGCCCCACGTAACCATGACGATAGGGGCTGCAATTTTCTTTGGTAGGGGGTCCCAATATCCTGGGGGGTCATATTTTTTTTACACAGAAAATATGGGGTCATGAAATTAATACCATTGTAATAGGGGGTCATAACAAAATGTTAGTTAAAAAGCTGTTTTCTGGTTATGCGGATGCCTTATAAGTATAAGATTTGTGTTTGTGTCTGGGGGGGGGGGGAGTTATAAAAAATAATCAACATCTGTGTAGCGGGGGTCATACAAATAATTGCATCCATTTGGGGAGGGTAATAAAAAAATGATGATGATAAATGACATTTTTCATTTTTGGGACCCTCCTACCGAAGAAAATGACCGCCCCCATTAGTTCTCCAGGGAGCATACAGATATATTTGACAGTTATTTATGTATGCGCATCATAGGAGTCCTTATCCTAAAATTGTAGAATCCCTTATCAAACTTTCGATCTCAAACACAAGATTAAAATTACCTGGAATTTTAAGGTGCTGCTACACTCGCATCATCATATCTATAACTCGATTTGGTGACTTAACCTTCTGCAAATGTGATGTCAGAACTGGGGCATTTTATGTAATTTTAAAGTTTGACTTCAAATTCAAAGTTAGTCACATTATGAATGTCTCATACTGGCAATTTCCAACATTTGAGGATATATATAAAGCAGCATGTAAACTGATATTGGGTTTGATCATGATTTAAGGAATATTCTATATATTAATATGTGCAACTAGCAGCATCAAGGCATCTGTGTGTAACGCCCAGGCAGCATGTAGACTGATACTGGGCTCGACCATGTTTAGATAGTTAATTTAGATACCTTTTTGGAGGCATTGTTTTAAGCTCTGTAGCTTTGGGATCATCATGACAGAGTGAGGGCAGCAAACACTACGCTGATGAAGGGATCGCGATGATCCCGAAAGTTAATGGCTTGAAAAATGTATCTAAATTTAAAACTTAAAAAATCCATTCAAGAAGTCGTTTAGAAGCCATTTAGTTGCCGTAGTATAACTTCAATTGGTCGCCGCTTTTGGCGTTCGCGTTCCCAGCAGTTGAACATTATTTTCTTCATCTCATCAGGAATGTTGTCCCTCTCATCAATGTACTGCCCTAGGTCTGTGCGATTCTCTGCAGGTTTTGGGATTTTCCTGGTAAAGATCTCCCATAATAATCCTCCGAAAGAATAGATGTCAGATTTCTTTGAAAACTTTTTCTGATCGATTATTTCAGGAGCCACATGAGTAAGAGCTCCAGACTGATATGTAGTATAATCTGTGTCAGCTGCTATTTTGGATATTCCAAAATCACTAATTTTTGCAGTTTTATCTACCGTTAGAAGACAGTTTTTTGCCCTCAGGTCACGGTGAACCACATCATTCTCATGAAGATATTGAACACCTTCTGCAGCCTCTATAGTCCACCGTTTACGTAACTCTGGATCCAGTCGAGGATTTGTGATGGGATCTTGAAGATACTTGTGCAATGATTGCTCACACTTTTCCATCACGATGAAGTGACTGATATCATGTTCCAGGTAGGCGAGAAATTTCACAATGTTTTTGTGATTTAAGCTCTTCATTATTTCAACTTCCTTTTTATCCTGGCGATGCAAATTTTTCAAGGCTACTTCCTTATGTCCCTTGTAAGTACAACCACCCTTAAAGGTGGCTCGGTAGACTGTAGAATGACTTCCTTTTCCAATTTCTGTACCAAAAACGAGGCTCTCATATGGTAAAGAATCTAAAGAAAAAAGAAAAATGATATCAGACTTATTTATAATTGAAAATCATTTACAGACATTTTAGGAGAGTTATGTTATTTTTGTGTGCAGTTGATATGATACGAATATATTATAGAGGTACAGGGTGAGTCAGAAAGAACGGGCACTATTTTGGCGAAAGCACCACAGAAATATTAGGCCTTCATATCCAAAACCAAATATATATAGCGTACAAAGAACACATATTTGGCTTTCATTCAAAAAAAGAACTTTTGAATTCGAACATTGCGTCATAAAGTTGCAACCATTTGAGAAGAACCCGGTATTTTAAAGCCAAATCCACGTAAATGGCAGTAACCTATATTATTGTTGATTACCTGATACAGAGATACTGATCAATGAAACTAGTGAAAAAACTGAAAAGGCACATGAATGTTTGATACAATATCTTAACATGACTGGAAATAAATAGAACTGTGTAATTATGAGTAATACGAAGCCTGAAATCAAAAAGCAAAAGTGAAAGGAGGCATGTCTACTGCTTCAGGAGGTAAACCCCATTAGAATACTTTTAGGAATGGCTTGATAATTCGACCATTCCATGGATTTGCTTCAGAATTTTGGGGCTTTACTCAAATTAGTGTAACATGATAACGAAATGGTCGAATTTTAAAATTCTTCTTTTGAATGAAAGCCGAATTGTAGGTCTTGAAAGCGCTACCATTGATTTGGAATATGCTGCCTACATCTTTTTGTGACGCTTTCGTGAAACAAGCGCCCATTCTTTCTGACTCGCCCTGTACAGTCATTATTGACATTGGTGTGCTGGCTGCCATCCCTTCATTATCCTAGGCGCTTTGGTAACTGACAAGATGCCATATTGGGGGTCTCTGAGAATTGAATTCTTGTACAACATCCTGCTTTTGGAATTGCATTTTAGCCAAATCTGAGGCTATTGAGCTGAGGATTTTCACAAATGTTTGTGATTTTTGGTAGAAAGAAGGGCCGGGGGAACTAAAACATGCTAGTTTGGGGTCTTGGGTGTAGTATCCTTCTATCAATATGACCAACACTAGACCTTGTCCATACCCTACTCAAGTGACATCCATACGCCCAACCATACATCTACATTAACGCCAGCACACATGTACGAAAACGTGGACTCAATACAACCAGAATATTTAACAAGTAATATCTGTCTGAAGTGTCTTGTTTATAATGGGACTGTGCATACGGCCAATATAAATCAGTATCCTCCTCGGCCAGGGGGAGGGGCAAATGTAAATGTCGTCCCCATATGGGACAATTTCTTCTCTTTTGCCACTATGATTTAAGATTTTAGAAAGAGGTGGCATTTTGGTATCTATTGTATGGAAAATTGATGCTTTTTTACATGGAAAAGTTGCTAGATAAGATTAACAAAAGTATGATAAAAATATGCGCATAGCGCAAGGAATTTTAGTAAACAACCAGAATTCAGTCCTCGTGTTGAGCGATTCTCAGGTTGGGTGTTCATGGGATGTGTACTCTTAAAATCCAGTCATCACAGGTGGCCTTAACCCTAACCCTACACCATATGGCAACTGTGCGGAAAAAGTGTTTCTATGACCCGGCATGCAGGGTTTTTGGCTACAAAACGGACCCATGCTATATAACGAGGCGAATATACTCGCCGAGTGTCGACTGGGAGCCGTGGTGTGGTGGCTAGGATCTGGGCCCTGATGCTGGAGGTCCGTGGTTCAAATCCCGGGGGGTCGGGGTGACCTTTCTGGTGAATTTTGGGTGTCGGAAAAAAATTCTGTTGCCGTGTGGTGAAATAGAGTTAGGGTTATACAGTAAAAAATTTACTTTTTTTTTCATTCCAAATTTGGTCATTTTCATCATATTTATAGTAAGGAGTGCCCATCTCTCTTTCATTAGCGTTTAGGCCAGACTCCCCCATGTAATTTTTGGCTGTGGGGGGTTCGCCACTCCTCCCGCACAGCGAGTCTGTTTTACTTCTCAACATGAATTAATGCCGGTACCCAATTATACTCCTGGGTGAAGCGTGGCAAGTGCGGTTAAGTGCCTTGCCCAAGGACACAACACGCTGGCACCAACGGGCTCAAACCCACAACCTTTGTATTGTGGAGCGAGAGTGAATCCGTTGGACCACGTGTGGCCTTAATATTTCCAGATACCTCATAAAACAGGTACTCCATGCACCCTTAAATCCAGGTAGGCTATCCCATGATGTGCATAATACTATATCCAGGTAATTCAGTAAGTTTTATAGTGGGACTTTTATTTTTTATAGGTGGCAGGAGGTGGGGTCTATCATCACGATCATTTGTACCCAGTGTAACAGTACATGTAACTGTGTGTACCATATCTGATTATTTTTTCGGTTTATTGACATTAATTATTCCTCCAGTAGGTATGTAGGCCTAAACGTATGTATTTCAATTACACATGATTGCTCAAAACCCAGTGTAATGTGAGGTTGCAAGCATGAAACGGCGTGTGATTTTTGTGATATTTGACACCGATAAAAATTATTCTTAGTTCGGATGTGATATATATGTGCTTGAAAATAACTTATTTTGTGAGAGAATGTTCTTAGCATCATACAAATATCGATTACTGGTTGTTTTTATTTATGACAATCTAAGTGTAAACGGCCGACGTGTACGGATGTTTTTGGGTGGGTTAACAAAAGAAATTGTGCAATAGAAATTTTGCATTTAGCAGTTTATTTGAAATGGCCCAAACGTTTTCATATGTTTCATATTTAACATCCCAGTCTTCTTGCTAGGAGTCATGATATGCCTAGGGCCTATCCAAATTGCTACAGTAACCCCGGCCCGCTGTGGCCCGCGTTGTGAATGGGTCCATAATGGGATATGAGGCACTGACATCATGCATTTCCCCTCAATCACTTTAACACGTTTAACAAGTCAAGTCAAGTCAAGCAATACTTTATTAATCCCAACAGGGAAATTCAACTCATGAGAGTGCTCATACATAATACACAATACAAACAATATTATACAAACAGGACCCCCAACTTAAATATCCCCCCCCCCCCCCCCCCCCCCCCCCCCCCCCGTTTATAATAAGAATTATGAAAAGCAATTAGTACATAGGCTTATGTAAACATTCGGGCATTTTATAAACAATCTCCACAAATTTCATATTTTGATCAACATTTTGTGTAGATTTCAACAATTCTGGGTGGGAATTTTTTAAGTGGTGTCTTGGGCGCTTTTTGGGCTACTTTTGGCGGCCATCTTGTTTTGAATTGTTGATGGTATTGAAATTGATAGAATGGGAGTACTTGGCATGTAAAACATTTGCACACCACCTCTTATGATATAATTAGAAATATGTGATAAGTAAATCTCAAAAATAAAAATGAACAGTCATACTATGGCATTTTTGAGTGCTTTTTGGGCTACTTTGGGTGCTTTTTAGGTGCTTTTTGGGCTCATTTTGCCATACGCATGAATTTAGACGTTTTAAAGGTAATTGGTAATTTATTTTTGATGTATTTGTATTTATTTTCTGGCCACCGCATATCTGACGATGGGATATGTCAATTGGAACTGTGTTATCTGTTATTAGTATTAGGCCATCACCGGGGGAGGGAGGGAGGTGGGGGGGGGGGCTGTAACTCAAATATAATACTCTGATTTTCAAGACACACTCTAAATGCGTATTTCACCTTAAATACCAGTAAAACAGGCGTCTCTTCTGAACGAGGTCCGTTTCATAAAAAGTGTAAAGAAATGGGTACATCACAATCAAATATTTTCCTGGTTAAAAATACCTTTCAAGTATGATATAGATTACTTTTCCCAATCCTATTGAAAGCGAAGTGAATGCAAGGAAATTAAGAAACGAGTTCAAGAGGATTTTGAAAAGTACCCTTTTTCTTTAAAAAAAATATTTAAAAACAAATTTATTCAAAATGTCCTCAAAAATGAGATAAAGCTAAAAACAAATTGCTCAAATTATATAGAACAACAAGGAGACAGTGTCTAATATACATAATGATATGCAACCAGGGCTGCTAAGGGGTGATTAAAGGGTTCAGAAGACTCAAGAAAAGCACCCCTTATAAACTGAGAAAAAATTGTGACTAACGTTACTAAATGGGCCTAAATGGGCCTCATATTATTTTGATATCATATACATGTACATGTAAAGTGAGATGTACAAGGCATTAATCTATAAATATAACTCGGGGTTCTAGATATTGGTTCAGGGATCAAAGACCCCACCCCCTTTAAAGATAAAATGATTAAATGAGTTATATTTTTTTTATATGGATTAAAATCACCATCGTGATCTCATACCGCCTATCGTATGATGCAGCATTTACACGCAATGATGTATTGTACGCGCGTAGTGCACATTAATGCCAAATCTCACAGGAAGATTGCTCTCCGAATTTTTCAGTGACACGTTTCGTTAAATTGTGAGAATTGTAATCTCCATTTTTTTATTTTGGAAATGGTCAAATGGAAAGGGTATATTGTTGCACAACCTTTCATACACAACTATGGCTTGTACATTTCGGGCCAGACGGGCAAAATGTGTTTAAAATAATTAATATTCTCCATAGACCGCTGTGTAAATTTCCTTTAAAAAAACATTGCTTAAAAACGAACATGATGATTAGCGTTGAAATTTTACCAAGCTTTAGGGATACACCTTGGTTTGGTTTGGTTTGGGTTAGCTGTAGATATCAATGAAGCATTTGAAATAACACACATTTACACATCAGTCAGTAATTATATGTACATGTATATCATCATTTTCTCTTGTTTCAGATTAATGTAACATAAAATGCTGTTGACTCTGTCAACTCAAATTGTTCAAATTAATTGTACTAGCGGGACGCCCGTTCTTCGAACGGGCTCCCGCTAGTAAGTAGCGCCTATCAGACAGAACCCCGGTGAAATAACACATAAGTAGCTATACGAAAATTTGTCTCGAAATTGGTAAGAATACATATAATGCATAGGCCTATATTTTCCTTACCTGAAATTGCCGCCCCCGCACCGTGGTTATCTCAACACCCAAGGCCTAAACCTTAACCATCTCCCCAAAGCTGTATCCCCTGGTTTAAACTTTTAACCACACTATTTCCTTCCACTTCGTGACTCTCCCTGTTAGTGTTACGCACTTTAGTATCACATTTCTTCATTAACTCCCTGCCTCCCAAACCTCATTACTTCGTGGCCTCCCCTCGCCCGCCCGCCCCGTACTGTGCGATCTAAACCTTCAAGGCCTAAATTAACTAACTCCCGTAGCGTTCTTCAGTAACCCCTTGCCTCCCAAACCTCATTACTTCATGGCCTCCCCTCGCCCCCCCCCCCCTCCCCGGGGCCTTCCCCTGCCTCTCTTGCCCGCTGTCCCCGCCCCACCCCTACCGCCGTTCCCGCCCGCCCCGTGCTTATAAACCTTCAAGGCCTAAATTAACTAACTCCCGTAGCGCAGCGTATTTCTCCAATATTTGTCCGCTCGCGTGTGTAGGGGTGCGTGGGTGTAGTGCGTGTGAGCGTTTATTTTGCACGGCGCACAACGACGCGTTATATGTTAGGCGCCGAATGCATGGTTTCAATACGCATGAAGATAAACAAAACAAACACGGCCCGTATCCATGGATTTTCATGGTTTTTTACTCATATCTCGGTCAATTCTGTACGGTTTTCAGCCATTTATAGCTTATAACACTCACATTATAATCATCTTTTATCTGTGCAAGATTGGCGGCGTTTAGACGTAAAATGAGGGAGCCTTTATGGATACATACATACATACATACATACACCATAAGACAAATTATAGTAAGATATGATAAAAATGAAGATCTTGTACGACTAAACAAAATTGATTAATCGGTCCATGTTCTCTTTTCAATAAAAATCCATTTACATTTATATCCTTCACCCATGCATGACACTTTCAATTTGAATTAACCCGCGCATTGAGGAGAAATGCGCAGCAATCAACACGGGACCGATATGGCTTACATGTATGTGCTTGTTAACAATTGGTGTTTTTTCCCGCGTAGTGTTGTGAAAATGTGCCTTTTGAAAAGTGACTAATTTTCTATAAATTGTGCTAATCATGGTTTATCTTTGTTGTTAGGTGTCATGGTTGGTATCAAATTGTGCCAAAAAGATTCATCCAAATGTCTATTTAGCCTGTTTGGTAAAAAAATAAACGAAAGTTACTTTAAAGGACCTAAATTGATTCTAGCTTAGACTTAGAAATCAAAGGTAACCGTTGTTTGGGCGAAATTCAACTATCACATGGTCATTAAATAATTCATCATTCATTATTTCACCGTTTGTGTTATTAATTGATCACAGGGTGACGCGAGTTATATAATGATCTCAATTGAGGGTTAGTAAATTATCGTCTGAGTTATTAAATGACCATTCGCGGTCATTAAATGATTGTGTGTGGTCAATATTGTGTTCATTAAACGATCACTTGGGGTTATTTAACATTGTTTAACAACCGGTCGAATCTTTAAATTATTGCATGGGGTTATAATGCTATAACTTGTGGTCATTGAATGACCCCATGTGGTCATTGAAAGATCCCCTGTGGTGGTCATTGAATGATCCCCTGTGGTCATTGAGTGATCCCCTGTGGTCATTGAGTGATCCCCTGTGGTCATTAAATGATCCCTTGTAGTCATTAAATAGTCTGCTGTGGTCATTAAATGATCAGGTGTGGTCATTAAATGATCAGTGTTGTGGTCCTTAAATGATCCCTTGTGGTCCTTACTTAAATGATCCCTGGTGGTCCTTATATGATCCCTTAAGGTCCTTAAATGATCCCTTGTGGTCCTTATATGATCCCTTGAGGTCCTTAAATGATCCCTTGTGGTCATTAAATGATCCCTTGTGGTCATTAAATGATCCTGTGTTGTCTTTAAATGATCCCCTGTGGTCATTAAATATCCCATGTGGTCATTAAATGAGCTTGTATGGGTCATTAAATGAGCCCGTGTGGTCCTTAAATGATCCCCTGTGATCCTTAAACGATCCCATGTGGTCATTTAGTGATCCTCTGTGGTCATTAAATGATCCCCGTAAATGATCCCCTGTGGTCATTAAATGATCCCTTGTGGTCCTTAAATGATCCCCTGTGGTCAATAAATGATCCCCTGTGGTCATTAAATGATCAACTGTGGTCCTTAAATGATCCCCTGTGGTCCTTAAAAGATCCCCTGTGGTCATTAAATGATCCCTTTTGTCCTTAAATGATCCCCTGTGGTCCTTAAATGATCCTATGTGGTCCTTAAATGATCCCTTGTGGTCCTTAAATGATCCCGTGTGGTCTTTAAATGATCCCCTGTGGTCATTAAATATCCCATGTGGTCATTAAATGATCATTAAATGAGCCCGCATGGTCTTTAAATGTTCTCTTGTGGTCCTTAAATGATCCCCTGTGATCCTTAAATGATCCCCTGTAGTCATTAAATGATCCCTTGATGTCCTTAAATGATCCCCTGTGATCCTTAAATGATCCCCTGTGGTCATTAAATGATCCCTTGATGTCCTTAAATGATCCGCTGTTGTCCTTAAATGATCCCCTGTGGTCCTTAAAAGATCCCCTGTGGTCATTAAATGATCCCTTTTGTCCTTAAATGATCCCCTGTGGTCCTTAAATTATCCCCTGTGGTCCTTAAATTATCCTATGTGGTCCTTAAATTATCCCTTGTGGTCATTAAATGATCCCGTGTGGTCTTTAAATGATCCCCTGTGGTCATTAAATATCCCATGTGGTCATTAAATGATCATTAAATGAGCCCGCATGGTCTTTAAATGTTCTCTTGTGGTCCTTAAATGATCCCCTGTGGTCATTAAATGATCGCTTGATGTCCTTGATTGATCCGCTGTTGTCCTTAAATGATCCCCTGTGGCCCTTAAAAGATCCCCTGTGGTCCTTAAAAGATCCCTGTGGTCCTTAAATGATCCCTTGTGGTCCTTAAATGATCCCTTGTGGTCCTTAAATGACCCCCTGTGGTCCTTAAATGATCCCTTGTGGTCCTTAAATTATCCCCTTTTGACCTTTAAATGATCCTCTTTGATCCTTACCTGATCCCCTGTGGTCCTTAATTAATCCCTTGTGGTCCCAATGACCACGGGTGATCATTCAATGACCACGAGTGATCATTATAAGGACCACAAGGGTGATCATAATAAGGACCACAAGGGGGATCATAAACGGACCACAAGGGGGATCATATAAGGACCACAAGGGATCACTTGTGGTCATTGAATGATCACTCATGTTGATTAAATGACCACTTGGGTCTTTAAATTATCACATGGATGGAAATGATCTTATGTCATGAATATATTTAGTCAGACAGTTCAGTCATCTGTGATTCAACGGTGTCTATTGGTGTCCCATTTGAATGATTTCGGTTTTAAATCCGTACTCAAGCGGTGAACCAAACAAAATAAGTATAGGCTACCATACAAACAGGTGTCTACTCCAGTAAGGGTGATAAGGTGCTCGGCAGATTGGTGCCAAGGACGGTATATTTTAGGTATTTCAAGATGGCAGACAGTGGCCATCTTAGATTAAGAGGTCAGAGTCACCCTTAAACATCACAATGACTCCTCTATTGAATTTGTAATACCAGAATTAGTGGGAAATGACACCCCATTCATCTTTCTAGCTCACCTGGATTGTAGCAACGAATTTGACCGATTAGCAGTATTCCAGTATGCTAAATGAATTATACATTCAAGTTGATATTATACTACAAGAGTATA
Source organism: Ophiura sarsii (assembly GCA_035610835.1). Classification (NCBI taxonomy): domain Eukaryota; kingdom Metazoa; phylum Echinodermata; class Ophiuroidea; order Amphilepidida; family Ophiuridae; genus Ophiura; species Ophiura sarsii. Next base: position 68,945,533 of record CM069453.1, on the reverse strand, counting down.
ATATTGCTTACAAGCTTATTCATACACGATAATTCCGTATTATATTTAAATAACATCCATTGTTTTTCCATTTTCAGTATAAAATCGTGCTATTATATCCCACACAATACGGAGAGGAAAAAAGTATTTTATTTTGAGGGTACTTTTCTGTTTCCGTTGTCCAAAATTTCTCTCTGGCTTTGACCACAACTGACTGAACAGATATCAATCATCATTTAATTTAAATGATTCAGATAATCATGACAAATGTCATGGGAATGACATTCATATGCGATGTTAAGGAGGTAGAACTTTGTGAATGACCCTCATACTTTGCAGACAGACAATGTTCTATTTGCCTAAAGCATGAAATTATCATCTAAATCAAAAGTTAAAAAGTAAGGGACTTCTAATGTTTACCAATTTTGAAAAGGAACTCCACCCAATGTGAAAAATAAGTATAAGCCAGTATTAATTATCCAAGACCACTTCTTTACACATTTAAATGTCCTTAAAATTAGCCTGACCCACTGTAGAAACAAAGCTTTGGATTACTCATGTGTGATGCACATCATGTACTCGTCAAAATGAGAATTATTACTCAGTGATTTGAACAAGCAGCACTATAATAACAGTTTAACATAGAAAAGAATAACATATTATAGTAGTTGACAAGAGATTAACACGTTAAACACACAATTCTTTGCACTTTGTCTGTACACAATGGTGTGTATTTTCAGTCTGATAAATCCGATAATTATATGATCTAAAATTCTAATGAAAGGGTATTATGTAAAAGATGATGAAAAAACAATGGCCCTGATCTCATTTGGTTTCATGATGAGAAACATTAATGAACTTGGGAAATGATTACTAATCATTTTGGGACAGTCTGAAGACCCGTTACTGTACACTCTTTATAGAACAGGCCTCGTATAGAAGAGAAAAAACATGCGAGGATGTATGTGTCCCGGTATTTAAGGTGAAATAATAAACAGGACGTGTCTGAAAAATCAGAGCATTATATCCTCACGAATGGCCTAATAGCAGATAACGCAGTTCCAATTGACATAGCCCATCGTCAGATATGTGGTGGCAAGAAAAATATATACAAATCCATCAAAATAAATGACCAATTACCACTAAAACGTCCTAATTCACACTTATGACGAAATGAGCCCAAAAAGCACCCAAAATCACCCAAAAAGTACCCAAAAGTAGCCCAAAAATCCCCCCAAATGACTGTTATTATTATTTTTAGATATTTACGTATCACATATTCCTAATTATACCTTAAGAGGTGGTGTGCAAATGTTTTACATGCCAAGTACTCCCATTTTATCAATTTCAATACCATCTAAAAGTCAAAACAAGATGGCCGCCAAAAGTAGCCCAAAAAGCGCCCAAGACACCACTTAAAAAATTCCCACCCAGAATTTTTGAAATCTACACAAAATGTTGATCAAAATATGAAATTTGTGGAGATTGTTTATAAAATGCCCGAAGGGACGAAAAATTGAACATAAGCCTATGTACTAAATTGCTTGTGGAACAAAAGAGGAAAGATAGCGGTTTGTTATGGCAGAGGGCACGCGCATACTACCCGATCGAGCGATCAGATGACTTGATAACCGCTCGTAAAGAGGATGGTTGACATCATTCATCACATCAGTCAGCTTCTTGCCCAGGAGATCGGTGTACAGGGTCTCGAAGTCCTGCCATGACAGACCTATTATCCTTCCTGCTTCCTTCACAACTCTACCAACTCTATCTTTAACACCCTTTGAAACATTCCCTCCCCAACATAATAAGCAGTACCTCCAAACACTTTCAACAACGGAATCGTAAAACAAAGCAAGGATCTTAATATCAACTTTAAAGAAATTAAATTTTCTGAGACAGTACATTCTGGAATTTAGTTTTTTAATTAGGGAGTCAATAAAGGTGTGCCAAGCAAGTTTTTCGTCAATTACGATGCCAAGATACTTATATGGTACCGCGCTCTCGCCCGGTCTATGTGAGAAAAAAAGGGTTTTTTGAAGCCCTGTCAGTAGAGCTGACTTGCATGCACACGGCCTGGGTTTGATCCCGGAGCATGAGGAGACTGACATATTTGACATGTTTCCCCCCTGATAGTCCGAGCTGAGTCACGAAAGCCAAATTTGTTTTTGTTGTTGCTAAATTTGTGTAATAATGACTTTGTTTTGTAATCATTTCACATTTAATGTTTGAAAAAATAACTGAGATCGTTTGATTTGTCTTTATTAGTGAGCTATTGTATACCATTCATGAATCCACTTGTTCATTATTATCGAGCATTATTGAGACAATATATTGTGTTCGGTTTCAAAATGCAGTCACTTTTACCAAAATAGTCATATCTGGTAAACAGTCCTATGAATTGTCATGATTCTTTTTGCTGATGAGAGTGAATAAATGCATGTATTGCCGCATACATTGGTTGCCTTCATATTCTGATATAAATAGTTTTAATATTTATTTTACTATGAGTACACTTTATTTTTTATTCACCCTGTACACAGAAATATAGCTATATCCATGAGGAAAATATTTTGGGTGAAGACCATAATAATTTATGTCATCACTCTATCACTCCTAAAGCTACAATTTCAGTCAAAATAGTAGCTACCCATAAGTTAAAGAAAATCAAAATGTTGGTAGTGGACAGTGTGTGACACTTACGTGGGGCGAAGATCCCTGTGAATAGCGATTGCATGGGCAGATGGGTAGGAATCTATATCTGGAGGCATTGGACAGACAGACAGGCTTGCCAAAAATAGTATTATAGATGTACTATTTTTGGGGACAATATGCACGCACCAAGTGCAAACAAATGTCCTTTTGGACAACATAATTGCATGTTCCTGTATACCTAAATTATATCTTTTTGCATGCCTGATTTGTTGACACACCGAACCAAGTACATCCCTGCCAAAAAAAAGTATCTGAGTGAAGTGAACCCCCCCCCCCCCACCGGATTATTATTATTTATACAAAATAGTTTTACTCTCTCTGGAGGCATGTATCTTTAAATCTTAAAACAAGTTATTGGCCTGCCCGGGGTTGGCCTGAACCGATTACTAAAACATGTTGTACTCGTGTGCAGATCTATTAATGTTTATGGTTTTATTCATTTTAGATGGATTCATCTTTATAGATTCAAAGGAAGGGTTATACATATTTTACCTCTGGTTGGGAAATAAACGCTATGTTATACTGACCTCCATATTGAATTGCTAGATCCTTTGGTTCTACTCCTACATCCATATGTGTTGACGCCTCTCCTACAATTTAAATAATAATAATAATACAAAGCATTTATATATAGCGCTCTACAAAGAACACAGCCCTTTTACATAAAACAAGGGAAAAACATAACAAATTATGTTGTAAACTATTAAGTCTTAATATATTTTCAGTATGAATACAGACTGTGAAAGCGTGGCCTAAGCGATTATTTCCCGTTCTTTTGGGTGATTTAAAATTGTTGTTTTGGTAAGTTTGAATCAGGAAAAGGCGCATGGTTATTTGGAAGAAAATTAAAGGGACATTAAGTGGTGTTGAAAATTTTAAATGTTTAAAAATTCACTTCAGAATTCAAGATGAACATTAAAAATTGCAATTATTGTTGTTTCTACTAACAAAAACACAGCAAAACTTGATTAAAACAATATCATCGCTATTTATTGAAAAACGCCCTCTATGCAAATATGGTTCGCATTATGTATCACACGTACTGCAGGGGGATACTGTCGGATGTAAAATGCTCGTCCCACGGGACGAGCATTTTTGAATCGACGTTTTCTTGTACAAAGAGAGCTGATTTTTCTTAATCCTTATAGGTGTAAGTTCATACATGTAATACAATTATAAAAATAAACTAATCTCAGTTTTTATCATAATTGAGGGCGCTGCCTCCAACACATCTCTTCAGGGCTGGACGTTAGCACCGGTCCGCCCGCCAGCGGCGGGTAACTTTGGTGTCGGACGGGTAGATTCTCAAAAGTACCCGTCCCGCTGGCGGGTAACATTTTTAACCAACTGAAGTGTTGATTCTATTGTCGAATGAGTAGCTGTAAGCAGTAAGCTTAAAATAAAAAATAAAACACCACACACACACACTTACACGCACGAAGAATAAACCCACCGCAACCAAACATTAAAGTTTGCCGAGTTTGAGAATTGGGAAACCCCCGCCCATTGCAATGACCATGCACGCCATCTTCTCCAGTCAAACGTACTGTACGTACACTGTACATGCAGCGTAACAGCTGATTGCTGGTACCCTGCCTCAATGACACCACGCACCAGCCACCAACGTACCCGTGACGAGTGGACAGCGTGCAGGGAACCAGCGTAAACAGCTGAGTCGTCGTAAAGAAGCAATGCCCATATCCCTCCCGGTAAAATATTTGCAATAACGATACCCCCAAAATAGCGAACTGCGCATGCGGATTTCTTTATTTACATGACAATTTGTTATGATTTCCTCATTGTTCGCTTCTCGTTTCAATGCATGTGTTATGTTATGTGTTTCAGATTTCCAAGTCAATAGATGGGGCAGGTAAATTCTCTTACGGACTGGTAACTTTCTCAAGTTACCAGTCCCACTGGCTAGTGCCAAAAAAAGTAAAGATCCACCCCTGCATCTCTTAGTGTCCCTTTAAGCGGAGTTCCGCGCTTTTCAAATGCTGCGACAGCTGTTCGATCATTGCGTCGGGCGCTGAATCTTTCTGTGCGTAATACTAGACCCGCCGCTTAATATCCGCGACGTAGACGCGAAAAACAAAAGAGCGCAAAACAATGTCTAAAAATGTAAACAACGGCCAATCTTACGATCATTTAAATTTCAGTTTTCTTCCAATTTCTTCACATTGTGACAATATAAATTGAATCTGATAGTTTATTTTGATTGTTCATAATAGTATACTCGCCTTTTAGGTCACACGCCCGTGTATTCCGAGAACATTTAGCTTTAAATGGTGGAAAATGTCAATATTTTTACTAAATCGATGTTTTCTAGAAGTTCCAATTTGAAGGAATTTTACGAATTTTCAGACAACATAACTAAAAAAATATCAAACTATCAGGTAAGCTTTTACTACCATTGTGTAGAGGACTTTCAGCGCTAGGAGCGATTTTTTAAATCGATTATGGATTTAAAACTCTAGATATGCATCCATTTCTAGTGAAATGTATGCAAAAAATCACCACTTTTACACTTTTCTGATGTTTTTAGCAATATTTCCAAAACTAAGCCTTATTTTGGAAAAAAGAAAAATTTTGATCCTAGACAAAATCGTTTTTTGGTTCATTTCTTAACATTTATATTGATATCGCCATCGGATTCTTTATCAAATTTCTTTTCTTTAAATGTATACTTTTATGTACTTTTTCATGTAATGTGGTGGTATTGTCACATAGGCCTACTGACTGATGCATTCAGTACAATTAATTATATATTCCAGTAAATAAATGTTCTTTATATTAATAGATTGATAGGAACTTTTCAGGTGAAAAAAATCAAAACATTTGCACACACTGTGTGTGTGATTGTAACATTGTAACCATTACCATTGTAACATTTAATTCCCTAACCAGTGCCCTGATATCATGGTATTCACAGTGCTGAAATGTAATGATAAATATGACCTGTACATGTTCGAAATTTCCTGTGAGAAAAGAGTAAGACTTAAAGTTTAAGAATCATAAGCTTATTTTACTGACACATGTCACGGTTCAGAGATTTTCAATGGTTGCAGGTATTTATTGAATGCCCCTCGTATAAACCAATCTAAAGCTCAGATTTGATTAGAAACTGGGTTCTTTGGTTATGCCATGGATAATTAACTCATTCTTTTTTCACTTTTTTCTAACTCTGCTTTATTTCATGAAGCTAATTAGGTAAATTATTCAGGCTAGGTCTCTAGGTAGGTGATTTTGTTGGAATCTGGACTAATCAGGACCCTTTGTAAATGCAATTTTTTGGGCAAATTACATTCAAAAACAAGAAAGATTTCGTTCATAAATAGAATTCCATGGTTTGACACCATGTTAGCATTGCTTAGTGTTTCCGGCTACGGTCGCAACCGTTAACACAATTATAGTAAAGGGGCATTGAGAGATGTATCGATACTAAATGAGCAAATAACGTAAAGATAATCATCACCATAGCCCAAATCCAAAATATCATACAATTCCGACATCGCCTTCGCGCCAAATAAGCAAATAATGGCACTTCCGGGTTGAGATTTGCCGCAAAAGTCTGCAGGTAAAACGATAGCATAGCACCTAGTTTCAATATGATCATATCGAAACTAAGAAAATCATGAAATGTTATATGATAAGTGGCGAATGTTGGTACACTGTTTCAGATGGTAGTTATTATAGGCCCTATGCGATATGCCTATGTATTACTTTGATGCAAAAAAAAAAAGATTTCCAGGATAATTGAGGGCGCACTCCCATACGTATCTCTCAATGCCCTTTAAATTAGAAGCAGATTTGCATTATGATTCTGTGATGGGTTTTTACAGAAAATACAGTCAAAATAGATTTATGCGGTCAGGAAAGTGTTTCCTAGTATTATAAGCATGATAAGTGAGAAAAAAATGTGTACAAAATTGAGAAGAAAAAAGATCACATAATATTGCTTTAACTGACATTTGCATATCATTCTGTACTTAGCTTAGTACATAGAGAGAATCATAATATGAATTATCAGTGGCAGAAACTAATGTTTAAAACTAAATTTCACCACATTCAAAATTATAAAATGAATTAATACAAATATTTTATTACAATAGTATATAAAATGATTTGTTATGAAATGCTTAAGTTACCTTGGATCCATGATTTCCTCACCATTGTTTTAGGGTAGATTAATCCTGGATCTGAAAAATATTAGTGATTGGTATTTGAGTTATGAAGGTTATCGATCAGTGGTGCCGGGGCCAAGCCAAATATTGGAGGCCACCAAAACTCACTTTGAGGAAACCATGTGCTCTCAAGTGGCTAACAGAGTGAAAATAATTAGCGATGACTAGTGGCATCACGTTCATTTCTCCCCCCCACCACGATAATTTAATTCCCAATTCCGAAGCATTAGGGTTAGCAAGAGCCGCTCTATGGGAATGAAATTTAGCCGTGAAAGATCCTCTTTTTAGATTTCTCCCTTCAAAACACTGATACCAAAAAACAGAAAGACCATTTACAAAATGCAGTCGTACAAACAGCCTAAGTTCTCATAATCAAAATATTAGGCGAATTGCAAATGATTGCCATTTACGTTTATGTAAAAGTTCCCAAGGCTTTGTGTTTTAATGCATATAATGGTTATAAGCAGGTATTTTCACCAGCATACTCATGGTTGTTTAGATGTATTTATATTGATTTGTGACCTTATTTGCAAACTATTGAAGACAGAATGACTTATAGTATTGTATATATTACTATATCCAATAAATAAGCCACCATTTGCTGAACACTAACTGGACTCTGGGTACAATTCCCTAATCCTTATTGCCAGAGTTCGAGCCCAAGTCCCCCATCACTGATGTATATTATGCTAAGTTGGATATAAATGTTTGGGTTGTATTAATTTAATATCTTGGTAGAATTGTTATGGTTTTGCTTTATGAGAATTTGAAATGACTCACAGTCACTGATATTCCATTTTGTTTTCAGCGTATGAAATAATGCTTTGCAATCTGGACACTTCTCGACAGCCTTTATGAAAGTCCTTTTAGTAGCCTCCACTCCATATCTATCACGCCAAAGATGAAGGATATTCTGTGCCTGCTTCTTCACACTAAGAGGATAATTTAGTTTGGTATTGTAGATGTCTTTACGTGTAAGACCAAGATGAATGCACACATCCTCTAAATCTGTTAATGTGAAAGTGTCTACGATGTATAAAATATCCACTTCTGACACTTCTGTATGAATTATAAGAAAAGATGCTATGTGATACTATTATAAGATTTGAAATGGTACAACATCATTATTGCTCTACTCATATAACTTTAAAATGGTTAATTATCTATTTTTCATATTGTGTGCTTGTACACTTCACATTTTTTGCAGCCTTTTACCAGGCTGTGCTTGATGACAACGTCATCATCAAGCGCAATCGTGTGTTTTCTGCATTCTGCATCCACTTCAAAGCGGATTCGTTTATTTTATAAATGGGTAAGATTTCTGTTAACTTGTTGTAGATTAATATACAAAAATACATTTTACATGAAAAATCATTTTGGAATGAGATATAATTACGATACTATGCATAAGAAAGAGAATGAAAGATGTACATTTTAGCTTGGTCGTTGAACTATGGTGCGATAATGGATGGGCAAGCCAATATTTTCATTGAAGTGGATGCTGGCTGCGCTAACATCCATTGCAACTATCGTACTCTAAATATGGACCTGACCTGCCCATCCATTGTCACACCATAGTCCGGCAACCAAAACTAAAATGTCAATCTTTTATTCTTTAATTAATAGTCTTACAGCGACTCATTGTCAAGTTTGCGTTGCTTCAGAATCAAGGTAAACCTTTAAAGTATGTAATGCGATCTTTTTCATGGAACGCCCTCTAATTCTGCTTTTCTTCCTCTAAATGCAATCTTTTTGTCAAATTTCATTCAAAAACAAGAAACATTTTGTTTGTAAATAGACGTTATTCATAATTGGCGATTTCATGTCTAAAGAGGGAGACATACTCGATAAACATACAATCTCGTACTTTCACTGCAATGTAATGAACTGTGAACTTCTACATTTTCCTAGATAGTGTCGATTACCAGCAAACATTTCATTTCAAAACTAGAGGAATAGATAGTTTTACATTCAAGTTTATTTCACGAATGTAATAAGGTCAAATATTGAACAGCTCAGAAGTATGAAGCATTTTTATGATTAGTGCAAAGTTCACCACATAAAAAAAAAATACACCACTCTCGTCTCGGCTAAATTGTTAGCCTCGTTTTCGAAGCACTAATTGCTCTGAGCATGCTCAGTTGGATAGTACGGCCCTCTTTTGACGTAAATGCGTCAATGAATAATGTCTATAATAGAACTCCATGGTTTTACATTGTTTATAGTATTTCAGAATCAGGGAAAACCTTTAACTGTCATTTGCATAGTAATTTGTACTTAGCTAAGTACACAGTAAATCAGATGAATTATCAGTGGCCGAAATTATTGTTTGAAAATGAATTTCACCACATTTAAGATAAATAAATAAAATAATTTATTACAATAGTGTAGTAAATTAAAAGAATTTGAAATGAAATATTTAAGTTACCTTGGTTCCAAGATTCTTCCAGAAATGTCCCTGCCATTGCACTGGAACATCTGGATCTGAAAAATATAAGTGGTAGGTATATTTGAGTTATGAAGGTGATAAGTGTTGCAGCTAGGCCAGATTAATCTTACTGATGGTGAGCGGAGTGAGTGTACCGAATGGAGCACAGCGCATCATGGGGTGGGACCAGGGGCCCGGCTTGCTTATGGGATTTTATTGATTTTTAAAATGCATTTTGAGGGTTTCTTGCCACAAAATGTTCATATATTTATGAGGCAAAATAAAAATGTTAAAAATTGAAGAAAAAAATGCCAGTCAGCCAGCTCAGGCTAACATTCTGCTTAAATACAACGGCAATGAAATGTGCAGTGGTCAGATCCCTTTGATTTACATAAGTACAGGGTAGGGTGTCCCAGAATGATTTCTGATACGTCTGCGCGTCAGACGCCTTATTCTCTTATTTGACGCATCATAAATTGAAATTGACCAAGGGGTCAGGATCAAAATAACATGGACCCCTTACATTTAATGATGCATAGAAATGTAAACCTTAAGAAATACTGAAGAATTGTCATCGTCCATCCTTTGCTTACATCCGAAACTCCTTGAAATTTTTTGGACCGCTTAAATTTAGTTTTTGCAGTCTAGAAAAATTCAATAGGACCCCTGGTATTTTGTAAGTGTTTCAATCTCTCCAAACACGTAATTGTGTGTGGAGTTATGCAAACAAACTCGTATTTCGTCAGCCTGTTTCGATAATTGCTTAACTCACTTTTCAGCGAAATGTAGCTTTTTGCACAAATCATGACTTCATTACATTATGCACATGCTGTTATAAGGCCTATAAGGTCATTGACCAATCAAAAGTGTTGATAAATGCACAATTTCAATTCTGCCTAAGTCAGCCTTGTGAGTTAGGCAGTTTGTAATAATGATGTAAAATGTTTAAAACGGGTCATATTAACTTGTATTAGGCCCAAACAAGCCACATTTCACTTAAACATGTTAAAGGTATATCTCCAACCTAATTCTATCCAACAGTTACTGCCCCTGTTGGAATTCACCTGCACTATTCATGGTGCTATTCAACATATCGTTAGCCTGCTTCGATAATTGCCTTACTCACTTTTCATATTTTTGTCGTTTTCTAAAAACTAGAAAAAATTAGTTAGGCAATTATCGAAACAGGCTGACTATATACGATCTTGTAAAGTGCCACTTTTTCTGAAAACATCATTTTGGGAAAGTAATAATGATATTGAAAGGGGGAAACTTAATATAGGTAGCCAAGTGTTTTTCATTTTCATAAGTGTTTCAATCTCTCAAAACGTCCAATTGTGTGTAGAGTTTTTGCAAACAAACATGATCTAATTTTAGGGGACTTACTTTCTTTGAACCCTTTATATTAAAAGCAAAAACTCACATGTATATAACTTGAACAGGCCAGTTGTTTCGTCAGATATGATGTCATAGACCCAGTGTCACTTCCAGTGTTTCTTTAACACTTGTCTCTATAGATGTCCAAAAGGAAGAGAATGTAAACAAGAATAAGAAGCAATAGTTTAGTTATTCACACATTTTTTAAATTTCATGACCGACTTGTCAGATTTTTTTCTTCAAGAGTGATGTTTAAGACTGTATTATCACTTTCTGTTGAATTGCTCAGGTAGTGAATTGGCCAATTGGGACAACTACAACATTCAAGATCTAGTATCCCTTTCTGTGGAATTTCTTAGGTTCCTGAATTGGCCCATGTGCTTGAAATCATTCCATGCTTGCTCCATAAATGAAAAAGGTAATAATGTGACCCGTCACATCAAAATGAACATGTTGGAGGTCCAAGTCACTCTGATGTGTATTGGTATGACCTGAAAAAGCACATTTTAAGCTTAATGATACCATGTTGAAGGTTATCAGACTTTGTAATTACAAACTATGAATGAAGATTGAAGAAGCACATTTTTTTTCTATTATTTTCTTTATATTTCACAAAATATATCTAAAAACTGTCTTTTTATGACACTAGTGTTTACACAAAATTAAAAGAGCAAAGGCCTGAAATATAAAACGATATGGAGGAATGCCATTTGTAAAATTAACCAAGAAACAATACTCAGGAAAATGAAATAATTCATGCATATTTTCAGATGAACTGTTTCCATGCACAGTGGATTGTAAATTTAATACCAGAAATAGTAATTTATTCAAAACATACGGTACCTAAATAAACACTTACCATGACCTTTACTGAATATCAGTAATAGAAAACGATGCAAATAAAAACTGTGTTAAGCTTGATCAAGTCTGATAACAATGAATGATATTTAGTGAGCCAAATCCTGTGAAGACTGTAGTATGAATGAATCATACAAACATGACAATATTACCTTTGTACTCCATAAAACAAAATAGTTTTGTCGAAGGTTTTCACTAAAAGTTGTCCCAACTAAAGTTCAACCTACGTGATATGAAACCAATGTTGAAGCAAAATGGCGGCCACGTTCAATATGTCGGAATTCCCCGAGTGACTTAATTATATGCTGGTTCCCTGCATCAATGGGCTCCACACAACTCATCCATATATGGATTGATTTGGGGATTCAGGGTGCAGGGTACCAGCAAAAGGTACAATTTTATACTTATCATCATGCTCATAGTCCAATCGAGCAAACCCAACTCAAATCGCCACAATCTGTGACTGGCAAGTATGGGGGGGGGGGGGGGGGCAGAGTAAGGTATAATTTTGTAATCATCCGCATGAACGAAAACGCGGATTAAAGGGTTCATTTTTCGACTACAACGTGGGCCTGTGCAGACCCTTTCTATAACTGTCTATCTATCTATTGTTACAACTTTTATACATGAGTGGCCCCCTGGGTATGTGCATAACACATTTTATAGTACATTGTACCTTGTACCGGGGTGTAACCATCATATTGAACCATGGGTGATGGGACTCATTGATATTCAAATTTCTGTACAAGTAGTTCATACACATAATTATTATCAGTTTCACTAGAGCGGTTCTCGAGTTTCGCGGTTCTCGGGTTTCGCGGTTCTCGGTTATCGGGTTGCATGGTTTTTGGTTGAGTGGTTTCGGTAGACATGTTTTGTGGTTGGTACTTTAGGATCCCAGCGGAACCAGATTCGATGATTGTCACATTGTTAGCATTGTGTTGTTATAATGGATAGTTTGATTCTCGAAATGTCTCTAAACATTTGATTCATCAAAATAATAAACAAAAATAATAAAGATAAGCTTACTTAAAAAACACCTTTTCGGCTAAATCGCGATTATTCAATGTAAACTTATATTGGAGATAAAATTTGAAATGCGAACATCATTTGTTCAGTGGAATGTGTTGCGGTTTGATCAATTCATTATACACAGACTTTATACGTAGCTAAAAATGTGAAATCATTTTCAAAAAACCAAATCGGGACACATTTTAGGGTATCCGTCATTTTTTAGGCTAAATCACAGGCAATTTTTTTCTTGCTATTTGTTCCGTCAAATGTGTTGCGGTTTGACTGGTTAGCTACACTGACTTTATATGTAGCTCACATGTGAAATCATATCCAAAAAATCAAATCGGGACACATTTTATGGTGTCCGTCATTTTTTAGGCTAAATTGCCGGAATTCTTTTTCTCCATCAAATATGTTGCGGTTTGACCGGCTAGCTACACAGATTTTATACGTAGCTCAAAATGTGAAATCAAATCCAAAAAATCAAATCGGGACACATTTTATGGTGTCCGTTCATTTTTTTTAGGCTAAATTGCCGGAATTTTTTTTTGCTCTTCCAAATATTTGCAGTATGACCGGTTAGCTACACAGACTTTATACGAAGCTCAAAATGTGAAATCATATACAAAAAATCAAAATCGGGACACATTTGATGGTGTCCGTCATTTTTTAAGCTAAATTGCCGGAATTTTTTTTCTGCGTCAAATGTTTTGCGGTTTGACCCGTTATCTACACAAACTTTATACGAAGCTCAAAATGTGAAATGCTATCCAAAAAATCAAATCGAGACACATTTTATGGTGTCCGTCATTTTTTAGGCTAAATTGCCGGAATTTTTTCTCCATCAAATATGTTGCGGTTTGACCGGTTAGCTACACAGACTTTATATGTAGCTCAAAATGTGAAATGCTATCCAAAAAATCAAATCGGGACACATTTTATGGTGTCCGTCATTTTGTAGGCTAAATTGCCAGCATTTTTTCTCTCCATCAAATATGTTGCGGTTTGACCGGTTATCTACACAGACTTTATATGTAGCTCAAAATGTGAAATGCTATCCAAAAAATAAAATTGGGACACATTTTATGGTGTCCGTCATTTTTTAACCTAAATTGCCGGCATTTTTTTTCTCCATCAAATATGTTGCGGTTTGACCGGTTAGCTACACAGACTTTATATGTAGCTCAAAATGTGAAATGCTATCCAAAAATCAAATCGGGACACATTTTATGGTGTCTGTCATTTTTTAGGCTAAATTGCCAGCATTTTTTCTCTCCATCAAATATGTTGCGGTTTGACCGGTTAGCTACACAGATTTTATACGAAGCTCAAAATGTGAAATGCTATCCAAAAAATCAAATCGGGACACATTTTATGGTGTCCGTCATTTTTTAGGCTAAATTGCCGGAATTTTTTCTCCATCAAATATGTTGCGGTTTGACCAGTTAGCTACACAGACTTTATATGTGGCTCAAAATGTGAGATGCTATCCAAAAAATCAAATCGGGACACATTTTATGGTGTCCGTCATTTTTTAACCTAAATTGCCGGCATTTTTTTTCTCCATCAAATATGTTGCGGTTTGACCGGTTAGCTGCACAGACTTTATATGTAGCTAAAAATGTGAAATCATATCCAAAAAATCAAATCGAGACACATTTCATGGTCTCCGTCATTTTTTAGGCTAAATTGCCAGGCATATTTTTTCTCCGTCAAATGTGTTGCGGTTTGACAAGTTAGCTACACATACTTTATTATGTAGCTAAATATGTGTAATCATATTCAAAAAATCAAATCGGGACACATTTTAAGGTGTCTGTCATTTTTTAGGCTAAATTGCCGGAATTTTTTTTCTCCATTAAATATGTTACGGTTTGACCTGTTAGCTACACAGACCTTATACGTAGCTCAAAATATGAAATCATATCCAAAAAAATCAAATCGGTACACATTTTATGGTGTCCGTTCATTTTTTAGGCTAAATTGCGTGAAATTTTTTTCTGCGTCAAATGTGTTACAGTTTGACCCATCCCTTATAAAAATCGCAATCAATTCTGCACCCTTGCGCAAGGTTAAATTTGGAAAAACACAACCTTGCGTAAGGTTAAATTTGAAAAATACAAGGTTGCGCAAGGTTAAATTTGGAAAAATACAACCTTGCGCAACCGTGCGCAACCAGTTTGGTTCTTCTGAGAAGGTTGCGCAACCTTGCAGCAATCATCCACAACCTTGCGCAACCTTGCAACAATTTGTGCAACCTTGCGACAACCTTGCGCTACCTTGCGCAACCTGGTACCACCTTGCTGCAACCACATGTTCGTGATTGCCTTTTCGTAAGGGGTTAGCTACACAGACTTTAAGTAGCTCAAAATGTGAAATCATCCAAAAAATCAATTCTGGACACATTTTATGGTATCCATCATTTTTTAGCCTAATTCATAATCCTGGGGCCCGTTGTGTTTTTTTGGGTGAGACCCGGGATTCCCGAAATGTTTCTGAACATTTGATTCTGAAATTATCCATCATTTCATCAAAATAAAATAAAAATAATAATAATAATAAGCTTATTTAAATTTAAAAAAAATGTTGGCTAAATCACGATTATGCAAATTTATTTTGTATTTAATCTGTGCATTATTTGTACTCTTTATTATTCTCAGTAAAATGTGATTCTTCGCCGCGTATTTTTATTTTCGTAACGTATGTGAGCTCTAGTTTCGATAGAAACCAAATCTATAATTTGGGTATCGGGTAAAGGCAGAATGTTGAAGGGAATCATTTTAGGCTAAATCATTTTTATGTCTCGTTCACCTTTTTGGAGAATCAAACTTGTCCATAAATGTTCTCTTTCGAATTCATGACATTGCTATGAAACTAGTATAAGAGCTAGCAAAAGTGTTCAGAAAAGTCGCATTGGATCTTTTTATTTACGACTATAAAACAACCACCTTCACCAGTGCGTAATCCACTTCACTGTTGGTGGATCGTTTGAGCGTGAGTTCAATTCGATACACCAACACAGCCTCGTCCCCGTGCCCCATGCCTCCTTCAGACCGTGCAGACTGAAGTAGGCATGTTCATGGCGCATCGTGCTTCGAAAGGTACATAGAAATGTTGGTCCCGTGTATCGGAAGAGCTATCCCTGAGCACGTTAAAAGGTCACAGACTCCTTCGTAAAGAGTAGGGGATCATCCCGGTCTGTGTCTGCCCTGACAGAAATTTGTATGTCAAATCTATGTCAAAAGTGTGTCAAATCTATGTCAAACGGCAGTTTGACATAGATTTGACATGTCAAAACTATGTCAAATGGTAATTTGACATACATTTGATTGTGTCAAATGTGTGTCAAATTCAACTCTAATTTGATAGACTATGTCAAATCTATGTCAAATATACAAAGTAAAAGAAAAGTGTCAACATTGTGTCAAATTTGTGTCAAAATTGTGTTAAATTGAACTTATAAACTGTTAACATGCATTATCCATGTCAAATGTGTATCAAATCTGACTTGTATTTTTTTCAGGATGTTTTCATGAAATGCATGTATGTCAAATGTGTATCAAATCTGACTTGTATTTTTGTTAATGATTATTTACATGAACATGTATGTCAAATGTGTGTCAAATCTGACTTGTATTTTTGTTCATGATTATTTACATGAACATGTATGTCAAATGTGTATCAAATCTGACTTGAATATTTTTCATGATTGTTTTCATGAACATGTATGTCAAATGTGTATCAAATCTGACTTGTATTTTTTTCAGAATTGTTTTTATGAACATACATGTATGTCAAATGTGTATCAAATCTGACTTGCCTTTTTCAGGATTATTTTCATGAACATGTATATCAAATGTGTATCAAATCTGACTTTTATTTCTTTTCAGAATTGTTTTAATGAAAATACATGTCAAATGTGTATTAAATCTTGACTTCTACGCTAAACCAGATATATCACATTCATATAATTAGGGATATTTAGGGATTAAATCATTGTTTAAATATTGATTTGATCAATCAATCTATGTATCAATCTATCAATGTATATCAATCTATCTAATATATTAATCAATCTATGGATCAATCTATCAACCAATCTCTATCATATCAATCTATCAATTACATCTATCAATCAACCAATTCTATCATATTCTATCTATCTATCAATCTATCTACCAATTATCTGCTAAAAGTAAAAGCAAGATATACCAACAGGGTGTGGGGAAACAGGTAATAACAAGGGAGAATAACGCGATAAAACAGATAAATAACAAAAAAAAACAAAAAAACGGAAATGCACTGGGACAAGCAATGAAAATTGCTGTGCAATAAAACAACAAAGATATATCTGAGACTACTCAGGATATATGGTAACAATAAAGACCGACGTTTCAAGTGGATATACCACCCTTCATCAGGGACAAAATATAAAAAACAAAAGTGTTAAGAACTATAAATAAGATAATGAACTAGACAAGTCCACCACTGTAATTATAGCACAATGCCAGTAATAGATGTTACCTACTAGGCATTCAAGTTAACACTCTATCTAATTATCTATCAATCTATCTATGTATCTATTCATCAATCTATCAATAACTGTTGGAATATATTAGATTAATTTAGTTAATTATAGGTATATCATGTGATCTTTTCCATGGGACGCCCTCAACCCCCGAAATAAAATTGGAAGCAAATTTGCTTGCAGATTCACATTTCTAAATTATAAATATATTTCAAGTTACAGAGCGATACAATTCCTAATTACCTCAAAATCATGGTTTTTGTGTGAATATAGAGTATAAAATTAAACTGTCCGTTAACCTGATAGTTTATTTTCACTCTAAAACCATGATTTTGAAATATTTAAGAATAATATCACTCTAACTCTGTAACTTGGAATGTGTGTACAATTTATGATCAGAAGTGTAAATCTGCAAGAAATGTGCTTCCAATTTTTTTTTTGAGGATTGAGCGCATCCCCTGAAAAAGATCACATAATATACCTCATCACAAAATTAGAGGTTGTTTTTTACCTGTCCAAAATATGTGCTTGACCCTATCTATTCTAAACAATAGATTGTTAGAAATATATGGTTATACATACTAAGATGAAAACTATTTGTGATGATACAATTGAAAAATGTTCCTAAACAGGTGATTTTCACCAAATTGATAGATAATGCGGTAGCAATATATAGGTCACATTTTTAACAAATGTGACCATAAACTACACAATATTTACCTAATAATATGCTGACATGTATAACTAATGTATCACTAACAATTTTAGGCACTAAAATAACCACTTTGTCAGTGATAAATTTGATTTTGACAACGTTAGCCTAAAGGTCATAAATTTCCTATGCTTTTATACAGTGCAAGTCTTCCGAATTCGGCAACCTTAATTTCAAATCTTCAGAGGGTATGTACAGGGGATTAGACATTTTTTTCATTTTTTTCTTCATATTAAGATAGGTCAACCACATATTTTAAAATGGGTAATAAAAAAAGTTGGTCCCCCCCCCCTACTTTAATAGGCAACATCAATCTTTTTAAGTGGTAATTAATTAGTTAATTGGTTAATTAATGCAGTAAATTAATTAATTAATTATTGATTGATTTAGCACTTGATTGAATTTAATAATTAAGTTGGTTTTATTATATGTATCTAATCAATTTACTGGATTTTCAAATTATTTTAATAAATGGAAGTATTTTGAATTACAAATGAAGTTATTGACTTATATAGATTAATCATTATATTTATAAATGAATAGATAAACACATTAATACACATTAAATGAAGTTAATTCAATGAAGGCCATATTAATTGAAATAAATGTAATAGTGATCAGCTTTATCTCATCTGAGCGATGATTGTATTTTTAAAGACTCTTCTTGTTGTTTACAAAAGCATACCAGTGTATGCTGGTTCCCTTTATCAATGGGCTCCACACAACTTCTCCATGCCGGGGATCCAGATGCAGGGAACCAGCATGACCAGTGCATTACAAGATGGTGGATTATTTGAATACATTTGTTACAGTTGGCGAACAAGATGCTTAAAAAACACTTGAAATATCAAGAATTTGACAATTATCAGTTTATAGGAAGAGAACCATGTTGTTAATGAATCACTGCATTCATTCTAGAGCAGATTTATCGCTGTATACAAATGATACCGATGTCATAGGCAATGCTTGGACTTGCATGCATGCATGATTGATATGAAAATGGCACGGCCGGCGCGGAGTGCTGGCATGGATCCGATCATAATGATGGACCAGCTGATTTGCTGAGAACTGATGAAGTCCTAAAGATTAATGGTAAGGAAATGTATGATTTGTTCAACAAGCATTCTTAATTTCTGTGTAATTAATTACAATGATTTACGGACGTCATTATTAAATTGTGAAAATAAGCTTACCCATATTGACTTCAACAAGGAAATTTCATGAAAATTTGAACATGCTCGGAATATGTTGATTCATATCACATTTTAAAGAGCTTGAAAAACTCTTTATAATGATAGGTCTCCCATAGTCAGGGGATTCTTGGAACCAAAGTTGTCGTACATTTTCTTTCGCAGATCTGACCCAATTTTGATGCAATTTCGAGCCAGTAATTGTGATCATATCAGGGCCGTCAGACACTTTTGCCCAAGGGGGGGGTGCGTTTTCACAATTTTTTACCGGAAGTAGTAGTATGACGTCAGAGTGTTAGTGCTGCAGCACGCTGACGATGCGTGCGTCTTGGCGCGATGCCGCGAGCCAGTGGCGTAGCCAGGTTATTCATATTGGGGGTGGCGAGAACCGAAAATGAACCTACAAGATTGTTTTGAGTCAAGACATGCGCGCGTAGCGTGCGATTTTTTTTGACTTTACACCTATTTGTGGCACGATTGAGGTACGTTTTGACTCTAAACAAGCTTGTACCAACGAATATTGCATCTATGTGACTGTTAGCGTGCGAAAAAATTTCATATGGAGATTTTCAAGGGGGGTGCGTCCGCACCCAACGCACCCCCCATCTGACGGCCCTGCATATACAGTAACTAACAGTATTATATTGTACAATGAATGACATGTACCGAAATGCTGAAACCTTACCAATGTTCATACTGTGACAAGGCCTACTCTGGGTCAGGTAATAAGACCAAACATGAAATATAAATTCATACCGGAGAGAAACCTTACCAATGTTCATACTGTGACAAGACCTTCTCTTGGTCGGGAAATAAGACCAAACATGAAAGAATTCATACCAAAGAGAAACCTTACTAATGTTCATACTGTGACAAGACCTTCTCTGGGTCGGGTAATAAGAGTAAGACCATTTAACTTGAAAGAATTCATACCGGAGAGAAACCTTACCAATGTTCATACTGTGACAAGACCTTCTCTGGGTCGGGTTATAAGACCAAACATGAAAGAATTCATACCGGAGAGAAACCTTACCAATGTTCATGTGACAAGATCTTCTCTGGGTTGACCAATCGCGGCCCTAATCAACAAGACCCCACGCCGCGTTGCGACTGTTTGGAATGCAATGCATGCAAGGACACGCTCAACCAACCTGCGCTCAACCTTTGTAATGATCAAGCCAGGATCAAGCGCTTGGATCATGACGCTGTGATAGACACATTTTTGTTTTGATTAATACCACGGGATGGCTTATGATTAATGAGACCTGAATCATAATGATTGATCCATACTCCATGCCAATGGGTTGCGGACGGTACTGAGTGACTATTAATACAATTTCCAATGCACTAAATTATATGTATGGACAAAATACAGAGAAAGAAAGAAAAAAAATAGAATTCCTGGAAATTGATGCGTGAGGAGACGAGAAACTGCTTTTTAAAAAAAAAATTACTTGGCCTTATAATTTCATTTTTAAATAGCTCTATTTCGTCACTGTAACACCAACATTCACATTGCCGTATCACGGCACACGCACTGTAATGTACATACACTGTTGTACATGAAAATGGACCTCTCTCAGTCTCAGGTTGATCAATCGGTAATTGGAAAATTGGGCCTTTACTTTTTTCTTTAAAAATTACCGCATTAAATAATAAAGATCTGTATTTATTTTCGCCAATTTATACAACAGGTCGGTTGGGTCAGTACAACTGGGTTTTTGTTTTTTGTGGGTTGGGGGTTATTAAGTTCATATTTAAATTTTTGTATTGAAATTTAATATATGTGTACATCTTTTCAGCAGGATGCCACTGACTGGAGCATCTGATATAAGGCCAAAGGAAACATGCAGAATTACAAGAATTAAGACACCAAAAACATACAACTGCAGACTGAAATGGATGACTTTTAAGCATACATTAAAAAGGTACATACAAAATAAATTGTTCTAGTTGAGACATTTGCGATATTCTCAGACAAGATCTTGTTGTACTTTTTACCGAAACACCAATTTCCATTAACCCCCAAGTGAAGTCTTAGGCAGGATTTGAAGATGTGGGAGTGTAAATGTGTATAAATTCAAAAAACTGGGAGTGTAAATTTAAGAATTTGTGTACAAAGTATAGGCCATGTGGACAAAAACTGGGTGTGTAAAAACTTTGAATTTACAAAAGTGGGAGTGTAAAACACTCCCTACACGGCTGGCTGCCTAAGCCCTTGCGGCCCCAACTCTCCCTTGTCGGGCTTTTGCCAATTAAACCATGATTAAACTTACTATCAGGGGACAAAACATGAAGAAAGATGTTTGTTAACCCTAAAACTCCCTAGTTTGGTTTTTCACAATTAAACTATCAGAGAAGAAAAATGGGCCAAATTTTCTCTCCCTCGGTTAAATTTCATTAGTCTGCATTTGAAGTCATTGATGAATATCTATGCTCTGCTGTTTTGTTTATGTTTAAATGGCGGATGTAAGATGTGCGAAGTTCAGGGGTAGGGTAAAGTCACCAGTTTTCGGTCAGCGCCTATTTTCGGTCACTTTCGCCCAAATCGTGTAATGAAAATTATCTCGTTGTTATAATCTGACGGCTAAAAAACTGCCGCATAGTTGATGCATCCCAGTATTGCTTTAAAATGGCGACAACCGATGCAGTTATAAATACGATTTGGGCGAAAGTGACCGAAAATAGGTGTTGACCGAAAACTGGCGACTTTACCCTATGTATCATTAACAGACAGAAGTTGTTTAAATCCCCCCCCCCCCCCCCCCCCCCCCCCCCCCCGACAACAGGCCTGTGCCCTCTCATCCATCATTCAAAGTTACGCTCTACTGGTGCAGTCTCATTTTAGTTGTCTTAAATATCATTAGTAAAACATATGACCAATATACATGTATATACTGAGAACAACTTTCATTCATGAAATGTTCCTAGCATGGACTTTAATTATATATTATTACTCAATTTTGACACACAAGTAAATATATAGTTTTTTTATAGTGCTCAAGTAAATGACGTCTTGCTCTAAAATCTTTGCACATGATGATGATTTGTTTTTCAAACATGAAACATTTTGTAGTTTTCACAATTTTCCTAACCCTTTGTACGGTTTTCTTTTCTCGCAGTATGTGCTGTCAGTGTCAACCAACTCAAGATCAAGCCTCCAGATGTAAGCAGATACATTTATGAAGTGCTAACTCCACCATGGCAGGCAGCAGAATCATTGAACGTTTTGAAGATGTGATCTGACAACATTATTCTACAGTTCTATTAGCTCCTGTAAAGCAACACTTTTTTGGTTTTGAACAAGAGGAGAAATAGGACTGACTCTTTGTGTAACATTAAAGCAGAGCATGTTTTTCAAAAGTTGTTTGTCCAAATTTACGAAATGGATCAAGTGCTAAGACCTACTTCATTCAGAATTGTTCTAATAAATGAGATTGAACCAGTGAAAACCAACTGTATAGCTATTACTGTTTATTTGTGATAAGCAAAATAGTATAATTTGCCATACATGTATGTGTTCTACAACTATTGCACTCTGCCATGTTCAAATGTATCAAGTTTTCGTTTACATGTAGGATTTGATACTGATAGCAAGGATGCCTAGCTTGCACGATTCAAACAGCTAAAACAATACTATAGTTCAGTCAGTTCCAAATTGGCGAAACCTGTTTACAACAGCGCATGAAATCATAAGAGTGTTGCGCGCAAAACGCTCGCATGTCGCGCAGTGTCGTTGTACACTTGGATTACTTTTGTACGCGGATAGATAAAAACCGAATATTTCTCACCAATTTAGAACTGATCAAACTACAGCATTTTTAAGACACCTATTCTGGACTGATCCCACTTGCTGAAAGATTTGATAATTTTGTCCAGTGTTTGAATTTGCTAAATGAAATTGTCACTAATGTGTTGTTGAAATGAATGACAATATCATGCAGGCAATATTATCTATAGGAGAGAAATTCATGCTGTATTTGACATAAATTTGATACAATGGATTTGACACACATTTGACATAGTGGAAGAGCGTGTTCTTGCAGAATTTGACATAAATTTGACACAATTGATTTGACACACATTTGACATAGTGGAAGAGCGTGTATTCGTGCAGAATTTGACATAAATTTGACACAATAGATTTGACACACATTTGACATAGTGGAAGAGCGTGTATTCTTGCAGAATTTGACATAAATTTGACACAATAGATTTGACACACATTTGACATAGTGGAAGAGCGTATATTCTTGCAGAATTTGACATAAATTTGACACAATCGATTTGACACACATTTGACATAGTGGAAGAGCGTGTATTCTTGCAGAATTTGACACACTTTTGACATAGTGGATGCAATGCCACAATTTGACACACTTTTGACATATGTCAAAATCATGTCAAATGAAAAGTAGTGAATTGGGACATTCATTTGACATAGTTTTGACACAGTTTTGACATAGTTAAAGGTTTGATACAATTTTGACATGATTTTGACACACTTTTGACATATGTCAAAATCATGTCAAATGAAAAGTAGTGAATTGGGACATCCATTTGACATAGTTTTGACACAGTTTTGACATAGTGGAACAACTAGCAGATTTGACACAATTTTGACATAAACTAAAGATTTGACACAGTTTTGACATATGTCAAATTCATGTCAAAACTATGTCAAATGAATGTCCCAATTCACTACTTTTCATTTGACATGATTTTGACATATGTCAAAAGTGTGTCAAATTGTGGCAAGGGTGTACACGCAATGATATAAATGATTGGTAGAAGTATGGGTTACTAAGGGCGAATAGCCTCCTCACCCTTGTGGCGCTTCATATAAGTTCATAAGTTCATAAGTTCAATACAAAATCGTCGGCCATCTTGAAAAACAAAAACACCAACATAGTATGCCAGTGAGAAGAATGAGAAGAAAATGATTGATGAAATACAATAAATACAAACACAAACAACATTTTAATTCCATGTAATTCGGGGTCTACTTCTTATGCGTAGAGACTATCGTTGGGGCGCATCACTGTACATCCTAACACATAGCGAAATCGTACGCAAAAGATTATTATGGCCTTATTATTATGCTCCCGGAACATTGTACGCAATATCGAATATCGAACGCGATAATGATATAGAACTAGGAGCACAACATATGGCCAAGAATTTTTTGCCGCCATGGCTTACAGAAACGTGCCTTGGTTATCGGCTCCAAAACAGCTTAAATACGCCTTTTTCTAAATTATTTTGGACCTCAAAATTATTTTCATGCAGTAGGTATGAATATAATATACAACATATTAAAGTTTCGTCCAACCTACACCCTTACTTTTTTTACTTTATTTTTACAAACGAACCACACTATAACGCAGTAACTGTACCGTGATTGCACAACACATACGACAAAACCCACCAAAAATGAGCCGCTCAGAATCATGCCGACGAATACAGTATTCGAGGACTGGTAGTCATCTCATAAAAACACAGTAATACAGGGTGAGCATCAAATTGAACCATGGGTGGTGGGACTCATTGATATTCAAATTTCTGTAAAAGTACAATTTCTGTTTCAAAACACAGTAATACAGGGTGAGTAAAACAAAACTGCAATAGTGGAGGATCTTGTTTTCAAAACCAAGTTGAAACTGTTTAAACGTTAAAAGAATACCTAATTTGTTACTAACTTTGTGCGAAAAAATGAAGTTAATATCAGTTTTCGTTTGCTTTTGGTAAACCTTTTTACCCGTGTACCCATTTCACACGTTTGTCCACGAGATACCCCAAAACATGCATAAGATTGTAAAATGTGTCTTTCATTCAAATTTGGAAATGTGAGTAAATTTGTGATGTAATTGGAATTTAATGCATCCTTTCTTGTTTATATGTGAGTTAACATAATCAATTTACCTTACTCATGCTATGAATTCCTTATAATGTTCTAAATTTGAAGGGAAAAAAAGGAATTTCCCAATGTTTTTTATGGCGGTATATTCAAATATGAAAATGCAATGAGTGCCGTTTCAATTGAAAATAACTGTACTCGTGGACAAACAAGTACTTCGAGTTGTGCTGCAAACAGGGTCACCAAAGACAAATGGAAAATGCTATCGACTTCATTTTTTCACACAAAGTTAGGAACAAATATATCATTCTTGCA
The DNA here is from genome assembly GCA_035610835.1 of Ophiura sarsii. NCBI lineage: Eukaryota > Metazoa > Echinodermata > Ophiuroidea > Amphilepidida > Ophiuridae > Ophiura > Ophiura sarsii. The sequence continues at coordinate 68,920,376 of CM069453.1, read as the reverse complement.
TTGTTTAAAAAGTTTCAATCTTCAACTAAAAACAAAAAAACTTCTTTCCACTATTTCAGTTTTTTTGACTCACCCTGTAGTCTACTGAAAAAACCCATGAAATCTTGATTCCGAAACAAATACGCCTATTACTCTCTTCCTTGCTTTTATTCCTATTATGGTGACTAATGTCTTGAATATTTTATTTTGAGTTAATGTTTCCTTTACTCACCATGAATAGCCTCAATACGCAGAGGGTGGTGGTTGATGGGGAGCAATCAGGATGGGTTCAAGTTCAGTCCAGCGTGCCCTAATGGATGGATTTATAACGTTCCCTGACTGAAGACAATGGCGCTACACGTAGTATGTAGTAAACAATAACTCACAGCAAATAATGCCAGGCTGGATAAGACTGCTGGGTAAAACCAACCAAATACCATAGTAATGATATCTAATTGGAACGCTTGCAACTAACGATTAATTGTACAAATATACCAAGTACATAGGTCATGTTACTAGATTTTATATCTAGTGGTCATGCAGAATTTGTGTGCCATACCCTTAAGGGGGCGGCTTAAGTGGATGTGAGGTTATAGGGATGTGCCACCAAATAGGGTCCCATTTTTAACATGTCTGGTAATTAAATGAATGACCCTTTTCATAACCATTTTTGGTAAATGTATGGGTCTAAAATCCTTAATGTTGCTGTTTTTCACAGAAATGTTAGCAAAATCTGGCAGATATATAGGAAAATGATAGGTCTCCATAAACATATGGGTCCATTTTCCCAGATTTTCATTTTGCTGGCGGCACATCCCTACCAAAATATTATCAGAGTACCCCCCCCCCCTCCCCCAGTGATAGATAGATTAATTTGGGGTTGATGCACTAAGTACCAGCCAGCAACTATTCTATAGGGACTTTATTTGGGAATTACTGAAAGCCAACATTTTCACAAGGATTTAATTTGCAATTCCAAACTGTCATGATCTACCAAGTCAGCCAAATTTATTTCATGGGGGGATTTAATTTCATGAATTTAAGGTCCTCGGAAAATATGCGTAACTAAAATACCTCATGAAAATTAAGTGGTTCATCAGTTCTTGTTTACCCACATATTTTGTATGAAGCACAAATCTTAACAAAATTTACAATTGATTTTTGAGGGTGATGATACAAGCTGTCCCGAAAAAAAGATTAGTACCCATCGATGCCCAAATGTCATTGTTTTAAAGTGAAAATCAATGGTTCAAGGTTTTTGACATAAAATTGTAAGCTTTTATTATAATTTTAGATTTTGAAAATCTGACTTATAAAACTGAAGATACATTCCACTTTTAAAGATATGGTGATTTCACCCATCAGACAAAGTGAACAAATGTGTGTGTCAAACTTGTTTAAAAATATTACGTTGTCTGTTATTCTAATCTTCTGTTCCCTCCTCTTTCAACAACTGTAATGGCACGTTTTTTTAAATGTTTATTTGCTTATTCAATTTCAGGGGAAAATAGTTCGTTACAGAGAGAACCCTTCTAAATAGAGGCCCATAGGGATGTACAAAATTAGTAATATAAAACCTTATTTTAGACCACTAAATTTTGACATGGGACCTTTTCGATTGAATTTTGCTTGAAGATGATTACTTTTTCTCACCAAAACAGTAGGTAGGGTAGCCTGCTCGATTTTCCAAACAACCGGCTGGAAGAGACTACACGTCCGACGAGCTAGGAAATGCCACTGTAATCGCCTTGTTTCTAGTAGAAAAAAGAAAAAATTGAAAGAAAAATTTACCTAGATGACATGCAAATTTTATAGTCAGTTTGCATTAATGGAGATTGCAGATGTCATAATTAATCATAATTAATAAAATATTCTAGTCATTTATACAATTGTTCTTACTGTCAAGTCTTTTAAATTCATGAATTATGTCATGCATACTTTCCAATTCTAGTTTAGCAACACTTCACAAGGGTACGGGATATCCCATGCATCCTACAGCAATTCCATACTTTGTTTCTATTATTTAACAAATAGCTAATGATGTTGAATTGGATGACTTCTATAGAAGTACAGGGCGTGTTAAAAATACATCCCATGTTTTTGTTTAAAAAAAAATAGACTGTTGGTAAGCCCTATTATTCTTTAAAAAAGTATATTTTTATCTCATTAAATTTCACCACTTAACTGCCAAGGTACGATCAATTCAATAATAGGAGTGCGAATCCCACTTTGAATGAGAATGAAAAAAAATTGCATTTGTGATCCCAATCATGATTATCATATGTGGTCTTCCACAATAACAAGCATGTTCAGTGGCGTAGCCAGAGGGGGGGGGGGGGGGGGGGGGGCGATCGCCCCCCCCCCCCAATATTGACGTTATGTCGGTTGAGATTGGTACTGTCGGTTCATTTAACCAGAGGAATCATGGAAATATGCTGGTCAAAAGTACACATATGAAAAAAAATCGCGCGCTAACCGCGCATAACATTCACCAAAGTGCAATATTATTTGGTACAAGCTTGTTTAGAGCCGAAATGTACCTCAATCGTGCCAAAAATATGTGTAAAGTCAAAAAATTTCGCGCGCTACGCACGCAGTTCTTGACTCAGAACAATTTTTTCGGTTCATTTTAATTTGTCGCCCCCCCAATATGAATAACCTGGCTACGCCACTGAGCATGTTGCGCTGCATCAGACTGCCCCGCCGTCAGTCAGCTTCATATGGCAATTTCATGCATCCAAATGTCATGCACACGTGGTATTTACGCAGTAAGTACGCATGGCGCACTCGCTTAAACTTGTAAACAAGTAACATCCGGGTAAGTTGACTCCATACCACATCAGTAATTTGATGTATTATATTGCACAATGAGAACGCAACATCAATGTTATGTATGTAGACTCGCACCTAGGTATGAGTCCACAATTGCATAGTGAGAACATGGCCTTATTGCACCAAATAGTTTGAAAAGACCAATTTGAATGATCTGAAATTTTAATGAAAGATTAAAATATGTAAAAGTTGATAAAAAAATAAACAAACCTAATATCATTATTCATAATGAAAAAAAATTAATGAAATTTGGGCATCTATGGATACTTATATTTTTGGGATAGCCAGAATTCTTTGGATGGTAAATTTAATTAATCCTCTATTCGCTCTTTGCACGGATTCACCATTTGCGAGGAAAGCCTCAAACTGAGACTATTAAAGGGGCTACGTCTCCATACCGGCATGAAAAACTACAATTTTTCCAACTAGTTTGACTGTCTTTCTTTCTCATTTCTGCCCCATTCCCCTTCCTTCTCTTTTTGTCTCCTCTTACATACATACATACATACACGTTTTTATATAGCGCTATTTCATTAAGATCACGGTGCTGAACATTCAGCGCCAAGTTGCGACATACACACAAACGATACAAACAGACAGACAATAGACGAATATGTTACCGGAATGAATGAGAGTACAAATACAGACCCGGGATGATCCCCTACTCTTTACGAAGGAGTCTGTGACATTTTTAACATGCTCGTGTATAGCTCTTTCGATACACGGGACCATCATTTCTATTTAACTTCCGAACCACGGTGCGCTGATCATGCCTACTTCAATCTGTACGGACTGAAGGAGGCATGGGGTCAAGGTTGTATGGGAATCGCCGCAATTCGCATGTCAATTGAAATCAACAAACACCTGAACTGAAACGATCCACCAAGTGAACAACGGCACAGCAGTTATGTATGAGCGCTGCTCTAACCTGATGCGTCACCTTCTCCCTCCTTTGCCCTCCAGATCTTCCGCTGCCCGATTTTCCCGGTCAATTTTTTTCGGGGGGGGGGGGGGGGGGGGGGGCACTCTGGTGCAAGGGGAGAGGGGGCACGCCCCTTTAATGTTCAAGGTTGCGCAAGGTTGCGCAAGCTTGTCGCAAGCTTGGTGCAAGCTTGTGGATGATTGCTGCAAGGTTGCGCAACCTTTTTAGAAGAACCAAACTGGTTGCGTAAGCTCCTGCAACCTTCTCCGAAGAACCAAACTGGTTGCGCAAGCTTGTCGCAAGGTTGTGGATTGCTGCAAGGTTGCGCAACCTTTTCAGAATTACCAAACTGGTTGCGCAAGCTCCCTGCAACCTCTTCAGAAACACCAAACTGGTTGCGCAATGTTTCTTCTTATGTTCAAAGGTCAGGGCAAAAGGTCAAACATGTGAAATAAACATTACTGTCATTGTAACCTTTACTAAAAAGGATGCGCAAGCTTGTCGCAAGCTTGGTGCAAGCTTGTGGATGATTGCTGCAAGGTTGCGCAACCTTTTTAGAAGAACCAAACTGGTTGCGTAAGCTCCTGCAACCTTCTCCGAAGAACCAAACTGGTTGCGCAAGCTTGTCGCAAGGTTGTGGATTGCTGCACGGTTGCACAACCTTCTCAGAATTACCAAACTGGTTGCGCAAGCTCCCTCATAAAGCCGCTCAAACTGTCAATAGTGACAATAGCACAAAAGAGCACTGGTGTGTGCGATAGTGCGAGCTGTAAGACAATCGTATTAGGAGCATAATAATCAATAGCGTCAGTAGCACAGAAGAGCACGGGCGTATGTGATAGTGCGAGCAGTAAGGCGATAGCGACAATAGCAAAGTAGAGCACAGGCGTGTGCGATAGTGCGAGCATTTGGTGTGTGACTCGCGCGATTTTGCGTTATTTGCGCTATTGTGCGATGTTCCTTTCAACACTAAGTTAGTAGTGGGCTATTCGCGCTATTGTGCGAATGATTATTATACTTCATTCATCTATGAGACATGCCAAGGATGCGCTATTCGCGCTATTGTGCGATGTTCCTTTCAACAATGTTAGTATTGCGCTATTCGCGCTATTGTGCGAATGATCATTATACTTCATTCATCTATGAGACATGCCAAGGATGTGCTATTCGCGCTATTGTGCGATGTTCCTTTCAACAATGTTAGTCGCAGGAAATAAACTGATTTTGTCCGAACCTGATAAGCATTTTAAGTGACAATGACATTCTGTGGGCATAATATTCCCCGTAATATTCATCAAATCTTGAAAATGTCCGACTTCCCCATCCGTTCACGCTTTTTGGAGTTAATCAGACGGTGGTGGACATGTCAGACATTTACTTGGTGAATTTCAAGATGTTACTAACACACCGTTTGATAGTATCAAGTGACAGGTTTGGCATAATAGATTATGGGTCGTTCTTTAAACGCCCCAATCAAACTATTGAGCCCTCTAAAATGCATGATAGGTCGTTCTTTAAAAGCCCCGTCAAAAAAACCCATCCAAACTGTTGATATCCAACTCCCACAATGCAACAATAAATTGTTATATATATTTGGTTTATTTTATTTGTTGGCCATATTTTTTTAAAGAAAATATTCCAATTTCGATTCAATGAGAGTTAAGATGGAGACATTGATAATGGTTTAAATATGTTGTGTCAAAAATAAGCGTCCAACAAAATTATGATAAAAGACCGGTCGAAGATGTCCGTGGCCCAAATATGCCCAATGGTGGGGCGTTCTTTAAAAGGGTTCCGGAAGATACACTAACCGAAAATCGGTGGCGTTTTCTATTTGTTTGTGTGAAGACGACGCTCATTTGTGATTTTTAGCAAAATCATTTTAAATTTTACATAAATAAAACAATTGTAATTTTATATAATTTGTTTTTGATAAAAAATTAAATGCATTCATTGCGCATTATTATTCATCAACATTTTAGGTCAACGACATATCTTATGATCTTCTTTATTTTTTCTGACACAGCTATATTTAAGCACCTTATCTTTAAAAATGCGATTAAAATCCTAAATTACTTGTTTTTTTCAACAATTTCAATATTTTTGAATACGTTTCGCTTGATATCTCAAAACAAGAAAACGCGCTAACGTGCGAAACCATAACAAACGTAGCTCAACTCAAAAACGAAAAGTCATGTGACCATGGAAATTGGCACAGTTGTTAAACATACAGAGCGCTACAAAACCATCAAGCCCAATTTGGAATACAATCTTTCCAATTTGAATTACGATGCAAAGTTACCTGATTGGTCTGTTCCACTAGCCATAGCAAGCTTATAAAAAAAACCTTTTCATGGTTTTGAGCGCAATGTAGTTACATCGTCCTCCTAAATATGCACCACATAAGGGCCTACAACATTTAGTTTTCTATTTACATTTGTTACAATGTTTAGCCAATCACAGGCCTTGCGTGCTTTTTACCATGGCAACCAGATCAATATAACACATATGTTTTGAAACCTTGCGACCTAAGCTTTAATTTATAGCACAATAAGGGTATCATCACGGTAACATGAAAAAATTTCGTTTTCAACGTTGATACATTCCTCCTAACCCCCCCCCCCCCCCCCCCCTTAAGAACGACTCAAGTGTTTTGGGAAATTTAATTGGTTCCTTTTTAAACACGCCCCCTCCTACATTTGGTGACAATCAGACGACGCTGGACACGGGCGTATTCACGAGTATTTAGGTTAAAATATGCGAACGAGGTTACGTGATCAAGTGAATGGGACGAACGCTTTAACAACGGTTTAAATTCAAAAAATGATACTGACACTGCGGGTGGTTCAACGGTTTTGGATTGGAAACATTTTCTTCTAACCTATGATAAATTTTTCAAAATGATTAGATCGACATTCGCGATTACGTGTTATTCCAATACGAATTCAAAATTTAGGTTTTCGCGTGTCCATCGTCGTCTGGTGACAATCTTTACCAGGGAACGCCCTCAATCCTCGAAGAATAATTTGGATACAGACTCTTTTCCAAATTTACATTTCTCAGCAAAAATCATAAATACATTCTAAGTTACAAAGCAATACGATTCCTAATTATTTCGATATCCTGGTTTTAGAGTAAAAATAAAGCCCCGGTTAACTGCGACAATTTATTTTCACTCTACATTCACACTCGAACCATGATTGTGACGTAATTAGGAATCGCACTGCACTGTAAGCAGTATATATCTATGGTTTTAAATCAGAACCATATAGATGACACGTTTCCTAAGTCTCAAAGATGAATGCAATTTAACAATCATTCGCACAATAGCGCGAATAACGCACTACTAACATTGTTGAAAGGAACATCGCACAATAGCGCGAATAGCACATCCTTGTCAAGTCTCAAAGATGAATGATGTTTAATAATCATTCGCACAATAGCGCACTACTATAGATTAGGAACATCGCACAATAGCGCGAATAGCACATAAGATGAATGAAGTATAATTATCATTCGCACGATAGCGCGAATAGCGCACTACTAAAATTGTTGGAAGGAACAGCGCACAATAGCGCGAATAGCGCACTACTAACATTGTTGAAAGGAACATCGCACAATAGCGCGAATAGCACATCCTTGTCAAGTGTCAAAGATGAATGATGTTTAATAATCATTCGCACAATAGCGCGAATAGCGCACTACTACAGATAAGGAACATCGCACAATAGCGCGAATAGCACATAAGATGAATGAAGTATAATAAGCAATCGCACAATAGCGCACTACTAAAATTGTTGGAAGGAATAGCGCACAATAGCGCGAATAGCACATAAGATGAATGAAATACAATAATCATTCGCACAATAGCGCGAATAGCGCATTACTAAAATTGTTGAAAGGAACATCGTACAATAGCGCGAATAGCGCACTACTAAAGATGATTGAGGTATAAAATCATTCGCACAATAGCGCGAATAGCGTACTTCTAACATTGTTGAAAGGAACATCGCACAATAGCGCGAATAGCACATCCTTGTCAAGTCTCAAAGATGAATGATGTTTAATAATCATTCGCACAATAGCGCGAATATCGCACTACTATAGATTAGGAACATCGCACAATAGCGCGAATAGCACATATGATGAATGAAGTATAATTATAATTCGCACAATAGCGCGAATAGCGCACTACTAAAATTGTTGGAAGGAACAGCGCACAATAGCGCGAACAGCGCACTACTAATGTTGAAAGGAACATCGCACAATAGCGCGAATTTCGCACTACTAATGTTGAAAGGAACATCGCACAATAGCGCGAATTTCGCACTACTAACATTGTTGAAAGGAACACGCACAATAGCGCGAATAGCACATAAGATGGATGAAATATAATAATCATTCGCACAATAGCGCGAACAGCGCACTACTAAAATTGTTGGAAGGAATATCGCACAATAGCGCACTACTAACATTGTTGAAAGTAACACACACGCACAATAGCGCGAATAGCACATAAGATGAATGAAATATAATAATCATTCGCACAATAGCGCGAATAGCGCACAACTAAAATTAGCGCGAACAGCGCACTACTAAAATTAAATCCATTTCTCCCGACTTGAAAATACTCTAAGTTAGAAAAGACGAGTGGTAATAGCACAATTGCAACCTTTAAAGAATAGCAGTGCGATTATTGCGTTCTTACATACTTAGTCTATGGGAGAGGCACGCTATTGCAGCACTTGCTATTAAAGGTGCTATTGTGCTATTGTCAGTTAGAGCGGCTTTCTCAGCTCCCTGCACTCCTCTTCAGAAACACCAAACTGGTTGCGCAATGTTTCTTCTTATGTTCAAAGGTCAGGGCAAAAGGTCAAACATGTGAAATAAACATTACTGTCATTGTAACCTTTACTAAAATTGTAGTGCCTTTGATGATTAATTGTACCCATACTTTTTAATCAATTTCATAATGAAAATAAAGTATGCTAGAAAAATGAGTTGTGCATAATATTCTAATCTCTGAAGGAAATTGATGTTGCAGATAAAAATGATGAAAAATAGTAAGTTTAAAACAGTAAGCTTATTTGGTATTTGGTTCCAAATTTTGAGGCACGTTTTTGGTGGAAAATTTACATTGCAAGGTTGCGCAAGCCCATATTTTCCCAACAACCTTGTGCTTGCGCAACCTTGTGCTTGCGCAACCTTGTGCTTGCGCAACCTTGTGCTTGCGCAACCTTGTGCTTGCGCAACCTTGTGCTTGCGCAACCTTGTGCTTGCGCAACCTTGTGCTTGCGCAACCTTGTGCTTGCGCAACCTTGTGCTTGCGCAACCTTGTGCTTGCGCAACCTTGTGCTTGCGCAACCTTGTGCTTGCGCAACCTTGTGCTTGCGCAACCTTGTGCTTGCGCAACCTTGTGCTTGCGCAACCTTGTGCTTGCGCAACCTTGTGCTTGCGCAACCTTGTGCTTGCGCAACCTTGTGCTTGCACATTTCAAACAGGTTGCAAGGTTGCACAAGGTTATCTTGCGCAAGGTTGTATTTTTCCTTGCGCAAGGTTGCAGAATTGATTGCGATAAAGGTTGCGATTTTCATAAGGGATATAAGGACCATTATAGTTAGAAAACTAGACATTTTTGCGCGTTTGGAACAAGATTGCTTCATGAACGTTTTCAGGACCATTTTAGTGTTAATATAACCAAATTTGCGCGCTACGTGCATAATTAATTTAAACGTTTTATTGTTCAAGCTTAACAAGGTGGCTTCAGAAACGTTTTCTGGACCTTTTTAGTGTTAAAATAGACATCATTTGCACACTCCGCTTAAATTAGTTTTACTGTTTTATAATTATTATAATGGGTAACAAGAAGCATGTTAAGCTTCAAGACCGAAACATTTAACCCAATTCGCGCCCAGGAACTTTTTCGGGACCATTAAAAATGTATACTACTCAGACCCCATTCACGCAGCAAAACGTGCTGCTCACTCTACTTCGCTTCGCTCGCGCCGCTTACCTAATGATGTTATATATACATAGCCATGGAATTTCAAAACTTTACACCGCGTTGTTTGCTTTTGCAAAATTGAAGGGAAAAAATCCAATTTTGAATGATATTAATAATAAGCCAATATTGATTGGAAATGAAGTGAAGGCTTTTCAATAAAATATTGGTCAAAAGTACACACCAAATCGCACCAAATGGGTTAGAAAATTTAAGGAAAAATCAATTCAGAGGGGGCACATCCCCCACAGACTCCCCCTGTCCGCGTCACCGCAGATAGCGGTGCGCTTTAATTAGTCAATAATGCATACTTTTTAAGCCCCGGGTAAAAAATCCTGCGCACGCCTATGTGCACAGCGTCAATTTTGTTCGCTTTATTATGCATGATGTCAATTTGGTTCACTTTATGAGATAATATGTCAATTTTGTTCAATCTTTGTTACAGCATCAATTTGGTTCACTTTATGTGACATAATGTCAATTTGGTTCACTTTATGAGCCACAATGTCAATCCGGGTCACATTTTGTTTTAATATCTTTATTATTTTTTGAATTATCGACCAAACAGTGGCAAAAAAAAAATATTTTACCAAAAATGGTGATTTTTACGATTTTGAAAAAAGAAAAAAAGAAGAGATTCCTAGGGAATTGTATGAGGAATATAATAAAACTAGTATGACAAAATTTGACAAAATATATTTTGAGTTATCTTTGCAGAACCTAAAATGGGTCAAAAATCGTGTTTTTTTATAATTTTCTCCAAAATGGTCAATTTCATGATCATGGTTGGATTCATTGAACCCTTTCCTGCAAAAAAATGTATACTTTTATCTAGATTAAATGAATAATGAAGAAGTAACGGCAGTTTTACGGAGGCTATACCGAAGGTGCACATCCCCCTTGAAGGGGCATTAAGAGATGTGGTGTAGGCAGCGCCCTCAATTACAAAATATATAATAAAAACTGGGATTTGTATATTTTTACAATTATATTATATGTATGAACTTACACCTATAAGGATTAAGAAAAATCAGCCCTCTTTGTACAACAAAACGTTGATTCAAAAATGCTGATCTAGCCGAGATCAGCATGTTACATGGTTATGGGTGGTATTCCAACATATTTAAAACATTGTTTTACTCAAGTTTTGCTGGGTTTTTAGTAGAAACAACAATAATGGCAATTCTTAATGTTCATCTTAAAGTCTGAAGTTAATTAATTAAAATTTAAAAAAATTCAACATGACATTGTGTTCAGGCCATATCCAAAACTAGTCATCATTGCGAGGGACAGATTGATGTTTTCGATTATCCTTTCTTTTCAGTCAGAAACCTAGACACTAAAAGCATATCACATGAATTAACAACCCAGTGTATTCCGCAAAAAAAGAAAAGAAATAGCAACGATTACGCATGTTGCCATAGCAACACATTTTATTGCACGAGGGACGGATTTTTTATTATTATTTCCAGTGTACTTTGAGTATACTGCATAACAAAGCAACCAATATACTTCAATATCAATATGCAAAAATAAAGCCACAATGAAGCAAATTGCTATGGCAACGCAAATTTAAAACGCGAGGGACGGAATTGTCAAATGAGGGACGGAATGGTTCAAATTGCATCGCCATAGCGAAATACTCTACAGTAGCATTCTGTTTTGCCTGTCATAAAAGCACATAGGTAGTTCATTCAAAAAACCCACTCAAGGTGTCAAATCTACCAACAGGAAATTTAGGAATACTAAAAATGTCTCTCAAATTCCGTCCCTCCCACAAACGGAAGTTTTGGATTTGGCCCGTCCCTTTAAAGGGGCATTGAGAGATGTATCGATATACTAAATGAGCAAACTTAAGGATAACTAGAGCGGTTCTCGGCTTTCGCGGTTCTCGTTTTTGCGGTTCTCGGGGTTTGTGGTTTGAGATTTTGAACAAAACCTGACTGGGTCCTGTTAGTGAATAGAGTTGTATATTTGTAAGGGGGACAGTCTTTATCAGATTTCAGACGAACTGATATAATGAGGAGATGAGTGACAATGTCCCCATTGAAATATTAAGGTTACCGTGGGGTATGCTGTTTTACTGAATTGGTGCATAAACATTATTAAAACATTGAATTGATGGACATGACATATTTACAAAGCTAATATTATTTTCAATTTTTGTAGATGTATTTTTAATTGGCGCATTTACGTGGATGTGGGTTATGTAAAGTGAAAGTGGGACAATATTTGTAGGATATAAACAAAGTGTATGATATTTGTTTGCCGAACAATGTTTATTATGCACACATACAATATCTTTACTATAAAAATATTTGTAGTTTGTTCATTAAAAACGAAATTTCTAGGATATATTCCTTCTGCGATTATTTTTGAGTGCTATAGTTTACTTAGTTCCAAATTGGCGAAAACTGTTTACATATGATTGAATTTGGAAGAGTAGGCAATTAAAATACTTGCATTTTTGTTGTTTTGTTTGCAAAAATCGTTCTTATAGGCTTGGATAAATTTTGTGCGCGGATTGATAATAGCTGAATATATCTTGCTATGATGGAGCTAATTAAACTATAGCTTATAACTATATTCTAAATCTGTTTACAAGAACAATATTGCAATTTAAGGAATTTGTGTGCTACAAGTAAAGCAAATGTTAATATTTTAGTCTAATTGTCATGATGGACCACAGTCATATGCATAACACCTTTTGAAAGGTAAGTACTGTTTAGATCGAATGTTGATTTGTATTTGTAAATGGTCATGTTTTATTACTTCAGTTTCCATAAAGGTGGTTTTGTTACATTGTTATTACATGCCAGAACCGGTACTTAACCACGTGGAATTGACACTAATGATCTTTACTAAATAGTTAAGGTTGAATTAAGTTCTGCATACTTCAGCCCCACACCCCCTCTCGGTACGGCACGGGGTCTATACTGTTCTAAAATGTCATTAGTAAAGATGCATCTTCACGTGGATCAAATTGATACAATATGTCCTTTTTAGACATTTTGTGAACTTTTGGAATGTCGTCTACAGACGCATGCCGCGTAGAAAGTGTTAATGACACTAATGATCTTTACTAAATATTTAACGTTGAATTAAGTTCTGCATACTTCCGCCCCCCTTCTCGGTACGGCACGGGGTCTACAATGTTCTAAAATGTCATTAGTAAAGATACATCTCCACGTGGAATTGATACAATATGTCATTTTTAGACATTTTGTGAACTTTTGGAATGTCGTCTACAGACGCATGCCGCGTGGAAAGTGTTAATGACACTAATGATCTTTACTAAATATTTACATGATTTAAGGTTGAATTAATTCTGCATACTTCCGCCCCCCCCCCCCTCTCTCAATAAGGCACTTGGGGTCTACAATGTTCTAAGTAAAATGTCATTAGTAAAGATACATCTCCACGTGGAAAAGTGATACAATATGTTATTTTTTAGACATTTTGTGAACTTTTGGAATGTCGTCTACAGACGCATGCCGCGTAGAAAGTGTTAATGACAATAATAATCTTTACTAAATATTTAACGTTGAATTAAGTTCTGCATACTTCCGCCCCCCCCCCCTTCTCGGTACGGCACGGGGTCTACAATGTTCTAAAATGTCATTAGTAAAGATGCATCTTCACGTGGATCGAATTGATACAATATGTCCTTTTTAGACATTTTGTGAACTTTTGGAATGTCGTCTACAGACGCATGCCGCGTAGAAAGTGTTAATGACACTAATGATCTTTACTAAATATTTAACGTTGAATTAAGTTCTGCATACTTCCGCCCCCCTTCTCGGTATGGCACGGGGTCTACAATGTTCTAAAATGTCATTAGTAAAGATACATCTCCACGTGGAATTGATACAATATGTCATTTTTAGACATTTTGTGAACTTTTGGAATGTCGTCTACAGACGCATGCCGCGTGGAAAGTGTTAATGACACTAATGATCTTTACTAAATATTTACATGATTTAAGGTTGAATTAATTCTGCATACTACCGTCCCCCCCCTCTCTCTCAATAAGGCACTTGGGGTCTACAATGTTCTAAGTAAAATGTCATTAGTAAAGATACATCTCCACGTGGAAAAGTGATACAATATGTTATTTTTTAGACATTTTGTGAACTTTTGGAATGTCGTCTACAGACGCATGCCGCGTAGAAGGTGTTAATGACACTAATGATCTTTACTAAATATTTAACGTTGAATTAAGTTCTGCATACTTCCGCCCCCCCCCCTTCTCGGTACGGCACGGGGTCTACAATGTTCTAAAATGTCATTAGTAAAGATACATCTCCACATGGAATTGATACAATATGTCATTTTTAGACATTTTGTGAGCTTTTGGAATGTCGTCTACAGACGCATGCCGCGTGGAAAGTGTTAATGACACTAATGATCTTTACTAAATATTTACATGATTTAAGGTTGAATTAAGTTCTGCATACTTCCTTGAAGTTTTCTATTCTACATGAAAGGTCATCCTTAAAAAAGTCGTGTTCCAAAGTTTGAGTTGCATAGCTCTAATGGTTAGTCTTATTTTAGACGCACAGGATGCTGTGAACTGTACCCATTAACAATGATTAACACAAACTATCGGTGGTTACCACCATTCGCGGTAATTCAACGCTATTTCATCGATTTCTCCGTAATTATACCGATTTAGGCCGTCAAATTTCAGTATGATGATGAGAAAAATACGAGCTTTCATATGATATGAAAATCTCCGTATGTTTGAAATAATTCTGTGTTACGAAAATGTGATCGGGTCATCTACCTTTAAGGACCTTACTAGTACATATGTACCTAAAAGAAATGGTCTTCGTTCTGCCTCTGACACTCGGATTCTCACTGTACCTAAAACTCGTCTCACTACCGCCAAGAAAGGATTTTATGCCTCCGGCCCATTTTTTGTGGAACAATTTGCCGCGTCACATTAGGCATGCCTCATCACTGACTCAATTTAAGAAGATGTTAAAAACTCACTTTGCGTGGAAAAAACGAAATCAAAAACAAGGATAGGGCATAATAAAAAAACTCATGTAGTGTTAGGTTCCAATAAATGAATGACACGTATAGGGAGTGTATTATTAGTAAAGTATGGTATATAGAACAACTGTTATTAAATATGTATACAGTTTTGTGTGTATTACATATTGTAATAATACAAAAACATTGATTGTGAATTGCCAATGCAATCAGCTATAATAATGATCAATATCGATAATATGCTGTCGAGCAAATTTGTCACGTCTGTCTCATATAATTCCAAAAAGCGTCTGTTGCAGTGGCGTGCGCAAGGGGGGCCCCCCACTATTGAGTCAGTCGGGGGAAACTTAGGCCAGTCGGGGGAGAAGGGGGCTATAGGTCAGTGGCATCATGGAATTATGATAGTCAAAAACACAGTTGAAAATTTTCGCGTGTACGCGCGCATATGTCTTCACAAAATGCAATATTATTTGGTACAAACTTGTTTAGAGCCAAAATGTAGCTCAATCGTGCAAAAAAAGTGTAAATCAAAGAGTGAGATTGGATGAACTAAAATTTGTTGCAATAAAACTATATTATGTTGAACTGAAGCACTGAATCTATGGTGGAAAAAGTACGAATTCTGAAATTACTGAAATTTACCCCCTGAAACGGGTTTCATATGTTTTTTAACCGCTAAAACCCATGAGCTTCCAGGGGCCGCTGCACCCCCGCCAGGGGCCCTAAGGCGGGCCCCTGGACCACACCCATTAGAGCTTCGCGGCAAGCCGCTCGCGATGCGAGCTACGCCCGCACTTTACGGTATCTCTATTTTTATATACGGGGGAATTTCATTTATGGCCAGGTGCCCCCACCCCCCACTCCCCCCACTCAC
This sequence comes from Ophiura sarsii, assembly GCA_035610835.1. Lineage (NCBI taxonomy): Eukaryota > Metazoa > Echinodermata > Ophiuroidea > Amphilepidida > Ophiuridae > Ophiura > Ophiura sarsii. The sequence goes on along the minus strand of CM069453.1, from coordinate 68,904,770 downwards.
AATATCCTGCGCACGCCACTGGTCTGTTGAACATAGGGCCGTAAACAATAAAGTTTCTTACTCCGGGGGCGCCAGCCAAAACTTCCCCGGGACAATAATGCCCGGAGCAAAACGCCACACTGTGTACAAACAATGTCATGGTAAAACTGTTAGCACGTACATGTACGTAGCATACCCTTTAAAACAAATGAACGGAAAGAGGAATTTTAACTTCATGTATGGATTAAATATCAATAGCATGGAAGGTTTTAGTCCCAATCTTTGTTCCCGTTTGCCCGGAGCAAAGCACGCCACTCTCTGGACGTGTACTGTGTACAAACATTTATTGGAAAGCAGTAGGCCTTGACAACAATGAATGACTGGATTGAGGAGGAAAAAAACCCAGTTCTTGAGACCTATTTTTTTCTTGAGAAAAACAGCCTTTAACCTATTTTTTTGCCATTCAGTTGGGACTGGTTTCGTATATTGTATTATTTTTTGCCAATCAATAAAAAATACCAGTTAAGTTCCGAATTTCTAAGACTATTCTTATAGACCTTCAAATATTTGCTGTGCTAACATATAAGCCTACGTAGATACGGCATATGAGTGCCCCCCCCCCCCCCGGCAAGAATGGCTGTAGCTTACCGTGCGCGATGACAATCTAGTCATTAATTTCAAATACCCCCCCCCCCCCGGGCCAAAATGGTGATAGCTTCTCGTGCGTGACAATGTTCATAATTGTAAGTACTTTACAAATAGATACATTCAGTGTTGCTATCCATGCGCCCAACTGTACGCCAACTTGGCGAATTCAGCCGATAAAATATTTACAATTATGAAAAATAAAAGTAAAATAATATAAAATCATAAAATATGGAAACAATATACAGAAGTATACAGAAATATAAACGTTAATAACAATCATAAAGATCGAAATTAATGTTTCAAGAACGCATGCAGACCGCTTTTCCTCGATGCTGGGCGCGTTTTGTGTATGAGTCAATTTCGTCGGCTCGAGTATCAGACTATTGACTACAATCGATACAATCAGTGTTGCTATACCCATGCGCCCAACTGTACTAGCGTACTAACTTGGCGAATTCGGCTATAAAATACAATTATGAAAAATAAAATAAAATGATAAAATATGCAATCAATATACAGAAGTATAAATGGCAATAGTAAAGAATCATACTGATCTAAATCAAATATGATAGCTGTACGTGCAGCCCATCTGCCTATGAATGTTTCAAGAACGCATGTAGACCACCATCGTTTTTCTGCGGTGTTGGGCGCATTTTGTGATATGTAGTCAATCCGGTAAGCCATACCGATTGTCTGGCTATTGTCTTCAACTTCAAGTGTTATATTTGCTTTATGGCCGTGTGTTTTGAACTCGCCACCCTTACCGTTGCATGTCCAGATTTTTACATTTTACACCATCTGAGATTCGAATTAGCATATCGCAATAACTATTTGTTCTACCCCATAAAAAGTATATATTTTCTGAACGACAATCTCACAAGGAATCCAAATATGCTATTGGAATTTAGATAAGACCTGATGGTAACATGTTGTGATTAAGAATGTTAAAAAATTATCGATTTTTTTCATATTTTGATTTAAGCTCAATAATATTTTATACCTATCCCAATCATAATTTTACTGTGCATATTTAAGTTCCTCATGCAATTACCCATCAGAACATAATAGTTGTTAATGGTAAACATGTTGAAATATACTATATCGAGAAGTAAATGAGCACAAACGTTTAAATTTCATATTTATTAGAGTTTACAAGTATATTTTTTTTGGTATGCACCCTATCCTGATTTAAACGGCATTTTTGAATTCCCCTATTTGAGAGCTTTCCAAAAATGTATAATTTTGCTATCATCGGTTAAATATTTCTTTTGTTATAGTCATGTATGTAAAACCGATGAATTAGGGCAAGTTCACTGTGTAGCGAATAGGGAAAAAGCCAAGGACACCGCAATCGATTCATGATTACAATTGTTGCACAATAGTTGTCACATTTGTTGAAACAGAATCTTATAGAATATAAAATAATCTATAAAATGAGAGCAAAATCATGTTTGTACCATACAGGGATGAGGAGCTATAGTAAATTGAACGTAGAATTGGGAACATTTTCTATATTCCCCATAGAGATTGCACACAGCGCCGCCGCCACCGCCGCCACCGCCACCACCCCTGACTTTCACAACATAATCAATCATATCTCAGCCAAACATTTATAGAAATACCTGATTTATTAACACAATGTAGCTAGATAAATAGGCTTTCACATGACACCTCAACCATAGCTCTACCACATTTAGTTGTTGAGTTAATAGAGAGAGATGGATGATTCGTCACCAAAAATGCAACGCCACCACCCTTTTTGGGTGGTGAGTTCAAAACACATGGCCTTATGGCTTCTAAACATTCCATCAACACTGTTGCCGCATATCCTGATTTCTTGTACGCGTGTAATTTATTTGTAAAGCTGAATATTCCATTAGACTTCAAGGGGGTGAGGGTTGTAGGAAGTTTGTTATAAAATACCAGCACAAAAAACTTCGCCTATAATACTGATAAATAAAAAACCAAACTTTGCCCACCCAACCCAAAAGAAACACCATGGCAGGTAGTAAGCTCTTACTACATGTACTACCTGCCATGAACTCGCCTTGAGGCTAATAAATATTCTACCTGAAGCCAACATCCTACAGTCCCACTTAAAGAATAATGGTGAATCCCTGATATAGTGTATACCGGGGTCTGGTACCGAGGTTAATATAGGTCACACCCCCTGTGTTTAGAGTTATTGGACTGCGCGAATTCTCAGCTTCAAGGTCGATGCCTGTTTTATGATGACCTCGAAACTAAGAGCCGAAGTTCACCTTCGGCATACCTTAACGCACGCACAGCGACGTGTGACAGAGGAGATTCAAATATTTTTCCGACATTTCTTGATTAAAGTCCCAACGATACAAACTTATATAGGATTACAGCTTTGTCATAATCGCGTCTGTCTAATAAAGTTCTCTATCGATCAACCATAGCACACTTGATAGTGCAATGATAGTGACCTTAGTACAGATGAACGAGTATGTTGGGACATTTCTTCCGGCATTTGAGCTGATCAACAAAATTAATACTGGGGACCCAGTAATCATCAACATAGCCCAAATCCAAAATGTCATACAATTCCGATATCGCCTTCATGCCAAAATAAGGAAATAACGGCACTTCCAGGTTGAGATTTGCCACGAAAGTCTGTGAGTAAAACGATGCATAACTTCCGTATTCAGCACCTGAGTTTTTCGATATGATCATATCGAAACTAAGAAACTCATGAAATTTTATATATGATAAATGGCGAATGTTGGTAAACTGTTTCAGATGGTAGTTAGTATATGCCTAAGTATTACTTTGATGCAAAAAAACTGATTTCCAGGATAATTGAGGGCGCACTCCATACGTATCTCTCAATGCTCCTTTAACTTTGCAGTGCCCCAGAAGAAACACACTCTTATGAGTAAATTTAAATTTGGTCATCAGTTGACAGTTCATCAGGGTATTTTACATGTTTCAATATCTGTCCCATTTCTGTGGGTGAAAAAACACCCTCAACGTATGGGTATGAACAGAAGTCATGATTGTTTAGCAGACTCGTCCCAACAGGGAAGTTGGTAATCGCGTATAACAGATTAACACATTTAATAGTACAACAAGTCAGAGTAATTTGTCATCAGTTGGTATTATTCACCATAGGGTATTTTCATATTTTGCATGTTTCACTATATGTCCCCATCCTGGCGGGTAAAAAAACAAAAAACAAAACAAAAAAACAACGTATGGGTGTTCTGTACTAATAACACATTACAACCTGCCTGCCTAGTGCAGTGGCCACTCGTGACAAACAATGTTTTGCGTCCCAATAGAGAAACCATTTAAGCTTACTATTGTAACTTGTAAGTGTTAGCCTAAAAGCGTCGCTAACTAATATACTTACATAATACCAGTCTGTAGTTGGTTTCTCTTGATTTGTCCGAACCTTCAACAAACTTTATCTTGGATGCCATCTGAAAAACGGTCAGAGAGTATATAATTATGAGGGAAGTAACTTCCAGTCAAAACCTGCTTCCGTGCATGCAAATTAACTTGTGATTAATCTTATGGAGGGCGCCCCATCAAGTAACTGAAAGTACCCAGAGGATGTCCGACTACACGCTTTGACTAAAGCAGTGCGATTTTGACATACTCTGTTTTATGAAATGAGGAATAACTAGCGCGCGGTGGGAAAATTTTGTGATACAAAAAATTTAAATATCCAATGTTTAAACTGATAAAACAACGTCATTTGTTACAAAAATAACATGATTTCATAGGCCTATAAAGTGGCTTTGTGTAAGAATTAATCACAAAATCTTGACATTGTGTCTCATAAAGTGAAATAAATGGACATTGTCGTTCATAAAGTGAACCAAATGGACGTTGTATCTCATGAAGTTAACCAAACTGTGACATGTGTAACAAAATGTTTAAAAACAAATCGTCAATGTATTGCATAAATACAACATGAAGTAAACCAAACTGACATTGTGTAACAAAGATTAAACCAAATTGACATGGTGTTGCATAGAGTTAACCAAATTGACGTTGTGTAGCATACATTGAACCAAATATTGACATTCTATCAAATAAAGTGATTTCATAGGCCTATAAGAGTGAACCAAATTGATATTGTGTCACATAAAGTAAACCAAATTTACATCATGCCACATAAAGTGAACCAAAGTGACATCATGTCACATAAAGTGAACCAAATTAACACGGCCGTGTCTCATAAAGGGAACCAAATTGTCATTGTGTCACATAAAAGGAACCAAATTGACATTGTGTCTCATAGAGTAAACCAAATTGACATCATGCCACATAAAGTGAACCAAACTGACATTGCGTAAAAAGAGTAAAATTGACATTGTGGATCATAAAGTGAACCAAATTGGCATCATGCCATATAAAGAGAACCAAATTGACGCTGTGTCTCATAGAGTAAACCAAACTGACATTGCGTAAAAAGAGTAAAATTGACATTGTGGATCATAAAGTGAACCAAATTGGCATCATGCCACATAAAGTGAACCAAACTGACGCTGTGGAACAAAGATTGAACCAAATTTACATTGTGTCTCATAAACTGTAACAAGAATTGATCAGAAAATAGTGACATTGTGTCACATAAAGTGAACCAAATTGAGAGTGTCTCATAAAGTTAACCAAATTGACATTGTGTTGCATAAAGTGAACCAAACTTATATTGTGTCACATAGAGTGAACCAAATTGACATGGTGTAAATAATGTGATTTCATAGGCTTATAAAGTGACTTTGTGTCACAAGAATTGATCACAAATTAGTGATATTGTGCCACATAAAGTGAACCAAATTGACATTGTGTCACATAAACTGAACCAAATTGACATTGTGTCACATAAAGTGAACCAAATTGACATTGTGTCACATAAAGTGAACCAAATTGACATTGTGTCACATAAACTGAACCAAATTGACATTGTGTCACATAAACTGAACCAAATTGACATTGTGTCACATAAAGTGAACAAAATTGACATTGTGTCACATGAAACAAACCAAATTGACATTGTTTCACATAAAGTGAACCAAATTGACTGTTACATGAAGTGAACCCAAATTAATTTGTGACACATAAAGTGAATCAAAATGACATAGTGTCACATAGAGTGATCCAATATGACATGGTGACACATAGAGTGAACCAAATTTACATTGTGTCACATAGTGTGAACCAAATTGACATTCTGTCACATAGTGTGAACCAAATTGACATTCTGTCACATAGTGTGAACCAAATTGACATTGTGTCACATAGTGTGAACCAAATTGACATTGTGTCATATAGGCCTATAGTGAACCAATAATGACATGGTGACACATAGAGTGAACCAAATTGACATTGTGTCACATAAAGTGAACCAAATTGACATCATGCCACTTCAAGTGAACCAAACTAACATTGTGTAACAAAGAGTGAACCAAATTGACATAGTGGCTCATAAAGTGAACCAAATTGACATCATGTCACATTAAGTGAACCAAATTGACGCTGTGTAACAAAGATTGAACCAAATTGACATTGTGTCTCATGAAGTCAATGGCGTATCTAGGCCTGTTTTGATGGTGGGGCCAAATGTTGTATCCTTGTGAGCGGAGCGAGCGAGCGAGTGAATCGAGTTGAGCGACCAGCGGGTGAGGTCCAAGGGCAAGCCTTAGGGCCCTGGGTTTTCGGCACTTTTAAGGCAAAGATTCAGCATTCTGAAGCAGTAATTTTGGCATTTTCTCATATGCCTACAAACTAAAAAACAAATATTACTGCATAGGTATTACTATTATGTAATAGGAGTAAAATCCAATCACAAAATGTGCACATTCAAATTCAAACTTAAACAACATCCACATCAAGTGGGAGGGGTCCAGGGCCCCCTTAGAGTCCCTGGAAGCTTCTGGGTTTAAGGCATTTCATATCAAATCGTTTTGAGTTAGATGGCCTGTTATGTACAGCGACTTTAACCTGCTTTCAGGTTGTCTTTATCTAAGCACTTGACGCCCGACTACGCAACAATGCACAAGGCCACCACTATACAAACACATTCACTATAGTACCTTTTGTGCTCAACACGGGATATACGGTAAATGACAGTTTATAACAAATTACCCTCTGACCCTTTAAATGTTAATTACGGCCTCCCTGATTATCCAATCAAGATTAATTTTTGCACGAGGAACCAGGATATGTATTTAGCTTCATCTCAGACCCGATTACCAGGCATTAGGCCGCCCTCTTGAGACCTTTAAGGCGTCCATTATAACCCGGGGTAGGACTCGAATGTCTCAAAACTCTGTGTAACGCGAGCTTTCAAGCACAGAACGGCGCATGTTTTTCCTGAAATTTGACACAGATAAAAATTATTTACGGTTCGACTGTAATATACAGGGTGTCCCAAAAGTCTATGCACGTTTTTGAAGAGTCATATCTCATAAAATATAAATCATATGGTATAAATTTAACCATATTTTGATAGACGAGATTTGGGAAATTATTTTGATACCAAACACAACCCTATTGGTGAACCACCAACATTATAAAATTGGTTGAAAGTTTTTGGCCGTGAGACCTACCCATACCAAGTACCACACATTGTTGCTAAAACCAGGTGCGCATAAATTAACGGTATGAAAGCAACGTTGCGCATTAGTCACAGTTCACTGCTTACCTTGAAACATTAATGTTATTACCAAACTCGGTCACTCACAACATAAATAGGCGTAGTAGAGAACATTGCACAGCAAAAGTCTTCATTCAAGATGGTTTACTGCATAGATAATCGAATACAAATTGTATGGTTCTACGCTGAAACAAATTCAGTTCAACTTACTCAACAAAATGTCAGAAAACATTTCAAAGTGAAACGCGCACCAGGAAGAATATTCATTCGGAAGTTGGTGGATACATTTTTGAACACGGGAACTGTGCATGATTTGTCTAGATATGGTAGAAAAAAGACTGGTGGATCAACAAGTCACATTGATGTTATAAGACCAAAGAGATCTATTCGCCGACTTTCCGCAGAAAACAAGATTAAAAGATCTACTGTTCACAGAATTATGCGTAAGGACTTGAATAAGTTTCCATACAAGATTCAGATCAAACAAAACATTTAAACTAGATTTCACTATAGAAACGAAAATTATGTGTGATATAGTTTGTTATTATGAATGGGATCACTGTAAGGTAAAATTTTAAATATTACATTTGACGGATCACTTTCCGTGTAACCAACTCTACCCATCTTTTTGTTAATCTCAATAGGTATGGATTTATGAACTTTATTCCTCCGAAGTATAAAATTACATTTTTGCAGTATACATATTTTTCTTCTAGGGTGGCATTACAAACAGATGTTACTCCAATGTTTGGTATCAAAATTATTTCCCACATCTCCTCTTTCTAAATATGTATTCATATTTTCAATACGACTTATATTTTGTGAAATACAAAGCCTCAAAGTCGTGCATAGACTTTTGGGACACCCTGTATATGCGCTTGAAAAAAATATATTTTGAGAGAGAATATTATTAGCTTCACATGGAGGTCGATTACTGGGTGTTCCGAATTATATATTTTTATTTATGACAATTTAAGTGTTAACGGCCAGCATTTTAGGAGGATTTTTCGTGGGTTTTCAAAAGAAATTGTACAATAGAAATTTTGCGTTTAGTAGTTTATTTGAACAGCCCCAAACGATTTGATATGTAAAGTAAAGATTCATCATTCTGAAGCAAGAAGAATTAGAATGGTTCGAGACCCATTATAATGTTGAAACCTGTATAAAAATTGTCAGTTTATGAATTTAAATGGTCCAGAAAAATATTCCTGAAGCCATCTTGTTAAGCTTAAATATTGAAACATGAAACTAATATGCGCGAAGCGCGCAGAAATTGTGAATTAACACTCAAGAGGTTAAGTATGACGTCTTAAATGTCCTCCACATAATATATAGAATATTTGGTATGGTTCGAGACCCATTATATTGTTGAAAACTGTAGAAGAAAGAAAAAAAATCAATTTTTGAACTAAAATGGTCATGCAAAACTTTCCTGAAGCATCTTGTTAAGCTTGAATAATGAAACATTGAAACTAATAATCGTAAAGCGCGCCAACATTTGCATTTCTAACACTTAAATGGTCCAGTATGAAGTTGCTAGCGCCTCACATAATATTTAGAATACTTGGTGTGGTTCGAGACCCATTATAATGTTGAAACCTGTATAAAAAATCGCGCGCAAGGCGTGCACAAATTCTTTTTAGTTTTTTTAAACTAATGGAAAACTTTCCTGTAGCCATATTGTTCAGCTTGAATAATGAAACATTAAAACTAATATGCACTTTTAACACTTGAAAGGTCCAGTATGAAGTTTTTAATGTCCCTACATAATAGTTAGAATATTCACGGTGGTTCGAGACCCATTATAATGTTGAAACCTGTGCAAAAAATGAGTGCGAATCGAGCAAAAGAATTCAGTTTTTGAACTAAAATGGTCGATACAAAACGTTCCTGAAGCCATCTTGTTATCTTGTTGGTTTTTTAACACTTTACGGGACCCCGTAACCTCCCCCATTTACGCCGCCTATGCCCCTCCCCTTCCTTCCCTCACCTACCTCCTTCTCCTCCTCTTCCTCTATTTTTTAAACTCTTTTGTCAATGGGGATGGGGGGGGGGGGGGGGGGGGTGGCATGGCCTGGATACGACACGGCATAAAGTGAAACAAATTGACACGGTACCACATAAAGACCAAATTGACATCATGCCACATAAAGTGAAAAAAAATGACGCTGTGTAACAAAGAATAAACCAAATTAACATTTTGTCTCATAAAGTGACCCAAATTGACATCATGCCACACAAAGTGAACCAAACTGAAATCTTTAACAAAGAGTAAACCAAATTTACATGTGTGTCACATAAAGTGAACCAAATTGACATCATGCCACATAAGTGAACCAAACTGACATTGTGTAACAAAGAGTAAACCAAATTTAAATTGTGTCACATAAAGTGAACCAAATTGGCATTGTGTACCAAAGAGTGAACCAAATTGACATTGTGTCAAATAAAGTGATTTCATACATTTATAAAATGACTTTGTGACACAAGAATTGATTACATAATATTGATATTGTGTCTAATAAACATATAAAGTGAACCAAATTGACATTGTGTCTCATAAAGTGCCCCAAATTGACATCATGTCACACAAAGTGAACCAAACTGACATTGTGTAACAAAGAGTAAACTAAATTGACAATATGTTGCATACAGTGAACCGAATATTGGCATTGTGACAAATAAAGTGATTTTATAGGCCTATAGGCCTAAAGTGACTTTGTGTAAGAATTGATCACAAAATATTAATATTGTCATAAAGTGAACAAATTGCCACTATGTCTCATAAAGTGAACCAAATTGACATTGTGTCACATAGAGTGAACCAAATTGACATTGTGTCTCATAAAGTGAACCAAACTGACATTGTGTCAAATAAAATGAACCAAATTGACATTGTGTCGCATAAAGTGAACCAAATGTATATTTTGTCACATAGAGTGAACCAAATTGACATGGTGTAACATATAGTGATTTCATAGGCTTATAAAGTGATTTTGTGTCACAAGAATTGATCACAAAATAGTTATATTGTGCCACATGAAACGAACCAAATTGACATTGTGTCACATAAAATGAACCAAATTGACGCTGTGTCACATAGGGTGAACCAAATTAATTTGTGACACATAAAGTGAATCAAAATGACATTGTGTCACATAAAGTGATCCAAATTGACATTCTGTCACATAGTGTGAACCAAATTGATAATGTGTCACATAAAGTGAACCAATATGACATCATGCCACATAAAGTGAACAAAATTGACATTGTGTCTCATAAAGTGAACCAAATTGACATCATACCACTTAAAGTGAACCAAACTGACATTGTGTAACAAAGAGTAAACCAAATTGACATTGTGTCACGTAAATTGAACCAAATTGACTTCATGCAATAAAACGGGTGTATCAAAAAAATAGGACTCTCTTTCAGCATGGATTAAATCCTTATTAGAACCGCTAAACCATGACCAATTTAATTTCATTGTAAAGTACAACTAATAATGTTACAATCCTGAAAATCTGAGATTAATCCAATGAAAAATAAGACCATTAGCTTAATTTGCGTAAATGCATTCATAATTATTGTAAATCATTTATCAATTACAAAGATTAGTTTCGTATTCCTCTTTTTTTCTGGCACAAATCATTAATAATCCACAAATTTGATGCTTGGATATTTCTGTGCAATGTTCAATGTTGCTCAGTGTTCTCATATGTAGGAAAATTGTGGTAGGAAAGCACCAATCATATAGTGCGTATATTCTAATAATTGATTGAGAAAGACATTTAGACTTGTAAGTCAACTTTAATTTCTGCCATATTATGGTTAATTATTATATTATGGTTATTATGCTTAAAGCATGATAAGAATAAGAATAATTTAGCATAATAAGAATTCAAATGATTTCCCTTTTAATTAGCCTTTTAAGTATGTAATCTTCCACTGTCATGTTACTCTACCTTTACTGTGTGAATTACCATTGTACATGCTACAAAATAGGCGGACTTACATAATTGGTCACACTTTCCTTAATCGATGATGGATTTTTCTCATCTTTTCCGAGGATTTTAACTTTAATAGTTGTACTTTACAATGTCTATGTGACACAATGTCAATTATGTCAATAAATAAAACATATTTATGTTGTATATTTAGACCCATTTTGTACGATCCTTTTTACCCAAAAAGTTACAAAATGTCCTTATATTTTGTTTATGTGACACAATGTCATTTTGGTTCAGTTTATGTGACACAGCGTTAATTCACTTTAATTTATGTGACACAGCGTCAATTTGGTTCACTATGTGACACAATGTCAATTTGGTTAATTTTGTGTGACACAGTGTCAATTTGGTTCACTTTATGTGGCACAATATTGCTGTGATTTTGTGATCAATTCTTGCGACACAAAGTCACTTTATAAGCCTATGAAATCACTTTATTTCACACAATGTCAATTCGGTTCACTCTATGTGCCACAATATTGCCCTTGACATAACAGGAGCTTTCGACAAAGTATGGCACAATGGACTCTGCTCAAAACTGCTTATTTGATAGATCCCGAATGTCGTCATGTCGGGACAAGCATCCAGCACTGCGTCCAGAAGCTTCATTCATACAGAGTGGAACAGTCTTCCAAACAATGTTGTTGGCAACATCCTAGAGGAAGGAATCAAGTCTTTTAAGTGTCGTGTGAACAGTCACCTTCTCTACAACTCTTCAGAGTTTGTTGTCTAGGCTCTTTGGATGTCTATGACCTTTTGATATTTTTTCTTCTTCTTTAATTTCTAATTTTGATGTTGTTCTCTACGGTATATGTTTGGGCTTTTATCTTATTCCCGTGCCACTATCCTCAATGGCTTTTTAACCCTGGCCATTTTGTGGTTACCAGTTAGATTTGTAATCAACCTGTTCATTAACTTTGTTGATATCTGTCGGGCTATTGTTCACACTTGCTCTTTACATACAAACAAATATCCATTTGGTTCACTTTATGAAACACAATGTCAATTGGGTTCTCTCTAAGTGACACAATGTCAATTTGGTTTTCATAATGAGACACAATGTCAATTTGGATCACTTTACGTGGCATGATGTCACTATTTTATGAACAACTTTTGTGACATAAAGTCACTTTATAAGCCTATACAATCAGTTAATTTGATACAATGTCAATTTGGTTCAATCTATGTGACACAATGTCAATTTGGTTAACTTTATGTGGCATGGTGTCAATTCGGTTTTCTTTATGAGACACAATGTCAATTTGGTTCACTTTATGAGACTCTGTCAATTTTGTTCACTTTATGTATCATGTCAATTTGGTTTTCTTTTTATGACAAATTGTGAATTTGGTTCAATTTATGTGACACAGTCAACTTTATGTGGCATGAAAAATTTATGAACATAAAGTCACTTTATAGGCCTATATAATCAGTTTATTTGACACAATGTCAATTTGGTTCACTCTATGTGACACAATGTCAATTTGGTTCACTTTATGTGGCATGGTGTCAATTTGGTTCACTTCGTATGCCATAATGTCAATTTGGTGCAATTTATGAGACACAATGTCAATTTGGTTCACTGTAAATGTTACACAATGTCAATTTGGTTCACTTTATGTGGCACAATGTCAATTTGGTTCATTTTATGTGACACAGCATCAATTTGGTTCACTTTATGAGACACAATGTAAACTTGGTGCACTTTATGACACACAATGTCAAATTGGTTCACTGTAAATGTATGCAACACAATGTCAATTTGGTTCACTCTATGCGACACAATGTCAATTTGGTTCACTTGATGAGACTCTGTCAATTTGGTTCACTTCATGTGGCATGATGTCAATTTGGTGTACCATTTGTGACAAATTGTGAATTTGGTTCAATTTATGTGACACAGTCAATTTGGTTCACTTTATGAGCCACAATATCAATTGGTTCACTCTTTGTTACACAATGGCAATCTGGTTCACTTTATGTGGCATGATGTCAATTTGGTTCACACTATGTGACACAATGTCAATTTGGTTCACTCTATGTGACACAATGTCATTTTAGTTCACTTTGTGTGACACAATGTCAATTTGGTTCACTCTATGGGACACAATATCAATTTGGTTCACTTTATGAGACACTGTCAATTTGGTTCACTTTATGTGGCATGATGGAAATTTGATTCACTTTATGTGACACAATGTCAATTTGGTTCACTCTATGGGACACAATATCAATTTGGTTCACTTTATGAGACACTGTCAATTTGGTTCACTTTATGTGGCATGATGGAAATTTGATTCACTTTATGTGACACAATGTCAATTTGGTTCACTCTATGGGACATGTCAATTTGGTTAACTTTATGAGACACTGTCAATTTGGTTCACTTGATGAGGCACAATGTCAATTTGGTTCACTTTATGTGGCATGGTGTCAATTTGGTTCACTTTATGTGACATGGTGTCAATTTGGTTCACTTTATGTGACATAATGTCAATTTGGTTCACTTTATGTGACACTGTCAATTTGGTATACTTTATGTGGCAATGTCAATTTGATTCACTTTTTGTGGCACAATGTCAATTTGATTCACTTTATGAGACATAGTGTCAATTTGGTTCACTCTATGCGACACAATGTCCATTTGGTTTACTCTATGCGACACAATGTCAATTTGGTTAACTTTATGAGACACTGTCAATTTGGTTTACTTTATGTTGCACAATGTCAATTGGTTTGCTATGTTGCACAATGTCAATTGGTTCGCTATGCGACAATCTAATTTTGGTTTACGTGACATGTTTATTTGGTTCACTTTATGTGACACAATGTCGATTTGGTTCACTCTATGCGACACAGCGTCAATTTGGTTCACTTTATGAGACACTGTCAATTTGGTTCACTTTATGTGGCACAATGTCATTTTGGTTTATTTTATGTCATACAATGCCAGTTTGGTTCAATTTATGTGACACAATATCACTATAAGCCTATGAAATCACTTTATTTGAAACAATATCATATGGCATCTCCAGAAAAGGTTTTCACAGAAAAGTGCAAACGGTAGACGGTACTTAGACCAATTTACTATGAATTTGTAGCTGGGATTCAAAGCTACAGTTTTGGAATATTTCATACGACTGGCTTATATAATAGCAAAGTTATGAGGTAGGAGGTAGAACTTATTGAATGACCGTCGTATTTCTCAGTGATTCCAAATATGGTAAAGAAATTGAACTATTTTGACATTTTTGAGACATTTTGTGATTTTTTGGAAGGTCGTCTGCAGACGCCTGCCGCATGGTAAGTGATAATGTAAGGAGGTAAGTAAAGTCTCTAAGGATTATTCAGCAGCAGCAGCAAACAAAAAACCTGTATACATTGTATACCCCTCCTCATTGGTCCCAGGTGCAAGTGAATGGGAAACACCCCCTTATGGCTTTTGGAGGGAGACAAAAGGAGACCCCTGTAATCTCACCAATGCTGACCGGAAAAAGTCTTACTCAAAACTGGGATTGTGGCCTTATGCAATTATGTTATGGGCCCTTCACATGTATCCGTGTGAGCTGGGCGGCCCCTTACCGTGTGAAAAATGGGTGCAGACGGCAGCACACACGGTGGGCCGTTTCCCGTCCGTTGAACACGTTCAGGGGACTTTGCAGGCCACAGGAGTTTTGCTCAAAACTCCTGGCGGGTGAGTAAAAGCGGCGGCGAACGATGAGAGCCCGGTATGAGGACGATATGAGGACGGCGCACCCGTTTGCAGGACGGTGGTGGACGTCGACCATCTCAGCGACGGGCTGCGAACGGGCGCATGCCGCCTGGTTAACCGTTCGCGGAACGGACTCTCACACAAATTCCTGACACGGATGTCCAGCAAAGTCCCCTGAACGTGTTCAACGGACGGGAAACGCCCCACCGTGTGTCCTCACCTTGTGCCGCCGTCTGCACCAATTTGTCACACGGTAAGGGCCGGCCAGCTCACACGGATACATGTGACTAATACAGAGATTACCGGAATGTGAGTAAAGCGGCGAGCTTGAGCACTCAGCTTATAAAGGGCGGTTTGATGACGTTATCAGGGCGGTTTGATGACGTTATCAAGGCGGTTCGGTCATTACCCAGGCGTTCTGACCGGTGAGGAGGTGGTATGAGCCCGGTTCCAGGCCGATGAGGACCCGGTATAGAACGGTATGAACCCGGTGACAAAAAAATTCAATGCGGCCATTTACATTTTTTGCTCGGATACATGTGAAGGGCCCATTACATCAAAGACATAGAATATCTTTGGTTACATGATGTGCATGAAAACTATCAAGAGATAAATGTTGAGTTGATGATAATACCATATATACCCAATTATACATATTTGAGGTTTTAGGGTACAGGTTGTGTTACAAGGAAATGATGGGTACAAATCAACAACATCCCCTTATCCATTTACAGATAAGACACATGATTTTGTATAACCAAAAAACATGAAAAGGGAAACCATATTCAAATCCCCTTTTATCATATATTGGGGGGGGGGGGGGGGGGTACTCAAATGATTTTTGATGGGATTTGCCGCTGGAGGTTTGAAATGCGGTCGCTCTTCTATTAGTTGCGTTGTTACCTTAAAATTGCTGATTTGACTGTATGTTTGAGATGCGACCCACGTTAAGGGTTTCCAAGCACAAACATAGTGAATCTTTGCATAAAAGAGACCCATCAGAGCGGCAGATGCCTGTGGTAAAGTTTGCTTAATAAGCAATCCACAAGCAATCGGCTAACAATCATAATCTTTTAAGCCATCCTGTTAATAATTATTGTTTTTTAAGCAATCCTGTTAGCAATCGTTGCTTTATAAGGAATCCTGTTAACAATCATACAGAAAATTAAGAATCATGCATAACAATCCTACAAAATTAAGGCATCATTTTAGCAATCACTTTTACTGCAAGCTATCACACTATAAGCAATCACACTAAGCCATCACTCTACCTAAACAATCATGGCAATAAGCAATCAACTCAACTCTGAGCTAGCAATCCTCCACCATAAGCAATCTTACCAGGCCTTGTCCTTTAACCTTAAAGATCACATGATCAACACCAACTGCTACTTTCAAATTTGCTGTTTTCTGGATAGCTGCATGCAGTGATCATATAGCATGCAGTTATGGTGTGGAGCAGTGAATATTTTGGTTTCTTAATAAGCATGATAAGGTATTTGGCATTGTTATGTGAATTGTGAATGTCTACAGAAGATTATGTACAATGTTACTATTGAATTGCACTAAGTAGATGGCTGACATGTCTTAAATATATATTTAGTAAGCTTAATAAGCTTACATATATTATATGGATAGACTGTCATATTATTTGCAAGCCTCTGACAATTTGCATTTAAAATACTTCAGTGTTTTAATCAGTCAGGGCTGTCTCTAAGAAGTTAGACATATATCACCAAGCCATGTGCACGATCAAAATATGGATTTTTCGTATTGGTATGGTGGAATTATAGGTCTTATGGTATTGAACATATTGAAATGCATTTTTAAAATAAAAAAACATTTGTATTGTGGGCTATTTTGCCCATTTCTAAGAATAAAATATGTTAAAATATGCCCTGTTAATTACCGACTCAAAAGTGTAAAAGATAGAGGACTTGAGTGTTGCAAGTACATATTATCTTTTTTTACTGACAGGTAATGTCAACTTGTCAACATCATTTTGTATCTTATTTTTAGCTCTGACAACACTGGAAGTTTTATAATATTAAAAATATAGGTCTTTTACCCAAATTTAGCACGCAATAAAATCAATTTATTAGAACTGCTTGAGAGAACTAGCTGAACTGCTTGGGCAATTATTTAGGGATAAGACAGTGTTGCCATGAAAGTAGTACGATTTTTCTGAAAAAGACAAATACTGAAATTTAAAAACCTTTGGTTTTCTGGAAGTTTGGCAACACTTAAAACTTTACACACTGATTTCTATCCAAATATGAGTCATTTATTGTAAAAAAAGTGTATACGCAAACTGTTCACTCATAAAACATGCTTAATCTGTGGCGTTTAGATTCATCCTTTTTTCTTCACAAATAGTTCTGGCAACACTGTCTTTTCCCTATACAATTGCCCTAGCAGTTATTTCCAGAATTGAAAAGTCATACGACTTTGATATTCAAAACCAACAAAAAAGAAATTTGGGTAAAATACACATATTTTTATTAATATTAGAAAACTACAAG
Organism: Ophiura sarsii; assembly: GCA_035610835.1. NCBI lineage: Eukaryota > Metazoa > Echinodermata > Ophiuroidea > Amphilepidida > Ophiuridae > Ophiura > Ophiura sarsii. Next base: position 68,887,268 of record CM069453.1, on the reverse strand, counting down.
TGTTGCCAGAGCCAAAAATAGGATCCAAAAGAAAGTTGACGAGTTGGCATTGCCTGTCAGTAAAGAAGAAAGATACCTTACAACACTAAATCCTTTATTTAATATCGTTAACACTTTTGGGTCAGTGGAAAAGGGCATATTTGAACATTTGTCTTTCTTAGAAAAGGGCAAAATAGCCCAACATGGCCCAAAATACAAATTGGCGTTGCCATGGCAACAAAGGTTTTTTGAATTTTTAAAATGCTTTTCAACATGTTATACCATAAGACCAGACCCTCCACAATACCAAATCCAAGGAAAATCCATATTTTGATCATGCACGTGACTTTTAAATGATATCTGTCTTAAGGCAATTTTGAGTTTAAATTTTGAGTTTCCATAAATGTTCTTTGCCCTGCGGTCTGCGCGCGCATCCTTTTTTTTGTTTAGAACCTGTGCTTTTAAAACTCGCACCAAAGCATTATAAAGCCCAATACGGCATAGTGGACAGTGTTGTGGTCATATGCTGTTCCCTCAAGAGTGTATCGGACAGTACGTCCCTTAAGTCATACATGGAGGCAAGAAAATCGGATGTTTTAAATATTTGTTGGTCTCAGCATGTGGTGCAGATTGAGGATGATCATTGAACTGCTTAATCTACGTGCATATGTGATATCAACAATTTAAGCTCGCTTTTTGTTGTATATTTTTTGAGTCGTAATCTGCTTGAAATTGCACGCTTAATGTGACAATTATAATTAAAGGTATGTATGCAAACAAACCAAGATTGATGTAATGTAGAGATACCTACCAAGGCAAACATATCAGGAAAAAGACACCATAAAGCCATGTATAACGTGCGTTCCTCTATCTATAAGCAATTGTATAAATTTATATTGCTCGTGATATGACCGATGCAATCGATTCCTTAAATTAAGCAATCATTGCCGTATATGATGCCTTAATTTAAGCAATCGATGCCTTACATGAAGTCTTGCATTAAGCAATCGATGCCTCACATGAAAGCAATCGATGCCTTATCCTTAAGATTGTTAAGCTCATTTAAATATTTCGGGCCGTATGATGCCTTACCTATTGCTTATAAGCAATCGCGACAATATAAGCCATCGATTGCTTAATATAACCAATCATAAAAGCAATCGATTGCTTAATATAAGCAATCATAAAAGCAATCAATTGCTTGATATAATGATGCCTTAATATAAGGCATCATATAATACATTGATTGCTTAATAAGCAATCGATTGCTTAGCCCATTTAAATATTATGGGCCGTATGATGCCTTACCGATTGCTTATAAGCAATCGGTATAAGCAATCGGTATGAACAAGGCATTGATGCTTTAGTGATGCCTAAGGTGTTGCTTAGTGATTGCTTGTTTTTTTTGGTAAGGGCCCCTCCCCCAAATTATATGATATGAAATCATGTTTATGACTGATCATTGCGCTTGCGCGTCACAAATAAATATTTATTGTTGGGAGGGGATTTTGCAACCAGTGGCAACAGATTGTCATTTCAGGCAAGGTCAGTCGCTGTCATTTTGTCATCTTCTCTCATTTATATAAACTCTTCGGTGATTGTTTATAATACGAGCTCAGTGTTAGGCAAAAAAAAAAAAAAGTTGACTTGCCCTTTCAGGGTCAAAGTCAGGGTCGGACGGTCGGATTTGTTTGTCTTCTTTTTTCCCCAATTTTTTTGAAAATTTACTGCACAAAAACACGTTTTAAAGTTGTTTTTTTGATTTTTGTTGATTTTTTTAAAATTTATTTTTAAACAAGCAGATACTACTCAAAAACACGTTTTCATCTTTCTTTATTGTTATGTGCTTCTTTCAATTTTTTTTTTCAATTTTTTTTCAATCTTTTAAGAAGAAAAAATTTCCGAACATTCGGGTCGGTCGGAAAGGGCAGGTCAACATGTTTTTTGTGGCCTTATTTGTAAGCCAACCAGACATGTGTTAGAATGTAGTGGCTGAATTTGGATTGAAGTGTTGACTGTAATGTGCTATTAATTTGATCTTCAGGGGTCAGACCAGTTGAAGTGTACTGATAATTTGATCTCCAGGGGTCAGACCAGTTGAAGTGTGCTAATAATTTGATCTTCAGGGGTCAGACCAGACCGAGATTACATTAATTTGTCCTTCAGCAGGGAGATCACTTGACTGAAGTGTGCTGATGATTTGACCTTCATTAGGTAGACCAGTTGATTTTCATTAGGTAGACCAGTTGACAAAAGTGTGATATAAATTTGACCTTCAACAGGTAGACCAGATGAATGAAGCGTGCATTTAATTTGACCTTCAACAGGTAGACCAGATGACAGAGATGTGATATTAATTTGACCTTCAACAGGTAGACCAGTTGACTGAATAAGTGTGCTATTAATTTTGACCTTCATCAGGTAGACCAGTTGAGTAAAACGCACATTTAATTTGAACAGGTAGACCAGTTGAGTGAAATGTGATATTAATTTGACCTTCAACAGGTAGATCAGATGACAGAGATGTGATATTAATTTGACCTTCAACAGGTAGACCAGTTGACTGAAGTTAAAACTAATGTCGGTCGTTGGTGGCTAACTGTACACTGACGTCAGCTGATTGAGCCGGCCATCTTCCATAGTATGCGCCGCTTCGGTCTCTGACATCATTGTATGCCAGGAGCGATTGATTCCAGTTTTTACTGAAGAGTGCTATGAATTTGACCTTCAACGGATAGACCAGTTATCTGAAGTGTGCTATGAATTCAACATTCAATATGATGTATATTTATCCCACGTTCTATATGAAAGAGACATATAATACATTCCAATTTATACTCATTTTTAATATTAAAAAATATTGATGGTATATTAATTATCATACATAGCAATTCATTAAAAGATAACATGATATTATGATGTTTTGTATACATGTTGAAGTCTTTTTAAAGAACAGTATAGTGTTGATTAAGCAAACACACATTTAGTTGTGAACCCTCATGGCGGCATCAAGGCACCATATCACATTTTCTCAAGTTTTATTAAGATCATTTGAAATCCCTACATGGGATGAACAAGGATACAAAGAAACCTAACAAATTAACATACAATACATGGTTCTCTAATATTGTTACAAAAACGGTAATAATGTATTTGGTAAAAGCATCAATGTTTTTCATTTTTATCTGAAGCAGGACAGTTGAACTTCTATCAACAGAAACCGGGTTTCAGTTTTCCTACTGCCTGTTTCAACACAGCCTCATACTGGCGTGTGATGCTGTACTATACCGAGCAATAGCGATTAATCCTCCAGGGAGGGAGTCCTCCATTTTGTCAAAAGTTGGGTTTTTCACATATATGTGGGTTTTTCACATGAATTTGATACTTTGTTTATTAATTTCGGTGTAGATCACGTCAAAATTAACCAAATTCATCTAAATGGTCACAGATGATTTCTGTTTACCATGAATAACAATGAAGACCACCTGTGACTTATTATCTGAAACAAAGTCATGACCTCTCTGATTCAATTGGTGGTGATCTTTAATTAAGATACAAAAAAAGGTGAAGAGGCCTTCAGAAATACTGAGAAAATGTCAATTATTTTCATTTCTACTGATTTTTGAAGGTATCATTACATTATAGTCTAATCAGTTCCAAATTGGCAAAAAATATTCGGTTCTTATCTCTCCGCGCGCGCAAAAGTAATGCATGCGTATGCACGCGATTACCCGTACGCACGAGAATTTGGTTGCATGCAATGCACGCATCACAGATATGATGCACAGTGCGCTTGTTGCCTTCATTCACGCCTGTGTCATTCTGTATTCATTCATTGCTGTAAGGAGGCTTCGCCAATATAGAACTGATCAGACTATAGTGTCACAAACCTAGCCGATGAATTTATTTCACCAACTAAGAATGTTAAAAGGTAAAACTGAAGGACCAGAGTAAATTAAACGTCAAAAACAAAACTCAAAGATGTAACCCTTTTTTTAGGCTGCTACAACAATATTTAATATCAACAAAAGCTTGCACTAGATAAATTATTTGAATTAAAGTCAATATCAACAATTAAAGGTATGAAATATTAAACTTGAATCAATAAACAATGAAATATTTATCAATGAATGATAGAAACTGAAATGTTCCTAATTAAAATGTGAAACTAGAAAAGAACCTGAAGTCGTCAATTACAAATAAACAATCGGTGGTCGAAACAGGAATAATATGGTTGAATCGTAAGCACTCAAGTTAAATGCTTACTTTAAAAATAAATGGATTTAACCAAAGTAAACACCACTTCGAAAACCGAATGAGAATTATAACAAATCAATTGAATACCAATCAATCAACCAAGCAAGAAAATTAAAGCTTGTAATAAAATATTGATTGAAAATATGAATGGAGTAACAGACGCAGAACTGAACACTATTGATCCAAGATAAGAAGAGCTTATAAAACACAATGGTTATATTTTTACCGAGATATCGAGGGTGAAATAACAATAAAGACGGGACCAGAGGGAATAACTAAATGTTAATATAAAAATGTGAAATCAAGATGGCGACCAAAATATAACTCTGAACTTGACCCTGAGGTCAAAGGTGAAATTTATGGCGGGGAAAAATTGGATGTGATAATTTGAAATGATGTAAGATGAACAATAAACGGCCTAATAATAAATACGGCTTTAGAATAAACACAGCCTTACAGGGATACAAAACAAACGTGAATTAGGGAATTATTTTATAAGCTCTTCACGACTTCAAGTTCAAGTTTTAAACATGAAATGGCAACTAAATTAATACACACGCTCCGTAAAAATAAGTGTACGAGTGTCCATACTTTTAGAGACTTGCAAACATAATCTAAATCTAAATTGATCAGTCCAATGTAAATGTTAATTGACTGAGATAAATTATGAACAAATCGGGCTCAACAAGAGATTGGTCTTTTACAAAAATATATACACACAAAATTATAGACCTATTTATTGATAGGCCTGAATCACCTCAAAAGGGGACCTTGACACTATAATATTAATTATCACTCACATATCTTCATTTTCGTTCACAAAGAAACAATCCATACGGTCATGTTGAATCCGAGTAAAAAAATATATATCATGGGCGCATCGAGATCGTCGACAAGCGTAGAATTTGTAGTCACCAGATGATATTTTACCAGAAAGATGACTATTATTTTTATATCGAAAATAATATCAAAAACTGCCAGGCGAGCATGAGGGAGATGACTATTATTTTTATATCGAAAATAATATCAAAAACGGGACATCAGCAACAAAACGCCAAACGAAAAACGGAGCAGTGGTCACTTCAGTGCAACATGGAACTCTGACAAAATTTGGCTCAATCTTTTTGTTCATAAGAAAAATAAATAATTCATGTCCAAAACTTTCGCGCCAGAGATTAGTGTCCTCAAATATGAATTTCAAAGCGTGGGGACAAAGATAATTTGCATACTCCAATGTATTACTACAAAACACAACATTTATTATTCACAATCCCAGAGGATTGACAGCAGTCCAGATCCAACACGTCTGTAAGTTCCAGACACTGATCGGGGTATAACACGGAACGAATAAAGAAGGAACTCATCTAAAAGCGTGAGAGACAACGATTATCGCAATGCACTCGCTATGGGGGAAGTCCTTCGTTACACGCTCGGTTTGACACGCTCGGGACGTAAACACAACGCAAGCACAATGCTTCGCCCTTTAGGGTCTTATATAACACAAATTACAAATACAAGTTATAGTCCGGGGACTCGGAGTAAGTTCAAAAAAGTGAAATAATGAATGTATTGGACAATAAAAATTAGGATGCCAATTTGTAGGCATAATTCCAAAAGTACCAAATCTACGGCGTGACAATAGAGGGGTTTTACATATATCATCTATCTAAACAGAGTAACGATCTTTAATTTCATATTTGTTGAGAAATCTCCTGGATCTCTCAACGCTTCTTTAACAAGCTATGTGGAAACATACCAATATGATGCGGTTTCAGTTTCTGTTAACCAGCATCACCTAACTGTGATCGCCGGTACCAGTGTAATTAATTTTAATTTCATATACATAATTGTGGTTGTGACACACAACACTTTCACCATTAGTAAATCATATAATTTTTATTATGAAAACAAAACATTTGCAACTACAATAGTTAATCAAGATTACATGATTTGAATATTATACGGGGAAGAAGAAGACAAGTAAATTTACTCCATATTTATTTTGCAACAGTCTGTTTCGCCCAAAGGCTCATCAGGTGATTTGCATATTATATGTAAATCAAGGCCATCACTTTTCATAATTGTGGTTATGATTGGCAACACTTTCACATTCGAAAATATCATGGCATTAACTATTCATATTAAGTAATATCTTTTATCCAAATAGTACATATTGTCATTAGTAAAACAATAATAATGGATATCAATTACGTGACCTAGCGAATAGGACGAACAGTTAACAACGGATTTAATTCAAAAAATGTTACTAACACTGGATTTGGTTATCCAACTCCAGCGGTTTTTGGATGAAATAATTTAGTTCCAACGTGCGTGAATTTTCTGGGGTCATAAAATCAAAATTCATTTTTACATTGAAACCAACAGAGATTCAAAATGTACATCCATTCATGTCCACCATTGTCTGCTCGTCGCGCGGGTTGATTATAATAATAATAATAATAATAATGGCAGCTTATAATGCGCCAACATTCAACAAAATTGTTCCTCCAGGCGCATCGACACAACATTGCAAAACAAAATTAGTACAAAAATCTGAATGAAGGAAAACCGTCATCACTTCAACACAACAACAACAAAAATGGTAGCGTTGACATGGTTGAACTAATGACAATCCCCACTCACAATGTGAACAACGCCACAAATAATAACATACACATCAAGAACATAAAAATTCACAAAAACATTAATCAAAGAAATCACTCTCAGATTTCATAATTAAAGTCTTTAACCCTTTGAACCCGGAGTTATTATTAGGGTTCGGTACACCCACCCTGACTTCTCAGGGATAAAATGCTAAATATAGTACACCTATAACATCGGTTATATATGTTACCGATGATAGAGGGCAGTATGCCATTATACTACACGTATAACGTAACCTATTTATAACATAAAAACGTCCGTTTTATCGCCAAAATTGCCAATCATGACCGTAAAACAATGCATCCCTGTCTACCTAAGAATCATCCGCGCAATAATTGGGTTGCATATTATCCAATTTCTTGCTATTTTGGACAGTTTTCTTCAGCTAAATGACAGCAAAACACAACGTAAGCCTTGCGAAACAATGTATTTCACAATGGGTAAACATCATATGACTTCCAAGTCACATGACCACTCAGTCATATGATCAACGTGTCACCTGTTCGCTCAGGTCGATTTTTCAACCTATTGGGTTATATACAACGTTATCGGGTTCAAAGGGTTAACAATGTTTTGAATGAATCCACAGATTCTGCAGTTTTTACAGACTCCGGAAGCTAATTCCATAAGCGAGGTGTAGCACATAAAAAAGAATGTGATCCACAGGATTTTGCAAATCGCGGTTCAGTGAAAAGTATTTTGCTGTTCGAACGCAATTGTCTATCTTGCTTGTATGGAGTTAGAAGATTTGAGATATACAATGGTGACATATTAATAGTTGATCTATAAACATAAATAAGTATTTTGAAGATAATTCTGTCCTTTTTTGGAAGCCAATGTAGATCTCTTAGAACTGGTGTGATATGCTCAATCCATTTGGTGCGTGTGATAATTCTAGCAGCTATATTTTGTAAGCGACTTAGACGCTTGATCTGGAGATTCGGGAGTCCATAAATCAGAGAATTTCCCATGTCAAGGCGCGATGTAACAAATGCATGGACGAGTTGTTCAGTAGCATCATTTGTGAGGTATTTTCTGATAAGTCCTATGTTACGAAGATGAAAAGAAGATGATTTGCAAATCGCAGAAATATGATGATTGAGTGTCATGTCCATATCAAAATAAGCGCCTAAATTGCGAACTTTACTTGCCGGAACAATAGAAGAATTCCCAATACGTAAATGGGGTATATTTACTTTGTCACGTAGACATTTAGATCCAAATACAATGAATTCGCTTTTGTCATCGTTCAGTTTCAAAAAGTTGTCAGTCATCCACTCACGTATTTCAGTAACACATGATTCCAGCTTATTCAGTGCACAATCAGCATCATTTTGAGTAGGCTTGAAAATGTTATGTTAGGCTTCTGTCGATGTTATCCAAACTGCTTCTCCGATCCAATTTTTGTTTTTGTCAGAGTATTTGTCGAGGATTTTTGCCCCTTTCCAGTCAATTTGAATACGACGACAGGAACCTAACATAATCAACTGCGACGAGGGCATGTTTGATCCACTCATCACAACTTTGCATCCTGGGAACGAGAAAAAACAATTCTCTTTGGAAAAAGAAGGGGATCAAACCGTCTAAAATGTACTGATACATTTAGGTAGCAATATTGTTACAAGTTATTTCAATGTGTCACAAGTCATTTTGCATTGTCCAGTAGCATATCTGGAGTATGAATTCGCATCCTATACCTGATGAACGCATAGCGTGCACATTTTTAAAAACATCTTTATACAAATCTGGTCATCATTAAGGTACTGTTTTTAATGGGCTTCTATAATGATATTCCTGGACTAGGCGTACACATTTTTAGAAACATATTTACTCATATCTGGTCATCAATAAGGTATATTTTGTTTTAAATGGGCTTCTATAATCCTGGACAAATGCGGGCATAGTGCACGATTATTTGCCATTTTTATACTACATTGCCCATCAAGCCAAGCCAGGCGCAAAATTGTCAATATATTGGAATGAAGTATATCCCATATTTCCCCAAATAGGCGCAATTCCCCCAAAGTCAAAGTGTGGGGGGAAGGGGGAGGGGAGGGGGGGGGGGGGGGGGTCACTTTCCCGGTTCTATAATAACCTTGATGAAAGTCACTGAAGTTCAGGCACACTCACACATAAATGATCAAGTGTTTGGATGGTTAAATATGTTCTCTTCTCCATTTTCCATTCCTCATCATCTATCTACAAAATTCTTTTTCTTTTCATACTACTTCCTTCCTACCTGTCGTTTGTCACTTTCCTTTTCTTTTTCTTCCCTTTCCTTCCCTTTATATCTCCCTCACCCTCACCCTTTTCTTCCTTCCTTTCCCTTTCCTTTTCCTTTTTCCTTTCCGGATGAAAAAAGATTTCCTTGTGAGTAGTCTTCTTAACCTCAGCCACTTGTCTTATTTCCTTACACTTTTTATCTTTATCTTCTTTATAATAACCAACCGTCTTGACGACTTGGTTATTAACCTGTAAAGTATTAGAATAAATAACTAAGATTAAACTAATTAAATAATCAACAAATCCAATGAATTCCATAAGATATCAAAAATAAATAATAATAGTAATAAATATGCTCTGAAACTCCAAAACTATAGCTCCTACGTAAAATATTAAAATTAAAATTTGTAAATATAATTTCTTCTCTTTGATTTGAGATATTACACAACCCATGAGGATTGACTAAAATATTTACAGCACTGTCTTTTTGCATTTGGTTCTTCTACCCACAGCCTCGGTTTAGCAAAATGCAGATTATTGATTTACTGGTGTCGACTCCATAGTAATTCATACACTCTTAGTATTGTCAATCCAATCAGAAAGTAAGAATCTAAAATGCCTGGATTGCATTGAAAGTGCCTAATGCACTCCATGTGTGCCCCGTTGAATGCGCGCACCACACGCTTTGTTTTGTTTCGTTGTTCAAACATTGCGGGTTCGCAAGTTTTCACGACGGGTGTTAGCAAACTTTTTAACATATGGTTTTATTTGTTATAGATCAAAATGATGCTAAAATTGTGAAATTTGATTAGTATAGGGTTGTGTATGAATTAGATCGATATATGCGTATGTTTTGTTTCTCGAAAAATTAGAAAAATAATTGCACCTGCGCAAAATGTTGATATGCTCACAATAGCACTCCCCCAGCGGGTTCGTACCATTATTCACACATCAACATCATCGCTTGTGCATTGATTTGTCTAATTTCCTCGAAACAACAGATACGAGGGGGTATCAAACAGTTTTTGAAATCACCCATAAGTGAAGGAGCCAGAAACTTAATTTTGATGTGTGATCCTTCAGACATCTTTACAGAGTCACTGTGCAAAGTTACACATTTCTCCCACTATTATTACCTGTCCACAGACCGCCATTGTAGAGATCCTTAGATTGACCGCCATTGATTGATCCTATTGCCTCAGATTGCATCATTACCAAAACCGCAATATATAGTTTAAAGTTTTGACAGCAGAGGTCAAAGGTCATGTAAGGGTCATTAGAGGTCAATCTGTGTACACCATATGTTACCAATAAGATTATTGTCCCCAAGCATGTTTGTAATGACCTTTGACCACTTTTTGTCAACACTTTAAACTATTTATTGCTGTTTTGGGGAATAACACAATCTGAGGCAATCTGAAGATCAATCAATGGCGGTCAATCTGAGGATCTCTACAATGGCGGTCTGTGGACAGGTAATACATAGTGGGAGAAGTGTGTGATTTTGCACAGTGACTTTGTAAAGATGTCTGAAGGATCACATATAAAAATTAAGTTTCTGGCTCCTTTACTTATGGGTGATTTCAAAAACTTGTTGATACCCCTCGTATGCATTTATTGACCTATAATTAATTCATACATTCTATGTAGTGTTGAACCAATCAGGAAGCAGGAATTACAAATACGCGGAGTGCATTGAAAGTGTCCACCTGCACTCCGCGTGTGCGCCGTTCAAATCACGCAGTGCGCGTTTTGTTTTGAGTCGTTGTTCAAGATTCGCGGGTTCGCCGATTTTCACTGCGGGTGTTAGCAAACTTGTTAAAGTGTTTTTAGTCGTTTTACATAGATCAAAATTATGCTTAAATTGTGATTTTTATTTGTATAGTGTCGTGTATGAATTAGGTCAATGCATGCGTATGTTTCGCGCGTGCATTGATTTGTCTAATTTCTCTCGAAACAGAACATACGCATTTATTGACATATAATCAATGCAGCCCATACACATACCATACATACCATTCACACTATCAAAACCAACTAATAAAGTTGCACTGTGTCTCATTCTTTTCAAGGTAGCGTTCTTAATTGTTAACCGATTTTCGTGAACAATATCTCCAATTAATTTTGTTATTTATATTTTTAAGTTGGAACAATATTGTTAGAGATATGAGCAGATTTATTACCTGATAAGTTATTTTTTCTGAGGACTGTATATTATGAGACCATATAGTGTGTTCAAAATCCAAGTGCGAAAATGTGAACTGTATATACACTCGTCAAAAGAAGTGCCTTGCCACTCATTGAAGTTCAAATATTTCACATAAATATTTAATATAAATTAAACAATTGCATGTCAAAATAAGCAGACAATAATTCTCTATCATGTCTGTATGAAATTAAGATGTACGCATTCATGCATGGCTGAGCACATTCATTAAGCAATGGTAAGGTGCGTAAAAGGAAATTGCAAGAAATGAGCATTTACAGTCATTTGAATGGAGGGATTATCCAATTTGTTGCAATCTGCTTGCCATTGTCAAGTGAATGGGATCTGCCATGCATGAGTGATCATGTCTAAATTCCATGTTAAGCTGTTAGAGGATTACTTTCTGCTTATTTTGATATACAATTATATATATAATATATATAATATATATATATATTCTATATATAATATAATTATATATATTCTATTAAATATTAATTTAATTTAAGTGGCAAGGAACTTCTTTTGACGAGTGTATAAGGCCAGGCATACCTTTTAATTTGTTTGTGTGTTTTGTGTGGGGGTGTGTGTGTATGGAGGGTGGGGGTGCTTTGTTGTTGTTGTTTTTTGGGGTTTTTTTTCTTTTTTTGGGGTGGGGGTCTTTAAAAAAATTAAAAATTCAGGAAGACCATGATCCGACAAGATGTAAGGATTGTGTAAAGATTCATTACCATAAAGTCCATAAACCATAATCATGTTTAACTTATATTTTCATTATATGAGAAAGAAAATCCAAATTGTTTTCGAAAATTTATCTCAAATTACCTGATTCATCAGTGTATCCAGGTTGTCCTCATGTGCTCTGGCAAGAAACGCTCTCATAATGGCGTTCACAAACCATGAACCGGTTACTTTATGACGCCAGGACAAATAACCTGCACATTATGGACAAATCAAACATTGATGTAAACATTAATTTTATTCAACAAGTTTAAGGCTATCACTAATTTGATAATTGGCTCTTTGATCATCAACACTTTTAACTTTAATTGCTTCCCTTGGTCTAACTTTGCCTACTTTATAAAAGAATTTATGGTGGTTCCAATATAATCAAGTTTCATATTATATTAATGATTTAAACTTATATTGTCAACCTCAATATTAAGTTAAGAATTAGTAATATTCATAATAAAACTAGATCTAGTTCTGGTCAAAGACCAAGACACCTTATTTTGTTGTTGTGACGTGGTCTTCTTGTCTTATCAAAAGACATGAGATGCAACAAATCCGACCAAAATCGGAGCACGTCTTAAATTTTACTCTTGTATAGGTCAACAACCAATGTTGACCCTTCATGACCTTTGACCCTGCAGTCATGATTTGACTTTGTTGTTGTCTTATCAAAAGACATAAAATGCAACAAGTCTGATGAAAATCAGAGCATGCCTTGAATTTGACCCCAAGGTCATGCATGATTGACTTTTTTTCTTGTCTTATAAAAGGACCTAATATGCAACAAGTTCGATCAAAACTGGAGCATGCCTGACATTTGCCCCTGTATAGGCATATGTGCCTTAAATCTATGACTGTAGAAACAAGTCCGGTCCAAATCGATGCATGAAGTATTAAATTTTACTCCTGTATTATAGTTCAATGACCCCTATTGACCCCATATGACATGTCAATTTTAATCGCAGAAGACCCTATATGTGCAGTGTTGATAGATAACTGAAGGAGTACTGCAAGCAAGCGCTTCAGGCGAAGATCCCTGTGCATAGCGATTGCATGGGCAGATGGGCAGGACTCGGAGGCATTGGACAGACCGAATCGCCAAAAATAGTATTTAGAGGCATCAAGTCCGTTCCAAATCGGAGCATGTCTTAAATTTTACCCTTGTGTTGATCAATGACCCCATATGGCATGTCAGTTTTATTCGCTGAAGACCCTTTATGTGCATGGAAGAGCAGCTATTTTTTTATGTCAAATTAAGCCTATTAAACCACATTTTTTACTTGTTTTCAATTTTTTAAAACGCTATTCACATATGAATGATGTAAATATGTTTGGTCGTTGTTGAACGGGGTTCAACAAGGTTTTCGTCGTTGTTTATCTTGAATCGACAACGGTAAGACGGGTTTATTTTGCACATCTTACGTTGTCGATTCAAGATAAACAACTCCGAAACCTTATTGAACCCCTAAATCTCGCCTATTCTGTCATTTATTTATATGGATAACGAAGCAAACAAAATATTAATAATGTTAATGTATAGTCAGGGTTCACTTATTTCAATACACCGGTGCAACATGAAAGGTTATCAGTAAAATCTCAAACAACATTAACATTTTTTCATTTTGTTGTGATTTTCATTTTGGATAACATAGAGAACTAATTAGGCTTTTGCACACAAATTGTTATGCTTTAGTTTGAAGAAACACAAGAGGTGATGTGGTGTTGACAACTTTCCTATATATGACATCAGTGAGGACACACTATACATAAATTTAATGGTTTTTTTGCACTTAAAATCATAAGACAGTTGCTGTTTCGATATACACTGTTGTAATGAAACCGCACATGTGCAGTTGGGATGTCAATTTACACAGTAAGTATTATGAAATAAAATGCAATTTTTACCCCTGGGTGACCTTTGACCACAAACTGTGAAGACCCTATATGAAGGTCAGGGTAGGGGTCCTGCAATTGTAGCATGTTATCTGTAGGAGGAGAATCATTTTGAAGATGGGTTTGCCAGAAGATGAAGATTTAGAAAGAAATTAGTACAGATACAAGACCTTGATTTTTGAAAAAAAATCAAGGTAATAGATACAAATTGAGGGGGTTGCACCAACAAAGCCATGTTGCACCAACAAAGCCACCCCACCTTAATTTTGAAGGATTCCTACCATTATACATGCGCATGATGATGATGTTTAGATGTTCAAAGATCAATGGTGCGATTAAGACCTTGTGTGACATTATGATACTCTGTCTTAAACAAAAGAATTCCCTTCCGTGGACTTTGTTACTCCTACTTGATAGAGCAATTAACTATTTGAGTTAATATTGTAATCAATTAAAGCCTAAAGGGGACAAATTAGAGGGAAATAATTAAAAATCTTTATGGCTAAATGCCATCTTCTTATGGCTACCTACCTTTTGCCGTAGCATTAGCACAGTAGAAATCAGCAGCTTCTGGAACTTTATGACTGACTGTGACTCGGTCATCTGGTTCAACTGGATAAGCGGCAGATTGCATTTTCCCTTTAAAGAACATAAAATATAATTAGTTAATGTTCTGATTGCTGGCCTGGTGATTTTCAACTTGATGTTTTCTATATTTTACATGAACGGTCATCCTTGAAATTGTCGCATTCAAAAGTTTGAGTCGCATAACTTCCATATTTCTTATTTTAGAAGCACAAGGTCACAAGCAATTTGCCCATTGAGTAGTACACAAACTGGCGGTTGGATAACCACCTTTGGCAGTAATTCACCATGCGGCCCATAATATCTAAATGGAATATTTCTGGCCCCTAAGAGTTTACAGACATGAGAAAAATATGGGGATTCTTCTGATATCAAAATATCTTGATGTGAAAAAATAAATAATAGCTAACAAAAATTACCAGAACATACACGTTTAAGAAACAGGTGTCAAATGGTTTCTTACTATTGTTGTGACGTAATTATATAACATGTCATATAGGTTAGACCTGTTAGTTTCCTTGAATTCTGTTTTCTTGTGCTTGGGCAGGTCGGGTCTCCTCGTCTCATAATATGCATTGATAAACACAACAATTAGATTTAGGCCATGTTATGGTGTTGTCAGTTTTTAATGTATGGGCCGTCCCATGGGTCACAAATGTTGGCGCCAATTCAAAATCAAAATAGTATGGTATGGGCAACATCTGGGCAGAATCCAGTTCTTTTGGAACAAAAATATACCTAAGCCCCCACCCCCCAACTAAGCAGGAATAATTATAATTAAACATTGAAACTAATTTGCGCGAAGCGTGCAAAAATTGGCATTTTTAATGCTGAAAAGGTCCAGTTTGACATTAAAATCGAGTCACCTGAATTATGGGGGCGTGACCCACCACCCACGCTTGCACCGTTTATGCTCCTTACCCTTACTCCTCACTCTTCTTCCTCCTTGTATTTCTTCCTTTCTATTTTTTACTCTTTTGTCAATGGGGGGGGGGGGGGGGGGGGGGGCCTGGATAAGCCAGTGGGGTTGGGGGACTTTGAGATTTTTTTTAACACCACCCTTAATTTCGAAGGGAAAATGAATTAAAATTTACAATGGCTGACTGATTTTGTGGGGTGTGTAACAAACTTATTGTCATCAATACTCTCTTTTATCCCCCTCTCTTTTTTCTGGGGACCCGTGGAGGGTGCTTGAGCCCCCAAAGCCCCCCCCCCCCCTCCGGACACGCATCTGATGTCTGTTTCTATGTTTGTTTGTCTGTCGAGGGTGTATGTACATGTTTGCCATCAAATGTGGATGTTTTATGAATGAACACCTACCAACCCTGTACCTGCAATTTGGGACTGTCCGCATTTAGCGGATAATGTGCCATGGACTACAAACAGCTTTAAAAATGCAATTGAGATTCATCCCCAAGGTCATATAGGGTACAGTCCCCAGTTGATATGAAAATCTCATACAAAATTGTGTATCATCAACATCCCCGGTTAAGCGTAGAAAAAAACCACATCCCCGTTTGCTGGTCCAGTATATGGTCCCTGTTTGCCGGCAAGTACACATTATAGTCACATTCAGACTAGGCTGAGTAAGGACGAGTACGGAAGAGTATAGCGGTGGTTTGGAGTAGCAGTCACGTAACTGATGGAGTAGTGACTGTCTGAACGATGATTAGCGTAAGTTACGCCGCCTTAATCCGGTCAATTAAGCGAGGTCAGCGTAGCCCCGCCTGGCGTAAATGGCTGTGTGAACGGTACTTACGCTAATCGCGCGTAAGTGTGACCTTTTACAAGATCGTGACCTTGGTGTGTGATGTGCTACGATATAACGTTTTACAAGCTCGGGACCTTGCTGTGTGTTGTGCCTAAACGGTAGTATAACGAAATGATGTTTTCAAATAAAAATCTCGATACAATAACTGAATTTTCTTTTGAACTTATTTTAATAAATTCAAAAGAAAATTAAAGATGTTGTTTGGGCAGACTATTTGCAGAAGCTTTTTGATGTACAATTTAAAAAACATGATATGATGTGCATAGTCAATTTTTATTTCTATAAATGCGAACAATATAATTATCCTTTTTTCTTCTAAATTTAATTCCAAAATATCAGAACACGCATCAACACAAAACCATTTTCAGTGATATGTGATTTGTAATACAAAGGTTAAAGCAAGGAACGCTGCCTATTTCAACACTTACACCAGCAAAGCTGATAATCGGCGTAAGTTACGCGGCGTAGCGATAGGAGTAAAGCGAGTGTGGACACGCGGTCAGAGTAACGAAACTATTTGTGGAATTTGTATTACTTTTAGCGTAAGTTACACTTTTGAATAACCACTGTGTGAACGTAGCTATAGGGGTGTGACTGTGTCAGGGTGTCGAGGCGGCGGGGGTGTCCGCTCGTCTGTCTGTTTTTGTTGTTTGTTTCTTGTCTGTTTTGTTTTGTTTTATTTTCAACTAAAATCCAAATGAAAGGAAATCCCTTTGTCAGATGGTGATAAATTAGCAGGCCTACGCTGAACTCCAAAAGTAAAAGTGACTTTTACTTAATGACGACGTCAGAATATCATTTCTTATCCGTATGCAGATAAATAATCCCATACGCAGATAATCATGTAAACTGGTATGGTTGATCATTTTGGGTATAAGGTCTCAATTCAAATTCAATGACTATTTTGTACGTTTGGTGATGCAATTTGTTAGCCTTCTCGACGTCATCATATCAACAGTCAACATGATGGGTTTTTTTTGCAAGACCAATATCAGGTATAGATGAAAAACTTATGTTTTTTCCGATCTGACAGTTTCGCTGGTCAGCGAAGATAAAAGTCAACCCTTTAGCCCAGCGCACTGATTTTACAGTGCCAACTTACCTCCTCGGCAAGCTTGGATAAAGAATATTTTCGGCTTTCCAATAAGATGATTGCACGTTTTAAACTTGCTGAAGATCTCATCCAGAGAGACATATTTGCCATCTGTTCCACTCATTTTCCCCTCTTCACCGTGACTCATTAATACAACCACAGATGAGGCGTGTTCCTTGGTAAATCGCTGCACAAATTTATCTATGGTGGTGCCAATTGCCTATAAAAAGAAATAAGAAATCACTATTGATAAAAACAGGTGCAATGGCATGACAATCTAATGAACTACAGACAGGTTGGCCTTGCGCAATCTTATGATTTATTCAGATAGCTTCAAATATTGAATAATGAAATTACTACACAAATAGTTATGGTACTAAATCTCATACGAGGCCTGGTTAAGGCGAATCGTTCAACCGGTGTCACATCTGAAGTCTGACTCTATAGTTAGTATAGACTCCCAGATAAATGCATTGTGGTGTCACATTTGTTTACAAGTCGTTTTATAATTTAATGGTCAAATTACAACGTTTCTGGGTTGGGGAAACATATTGTAACGTGCCGAGCTGGCTGATGGAATTACCTAGAAAATGGTAGCGGGTCTCGATGGCTACAGACAGTGGAGTCCGAGTTTAATTGATGTTGACTTTTACAGTCTCTTAATTTTGTGACCAAATTTAAACCAAGTCCACCTACAATAACAGTTCATTAACATTCGACCTTTCAGTTTCAAGTTAACTTTATTAATGACCCAATTGATCAGTTTACAAGGTTAACTACAATACATAATCAAAAGAGAGAGGCTCTACACTATTGAATTTTTGATATTTGATAGTAAAGGGTTGAATAATCAGCGCAATACGTATATGATAAAATAAAGAAAGTTTATTAGTAGAACCTTGGCCAATTTTTCGTTTGAATTTGAATTTTTTTTCAGTTATTCTGAAAAATTAGTCGAACGTCTCAGGCATAAAACATGCATAATTCCGATATTGTTTTATTTTTTGTACTTAAAATTGTTTATCTTTTCTTTACATTTAGCTGGTTTTGGATTTTGACTTGTCATGCCAGAATACCCAAAAGGTTTTTTTTTCTTCATCATTTGGAACCGGCAGTGTGCGAACGTGTATTGCGCAGTGCACACAGCTCTCTCCGGGGATCATAGACAAATTACTTATGCCGGGGTGGTGTGGGTGCGTCATGAAAGTGAGTAAGTGACACACCTCGGACAAGTGACACACCATTCCCGGGAGTCATATAGTGCATCATACAAGTAACATGTGCATTAAGGCACTGCATAGCACACAATTATTTGTTTCCAATTTGTTTATTATTGAAAATGAAAACATTTGTCATCGGTAAAAGTACTATACATATCATTGCATCTGACATAAACCAAAGCAAACAATAACTAACAAGCGCCTTTTTTAATTACTAGCAATATTGTCTTTACCTATTTAGATTTTTCTTGTTTGTTTCCTTTGTCTAGAAATTTGACTGGAACTACTTATTCCTGAATCAAAAAATTGTCCTTAAAATGCAAATTGTATGGCAATTTGCATCCAAATTATCTTCCATGGGTTGATAATCGACATCCTTTTGGATCATCAATTTGAACAATAATTAACTCATTTGCATCACGTAAGGCCAGGGTTGACAATTGGCATGTCTTCCCTTTAAAAAAACCTGTTTGGGTTGACAAACGGTATCCTTTTGGGGGCTATTATTTTCTTTGGTAGGGGGGGGGGGTCATAGTATTTGTACAGGGAAAATAGGGGGGTCATGATATTAATACCATTGTAATAGGGGGGTCAAAGCAAAACTTTAGTTAAAACACCAAATGTTTTTGTGTGCTTTGCGCGCATTTGCTCTACATAACATTGTAAACAAAATTGGGGCTCAAGCGCACATTTGTTCGACATGTTTCAGCATTGATTGTAACAACAAAATTTGGGCTTGGCCACCCTAATTTTAATAAAATACTGAAGATTGTTGGCGCTTTGCGTGCATTTGTTCTAGTGTAAAACAAAATTTGGGCTTGGCCACCCTAATTTTGTTTTCAACTATTTCCCCAATAAAAAAAATTGACACCCCAATTTGAATATACTCACTACCTGGCACTATATCTAGGGGGTCTATACTAAGTACCTTTGGGTCAGACTTTAAGATGTGCAACACAATTTGCGCAACACAATTTGTATCCAGATCCTAGCCCCTGGACTATTATTAATTAACCCTTTCCTATATCTCAGAAACTGAAAAACTGGAATGGCACAAATAATTGCGTTCTTTTCTTTGACTTTTATGTAAACACAAACAATGTATTTTATTTTACTTCAACGCAACCCCATAACCCCCCCCCCCCCCCCCCCCGCCTTAAATCCTTGACATTCTATCATACCTACCTTAGCAGTTAGGTTCTTGTGTTCCTCAGTATCGTATCCCAGTTGCTTGAATAAATGCACCATGTTTTGGTGATCCACTTCTGAACCTTTTCGTTTATTCTCTTCTTCTTTGAAGTCCAAAATGTTCAGGATAAACGCTAACCCCTTATTTCGACCCAGCATAGACGTATAACACTATTGGAGAAAATCAAAATAACAACCTTTTGATTACTTATTCATTAATTTGTGGCCAAATTGTTCAATTTTGATAGAATTGCTTTACAACAGCTGAAAATGTAATTTAATTTTCCAATCGTGAACTAATTGCTATTTTTAAAACACACTTTTCAGTATTCACCCTTTTAAAGATTCTGAAACGGTTGGTTGCGGTGCTATTATATTAAAACGTTAGTCCAGACAAATGCAGAAATAGACATGATCATGAATATTGACGATCATTTGTGCCATGCTCTATTCATAATATTGTGTGCTTATCACAATAGTAGTATTGCTTTATTCCGTAAATAAAGTTTAACATGGATTAAAATGATGCCCTGGTCATCAGTTCGACCCTCGCTAGTCTAATGGTTGATATACATGGCTTCAAATGCAGAGGTCCAAGGTTCGATTCCCACTAGGACCACATTTTCAACTGAGTTATATATATACTTATGAGCAAATACGATTACTGTAACACTGTAAAAGTTCATGAGTTGTTAATAAAATGCGGCGCCAGCCCGATAGACGGTAATATGTGAAACACAGCGCCTGATACGTGGTATGCACACTTCCTTGCCGACAAAAAATGCAGTAAAAATCTGCGGGTTCTGTGTTGTTGAAGCAATCCCTTTGCTGATTTCACTACGTATAAAACCCATCATAATGTATTATACATGTACATTTGTATGCAAGCTGCGTTGCCGACAGAAAATCGACCAAAAATGAGTAAAAAATATGGGTTTTGACAGTGATTTGCATTGAACTTATTTTATTCATTCAATTTTATAACTCGATTTCTTTTCTTTTCTTTCCCACACTGCGTGAGCAAAGCAATGTTTAATCAAAAAAATGTTTGTTTACCTTTTCCTTGTTCTTTTGGTAATCTGACGGTGGAGGAGCGGTCCGGATATGTTGCAGAAATAAACCACCCGGTTCCGGTTCCAAGAGGTCATCATCTAAAATAGGCAAATTAATGATCGTTATTTTTATGCAATGACATCTCTCATTCAAATCGTTGAACCTAATTCATTATATTGTGGTTTTATGCTAGCTGAATTGCAGACAGGTATCAACAGTGCAAGTCAAAAATAAGTTGACCCGGAAGGATTATATGTCCCCAAAAGACAAAACAAATTTAATGCCCCCCCAAAAGCATGCATTAGGGCATGTTCTTCTACACGTCTAAAAAAGTATCACTGAAATTGATCAGGATTCTGGATTTATTGCTGATTATGTCTGTTTTGATTAAATAACCCATTTTGGATGATGTCCATGGACAGCTAAATCCATTAAAGTCATTCATCCAGATGATATTGTTGGTAACATTTCAGCAGCTGGAATTCAGGCTTTCAAGTGCCGTGTACACGGTCATCTTCTCTCAAACTCTTAACTTGTCATAGCCTTCACACTCTTTTATGACACCCTTCATTCAAGTCCTTTCAACATCCGACTGATACATATAATAGCATGGTGGTCAAGGGTTAAGTGTAGGTTAATGCTTGGTTGGGGAGATGGTGGTCCTGTAAAGCATGTAGCCAGCTGGGCTGGTGATACGGTCATGCCCCAACAGGTGACAACAGGCAGCTCCTGGTAGATTTAGTTCCCAAGTTTGTTGTGTAGGTTCTCTTGATGCCCATCAGACCTCCAGATATTATTATTTTTCTATAATTTATATTTTGATGTTGTTCTCTATGTTTGGGCTTTTATCTTATTATTATGTCACTTTCGTTGGCATTTTTAACCTCTGCCCATTTGTGTGTCTTGTTTTATGCATATTTTCTGAGTTGCAGTGAACCAATTGATTGGCCTTTCAGAGCTCTCTTTCGAGAATTACCAGTTTGATTTTTAATCACTCCTTGTTAATGTCTGTTGGGCTATTGTTCACATATGCGCTTTATATACACAAAAAAAAAATCTAAGTGAGGAGCAAAGATTACACATTCACAAAGAGTCATTCATTTTCAAATACGATTTAAACTTAAGTTTCAAACAAAGTAGCATAGTACATTGTAGTATGCATGAAATCAATAATAATTTGCACAAATTTGACTCAACATGCAAACATTTCTTTTTGTCAGATTGTGTGCGTATTATGAGGAATACATCTAGTCTACTGTGTTATGGCATTAGTGTGGTTTCCAATACAAAGTGAGTGGCTAACGGCTACATGAGAAATCTGTGAACTCTTTGCTACTCACTTATCATGCTTATAAATGATAACATGGTCAAAGGATTATACTCTATTTGGCCATCTCGAGACAGTGACGTAACTGAACGGGCGCAGCTTTTACGCACGCGTGTGTATCTTCCGCCTTTCAACTCTCGTGTTTGTACGCCAGCGACGTGAGTATGCGCGCGCGTTATGTGATGCAATTAGTAGAATACGCGGTTACGTCACTGTCTCGAGATGGCCAAACAGAGTATAGGCAGAATTTGCAGCGGGTTGTGGGGCAAACTGCCCACGTAACATTTTATCGAAGTTTTACTTGGTAAGTTTAAGAACATGATAATATGTTGAAAGGCAAATCGAAACCGAACAAGGCTAAATAAAATAGGCTCAACTGCATGTAAATTTACAGCTGCATCACTTACAATACATGCATCTCAGGACACCGTCTTGTCGTACTGTAATGCTTATTTCTCGAGTCTTACAATAGAACGTCGGCTCTTTGAGACACTCCTCCATATTATGCAGACAGGGGTCTTCCGATGTTGTTTGTGATTGAGACTCTGAACCGATAGACCTGCAATCCACTGTAAACTCGTAATTGATTCCACAAATTAAGGTCGGCTTCAGGTCTTCAAGGGTTGTCGTAAGCTTATCACGTACCTTGGAAAAATAATTTAGTAAGATTTTGAATGCCATTGAACTTTGGTTTTTGTAAGAATGCTTTTCCAAAACATATCCTCCACTGAATGTTACAAATTAAAATGAGTATGTTGGTCATTATTACATCTATCTGAAAGGGTAAAGCCCAAAAGGAACCATAGATTGTGGGCTGTTCAGGAAGGTCCCTCTAGGAATTCGTAATAATAAACACATCTATTCTTGTTAGTTTAATTATGAAAGGACCAATTAAAAAACTCAAAATAATACTGTTACAAATATATATATTATGTGTACATGTTATATGTGGCCTGAGGGGTCACAAAACAAATCATACCATCTGCGATGGAAAAATGCACTAAAAAGTACTTGCCATTTTCATACCCTAAATATTTATATTACAAAGAAAAATGTTGCCTGTTACCACCTTTGTCTTTAGTTATAAAGGGTACCTTATACAGGGTGGTCACTATTTGTGATAATATAAATATGTGAAAATGTATTTGCTAAATAAAGTTAACCATTATCATAATTTGGTGTCAAAGCAAGTTTTAAATCAACATTTAAGATTGCATTGAACAGGCTATGACAAAGACATGTTCTCAATAAACACCCTGTTATACAGGGTGATCCAAGTGAAATGCTTATGTACATCGAGCCCTGAATCCATACAGATGTTTAGCATTTCTTCACTCTCTCTATTTTGATGAAATTAATGATGATGGAATGAAATATAACATGCATGGAATTGTCATTGTCATTTTACCACAAGCAATATGCATATATACCCGGGGGGAGAAGGGTCTCACATTGATATGGTATACGTATATGTGCCTGCCTTTTGGGGTGCTTTTTCGCAAAAATTGGTATAGCGATGGGGTGGTTTTCATCACAGACCAAAGCGCCCAATTGGCATAAATTGGGTGTATTTTTAAGCATTTTTGGAAAAAGCGCCAAATTTGTGCAAAATTGGGTGCTTTTCTTACAAAATTGGTATATTGATGGGTGGGAAATTAGCTAAAAATTAGGTATAGGGAAAGTCACATTTTTGAAGTCCAGCAGGCACATCCACGTACGATTTTGGCGAAAGTAACCCCCCCCCAACAGAGCTAGCAAATTCACTCTTTTGGAAGAGTGAACTTCACTCAAAACGATTGGTCACTCAGTTGGCTCTTTGTAAGTGTAAGAGTGAAATGTCACTCTTTTTTAGTGTTTTTTCACTCGTTTACAATTAGAGTGTATAGGGTCTTTGCTGGTGTTAGATCAAGTAGGATTAAATTGAAGTAGAAGAATTCACTGCAAAATAGGAATGTTTAGATAATATATATCAAAATAACAAAAAATCACCTAATTACTTTACACCATACCTTGCGGCATGCGTCAGGGCTAGGATCTTGGTCATCGCTGTCAGGTCTGTCAGTCTTGTGCCTGGAAACCAACACCTGGAAAAAATTGTATTTAAATATCTGTGTCAAATATTTCCACACAAACTATGAAACATGAATCACCCTCTCTGACTGGACTTGATGAAAATATGTGATGTCATAATCTCAAATGATTGAAAATAAATAATTATATGTACTGTGATTTTAATACTAGAGAACTTCAGTTATAATGGATCAACAAAGAATGTCTGATTTCCTTTTTACAATGCATGGAGTACTGAGTTTCATAATGGAACACGTACACAAGAAACTCAAATACGCAGAGTGCATTGAAAGTGTCTAATGCACTCCGCGTGTGCTCCATTCAATGACCGCACCGCACGCTTTGTTTTGAATTGTTGTTCAGGAATTGCGGGTTCGCCGATTTTCACTGCGGGTAATAGCACACTTGCTAACATGTTTTGCTTAAATTGTGAATATTGATTTGTATAGTGTCGTGTATGAATTAGGTCAATATATGCATATGTTTTGTTTCTCGAAAAATTAGACAAATTAATGCACTTTCGCAAATGTTGATATGCTCACAATAGCACTCCCCCTTCGGGGTCGTGCCATTATTCACACATCAACATCAGCGCGCATGCATTTATTTGTCTAATTTCTCTCGAAACAACACATACGCATTTATTGACCTATAAATATTTAGATTTCTGCAAGGGTTTCATCCTAACCATAATCAGGTAGATGACCACTAATATGTGATCATCAACATCGGTCGTCCTTGGACGAAATAGTGAAAGCAGCTGACACATATTGGTACCATGTAACTTTATTCATCATGAGCTGTGGAATATCACTTAGGTCAAGACCCATGTCCTTTGCAATGCTGTCAGGATTGGTAGTGTTTTTCCTGCCACGTTAGAATAGCCACATTTTGGAGTCCAAAACATCAAGTGGGAGATAGGCTGATCCTTAGTTCGTACGCAGTGACCTGCAAACTGTAGACGTCTCTTTCTCAATGTGACCGACAGAGGAGGGATGTCACCATAAAACACTCTAGTAGAGAGGCCAAATGGACCGGGAGGCTCTAAATCAGATTTTCGTGTCACTTCAAAAAGTAGAGGTTTAAATTAGATTAAAAGTGGTCATTAGACTCTCCTATATATGAAAAATCTGGCTGACAAGGCTAAAAAGTGACGTGGGTTGAGATATTGATCATTATTGATCACCATGTCAACATTTTGTAAAAAAATCAAAAATTATAATTGACTTTCATATCAAAGAGCATTACATTTCCTTTTTAGTACAGTTTATTTGGGGTTAAATTCGTTATTGACATCAAAATTAACTAAAAAACAAAATTACAACTCCCATTGACATGTGTATAATTTGATTTAAACAATTGGCCTTTTCTCCACTTTCTGAATTTTAACAACTTTTATTTCAGATTTTTTGATTTCCGAAACCTGGCAATTTTTTTTATTTGTAAAATACAGCTTGAATTACTAATCAAATTGACAAATAAATGGTTAGCTTTAAGATCATGTGTCAACAAAACATAATGAATTAATATTGTTAAAGTATCAATCAATGTTAATATGGTATACATTTCTAACTTTTCTGTCAAAATTGCTATGTATTGCTTAAGAGTGGATTTTGCAAAGCTGATTTAGGGATATATACTACCAAACGACTGGCAACAACACTGTGATATTCCAGAAGGTGTGCACAGCACGTAGGACTGATAGGGGTAAATGAACCATGCATTCTGAAGACTGTGTCATTGTTTACAGTTCAGTAAAGTGGATGTACGTGCGCGAAAAAACGTTAGTTAAAAGGTTTGTTTTATATAATTCCTATGTATTATCATACACAGTAGTAGTAAATTACATTATTAAAGCAATATGTGATATCTATTAACATCATATAGGTTTCTTACAGCCTCAGGACCTTTGTGATACTTAAATATTCATCAGAAAGCTAAGCCTATGAATTAAGCTTTAATATTTTAATTTTTAATTTTAAAAATTAAAATAGCCTTCAAGGAGGGCTTTTATTCTGTTCCAAAATGGCCTATTTGTTTGTATTTTTTTAAAAGAGTGAAGTAGATGTTATACACAATGGATAAGCTAGTCATATTTATATTTATAAATGAAGCCTAATAGTAATTGTTTGAACTTTTTTTTGACTGTCATCAAACTTTCACTGTACTGTTGTCAGTTAGACCTATACATTTTTATAATCAAAACACACAATTGTCGATCAGAGCGTTCGTGATCTGAGCGCTCGTATTCATCATAAGGTTAACACGATCTGCCGATGCACTGCATTAAAAAAAACATGCAGATTTCACACACGTGAGGGAATTATTTGAAATGATCGACAGTTATTTGTTTTGATTACATAACCTAGGCCTAGACGTAGATAGGCCCTATATAATTTTTGTAAAGTAGGCCTAGACCTAAGTGTTGAGTTTCCCTCCGAAATTCAACAATCCTAACCCATCCACGGTCTAGGCCTATGCCTTCTTCATTCATTCAGTAACATGAAACTATAGACTGAAGTAGGCATGTTTAGCACACTGTAGCCTACTACTGTGGTTCACATCATGACATAGAAATAGGGGTCCCGTGTATTAAATACCTGAGCAGCAGTATGTTATAAATATAAGGCTCCACAAAGTTGATTTTTAGTTTCCTGTAACATTTGTTTTCAAAATTAGCGAGGCAACTTTTCATTATTCATTAGGCCTATTCATTATTTTTACGACTTTCATTATTATACAAAATGTGGATGTCACGTATTGTTATACACAGCTGCACCCTATCAAAGAATGAAATTGGGTCAATTTAGATATGTAATTTACAGAAAGGCTATTTATTCTGGGCAAAAAGAATAAAGATTTCACGACGGACGATTGATCGGATAATTTCATCACACAAAATGCATTATTTCGGATGTTTTTATGGCAAAAACAGTATTTTTTCTCTCCAAAATGTCAATAATGAATTCGAACGTGTGCATGAAAATGAAACACGGGCGGGTGACGGGAAACTAAAAATCAACTTTGCGGAGCCTAATGTAATACCATTTCAAATCAGAAAATATAAGATCGGTTCAGAATGCTTCCAATAATGTAGTTTGATTAAAAATTGAAAGAACACCACGCAGGCAGCACAAAGATGTTCACTCCCACAATGTTCACGCTCATGGTTTCACACAATTTACGCAAATCGATACAACACTGCATTTAAGCCTTGATCCATGCATCTTATTACTTATTAACATTAATATGTACAATCAACAGTGTAATTGCTTAACACATCGCATGCAGTGCACAGCACTCCATAACATTTATATGACTAGTGTTAAATGGGCTGTATGTAGGCCTAAGCTATTGATGAAAGTGATGATTAAATGCTCGACAAAATTTGTTAATTTATTGTTGTAAGGTGCTACGACTAATTTGTATGAAAAATGTTTTTAAATGAATTGAAAAACCTAAATCTCTTTGAAAATAGGCTTATTTATTTAATGTCATTTATAGGCTGCTTATTCAGAGGTTATAAATAGGAGAGTTGTCTTGCATTGTTTTCTTATTATTTCTATTGTTTCTTTGCCCTACAACAGCACCCGCAAGGCTTGCAAGCAATCATCTACCAACAGTGATCCATCAGTATAATCCAAAGGAGAACATTTCGGTAAGTGCAAATTCTCAGTTGTCATCTTTTGTGGCCATGTTTAATACTAGTGTACATATATGGGATGCAGTACATGCAGAGCATCATAAATCATGTTGGAGATTATCCTCAAAACTCAAAACATGTACCATCATCTATTGCTGTAAAATTATTGTTTGCCTTCTGCCTGCTATATAACATCCTACTACTGTAAGTAAGATTAAGAATTACTGTTAAAGAGGTTAGTGAAATCAAGTGATTTCTTATTATTTTTTATTTTTCTCCTCTTTTCCTTTGCCCAGGAACATCCCGCGTGCTCTGAGTAATCCACAGTATAAAGCATGATTAGAAAATTAAGAGGTAAGTGCAAATTACATGGTAGCTGTAGTCTTTTGTGGCCATATTTCATCCTTAAATGTAACATATTTGATGCAGTACACGCAGAGCATCATAAATAATTTAGGTCCAGGAAATTACCCCCAAAGTATGCATGTTCAGGGACTGAGTTTTAAAATGAACAGAAGAGTAATAAAAAACTCTCCTGGAGTTTTTAAGGGGAGCATAAGAAGAGCAGTGACAAAGAAAGTGACTGAGGATTTATCATATTTGACGCAGTACATGCAGAGCATCATAAATAATTTAGGTCCTGGAAATTACCCCCAAAGTATGCATTTGTTGTTGTAACAATAATTTATGTTTGCATCCTATATCATCCTACCATTATTGTAAACAAGATATTGAACATTACTGGTAAAACGATGGAAAAAAAGAAGAAAAGAGAAACCCTAAAAATTGTACGGGTAAACAGACCTCTTAAGGTGGTCATTCAGTCTACCGTTAAGAGGTGAGTGACATCAAGTGATTTTTTAATTATTTTTTTTCATTTGTCTCCTCTTTTCCTTTGCGCAGGAACAGCCCTGCATGCTCACACTGAGTGATCTACAGTATTAACATGACTAAGAATTAAGAGGTAAGTGCAAATTACATGGCAGCTGTAGTCTTTTGTGCCAATATTTCATCCTTAAATGTAACATATTTGACGCAGTTCACGCAGAGCATCATAAATAATTTAGGTCCAAGAAATTACCCCCAAAGTATGCATGTTCAGGGACTGAGTTTTAAAATGAACAGAAGAGTAATAAAAAACTCTCCTGGAGTTTTAAGGGGAGCATAAGAAGAGCAGTGACAAAGAAAGTGACTGAGGATTTATCATATTTGAGGGGAGCTTTAAACTACTCTCCTAGAGTAATTAAGGGGAGCGATTAAGGAGAGCAATGCTCTGTAGCGCCTTAAAACTCAGTCCCTGCATGTTGCTGTAACAATAATTTATGTTTGCATGCTATATCTTCCTACCATTATTGTAAACAAGATATTGAACATTACCGGTAAAACGATGAAAAAAAGAAGAAAAGAGAAACCCTAAAAATTGTACGGGTAAACAGACCTCTTAAGATGGTCAGTCAGTCTACTGTTAGAGTAAGTGTAAGTGAAATCAAGTGATTTTTTTTCATTTGTCTCCTCTTTTCCTTTACGCAGGAACAGCCCTGCATGCTCACACTGAGTGATCCACAGTATTAAACATGACTAGAAAATTAAGAGGTAAGTGCAAATTACATGGCAGCTGTAGTCTTTTGTGGCCATATTTCATCCTTAAATGTAACATATTTGACGCAGTACATGCAGAGCAATGTACGGGTAAACAGACCTCTCAAGATGGTCAGTCAGTCTGGTGTTTATTTTTGTAAAAATCTTGCCGTATTTTGACAATCAAAAATCAAATACTAAGTATTTGGGTCACTGTTTATTTGCACATGGACATTTTTTCACCGATTTCTAAAAAAATGGGTCTGTCGGCAGTTTCAGGCCCATATATAACAGGGTGGTTTTTTTCCAGTGCCTAGATGTTAGTGAAATCAATTACTATCCAACTAGCGTCTTGCATTGTTTTCTTATAATATATTTCTTCTCTTTTCCTTTGCCAAGGAACAGCACCCGCAAGCATGTTCACACTCATCCACCATTATTAAACAAGAGCAGACAATTAAAGGTAGATGACCCGATCACATTTTCGTAACACAGAATTATTTCAAACATACGGAGATTTTCATATCATATGAAAGCTCGTATTTTTCTCATCATCATACTGAAATTTGACGTCCTAAATCGGTATAATTACGGAGAAATCGATGAAATAACGTCGAATTACCGCGAATGGTGGTATACCACCGATATAGTTTGTGTACTACTCAATGGGTACAGTTCACAGCATCTTGTGCGTGTAAAATAAGAACCATTAGAGCTATGCAACTCAAACTTTGGAACACGACTTTTTTAAGGATGACCTTTCATGTAGAATAGAAAACTTCAAGTTGAAAATCGAAATGTGATCGGGTCATCTACCTTTAATAGGTAAGTGCAAATTACATAGCAGCTGTAGTCTTTTGTGGCCATATTTAATATTTACATGTAACATGAAGGAATAAAGATACAGTGGATCATGAATCGATCAGAAGATTACCTCAAAGTATGACTGTAAAAGTATTCATATTTGCTTGCTACAATCATATCATTCTACTGCTATTGTAAGCAAGATATTGAAATTTACCGGTAAGAGGTAAGTTTGTTTGTTTGTTTACACGGTCAGTCCGTATGGACACACGCTTGGGTCCTATTCGCGGTAATTCAATGTTATTTCATCAATTTCTCCGTAATTATACTGATTTAGGCCGTCAAATTTCAGTATGATGATGAGAAAAATACGAGCTTTCATATGATATGAAAATCTCTGTATGTTTGAAATAATTCTGTGTTATGAAAATGTGATCAGGTCATCTACCTTTAACATCTTTTTTTACTTCAAAATTCAATGTGAACATGGTTTGTGAGATTGCATTTACATACCGATTTGTAGAAGTGTGTATTTGGATATGAAGAGCTTAATGCTATGTCCATCAGATCAAAACTGAGATGTTTGCAGAAACGTATTGTACTTGTAAAAATACAACTTTTGCTTTTTATTTGAAGTTCATCTCTCTTTCCATTGTGGAGATGTTACAAATTTAAGTTTACGAATATTTTTAGTCTTTGCCGGAAAATTGTAATTAAAATGGCCCAAAGACTGAAACAAGTAGGATTTGAATATAACCAAATCAACCAATCCAAAATGTCCATTTAAGAAAACAGGATTTTCTCCAAAGTACACTTTGTGGACATTTAGCAAATAAACTCTTCATACAAAATGGTTGAATTGTAATTTATTTCAATAATATTACGTTTTATAATTATACATCATTTAGAAATGTTTATAGAAATAAGAGCGTATAATTTAGTGTAAAGAAATATTATACAAATAATGATTGTGTATAGTAGGTCTATTAACATATTACGAGAGACGTAGATGTTAGCTTAAGTGAAACGGAGTAGCCAACATGATAGACCAGCGGTTCTTAACCTTTTTGAGTACCATGACCCCATTAGACATTCTTTGTCAGGACCGTGACCCTATCCCCCAATTTTGTTTTTAAAAAAACAGCCAGATTTATTAAAACTGAAACCGCATATAGGTATATATATAATGCGAGCGTATATAAACATTTCGTTTGGGTTTTTCTAAGACTTTTTAGAGGAAAATAATAAAATGGTTCTCCCAAAAGCTATATTTATGACCCATAGAAAACCCCAAAACGACCCCATGGGGTCACGATCCCCAGGTTAATAACCGCTAATATAAACCATAAAACTGTCAAGTGTAAGTAAAAAGTGTTGGTGTTTAAATGTGAAAGTCCTAATTTATGTGTTCCTCCTGCAAACCTGCTGGATTTATTCAAAGACGAACAAAATATAATGTAGATGTCATTTCAAAAAATACTAAAAGTACTATAGCCGATTCATACACTATTAAGAGGGAAAATTGTTGACATTTAATATACGGTTGATTTAGTTGAAAGGTTATTGGTGGTGTCTTTTTTGCTTTGTAACACTTTAAAATCACTTCATCTTTTATGAGCTTAATTCAAATTATTGACCAGATTTGACTAGGGTAAAGTCGCCTATTTTCGGTCAGCGTCTATTTTCGGTCACTGGTCAAAATTGTGTAATTGCATCGGTCGTCGCTATTTTAAAAGCAATACCGGGCATCAACTATGCTGGGTTTTTTTAGTCGTCAGTTTATAACGATGAAGTCATTTTGATTACACGATTTGGGCGAAGTGACCGAAAATAGGTGCTGACCGAAAATAGGCGACTTTACCCCTAGGGCCTTTATCCTGATCTCATTTTAGTCAATATTACGCCACACATTGTGGACACAATTTACAATGTGCCGTTTATAATGTGCAATATAATATATCCATATGATCTTAATATTTTTTTTAATATTTAAGGTGTCACAGATAAACTATCTATCAATAAGTATGAACATTTGTTGTTGTAAATACAGCCTATTTATATATATATTTGTAAATGTGTGTACATTACCATTAAATATTATATTTATACAAACTGTACAAATTGTGTCTTTTCATTCATCAATCAAGTGTCTGTTTTAATGACTTATACAAGTAACAAGTTATCGGAGCATGTTTTCATTCTGTAATAATCAAGGAATGCATCCTTTATGATTTATTCCACGAAGCATAACATTAATGACCATAAAAATGCAATGTTATAATTCAATTGCAAAACAAATGAGAGCAAAGTGTATTCACAATAAATAAAAACAATTCACGCCAGCATGTTTTATTGCATGGCACTTCAATAGTTCCAGTTTTGGGTGATACTGGCAATTTGTCTGTTCTTGTATTGAACAATACTGGTATACCTAAGGTACACTTTTCCGGTCAAACTTATTAGAATCTTTGACATGTAAGTGTAACCTTTACATCACTAAATTAGAAAATGGTGGCTATGTATGATTTTTGGTTACCATAACTTAAAATAATAGAAATGAACACAGTTTTATAGTTCGTAAAATATTCCTAGAAAACATCCAAACACTAATACACTGTGTGATAAATGGTATTTCGGAAAATAGGCTTACTTTTAAAAAGAAATAACAGTTTGCTTGCCAAAAGTAGGTTATTTAGGTTCTACAGACTGTAACAAAAAAGGTTATACAATCGCAATTTTATTTTTAACCCAATGTTAAAATCATGCATTGTCAAAATCTTTTACACTCTGTGTTAAGTCCCGTTTTGGCTACCAGAATAATTTTATTTGGGCTTTTTTAAACTACTTGCATTACAAGTTATGACTAGTCTATACTAAGTCGTCTAGAAAATCGGGTTGGGCCACTTTCACAAGGGGTCGTCCATAATTTTCGCAATTTTCAGTTACGTACAAAGCGTACGTAAGAGGGGGGAGGGGGTCGAAAGATACCCCAAATGTACGTAACTTAAATGGCGATCTTAAGTACAAAATAAAATAAAATTTCGCCATTTATTGCGTACGTAACTCGAGGGGGGAGGGGGTAAAAAGTTACGTACGCTCTGTACGTAAGTGAAAATGGCGATAATTTTGGACGACCCCCAAAACCATACAATTTTGCTTACATTGAATTGTTAGGTATCATGCGAGGAACAATATAGTTATTTTTCAAATAATTTTATTTCATTTGAATAAATAAATTCATAAATAAATAAATTATATCTTGACAAATTTATTTGGAGTTCATAAATAAAATAGCTAAATATTCCTTAAAGCAAACGTGTAAGCACAACAAACATATCGTTCTGGCCACCAATGTGAATTGGGGCACTTTTGAGCGCCCCAATTCTACCCCACATTACAGATCTTTGTAAAGACCTTGGGCTACTTTCTTTGTTAATACTTT
Organism: Ophiura sarsii; assembly: GCA_035610835.1. Classification (NCBI taxonomy): domain Eukaryota; kingdom Metazoa; phylum Echinodermata; class Ophiuroidea; order Amphilepidida; family Ophiuridae; genus Ophiura; species Ophiura sarsii. Next base: position 68,853,540 of record CM069453.1, on the reverse strand, counting down.
TAACTACTTGAAATGAACCCTAACAAGAGCACTCTACTGCTATGTTCCTGGTTCGATTCCATTCATATTTATCCCATGTGGTTTTACCATTGATTAAACCAAAGTGGCCCCGGTGATTTCATGACTACTTTAGACAATTGATCATACTGTATCTGCTTGCCGACCATCGATTGTCATGAATCAAGGCTTATTCGAAAGCTTACAAAATCCCCCTCGCATGCCTTTAAAATTCAAAACAGAAATTCTATGGGAGATATTTTTAATATCTTTTTCAAAACTGTATAACTTTTTGTTGTTGTTACAGCCTGTAGTTGTTATGATTGTCATATGGATAACAGTCATTACTCCCCCCCCCCCCCCCCCACAAAACCAAATTGTCCCGGGGAACTGCCTCTTGGGGGTGCATTTTCGCGAAATTTGGTATATCGACGGGTGGTAATCAGAAATGTTTTGGTATATTATAAATGCCCCATTAATTAGGTGATGTGTGGAAATTTTGGGAGCAGTACGTCAAAATATTAGTGTAAATCAGGCAAAAATAAAGGCATCCTTATATTTTGTAAATTGGGTGAATAAGCATGGTTATCGATCGGATGTTAATTTTGCATTATATGCAGGTATAATGTATTGAATGTCGTCAGAATTTCTGGGAGGCACATCCATGTATGATTTTAGTCGAAGACCCCTATTTATCAACCATTATATCCCCGGTATGCATATATATATTCCCAAAGGATTGTAGTTTTATTTTGGTATACAATTCATTTTGGTGAAAAGGTTTAAAAAATAATAAATCTATTTTTTCTTCACCAACGATAGAATGCAAAAGTTGAAGTTCCATTATGTATTTTTTGCCCAAAAATGTCTGTTTTTGATAGTTTCCATGGCAACCAGGAATAATCCCAATGCAACTGGAACAACCAAGCCATTTAAAACTCTGCACCCTGTTATAGAATCTCATAACTATTTGATTTAGATCAATTTTACTAAATCTCCTATGATTATTTGGATGGCGGCCATTTTGAAATCCAAGATGGCCGCCAAACCATTGTTCGACAAATGCTGATTTTTGGATTTTTGAAACCAGTGCATCAAATCACCCCTATAAGCCAATGTTCATACTTTTGACCAGAAGTGAACATCTTGGCACTTTTTTAAAATTAATCCACAACATCACTATAAAAGGATAATATTCACTGGCACGTGAAAGTGCCAAATTGGAACAAAAATCAACAAAAACAGCAAAAATGTGTTTTTTGTCAAAAGCCTCATAGTTTGAAAACTAAAAGTCCCAGAAAAAAATATAAATTACATTTTTGATCTAAATACTTTGGTCAACAAAATGGATACTGTTTTAAGAAGAAAATTAAAATCTGAAAAAAATGCCAAGGTTGCAAAATTGTGTAAAAATGACTTTTTGGGTAAAAAAACGGTAAAAAAGACACTTTTTACCCAAAAAGGCCAGCCAGATAGCATTATTGGATTATTCTTTTATTTATTATGATCGACCTATGTACAATCTAACTTCTACAAAAAAACCACAGTTGTGCTCAATTTATTTAAAAAGTTACATCTATTCTTAATAATTGACATTTTTGGGCAAAATTAGCAAAAACACACAAAAATCATGATTTTTAACCCAAATATCTCAGCTCACATCACTTTTTAGCCTTGTCAGCCAGATTTTTGTAAAAATATAAAGTCTTTTGAATAATATTAACACCATAAGAAGCTCTACTTCTATAAGTGACACGGAATTCCCATTTTCATCATTTGGCCTCTCTACTCTGTTTGTTTGGTAGTCTCGCCAGCAGATGTTAAGTACTCTTCGAAGTAGCTGTGTGTAGCATCCATCAATTATATCCTCAAACCTCTGAGTTACAGTCCAGGTTTCTGAGCCATAGTAGGATACTTTCTACACATGCCCTGAAGAACTTGATTTTGATGTTTCTATCAAGTTCTGACTTCCAGATTTTGTCAAATTTGTTGCATGCAACCCATGCCTGAGCTTTCTGGCACTTGAAGTCATGTAATGAATCTGGTAGTGACGATCCTAGATACTTAAAATTCTTAATGTTGTCAAGCTCAGAGCCATTCAGAGTTTCAACATTGGATGTAGTAGGTATATTCACAAGGAGGGTCTTGGTCTTTCCGACATTAAAGGTATATTATGTGATCTTTTCCATGGGACGCCCTCAATCCTCAAAAAGAAATTGGAAGCAGATTTTCTTGCAGATTTCTTTTCTCATCATAAATCATAAATATATTCCGATACGATTCCTAATTACCTCAAAATCATGGTTTAAAGAGTGAATTTAGAGTAAAATTTGCAAACCATGATTTTGAAGTAATTAGGAATCGTATTGATCTGTAAATTAGAAGATCTTTAGGATTTATGATCAAAAATGCAAAATCAATGATAGAGGGCGCTACTTGGAAAATATCACATAATATGCCCTTAAGATGGAGCCCTACACAACTGGAGGCATCCTCTACACTCTGTAAAAGTTCTTCAGCTGAAGCAATGGATGATACCAGTAATGCTATATCATCAGCAACATCCAGGTCATGTATAGGTGCATTTTGGGATATCTCCTGCTTTTTCTTTCCTCAATGATGATGCCAGTAGAGTCTTGGATGTCCTTCAAAGCATGTCGCATGATATAGTCAAGCACTATTATGAAAAGGAAGGGGGCTAAGGTGTCTCCTTGCAGAACGCCTGCCTTAATCTGGAAATAATCAGTGTCACCATCTGGAGTAATCACCAAAGCAGTAGAGTTGTTATATATATTATATAGACCTGGACGCGCTGTGGTTTCAAGTGGTTTATGAAGCGATACGACGTAAGGGTTTAGCCCCAATCACGCTCTGCAGAAAAAAATGGGTATGGAGGGTACTTCTTACTTAGGTTTTTCATATGCTGATGTAAAGTTTTATGAAAATTAATGCGGTGAAAATCGCAAGGGTTATTAAAAAGCGCCTGATTTCAAGGGGTTTATGAATATAGATACGGACATGGTGGTCATGTGGGGGTTTAACCAGGGGTGTGCCTCTCCACTGCCGATCGGAAGCCACTTAACTTTGGTCAGCACAGCCTTGGTGGCGCTATACTGATAAGGCGTGATTGTAGGGCAGGGCGGAGTTGTTTACATGTAAAGTAAGGTAATTAATTAGTACTGCGATAACACAAAAAAACAAAAACAAATCAGCGAATATCATTTACCTTGGCTCTTTTTTTGGAATGCTATAAAAAGGCAAATCTGGAAATGATTCTTTTTACCTAACTAAAATGGTTGGGAACACAGCACTTGGCATACTTTCTTTCCGGTAGAAACTCTGCTGGATTTTCATCCGCCATTTTGTTCGTCGTCTGCTCTCTGCCTTGTTATTAAGATACATGAATAATGCATGATACCACTGAATAATTGGCAGCAGTGTGTAAATCTACCGCGTGACCTTATTTTTGGTCAGCATAGACTTGGTGGCGCTGTTGACGCTGTTCTCAAATGACGTCAAACGCGTCAAATGACGGTCATGGACGATTACCCTAATTTATGTAAATATGCAAAAGAAACCCGTTTTCGCTACGTTCATCGGTATAGGACTTTCCTATCCCAAAATTAATAGAATCTCTGGTTTAACCACAATAACGTACTGACAGAACAAAATAAGTGTGAAGGGTACTTCTAACTTGGGTTTCTCATATGCCGATGTCAAGTTCTATGAAAATGGATGCGGTCGCGGTGGACACGGTGAAAGATTACAATGGTTATTAAATAGGCCTGGACAGGGTGTGGTTTCAAGTGGTTTATGACGAGATACAGACATGGTGGTCATTTGGGGGTTTAGCAGCCCCAATAACCGATGCAATAACGCACTGCCAAAAAAATGGGTATGGAGGGTACTTCTTACTTGGGTTATTCATATGTTTTATGAAAATGGATGCAGTGAGATTTGAAGGGGTGTATGAAGAGATATCCCTTACGAAAATGCAATCACCAAAATGTGGTTGCAGCAAGGTGGTACCAGGTTGCGCAAGGTTGCGCAAGGTTGTCGCAAGGTTGTGGATGATTGCTGCAAGGTTGCGCAACCTTCTCAGAAGAACCAAACTGGTTGCTGCTGCAAGGTTGCGCAACCTTCTCAGAAGTACCAAACTGGTTGCGCAAGCTCCCGCAACCAACTGGTTGCACAAGCTCCCGCAACTAACTGGTTGCGCAAGCTCCCGCAACCTCTTCAGAAACACCAAACTGGTTGCACAAGGTTTCTTCTTATGTTCAAAGGTCAGGTCAAAAGGTCAAACATGTGAAATAAACATTGCTGTCATTGTAACCTTTACTAAAATTGTAGTGACTTTGATGATTAAGTGTACCCATACTTTGTAATCAATTTCATAATGAAAATGAGGTATGCTAGAAAAACAAGTTGTGAATCATATTCTACTCTTTGAAGGAAACTGATGTTGCAGATAAAAATGCTGAAAAATAGTAAGTTTAAAACATATAAGCTTATTTTGGTATTGGTTCCGAATTTTGACCCCATTTTGACGCACGTTTTTGGTGGTTGCTAGCTGGTTGCAAACAGGTTGTGCAAGGTTATATTTTTCCAAATTTAACCAGTTGCTTGCGCAACCTTGCAGCACTAGCTGTTTGCGGCAGGTTGCGCAAGCTTTAGATGTTTCTGCAAGGTTGCGCAAGGTTATATTGTTCCAAATTTAACCAGTTGCTTGCGCAACCTTGTGCTTGGTTGAGATGCAAACTTAAGGTTACACCGCCAACTGACATTGCAAGGTTGCGCAAGGTTGTATTTTTCCAAATTTAACCTTGCGCAAGGTTGTAATGTTCCAAATTTAACTTGCGCAAGGTTGTAATGTTCCAAATTTAACCTTGCGCAACCTTGCGCAAGGTTGTATTTTTCGACATTTAACCTCGCGCAAGGTTGTATTTTTCGACATCTAAGGTTGCGCAAGGTTCCGCAAGGTTGCAGAATTGATTGCGATAAAGGTTGCGATTTTCATAAGGGATGGACACAGTGTAAATTGAGGGTGCTCTAACTGAAAACAAAAACTTGTTTTTTCTGTGTCCTACTAATAATTAATTAGTAGATTAGTTAGTTCAGTCAATTGAACTGATTATGAACGAACCTTGTAGAGTTGTAGAAGATACTGAGCTAACCCCGTGCAATTAGAGACTAGGAGAAATGATTCTACTACTCAGTTTCATGTGATTCTACTAATTTGATATAATTTGTACTAATTATACCGTACGCGATCTTCGCCAAATATTAGTTCAGTCGTTTAACTAGTTCAGGTCGTTTTACGAATTGCCCTACAAATTATTTCAACGCCATGTACGTGTGCTACTAGGTAAATTGCTGTCAAATGTATGTTAAATCATTTGATTTAAAAGAATACCGATAGAGTTCATTAGCTGGTAATCCATAAAGAAGAGCATTGTTGTTATCAAGACGAGAGGATATAAACGAATACATTATTTGTTCTGTAGCATCACGACTAAGATATTTACGGATTCTGTTGATATTACGTACCGTAAAACGGGGTGAATAGGTACATGGGAGTGAATAGGGACAAAATGGGAACAGTTTTTTTAATGTCACCCAGCCAGTTTGTGTACCGTAAAACGGGGGGATTAGGGACATGGGGCCCTCATGTCCCCATTCACCCTGTTGTACGCAAATATGGCTCGTGTTATGTATCACGCGTACTGCAGGGGGATACTGTCAGACGTAAAATGCTCGTCCCGGCTGTACGAGCATTTTTGAATCGACGTTTTCTTGTACAAAGAGGGCTGATTTTTCTTAATCCTTATAGGTGTAAGTTCATACATGTAATACAATTATAAAAATACACTAATCCCAGTTTTTATCATAATTGAGGGCGCAGCTTCCAACACATCTCTTAGTGTCCCTTTAATAGTGTGGTGTCTTATGACATGTTTCTTTAGCTTCATTTTTGCTACATTTTGATTTTGTGTCTCTTCTAGGTAGTATCGACCCTCAGGAATTCAAATTTCATTGTTCCCATTTTTTCCGATAAGCTGTTCGACCGCAATCAGAGGTCAAAGGTCATATAGGGGTCAAATTGCAAAAAAGCTCCAATTATGTTGTAATGCATATGAAACGGTTCCTTATGACTTAAGGAGCAAAAAAGTCGATGTTTGTACATCCCATCCAATGTTTAGTTTCCCAGATATCGGGTACAAGAGGTCAAAGGTCACCATTTTCCTCAAAATCTTTGTACAGGGGGTCAAATTCTAAAAATGATCCGATTTTAATGAAAATTGTCTCAAATTGTTCTGATAGCTACAACAAGTTATAAACAGAATAGTTTGCTATATCTCTAAGGTCAGTGTCTAGTAGTATCATTCACAGTAAATGGTCAGGAAGCTACAGCTAATGGGAGCTGACCTTTGACCTAATGAAATTAATTGATGCTTAACTTGTAGATATGGCAATCTATTCTTTTTATGGCTTGTTGTATCCGTACTCTGACTCTAAGATCTTCGCAATCTGAGGATCTCTACAACGGCGGTCAGTGGACAGTCAATAAAAAGTGGGAGAAATGTGTGACTTTGCACAGTGATGTAAAGATGTCTTAAGGATCAGAAAAAGAAGAAGAAAAAAAATCCTGGCTCCTTCACTTCTGGGTGATTTCTAAAACTTGTTGATACCCTCTCGTATGTGTTTAATGTTGATCTTAGACAATTGATGGTGGGATCCAAACAATAAAAGTTCAGTTTTTTCATCGTTGAGCTTTAAGAAATTGGATTTCCATCCATTTACGAATTTCATTGATGCATAGTTCAAGAGTAGCTACGGCAGAGTCTGCATTTTGTTGAGATAATTCAAATGACAAATAAACCTGTGTGTCATCAAGGTAAACATGATAGATAGGTTAATTTGTGGCGAAGAATTATATCACGGACAGGGTAAGTGTAGATAATGAACCATTGAGGTCCAAGCACAGATGCTTTTAAGTAGGTCCACTACATAAAGTAGAATGGACGCGGTGGCGGTGGACGTAGTGAGAATTTGAGAGGATTATCAAATGTAATAGACATGGACGTGGTGAGCTGTAGTTAATATAGGTATGATAAGTTAAAATAGACGAATAATTGAATGATTATAAGACGTAGAAGAGGATAGTCCTGTGTTTTCTCTTTGTATTCAGAGGGTTAAAAACACATGATCATTCCAGGAGGTTTAAATAAACCCCTATTTGATGGCGTTTCAAGGACAATTATGCTCATCTGACCCCCTTATTTGCTTCCTTTTTTGGGTCCTCTTCAATTTTATTTTATTTGTTTATTTCAGTCATAACCTTTTTGTTCAGAGGTTTCAGAGTTTGAGATGCTTTTAACAGCTTTGTTTCCTCCTTGTAGGCCTATGCATTTTAAATAAGTTTTGTGGGGACCAACTCCTCCTATATTCAAGCCTGTCATTCTGCTGGGAGGAAGAAGCGAGGACTTAGTAAAACAAAGCTTTCGGGTGAGAGCCGGTGTAAAGAAGAAGGCAACAAAAACACTGTGTTCTACCGGCAAACGAACCTCTCAGGTAAGGTCGGGCGTTGTTTTTTGTGGGTTTTTACAACCAGTTTTGCTGCAGAGTCAGAAATTTGTGAGCGGTGTGGGGGGGGGGGGGGGGGGGGGGGGTGCAGAGTCAGGAACTTGAGGGGGGGTTGCTGATTATTTAAACAACAACAGTCAAATTAGAAGATGACAAAATGGGTCGGTCGGACCCGTAGAACAGGGCTTTTTTAAGAGCCTAGGGAGGAAGGAGGCAATAATGATAGAGAACTTATCCACAATCTGAAACGGAGAAATAATCAAGAAGGTCTACTATGGGGTTTCGTCCATTATAAGCTGCTTTTGCTTTGTATATTTATTTACTTCTGTCTGCTCCCTTTCCTTTCAACAGTTGTCATTTCCAGCCCCTTCCATCGGGCCAGTCAAGGTATCGAAAATTACCCAAAAGCTCAGCTCAATTTGGTAGCTATTACTTTTAAAAAAAACCAGATTAATTCATTTGTGAGGATTATTGTGCATTTGGTTTAGGCTGTACGGTATGGTGGGGATATGCCGTTATTAGAAAACATAAGTTCCTAGTCGATCGGGAAAGGAAGAGTTATAAAAAACATGGTTTCATCTCTTATTTGATGAGTCAGGAACATCAGTATTCCGATTCAAATTCGGACTGAAAAAAGAAACGTCGATATATCGATTCCATCTTTTGATTTTGATGGTTAAATGGCCTATCATTCATATGTTAATCCATAAAACATTTGAATGTTCTAGACTGATCTGAAAGCAAGGGTGAAAGGTCTAGTTACGCCAATAGTGGTAACGAGCACAGTCAAAAAATCAACCAAACCAAAAGGTCTACTGAATATGAAGCTAATTGTTAACAGCTATCATGTTATAAATCATTACTATTTTCAGTAGATAGTAAAAACAAAAAGCGATCCAACCAAATCAATGCTGCCTATTGGAGGTACCTTTTACCATTGCTATCTTCAGAAGATAGCAAACAAATTTTAAATGGGTCCCAAGTTCATTCTTATGGAAAGTCACTCATCATTTAACTCTATGAAAGGGGATTTTTAAAATATTTCCACTACCACTCGCGTCGACGTTTGCACATTATTGGAAATTCATAGTAATATTATCATAGCCTATTTCAGTTCTCATTTTCAGTGGCCTAACGAGAATCAAGTTCCGGGTAAGTTTTTTTTATTTTCCTTAAATTCACAATTCGTGTGACTTATAAATCAGAATCTTACCTGGCATCAGTGGCATAACTAGAGGCGGAAGGGGTGGCACCCCTGCTAGAAGGCTTTTTCCCTGATTCCCCCATCCCCACCTCATGAAATGGCAAACTCTATGTATACTAACTAAAGTCTCTTATGCTCACCCGTACAGGCTTGACACATTTCCAAACAAGCTGCGGCAAAACAACAGGTCCTTTGCAAAATCCATAAATTGGTATGTATTCCTACTTCTTAATTTGTATACCAAACACTTCTCTTAGTCCAATACCCTTCTATTTCTTAATCACTGCTCATCTGCTTCAAAAACACCAGCCATATACCCCTTCTAGACCACCGTTACTATTCATTTGAGTGCCTCTTTGCTTTTAAAGGATTTTTTATTATGATTATTTTTAATGCCATAGGCATTATTACAACTATAAAACTAAAACATCCAGAGTCAGAAATCCGAGAATCCATTCTCGCAAAGATTCCGGCTGGTAAAGTTGCGAGAATCCATTCCAAGTTGATTCTTGTTAAAAATCTGTCTAACACACTTGAATGGAGGAGAATCCATATATTCTCGCAGAATCTAAATGGATTCTCGCAACCTTTGACGAACTTCTGACCCTGAACAGCCCTACTGAGTACCTACTGTACATACCTGTATATGGGTTCCGTGCATTCGTAGTCGAAATTCGTGATTACCATCAAGGTAAAATCTACCCTGGCGGAACCGCAACTTTGGTTCAATAATATCAGACTTCTCTTGACATTCTTGCTTTAGAATATCTTGAGACCAGCCAGCAACTAGTACCAACAATCGATGAAAGATGCCATCTATGAGTAAAGGAAAGACATACAATAGTTGATTATACAACAGGCTCTGATTGGCGACACAACATGAACAAACATACTGGGTCATACTCATACTAAACACGGTTTTAGCCCAAGACCCTAGCTAACTATGTTAAAATAATGTAAGTTTACGTTTTTTGTTCCCATTTGGCAAAACATTTCAAATAGATATAGCTCTATAAACAGTCACCCGACCCATGCTGACCCCTAGTTGTGTAATTAATGATTATACAGCCATAATATAAATATAGAAGCATGTAGACTGATATTGGGTTCGATCATGATCTTAGGAAGAATTTAGATACCTTTTTCGAACCATTGTGTTTGAGCTCCGTAGCTTTTGAGGTCATCACAACCCCTTCATTCAGCGTAGCGTGCTAATGTTGTGCTTCATACCACTGACTATGAAGCCAAGATGGAAACTTAACTTAGCGACACGAACACATACCAAAAGCTGAAAAAGGACCCTACAGCTATACCTACAAAAGAGAGCTTATCGGTATCATTCGTAAATGGCAGAACTCTGACACTCCCATCCCAGTCGCAACTAAACACTGTATATCTACCCTACGTCTGAAGAGGTACCCAAAATCTAAGGCACTCCAAAAATCCACAAAGCCTAATGCCCCTCTTTGCTCGATTGTAACCAGCACCGGTAGCTTGGCATATCACGCAGCCAAGGTTCTTGCTGAGATCATATAGGCCCCCTGGTAGGAAAAAACCCTTATCACATACTAAACAGCGGAGATTTTTTCCAGAAAATTTCAAACTTGGAAGTTACGCCAGGCCAAAAACTTATCTCCTATGATGTCTCTGCTCTTTTCACCAGCATACCGGTCAAGGATGCTATACAAGCGGTCAAGGACATATTGCTACGCGACGACACTCTATCTGACCGTTCGCTTCTCAACGTCGATCAAATATTGGAATTCCTGAGCTACTGCTTCAACACGACATATTTTGTATACAAAGGACAATACTACAAGCAGAAACAAGGGGCAGCCATGGGATCGCTGGTCTCGCCGATTGTGGCGAATTTATACATGGAAGTTTTTGAAATCCGAGCTATGACGACAGCGCCACATCCCCCTTCTGTTTGGTTTAGGTGTGTATGATACCTTCGTTCAGATTCATGAATATAACATTGATGAATTTACGGCCCACATCATCGCCCTGGAACATCAAATTCACCACGGAACCAGAACGCGAAGGTAAACTTCCTTTCCTGGATACTTGCATCCATGTGAATGACGATGGCAGTACCAAAGTTACTATTTACCGCAAACCTCAACTTTGACTCTATCCTTACCTCGAGTATAAATAGTCGGTAGTGAGGTCTCTCAAAGACAGAGTCGACAAATTAGTAACTACGGATGATGATAAACAAGCAGAACATAAACATGATAAGTCCGCACTCAAAGCCAACGGTTACAAACCATGGATGTACAAAACTTCAAAATAAAAAAACCCTAACACCAAGGACACTAACAACACAGATCAGAGGAATGTGAGCATACCGCTTCCGTACATCAAAGGAGTATCAGAAAAACTTACGCACATTTTCAGGGACCACGGGGTGAGAACTTACCACAAATCGATCAACACCATCAGATCTTTTTTGGTAAACCCCAAGGACAACCCCTGACGCGAACAAATGTGGTGTGATATACCAAATTGACTGTCCAGAGTGCCCCAAATCTTACGTGGGTGAAACCAGCAGAGCTATTGCCACCAGGTTGAAAGAACACTTGAACCACAAAACCACTCCTCTCACAGCTGTGGCAGAAGACTCAAAAGACTCTAAGCACAAAATCAAGCTAGACGACGTCCAAGTGATCGCCAGAGAAGATCAGTTTTGGAAACGTAAGATCAGAGAGGCTATTGAAATAGGAGACTGAAACCAACCCTCAACCAAGACACCGGCTACGACCTACCCGCCATCTAGGATGACCTGCTGTCATGTGATCGCCCAAAAGGTGGTCTATGTGACAGTGGAGGGAAGTAAACACTACGCTGAATGAAGGGGTCGTGATGACCTCGAAAGCTACGGAGCTCAAACACAACGGTTCGAAAAAAGGTATCTAAATTATTCCTATAATATAAATATGTTGGGTATAAAGGCTGCATTTGTGATTTTGTGAGTGGCAACAGCAAAAATGACCATTATTAATGTTCATATTAAATTCTGAAGTATAAAAAAAACCCACTACTTCATGTCCCTTTTAATTCCATTGACTATTAGGTTTATTTATTGCATTTGTGAGTGGGATGAAATGGAGAAACGAATGACCTCAATATTTGGCTTTATTTTGTGCCATGAATTCCACACTCCATTTATGATATAGTTCCAGTCTTTTTTGCACTGATTTATTACTATTATTTAACTATAAAACCTTATGTATTATGACAGAGTCCCTGTCATCCATGGTCACACTCTAGCCATAATAGACCAAATGTCATTTTCATGTCAAAGTTGCCTAAAAAAGACAAAATCTCCAACTTGTTGCTAAGTTGCAGTAAGTTTTAAAAAAATACCCAAAGTAAAGCAAAGTTCTATAACTTATTCTAAAAGTTTTGGTAAGCTGCTTGAAAACTGTGCAAAATTTCCAACATTTTATGAAGCCGCATTTTAACTTTGTGCAAGTTACCACAATTTTGGGGAAATTGGTCAATTTTGCACCACTTAAGCATTTATCTCCTCTTAATACAGAAACAATTATATTATATATATATATATATATATATAGATATATATGTACAAATTATGTATAGCCTACGTTTAAACTGTGGTACATTTCATTATAAAGTTGTACATGTTTAAAATAATGATCTTACCTGGCAAAAATCCCTTGAAATCAATATAGAATATTGCAGGATGGCCATATGCTTGGGAATCCTCAGGAGAACAGGGCTTTAAACAGGCTGGGACATAGTAGCTCCCAGGATCCTAGGACAATGGCATGTATATTATCATTTAAATACCTTAAAGTCAAACCAAAGTATTAATCTCCTATATTGAATGCACAGTTGCAGATCTAACTGAAAATAATAACTGCAAATTAAATGTTTTGCAGATATTTTTCATTCGATTTGATAGCTTTCAATTAGCAGATAGGAATAAAATCAGTTGCAAGTTTTCTGAACATGAAATCCAAAGAGGCCATATTAATATATGAAGTTTGCCATGTTACATCATGTTACAGCGGAGAAGCAAGCCAGGAGAAGCTACAATACTAAACTGAGACCAGACCTAGCAGATAAATCGCTGAGCAGCAAGAAATGGTGGAGAATCATCAACACCCTGTCCGGAAGAACAGCTCGTTCCAAGATCCCAGTGATTGAAACTCAAAATGTCACCCATATTACAGCAAGGGACAAGGCAGAAGCTTTTTGTCAGACATTTGCAGATAAATGTATACTCCAAGGTGCTGAAGACCAGGCCCCAAATGTTCATCCTTCAACAACCAAATCCTTTGACAAAAAAGTTTTTAAGCCCAAGGATGTTCGAAAACTATTACAACATCTCAATCCAGATAAAGCTACTGGACCAGACCTGATTCCAACCAAGGTACTCACTCAAGAATGCTGTGCTGAACTTGCCAGTCCACTCTGCAGGCTTTTTGATCTCTGCTTCACTCATGGTGTGTTTTCTAACCAATGGAAAACAGCATCTGTCACTCCAATCCACAAGAGAGGTTCCAAGGCTGACCCAACAAAGTACCGTCCTATCTCACTGCTAAGCAATATCAGCAAGATCATGGAATCATGGAAGCTGTTGTGCAGAAACAACTTCAACACTTTCTTCTCAGCAATGATCTGATTTCCAGCAGACAGTTTGGATTTAGAGAAGGCCACAGTACAGCTGATCTCCTCAACATTTTGTCACAGAAATGGAACAACTCCCTAGACCAAAGTGACGAGGTTTGTGTCATTGCCCTTGACATAAAAGGAGCTTTCGACAAAGTATGGCACAATGGATTCTGCTCAAAACTGATGTCAAAGGGTGTTACCAGAAGACTGCTTTCATCGATACACTACTTATCCGATAGATCTATCAATGTCGTCATGTCGGGACAAGCATCCGACACTGCACCCATAAATGCTTCTGTTCCACAAGGATCTATCCTTGGTCCACTACTGTTTTCTGTCTTCATTGATGACCTTGTGGATGTCTGTGATAATGAGCTCTACCTGTACGCTGACGATTCAACACTTTTCGCAACCATTAAGTCTTCAACCAGCTCCAATGCAGTAGTTACTAGCCTTAACAGTGATCTAAGCAATATGAAAGCGTGGGCTGATAAATGGAAAGTGACCTTTGAGCCTACCAAGTGCAAGACCATGGTAATCTCTAGGAAGAGAACCCCATCCCAACTTGAACTCTACTTTGGTGACTGCAAGCTACCATCTGCAGACAAACTGGAAATCCTGGGTGTTACCATTGATAGCAAGCTGACTTGGTCAAAACACATCTCATCTGTCTCAACCAGGGCTGGCCAAAAGCTCGGCGCTCTTCGCAAGGTTGCAAATAAATTGACGGCATTGTGCAGATCTACTGTGTACAAATCACAAGTCCGTAGTGTAATGGAGTATGCTTCACTATGCTGGTCTAGCGCTTCACCTACTATCCTAAGCCAGCTTGAGAACATCCAAAGGAAGGCACTCAAGATCATTGGAGCTCATGACGCTACTGGTCTATCGCATCTCAGCATCACAAGCCTACTTCACCGGCGACAGGTAGTAGCAGCCATGGTCTTGTACAAAATGCATACCAACCACTGCCCACAAGATTTAGCAGCACTGCTCCCCACACCATATGTTCATCGTCGTGCTACGCGTTCAAGTGTTGCAATGCCAGATCATGCCCTTTCAAATGAGACCCAAATGGGCCAATGTTACAACATTTGACCGATACTGGTACATTTTTATGTTCCTATCGATCCATACTGGTAGAATGTGTACCAGAATCCCCCAATACTGGAACATAGAATCGTTCCAGTATTGTTTACCAAAATACCTCTTCGAACCTAAAAAGGGTTATCACCTTTCACCTGATTTATGAATGATTGAACTGAATCCACTTAAATCCAAATCCCCCTCTTTATGAGGTACATACATTTAGTATTTTACTTTGTCAGAGATCATGGCTATCTTCATAAACGAACTTACCATATACGTCCTGATTCCGTCAAAATTTGTTCTACAGTCTTAATTAAAGTATTTATATTAAGGATATCCTCAGCTCCAATCCACTTTTCCACCAGACATTCAGAAAACATATTGGAAAGTACTAAAGCCTCAACTTCCATATATATTTTCTTAAATTATGCATCGAATTTAGAAATCACTCAATCTTTATCGTTTTACCATCAAGAGGGTTGTTGTTGCTCTCCCACCGTATATTTTTTTCTCTGTTGTGCTAAAATGCTCAAATAAATTGTCAAATGACTGAGGGGAATTGGACTACCACCGACCATGCTTATTATTAGTGCTATCAATTTCATTCTTGACATTTATGTTTAATGTTTCCAATATCGAGCAATACTGGAATGAAATGTTCCAGTATCGACCGATACTGGAACAATTTACATGTTCCAGTATTAGTAAATACTGGGAGAAAAACGTTCCAGTATCCAGCGATACTGGAAGACATGAAATCAAGCGATACTTGAACAGTAAATTCGTACAAGTATCAAGCAATGTTCCAGTATTCAACGATACTGGTATACTAGTATACACGTATATGGGACCTAAAACACACTTTTTCCGCCATCTCTTCATTACACCAACAACGAGTAGGCCAGATACAGAGTATGCAGCGATATGTTGTTATGGAAAGGAGAGGCTGCCAAAACAGTAATTCATGGCTGGAATATGTGATATGTCCTGAATACATTCAGAGCAACAGCTTAAGGGGGCTGTACACCTTCAGCATAGCCTCTGTAAAACTCCCGTAACTTATTCATTATTCATTTAATCTATATAAAAGTATTTCACCCATTTTAGGTTCTGCAAAGATAACTCAAAATATATTTTGTCCAATTTTGTCATACTAGTTTTATTATATTCCTAATACAATTCCCTAGGAATCAGGTTTTTGTTGTTGAAAATCTTTTTTTTGTGTTGAATTATTGACCAAAAAGTGCCTAGGGAATTGTATTAGGAATATAATAAAACTAGTATGACAAAATTTGACAAAATATATTTCGAGTTATCTTTATACCTAAAATGGGTCAAAAAACATGGTTTTTATAATTTTCTCCAAAATGAACAATTTCATTATCATGGTTGGATTCATTGAGCCCTTTTCTGCAAAAAAACTGTATACTTTTATATAGATTAAATGAATAATGAAGAAGTTACGGCAGTTTTACGGAGGCTTTACGAAGGTTTACAGCCCCCTTAATTGCTGTGTTATCAGAATATAGCAGTTCATATCATTCCCTTAATTACCTACCTTGTCAGATATTCGTTTACATAGAAGATTAAAATGTAACATCACTGACAGTATGGAATCCTTGTGAATACGAAGATCTTCTAAGGAATCCTTTGTAGAGGCATCAGATGGGTTCTTTGAAGGTCCTAACATGTGATCAAGAAGATCATCTTCTAAGATGGCTTCCTTCTTTAATTTTTGCCATGATGCACGTCTGATTGGATCCTAAGAGAATGGTATAACATTAATTGACAACATCACAAAGAATTCTTTTTCTCAATTGTTATGATTTTTATGATGTAAACAAAATAAATCAAGAACAATGAACAAATTACAAATATCAGAAGAATGCACATAGGCGATTTATAAAAAAATATAAAAACAACATACACCTGCAAAATAATGGGGAAAATATTACTCTGTTCATTTCATCAAGATCCTTATCCGGTCCGATATAGCATGATATTATTGACAATCGGCGTAAACATGTTTTTCACTTTCAATGATAAAACTCAAACCAAACTTATTGCTCAAGAAAGGATGGTATAAACCCCTCAAGCTGAACAATTCTTTCACACCATTCAAATACTTATAAAACATCACAAACATTACTTTGTAGTGTGAATTAAAAGAGGATACACCAAATCACTTAAATTTAATATAATTTGAGCTCGGTGTCGAACACGATCAATGATTTTATAAGTTTCAAAATAGCATAATTTTGGTTGACCTTAAAATCTACCATTTTTACAAATAAAATTACTTTTAGAAACATCCAATTTTTAAATTTCAAAATTCATAAGGAAGCTAAATATATGTAGATGTTAGAATAATAAAAACTCTGACCAATAATAATGCTATACAGTCCTTTAACGATTATTTAGCTTAGTTAGTGTAGTATTATCCAATTATTATACATTACAACCAGTCAAGTGATTCACAAGGTCTCAAAAGTGTTATAATATTAAATCATTTATTCTGTGCAGTTTTCTTGTTGTTTTCACACATTACATAATAGTTCACATTGTAGTATGTTTTCTAACTTATAAAACAGAAATTGAAAAATAAACAATACACAGTTTCTCATGTGTGTGTTAATTTAATTTAATTATGCAATTGACCAAAAAGTGGGTTTCCCTTATTATTACACTGTATTATAAAAAATAAGGTTTTTTTACCATCCTAATGTGACAATATAAATGCACCTGCAAATCTGCTTCCAGAGTAAAAATCAAGGATAGAGGGCGTCACTTGGAAAAGATCGCATAATATGCAATTAAGCGCCGTACCCTTATAAGTGCCAATCCCCTTTTTTCCAATGACTACCAAAAATGAACACCATAATAAACGCCCTTTTTTTTGGCCACTGTACATGGTATTGTAGAGCACAAAGGAAAGCAGTATGCATCCCCCCACCGGGAAACAACAACTTCGTCCACCTTGAGTTTCACACATTATTTCAATCAGTAGTAGGCCTACACTCGATAGATCGCCTCATGAAATGACAACTTGTGAAAGACAAATCGCTAATGTTAAAGTTTGTTACAGTTTTGTTCAAAAACACAAAAAAGAAATCCCTCTAAACTTGTCTAATAAACTGGGTTTTCGCTGGTTTAAGCAGCCATCCTTGCTTATCATTCGTGGCTAAAATACAACACCTCTAATGCTCAAAACTACTGAGAATAAACACATTTTTCACAAGGGGTTTCCCCTGAATTCGACTCGGTCATGAGCAATTTTAATAAAAGTTTAATTTTCAATTACTTGTACATGATTTTCTGCTAGTACAACCTTGCCGAATTTGACTGTGTCCATGATAAATGAATTAATAAAAATTCCATTGAAATGGAATGGGGGCGATCCAAGAGAAAGAAGCATGTTTTGTAACCAAACATCTGTTTCATACCAAAATACCAGGAAAAAGTGTGTATGTATTTTCTATAATTCAAACCAAAAAAAGAATCAAAACACTGCAGTCTAAAAATAGTACAGGAAACCAATAAAGTTAATTTGTGTGCATGGAGGGAGGGGGGAGGGGGGGGGGGGGGTACAGTCTGAAGAACAATCTAGGTGTATATATGACCTTCAATCAAGGAAAAAAAGGTTGGCACACTTTGTCCCAATTAAGGAAAAAAGTGCCCCTCTCCCCCGAGGCAATGTTGATCCGAGCCACATGTCATCAGAAGCTTTGGCAGCTCTCTCAACATTGATTGATGGGGAGTGGGGAAGGATGAGAGAGAGGGGGGGAGACCTCTGCGTGCTGTTGAAGAGTGCTATGTCCCAAGTCGGTTCTCTATTGTGAGCACAGTGATAGTTGTATTAAATTGTATCAAGTGTGCCAACTATTATTTTCCTTGATTGTTGGTCAAACAAGATAAGCTAGTCAAACAAAGATAAGCTATTATGTCTCTCTGTTGGGAGTAGCACATCTCTAATCAACTAAACAAATATAGCTTTGACTCCAGCACAGACTGCGGGTACTGTTGAAATAAACTGCATAGGTACATGTAATTTACAAAGACTACAAACATGGCGGCCCCCACTTATGTCGAGAAAGACCAAAATGTGTAAGTCTTTGCAATCTCATGCTATAAGGGTGGCTTCGCCCCCCAAAAAAGAGGTAATTCAGCAAGCTCCCATCCAAATTGACGTTGCTAAACGCCCTGGGCACTTAAAGGCATATTGTGCCCTTTTTATCCTTGACTTTTACTCAGGAAGGAGACTTTCTTGCAGATTTGCATTTTTGATCATAAATCGTAAAGATCTTGTAAGTTACAGAGTGATATGATTCCTAATTACATCATGGTTTGTTAGAGGTTGAAATAAACTGTCAGGGTCTGCGCCCGACAGTTTATTTTCTGAGTGTTTTTTGTTGTTCGTATACAGATAGAATTCTATGGTTTGACACCGTATTATTTAATGCCGTTTACAGTGTTTCCGGCTACGATTGCAATGAAAGAAAATGTTGAAAATCCCTTAAATAATTGGAAGCAGATTTTCATTGTGAATTATAGTAAAGTTATGAGGTTTTCTACAGGAAATACAGTCAAGATCGATTTATGAGTCCGGGAATGTTGTCCTGTATACTCACATTTCATAATCAAAGAGAGAAGAATATGTGCAATAATCACATAATATTCCCTAAATAGGGAGAATATTGTACCAGTATTTTCTTCAAAGGTCAATACTCAATACAAATGGTAATTAAAGTATGTTTTATTTGATGGAAGACTTTATAAACCAGGGGGATAAAAACCAAAGGCAAAAAGAATAACCCTTTCATATTGCCCAGAAAACAAAATATAGAGTTTCTAAGCATGTCTAATTTGTATCATATATAAACACATCACCAAAAGTAAGTCCCCCTCTCAACAGTTCGTCATACATCGTAAGGTAAAACATTTTACCAATAAAACTTAGTTAGAAATAATCCTATATGACTGTTTCCTAAGTTATATTATATATATGATATAAAACATTATTATATGATTTATTTATTCAGTTTCCTCTTGTCATCACGTTTGTGATCCCTACCGTGTTTGGCCAAATGTCTCATGTTATCGTGCTGTGTGTATTGTATAACCCCGTCGCTTAATCACTTACCACTGATTCAAATTGCCGTTTATCAGCAAGTATCGGTTGTCTAGTGGTTAAGACGCCTGTCTAGTAATCAGGAGACCGGGGTTCGAATCCCCGCCGGTGAATGTCCTTGCTTATTTTTCATTGGGACATTCGCCGGTGGTTGTTAATATTTGTTTGTTATATTGTCTATTGTAAACACCGTGGGTTGGTAAACTGCTTTATATTATATTATATATATGATATAAAACATTATTATATGTTTCCTAAGTGTTGTTTGAAAATGAAAGATATCCATGACTTCATGGCTGAATGAGTTCCAATGGAAGACAAAAACTGCCCTTCTCAAAAGTCACAAAAGTGTATGTATACAGGGTGGTTCAATAAAACGTTGACAGTTTTTTGAAGCCATTTTTTTTAAAGTTCTGTAAATTAAAAAAAAATCTTTTACAACATTCATCAACTATATGATCTTGACCATCTATGCTGAAAATATCGTTACTAATAACCTTACGGTTGCAAAATAACAGCTATTTGAACAAAGTCTGTCCCATTTCACTCTGTCCACGGGGACTGATTTCGCGACGTTACATTGAATACTGAATTGCATGCAAGTAATCTAAGATTTGAAGATCCCGACAGATGAAACCAGTGTAATTGTTAACATCTTAACTATCTATTCAGGTGTGAAATCAATACGTAATAATATTTAAATACCATGAGTGACTCTAATTAGAATTATTGATTTTTATAGAAGTATAGAAGTGTAATTGTCTATGCTCCATGCCTTAAAAGTGACGATGCCATTTAATGTTATCTTGCTGGTTATTTCCTGTAGACTTACCCGTGGACAAAGAGATTTTGGAGAGATTCTCTTCAAATAGCTATAATTTTGCCGCCATAGCATTATTTACATTGAGATGGCCAAGATGATATTTTTGAGGAATATGTAAAAAAAAATTAAACCAAATCCCACAATTTTGAAAAATATGGCTTTGAAAAACTGTCAACATTTGTTGAACCACACTGGTTGTAACGTCGCAAAATCAGTACCCGTGGACAGAGTGAAATGGGACAGACTTTGTTCAAATAGCTGTTATTTTGCAACCGTAAGATTATTTGTAACGATATTTTCAGCATAGATGGTCAAGATCATATAGTTGATGAATATTGAATTTTTTTTTTTTTAATCTACAGAATGTTTAAAAAAATGGCTTCAAAAAACTGTCAACATTTTATTGAACCACCCTGTATATGGTTTCTTACTAATGGAAACACACTATGGACATAATTCCAACTATGCGTGCAGGGGGTGTGCGTACAAACATGTGTGTGTGTAAACCAAGTGGTGCATCCTGGGCGCTTTCAAAAAATCACCGTGCATAAATCGTCACACGTGTGCTCAGGGTGTATTTTAACCGGTATCGCATCGCAGTTTGCGCCACAATCAAGCACAACTGCGACGCACATTTGTACATGCATAGCAAACTTGCTACACAACATTTTTGACTCGGGACACGTATCATTTCCTTCCGAAGTTCCGATTGATTTTAACTAGTATTATTAGTGATGTAAATGGTCCATTTCACGCCATTTAATCACGTAGTATTCCGTATTTGGATACGTTTAAATTTATAAACTCCACTTCATTCGTCGAGTTTACTCGCCAGTCGCCACATGAGATGACACGTTCCAGACTGAATGTTTACAAATTACATCATACATTTACACACGGGAATTCCCATAATATTACATGTACAACTCAGATGAACATGTACGCAATTAATTATGCAGTAAACTTCGACCTGACTTTCGACCCGGGCCTGACCATTTTCCAATATAGGGGTGAGAGAGAGGGGCGAGTAATCGTAGAGTAAATAATGAATGGTTTTAATTATTGTTTGCTTCTGAACGGGTCAGCGGACAGCTAATTAGTGAAATTATCTGAAATATATATTGTAAATATTTTATTTCATCAGTCTTCTTCCTATTCTAGAAAACAAATTACTCGGAAATCGCAAATGTTTAAAATTGTACCAAAGCTCACCCCCCCCCCTTTTTTTTCTAAATAGATTTAATAATAATTAATAATTAAAAGTTTCTGGCAGTACCGCGGCACACTTGAAGATTTGACAGCCTGTTTGACAGCTCTCAGGGATCTGAATCATCAGTCTACACAGATTAATTAGTCTGTGCAATGTTTATGTTCGACTTTCAGAAAGATTTGTTCTTGCAGTTGCAGAACAAAATTATTAAAAGAACTAAAAACAAACTAACCTGTCTAAGTCTACCTGTGTGTCAGACTGTCAGTCTCACTCACATTCACATACAGGTCACTCACATACATATATCAATATCAGTTCAGTGTCAGTGACATCACATGATCACAGATTCACACTTCAGTCTTTTATATTATATTAGTGTTTGATTTTCTTTATTATTTTAACAATTACATAAGCAAGCAAGTGAGTACTCATTAGTGACATTTGCATTTTCATAAAACATCTGCTGTATTTATGCTGATTGCTGAAACATTTCACAGCTTACATTAACATTACATAATTATTTGAAAACCTAACATTTTACTTGAAAATTGGAACTATTTTAATCAATCCTGCACCTTACCTTACATAAACGTATGTAAAATTGGTGTACTAACTGAAAACAGATTTAACGGATCAACAGCAAATTGGAATTAAAAAAAGTAAAACAAAACTGCTATGCAAAATTTGTAAATTGCTATAAAAAAAATAATTGAATAGCAGTTTTTACACACAAAAAAATCCTTAAAATACACCCTGCGTGTGCTGCACTTTACAAATGTACCTCACTGGCACTTTAGTTTGTGCATTTCATGCATCTATAAAAATGTCCTTGTCAAAGGGGAAAACTGTTCTACGGGCCTGATTGACTCATATTCTTTTATCTTGAGATTTTCCATTTTTGATAAATTCTTTTGGGGGGGGATAATTTTTGGAAAACTTTTCCTTTTTTAAAATGGTTGACAATTCTGAAAATTAAAACATAAACAAGCCTAACCGAATGCCCTGAGAGGTCGGTTTGCCCTTATAACAGGTTTTGTTGCCTTATATATTCACGTACCATTTCATTCCAGGGCTTAATGGTGATGATCCTCTTGAAGACATCCATAAGCCACTGTGGGTCTAAGATGACCATATCCTCCACAGGGCTATCGCTGTTATCTTTACCGCCAAAATAGATGATTGTACCACGCTTGTGGTAGAATTGTAGTAGTTTCAATGGGTCAACATGTTTGATTTCTAGGTCTTTTATAAGCTCTTCCACCTAAATAATAATTTAAACCCAATGTCAAATTTTAAGAATAGTATGCATAATTTACACAGGTATCCCAACTCGATATTGGCATATTGGTATATTGCCATATTAGCATACATACAGATTATTGTCTGAAAGATCCATGAATTTTGACTGAAGAGTTTTACGTCTAGAGGACGGGTTTCGTTTGTACAAATGCAATAAGTATGAAAAAGGAATTAAGTCAACTTCTATGATTTTGCTGGAAAAGTGAGCCCAAAAATATCTAAGTTTTCCAGCAAAACCGATGGAAGTTGACTAATTCCTTCTTAAAAGCGTTTGTATAAAGGAAACACACCCTCTAGAAGGAAAACTCTTCGGTCAAAGTTTATATGTAAAATAATCTTTACGTATACTAATATGTCAATAAGCCAATACCAATATCGTGCTGGGATTACCGCGGTTAATTTACAGCCATTAGGGCTCTTGTGACATCAACAATGTCATTTTTCAAAGGGCAGCACCAAAGGAAAATAGTTATGTTTGAAGCATGTAATAAACCCCTTTTTAAAATCATATTAGAGATCAGAGAATCTGACCAATAAAACTACAGCCAAACTTGCAGTAATCAAGGATGAGAATGGCAAAGTTCTGACAGAGGGGGCAGACATCTAGGAGCGGTGGAAAAACTACTGTAAGGGGCTTTATACGTCTCAAGAGGTCACTGGCATACAAGCAGATATCGAGTGCAATGAGGAGGAGCCTGATATTCTTCTATCTGAAGTCAAGAATGCCATCAAGAAGCTTAAAACCAACAAAGCACCTGGCATAGATGATATTCCTGGCAAGCTTCTCAAAAACTGATAGGAATACGCGCCATTATCAGAATCTATAAGATATAGGCAGCAATAACCTAAGTGAAGCAAACGGATTCTGATGTCCTATACTGAGCAGCGGAATAAATTGTAAGTGCTTTGAGCATACTCAGTCAGCTTGTATGTCACGCAATGGTCGCTATTTTCTTTATCAGCCAGCGTGATCGAATGACCTCGCTCAAAAACTGACGTTTGTGCATGGATGAAAATGAGAAGAGTTTCAAATTTGCTATTTTTTTTAACATTCCAGGCAAAAATTCCACTGTGAACACAATATTATAGAAGCCACGGCTTTAATAATACAGGTTATTTGATCATTTGCAATGATGTAAAGGAGCTAAAATATTGAAAACTGTATCGCAATTTTTATGCAATTTTTACATTGAAAAGTGTCTCCATAAATTTGCCTTATCTCGCAAAAGATGGTCGGGTCCCTTCTGATAATTCAGAAGCAAATACAGTGGAGTCTTCATTGCCATATAATGTAAACATTTGCAAGTCTTATTGCTCTAAAAGTGTATATTTTATGTGATATTTAAAGCAGATAATCATGCTTAACACTTCTATTTATTTACTATATGAACGATCAATGCGCCTTATAATGAAGTGTATGTTGGCAAATTATTCAAATGTTGTAAACGGTCACATCCACGGTTTGTAGTCGCATATCACACAATTATAAACATTTCACCACAATTATTTAATCAAGAATTATTTAATCAAGAATTATGCCATTTATATAGTCCTATCTAGGTTGGAAATTCTACAATCAAGTCTTAATTCAGTTAGGTATAGTTATCGGATATTCTTTCCGTGGTTAGCTGATGATCTATTTAATTGTAGAATTTCTCCTCTACCCCATTCACTGTGTACAACGTGCAGGTCTATACAGTGAGTGTCAGTTCGCCGTGATTCGGAGATTCACGTTGGTCCCGTGTATTCAGACGTTCACCCTGAACACGTTAAATAGTTGCAGACCTCATCGTAAAGAGTAGGGGATCATCCCGGGTCTGTTACCTGTACAGTTACAAGTTTGTATTCCTAGGTTCCAGGGATACATTGTGCGAGTATACTCAATATTGAGGTTTATGCACAGTATAGGTAGATGATGATGATGATGATGATAAAGTAACACTATTTGATATATGAAGGTTTCCATGTTGTATCTATGACCGAAGTTTGGTTGCAATTGGTTATTGTATGGAAAAGAAATGGACAAAACAAAAAGTGTACGGTATACCAAATTGTTGACAGACAGACAGACAGACTACACAGACGAAGGATGCTGCCATAAGGTCTCTTCCTACGGACGAACTAAAAATGACCTTTCAGTGCATAGAGCGTGATCTGCTGGCTGACTGTACTTACTTACTTTGATAAAGGGCTATTTAAAAACTAACATTTATTTTTTACATTTATTTTACCCGGTAACGTTTTGGAGACCATAAAGTGGGTATTGTTCCCCGGAATAGCGGGTGGTTGACGGGTATCCACCCGCTAATGTTTTGGGGAGCAAGGTGGGTATAGAGCAGGGGTGGGCAACCTTTTTGAATGAATCGGCCAGATATAAGAAGTGAAAAATTGACTGGGCTGCACCATAACCAAATTTTCTAGCAATGACCTGCTGTTAATTTCAAACCTTTGATTCTGAAGACTTTCAAGCAATAGGTGCGTGTGCTTAATAATCTATTTTCACGTAAATCCCAATACAGTACAGATGACAATTAATGGGGAAAATAGACCTACGCACGTTGAGGAACATCATTTGTGCCGATAAATGCTAAGCAGCTAGCTTTTTTTTGTGATGATGTAAACTAGATTGATTTTTTTCTCTTTTTCCTCAGACACCTCGCGGGCCACAAAAAAACCACTGGCGGGTCTGAAGTACCTAGTACACCCAGTGCGCGTCTGAATAGTGCGGTATGGGTTATATGCTAAACATGGCCGCCTAAACTGAAAACATCACAAAATGATTTATAACAATTGTGCTCAGGTTGTAAATGAGCAGCTCCACCATGGGCGGGGTGACCAGCACATAGAAGTAACACAATACTACCCCGATACATGCAAAAAGTCTGTTTGTAAATGATGACAGATGGGGATAGATCCCGAATGTGGTAACTTAACCATTCACCTTAAATATTTTACAATTTTAATCGAAAAGATCCTTAACAAAGCTACAGTTTAATATCACATTGAATGAATTTTGATGTATAAAGTCGTAGACTTTGACGCTAGGATCATCTTATGGTTCAGAATTTCAAGTTATGTGAACCATTTTCTGTCAAGAATTAAAATAAAACCTGAACAAATTTCCACTCTCGAAAGGTCTGGGTGTATGCTATGTGAACCTATAATAGTGTGTGTCCTATACCTTTGCACCTGATACCACCCACCCAATTGAGTAAAAAGGGTAAACACCACAAACGTAACAGGTAAGGTTTCGTATGCGAGAAAGTGGGGGAGGAGTGGTTTAGCCTAACAGCCTGTTCCACATAAAAGAAATTATTTGGATGCAACTTGACAAGGGGTAAAATGTGAATAAAGAAATAAATACAGTTTATGTACCTGCTCTAGTCGCATGTAGTATTGACCGTTTTCAACAGCCTCTGCCACAGACCCTTCAAATTTGAACCAATTCAAATCAATCTTTTCTATCATATATGGTTCCTGACTGGCAATAGAGGCTATGTCTTCTCTCAGCTTTGTTAACTGTTGGTAAATACAGTTTACATAGAAATATCAATACACTGTGATCAATTTAGAATTGCCAGTAGTTTTAAAATTAATTATTGCTTTAGATTTTGTGAGAGTGACAATACTAATCAAGAATCAGTCCGTTTAATTACAACGTGTCTCAATACTTGTATCATAAAGAACGACAAATCTTTCTTGATTACTAGAGCTTTCAGTGTCATCATGAAATCTTTGGCGGCAGAGTGATGTTAACCACTTCAGTTTTATTTTTTTATATTTTCACATAGAATATAACCATTGCCAGGTCAACTGGCCTCAGTTAACTTGGTACAAACCACTGATCACATTGACATTGATCATAACACAAAGTCTATGGTAGTATCATAATTTGGAACAAATGTATGGGGGCCTAGGCTTGAACCAGTAACCATGAGTTAACATGCTCTATGTCATTGGATTATCTTTACCTCTGGATCATTCTGGTCGTCGGATTTATTTTCTATACTATAAACCCCTATTACATGCTTTCCATATGGATTGTGAGTAATCTTGTCTTGGATTTTCTCTATCTGATTGGCGATCTAAAACAAAAGGAAGACATAGCACATCAAACATTCATGGTTTGATTTGTGGACAAATTATATATATCATCATAAAGCGTACAAGCTTTGATTTGGCTTAGTGAATGCACAAAAAAAATACTATGGTAATGAGGTCATGAATATTAATGAGTTAAGCTGGGAAAATGGCAACATGCTTCATTTATGATTATACAAACCAAAGGCCAAGTTCTTCAAATTTAAGAGAAACAAATAATTTAGATACCGCTGAACTTATACAGCATCATCTGTTGACCTAAAATGCTCATTATGCAATATGCACAATGTTTGGCATCGGGATTAGATTTCGAGGGTTAAATAAAATAATATTTATACCAGCAAACACTAATCTAAATTCCTAATTTTTAGGAATGTGTGTATTTTAGGGATAAGTTATAACTAGTTACCACTGTCTTCCTTTCTTCTGGATCAGGACTGATCTTTTCGCTTTTGCTGTGAGTTCCAATGACAAAGATTGGAGGAGATAAGTGTTTGCGAGTTCTCTTTGTGTCTTTCATGTTAGACGCATGGTGAGTTCTTGTCTCTTCATCTTCAGGCTCATTTGATTTCGTAGCATAGGCAAAAATTGACTGCATCCAAAAATCTAGGAAATCAAGTCCCGTAAAATCCTGTAGTACTGACTGTTCAATGAGATATGGAAAAAGATAAAACATAAGGGACCGTTCATTATTTATGGTGGAGGGGGGGTTGGGACAAATTCGAGACTCGTATGTTAAAATTACCTAACCCCCCCTACAGCTGAAACTGAAAATTACATGACCCCCCCTGCTAACCAGTAGCTTTTTACACAACCCCCCCCCCCCCCCCCCTCCCCGAAAAAAATCAACTTGTCACATACTTAAGGGGCTGTCTTTACCTTTGGAATTTTGTTCATGGATGGATACGTTGGAAAATTTTGTTTGTGCCCTATCTGAACGGCCAATAATTTTATGATGCCCCTTCTTTTTGTGTGAAACTAGTAATGGCGAGCGAAGCGAGTTGGATTTTTTTTCTTCATATTTATACATTTTGGGTGGTTTTGTGAGTCTTTATAACCCGAACAAGTTAGAACATTCTGAGCAGAAACGTATAATCCAGTGAAACGTTCTACTTTTGTGAGCAGAAACGTATAATCCAGTGAAACGTTCTACTTTTGTGAGCATTGGTGCAAAGCAGAGATGAGGTAAAAAGCATGCAATAAATCACATTTTTAAATCATGAAATTGGATTTTGTAACATTATACACCCTGTGGCTTTAATGTCTCAATCGTTGATGATTATATAGATGTTTTTCCACCATATCATCGATTTTCTGTCCAGAAGTCATCTCATAGTAAAAGTTTTTGAAGTCGATAGCTTTTAAGAAAATATGCGCGAAGCGCAGAAAAAAATTGGCATTTACACTCCAAAATAGCCTCTAAAATCACTCCAATCACCACCATCTTTATAGTTTAAACAAATTTACACAACCCCCCCTGTTCAAGAATAAAAAGTTACATAACCCCCCCTATTTCAACATATGAAAGTTACATGACCCCCCCTATATTTTACCCAACCCCCCCTCCACCATAAATAATGAACGGTCCCTAAATCTTCACATTTCAAGGGGAATTTGTTTACTGATTGTATCTGAGACTAACATAACTAAAGAGATTCCAAGCACCCATTCATACCTGCCTTGTGCAGCGATCCAGGTCTGCCGCGGCATTGTTATACTTGATTGCCAATCGATTATCATTATTCAGTTCAATCTATATCACAAACTCATCCTTTGAGTAGTAGCGCGCTATTTTGTATCCAGTGTTATCCACACATGAATTACAATTTCCTAAATAACCTGAACACGCTTTAGTATGGGATGGTCACTGCCTAACCAACCATGATAGATTTGGTTGCACATCATCTGCACATTTGAAAGCTATAATAACATTCCAAATGTCACAAAATACAAATAAAATACTGTGCTTCCATTCCAGTTAATGTTGGCAGGTTTTAAGCTAATCTTTATGAATGAGACTTTTATAAAACTAATGTTGGGGTACATTGCAATTTTTCAAATAGAATGTCCATTCACTAAAAATAGTTATTCATCATGCTAAACAGTAAAAATACACATGACAAAATTGTACAGCACTAGTTTACTCAAAAGAGTTTGAAGCTCCTTTATAGTACTCTGTTGCTATAAGGGCCAAAACCTTGGTATTGTATTGATGCAGGAAAGTGTGTGAACTTGCAATATGATGCAAATAAAAGAGTGGAGTCTCCATACATGGGTGTGCACTCAAGCAGAGCTCGTAGCAACCTGTCTGAGAAGCTGTGTGCTTGGACAACCATTTTTTGGTGGTCTAATGTGAACCTTATGAAGATAAAAAGCCCCCATATAAATAGTCAAAATGTGTAAAACAGGGGGGAGAAACTGATCTTCTGAAACTTGATTAGTATCAAATAGATCAGGATCATGGTCACCCCATTCACCACAACAACACCTACTTGCACACTGTCTCAAGATCGCTCAAAAAGCAAATGGAGGGCGTTACAAGAGTTTCATTAACCCTAACTCCCCGGGCGTTTTGTTGTGAATTTAACTATCAGGGAGAAAATCGGGTCACATTTTGGTATATCCTTGGTGTAAGATTTCATAAGTTAGTCTAGTACAATGATCCCATTATGGATAATATGGATAATCTTTTAATCCTTCAAATAGAGGATTTTGTGCTAGTTATTCCATGCTGTCTTACACCAAGGATAAACCCACATTTGAGGGGGGAAATCAGTCTTCGCATGCACTGGAGACCGAACCAGGGTCGCGTGCATGCAAATCAGAGACTATATCGACTGAGCTATTTGGTCTGCTTAAAAGAGATTTTTCGCAAGTTGATCGCCCGGTGAAGCATGGCACAAGCGACCGAACAATCGCGCGGTACAAGACTGTAGCACCGTAAGGATTTGTAGCGTGTTGACTGGTTAGGGTTAAGATAAGTTCACTTACTTTGTGTTTTTCACTATCCATTATTTTGTGTTTATCACTGTTCGTTACTTTATCATCAAGATCAAGACTTAGGTCAAAAACAACAAGGTAGATAGCACGATGCCGGAGAAAAACCTGTGTGCAGAAATTTAGAAATGAATGTAAATATCTAATTAAACCAAAACCATGACCTTCTAAATAAAATTAAAGACTTACCAACCAAATGCTGGACCCCATACTGGTATAGCTTGGGAAGGGGAATGCCTGATCATACTTCCTCAATCAAGCATAAATAACCGGGGGGGGGGGGGGGGGGGGACTGACATTAGAAAGGGGTGACGCCCTGAAGACCCCCTTTTTCACCATCTTCTGCTAGCTCTTAAGACCCCCTTTTGAGCCAGCATCAGCTCTTAAAACCCCCATTTTATTGAAAATTCAAAAGTTTTCATTCCAAAGCCCAATTTTTTTGAAAAAATTGCGTTTTAAAACCCAATTCTTTCGAAAATGTGCATTCTTACTAATCAAATTTGAAAAACAAACCAATTCTTAAGACATACTTTCTGGAGAAAATCCATTCTTAAGACCCTAATTTTTGTCATAAAATTCTCTCTGTTCAGTTCCGAAGTCCTACTTTTTGAGACCCTGAGCAGTACACACCTACCAAAAAAAGGTTGAGTGCCCCCGAGCTAGTGTCCCCGGGCTTACGAACCTCCTTTACTAGGGCTCAAGTCTCATAACTAGCAAACACTAAAATTCCAACTATTATGACACTGATGGCCAACTGTAAGTCCAACCCCGGTATGGACATGTGACACGGCAAGTAACCTTTTTTGACTTTTGCTCGAAAAACAAAAGGCATTTAATTACACCAAAGCTAGCAAATTTTTCATCAATTTTTGACACAGGTCTGAAGTGTTTTGTACTACCCAAGTATTCTGTTGAAAAATATGATATTTTGATCATTCTGGAAGGTGTGTTTTCACTCAGTTATAGCTTCTGTGCTAATTTTGTGGGAGTTTATGAGCATTCTGCCTGGTAATCTACTTTACTTGGTTATTTTAAGACTTTTTATTAACTTTTAGTTTAGCCATATTTTGTTTTAGACTGCATCGTTATTGCTTAACAAAATGTTGTACCGCTTTGATAATTTAACCCAGGCTCTCTGATGGGACCCGCCATTCACTGACGAAGCAATTCTCTTCCATCTTCAGTACTACCCTAGCATACAAAGATATACACTTGTTAAATTACTTCTCCATATTTTGATACTTTCAAGTGTCTAATCCTCCTTGCACGTGGTATTTTCCTTGAATCTGGGCTTCTCCTTTTAAAGGGATTTTTTATTAATGATATAATCAAGATTATAAAAGGTCTACTGTCCTAAACCAGATTATTTACTGGGTTTCCATTTTGCATAATGCGTCAGTGTATCTTGGTTACCTGGTTCCGGGTCAATCGGTATGCTTTCATGCCCGCAAATGTTGGACTTTGTTTTTGTGCAAGTGAGAGGCCTCGTGTTTTTGCCTCTCCACCTTTTCATTCACATTTCTTGACGGCTTCATCAAGACCGGTTGTGGTTCTAAATATTTCCACTCCCATCCACCCAGTGCCGCGTCTGTTCTCCACTCTTCAGTAACTCTTTATTGGGGTACTTATTGACATATGCTGGGGTGGTTGAGATTGAATTTTATCAACTCAATGGAAAACAGTCCTTAAATTTAAGTGTATTCTTTCTGAGCAATTTCCTAAGGGTAGGGATTATGGGTAGTTTTCCCAATCTTGGAATCTTATGGTTGAACATATATCAATGGCTTTTATGGCCCTTGAATAGTTCAACCATCATGGTGTCATAACGAGTCTCTCATACGTGTAGGGTTAGGTAGTTTACAAATCAAAAAAATTGATGAGTTGATGGTCATATGTTCTAGAAGCGAAACTCTTTTGTCCTTGCATCAATTTGAAGAAATATATTGTCATGGCTTATTACTATTATACAAATGAGCATCGTCACCTTAGGACAATCATCTAATCATGATAAATTATACAAAAAACACTTAATCAGAGAAGTTAATGAACAAATAAATTAATTAATAAAGTATTGATTATGTAATATAGTTATAGATTAAGTATTTAACTTAATTAATTAATGGATTAAACAAATGATTTTTTAATTGATTACCATTAGAAAAAAATATTAATATATCTAATATTGATTAATTGATTATTTGCTTAATTTAATTAATACATGGATTAATTAATTAAATAATTAATGATTGATTAATACTACCAAATAAATAAATAAATTAATGGAATGAATGATTGATTAATATTATTAATTAATAAATATTCTATAAAATTGATAAATCAAATATGAAGTAAATCAATTAATGATTTATTTATTCATTCATCCAATAATCTAATATTTAATTGATTTATGTCTCTCAAATTTGCAATCTGCCTGTTTAAAATTAATTTACTTATTAAGTATTATTGATTTGTATTTATTTCATATTTGCTCTCATAAAGATTATATATATTTATAATTCTTTATATTTGAATTTGTTTAGTCATCTAATTAGATTTTGACTTTATCAAATGACAGCTCGCCCACACCGCATTCCAACAAGCAAATGAATGGGCTAAGTGACGTCACTTTGATAAATATCCATATCCTTAGTTTATCGGTTGGAATACAAGCTCTACCTAAGGGTGATGTACGTCATCAATAATAATGTCAAAGGTCATCACTCCTCCGACTAACTCGTGACAAGCGTTCCACATAGGCACGCTACTCCGACTGTTCAGAGATCCTCGGACCCCCGCAGTGCGTTACTCCTGACTTTTTTAAAGAGTATCTTGGTCGGAGTTGCCTTCTCTGAGTAGCGTTCAAACAGGCACTACTCCGACCCTAAATCCGACTCTCCTCAGACTAGGGCCTACTCCGGGCTTCCTCTGACCCCTTCCTCCAACTGTCTGAACAAGCCTTATAATGTAGTGACATTGATAGATTAAATTATGCCAATAAGATTTGATAAATTATGGTAGA
Source organism: Ophiura sarsii (assembly GCA_035610835.1). NCBI lineage: Eukaryota > Metazoa > Echinodermata > Ophiuroidea > Amphilepidida > Ophiuridae > Ophiura > Ophiura sarsii. The sequence goes on along the minus strand of CM069453.1, from coordinate 68,820,445 downwards.
CAAAGGAAAATTTAAATTGATACATTAAATTGTTTGTAGCATAGTGAAAATAAAATAATGTTAATTTGGGTATTAAAGCAATAAAATTGTTGTAGCCGATGACAAGCTTTTCACACAGGCACGCTACTCCAACTTTTCAGAGATCCTCGGACCCCCGCAGTGTGTTACTCCTGACTTTTTTCAGAAGTATTTAACTCACCAAGTAGGTTCCTGCCAACACACCATTGTTTAATTGGTAAACGACCTATCATTTAATGTTTCTATGCTAATCATATCAGGATGATTATCCCCGGGGGGGGGGCACTGACATTTGAAAAGGGTATAGGTATGTCCCGCGCTGAAGACCCCCTTTTTCACCCTCTGCTGCTAGTTCTTAAGACCCCATTTTTATTGAAAATTCAAAAATCGCGAAATTTTGCGTTCCAAAGCACCAATTTTGTGTTCCAAATCCCCAATTTTTCGAAATTGAACTATAGGCCAGTTCTCAAGACCTATTTTTTGGAAAAAATTCAGTCCCTTAAGACCCTATTTTTCGTCATTAAATCCACTCAGTTCAGTTCTTTAGCCCCCCTTTTTGAGACCCTGGGCGGCACACCCCTACCCAAAAAAAAGTTGAGTGCCCCCCCCCCCTGGATTATCCATCTGGTGTAAATTATTAATCGGCTATAATCATCATTTAGCCAAATAAACTTATTAGTACTCACCTGGTGAGTTGTATAGTATACATCCTGCCCAGCAAAGTCCCAAACCTTACATTCCAGTACAATGTCCTTTTCTTCTTTTGACTTCAGTTGATCCAATAGTTGCAGTACTCTCTTTCTGATTTTATCTGGGATTTCTGGCACTGTGCATGTGTTCAAAAGTGTATACAGGTACATTAATGCCCAAGGGAAAATACACTGACGTGTTGCCGTTACAAAGAATATTATGAATAATACTGAAGTACAAAGAAAAAAACAGTCAGATAATAGGTCACATAAACAAGGCGGTTCTCGAACGGCGCGTCTCGCCTGTTCATCAAAAGTGACTTGAAAGAAATGATGATGAAACATATGATACAATGTAGCACTGTCACAGAGGTATGCATTGTAGTTAATGCAAGGGATGTAATGCCTTGAAAAATTTAATCAACAAAAAGAACACACCAACCCCTTCCCTACACCAAATCACATCAAGATAGGCCTTACAGATCTTATTTGACCCCAGATGACCTCTGATGACCTTGAAAAGTTAATCAGCAAAAAGAACACACCAACCCCCTTCCCTCCACCAAATCACATCAAGATAGGCCTTACGGATCTTATTTGACCCCAGATGACCTCTGATGACCTCGACAAATTAATCAACAAAAAGAACACACCATCCCTCTTCCGTCCACCAAATCCCATCAAGATAGGCCTTACGGATCTTATTTGACCCCAGATGACCTTGAATGACCTCCGATGACCTTGAAAATTTAATCAGCAAAAAGAATACACCACCCCCCTTCCCTCCACCAAATCCAATCAAGATATGCCTTACTGATCTATTTGACCCCATATTTGACCCCCGATGACCCCGAAAAATTAATCAACAAAAAGAACACACCACCCCCCTTCCCTCCACCAAATCCCATCAAGATAGGCCTTACTGATCTATTTGACCCCCGATGACCCCGAAAAATTAATCAACAAAAAGAACACACCATCCCTCTTCCGTCCACCAAATCCCATCAGATAGGCCTTACTGATCTATTTGACCCCCGATGACCCCGAAAAATTAATCAACAAAAAGAACACACCACCCCCCTTCCCTCCACCAAATCCCATCAAGATAGGCCTTACTGATCTATTTGACCCCATATTTGACCCCCGATGACCCCGAAAAATTAATCAACAAAAAGAACACACCACCCCTCTTCCGTCCACCAAATCCCATCAAGATAGGCCGTACTGATCTATTTGACCCCATATTTGACCCCCGATGACCCCGAAAAAATAATCAACAAAACGAACACCCCATCCCTCTTCCGTCCACCAAATCCCATCAAGATAGGCCTTACTGATCTATTTAACCCCATATTTGACCCCCGATGACCCCGAAAAATTAATCAACAAAAAGAACACACCACCCCCCCTTCCCTCCACCAAATCCCATCAAGATAGGCCTTACTGATCTATTTGACCCCATATTTGACCCCGATGACCCCGAAAAATTAATCAACAAAAAGAACACACCATCCCTCTTCCGTCCACCAAATCCCATCAAGATAGGCCTTACTGATCTATTTGACCCCATATTTGACCCCCGATGACCCCGAAAAATGAATCAACAAAAAGAACACACCACCCCCCTTCCCTCCACCAAATCCCATCAAGATAGGCCTTACTGATCTATTTGACCCCATATTTGACCCCCAATGACCCCGAAAAATTAATCAACAAAAAGAACACACCATCCCACTTCCGTCCACCAAATCCCATCAAGATAGGCCTTACTGATCTATTTGACCCCATATTTGACCCCCGATGACCCCGAAAAATTAAGAACAAAAAGAACACACCATCCCCTTCCCTCCACCAAATCCAATCAAGATAGGCCTTATGGATCTTATTTGACCCCCGATGACCTTGAATGACCTCTGATGACCTTGAAAATTTATTCAGCAAAAAGAACACACCACTCCCCTTCCCTCCACCAAATCTCATCAATATAGGCCTTACTGATCTATTTGACCCCATATTTGACCCCGATGACCTCTGGTGACCTTGAAAATTTAATCAACAAAAAGAACACACCATCCCTCTTCCCTCCACCAAATCCCATCAAGATAGGCCTTACTGATCTATTTGACCCCATATTTGACCCCCGATGACCTTGAATGACCTCCGATGACCTTGAAAATTTCATCAGCAAAAAGAACACACCACCCCCTTCCCTCCACCAAATCCCATCAAGATCGGCCTTACGGATCTTATTTGACCGCATATTTGACCCCGATGACCTTGAATGACCTCCAATGACCTTGAAAATCTAATCAGCAAAAGAACACCCCACCCCCTTCCCTGACATCAAGTCCCATCAAGATAGGGTTTACGGATCTCTAGATATCGCGTCACAACGCGTCTCAAAAGTTTTAAGCATATTTGACCCCGATGACCTTGTATGACCCCCGATGACCTTGAAAAATCAATCAGCAACAGAACGCACCACCCCCCTTCCCTCCACCAAGTCCCATCACGATAGGCCTTACGGATCTCCAGATATCGCGTCACAAAGGTATTTCTTAGCACACGGCATACGGCGGACGGCGGACGGCGGACGGCATACGGCATACGGCGGACGGCGGACGCCGGACAGAAATAGTGATAACATAGTCTCTTTCTGATTACATCAGGGCGAGACAAAAATGACTGATGCCTTTACAATGTAAAATACACAGTGTCCCAACATTTCCTTTTTGTATCAGTTTCCAAGTCTATCAGGATTATAAATATAACTGTTACTTTCTATTCGCTCATGATAGTACATTGTATTTTTGTGTGCATAAAGGCTTTTCTTATAGGCCTGATCACCATTCCGCTCTCGTTGCGCTGAAAAAAGTATCAAAAGTATCTAAGCGGCAAGCAAAATGCAGGTCTCTAAGAACCGATTGGTGACGCTTGTGTTTTTCACTGTGCTTCTGCACTACGCTGTAAATGTTCTTAGTGCGTCCAAGTCGCTGTCTGTGTTACTAGTACGTTCTCAATACGTTTGCACAATGTTCTATGCGTGTGCCAAAGAGTAAAGAGCGATTGCATGAAGGGCACTAGTTCAAATCATCCCGCCCCCAAGTACAAACCCCTGTTAAACTTATATTGATCCAAGTGATTGGACTCCATCCATGCATGTCTTTGTCTAAAGGATGATTTGAACTAATGATCCCCGTGCAATCGCCCTATAAACAGAGCCTGCTGCCTGCTCAGTCTGTTCAGAGTATGACAAGTGAACAACATATACAGAACAACATAGACTCCATATAGGAAGACTCAAAGGCAAGGCGTCAGCACCCAGGGACAGGGGAGGGGAAGAGGAAGGCGGTCTACTCCCACTTGTGTGGGTGGGTGGGTGAGCAGATCGCATTTCAAAATGAGATCGTACTGTAAACCTCTGCTTCCAACGCCAGAAGAACGCCATTCGCCACAAGCGCCATAGTCGCAGTGGCAATCCATAACGTCTCCTGACAGCGCAGTAGCGCATAAGAACGGGAGAGAGACGTATTGAGCATAATACGGTTGGGAGAGACACATATAGTTAGAGCCTCATTGATCTTACTGCAGTCACAAAGGACAATGTTTGTATGGGTCCTTGCTCCTGTCGCTTGCTTTGCGCTGCGCCACAGCGACACTACAGAGTCATTACAGCATTCTAAAATATTTTGATATTTTTTAACCGCTGTGGTTCGCTGCCGATAGCTTAATTTACAATGTGTAGACTGTAGAAGAATTAAGAGTTCATATAAAAACATGTTTTCTACACAAATCTAACTAAATAAGGCATTGTCCAAGTTCCCTACAAAATAAATTGCATATTTGTCTAATCATTAGATTTGCCACAAGAATGCTTTCATACTCTCAATTTAAAATGACCTCCAGAAATGTATTTTTCTTTTATTTAGATTTGATGTTGTTCTCTATGTCAGGGTTTTTATCTTATTTTCATGTCATTTTCATTGTCCCTTTTAACTCCTGCCTATTTGTGTTACTTGTATGTTATGCATTTTTTCTGAGTTGGATGCAGTGAACCAATTGACTCTTTGTAGGGTTATCAGATTGATTTCTAATCACTCATTTCATTAACCTTGTAGATGTCTGTTGGGTTATTGTTCACATTTGCTCTTTTTATATAAAAATACAAACAATGTACCGACCGTGTAAACAAACAAACAAAACAAAAACAAGCTAATTTATATCACGTTACATGTATTTTACTTTACATATACAGATGGATTTTTGTTAAGGCCAAGTGTCTTGAACTTGCTACCCTTCCCGTTGCATGTCTCGATTTTTACATTTTACCCATCTAAGATTCGAATTAGCATATCGCAACATGTCATGATTAAGAATGTTCAAAAAATATCGATTTTTTCTTCTTTTCTGATTAAAAGCTCAATGATATTTGTATACCTATCCCAATCATAATTTTAATGTGCATATTAGTTCCTCATGCAATTATGCATCAGAACATAATGTTTGTCAAGGGTAACTTGTTGAAATATACTACATCGGGAAGTGAATGAGCACAAACGTTTAAATTTCATACTTATTAGAGTTTACAAATATTTTTTTGGGGTATGCACCCTATCCTGATTTAAACGTCATTTTTGAATTCCCCTATTTGAGCTTTCCAAAAATGTATAATTTTGCTATATCGGTTGAATACCTTTTTTTTGTTATAGTCATGTATGTAAAACCGATGAATTAGGACAAGTGCATTGTGTAGCGAATAGGAAAAAAGCCAGGGACAATGCAATAGACTCATGATTACAATTGTTACGTAATAGTTGACAAGTTTGTTGAAACAGAAACTTATAGAATATAAAACAATCTATAAAATGAGAGCAAAATCATGTTTTTACCATATTATAGGGATGAGGAGTTATTGTAAATTAAACGTAGAATTGGGAACATTTTCTATATTCCCCATAGAGATTGTACACAGCGCCACCGCCACCGCCCCTGACTTTCGAAACATAATCAATCATATCTCAGCCAAACAGTTATAGAAAAACCTGATTTATTCACAAAATGTAGCTAGATAAATAGGCTTTCAAATGACACCAAAACCATAGCTCTACTACATTTAGTTGTGAGTTAATAGAGAGAGATGGATGATTCGTCACCAAAAATGCAACGCCACCACCGAGTTCATAACACATGGCCTTAACCTACAAAGAACTGTAATATGTCATGCTGTTGACATTATTAAGCGTCATTGTATGATTTCAAGTATTAATCAATTTCACAGAAGCTATGAATAGTGTCTTTCCAAATAATAGACAACGGATTAAGGAATCGACTCCCAAATGATGGTCCATTGAATCAGGGATACTATTAATTTTGGGATAGGAAAGTCCTATACTAACGTACGTAGCGAAAACGGTCCCTTTTTTGCATATTTACATAAATTATGGTAATCATCGGAATGTGTCGGTTACCGGCGTTTAACACGTTTAACAATGTTTAACCAGGTTTAACGTAATATTTGGTCGGCATAGGTTTGAGGGCGCTGTGGATTTACACAGACGACGGTGGCCACGCTAAACCTAAATGTTGAATACGTAATGAATAACACGTAATCACGAATGTTAATCTTATCATTTTGACAAATTCATCATAATTAGAAGAATTGTCATCGTTAACCGGGCGATGACTGTTAAAAATAATTCAAAATAGTGCACTCCCGTTGACATTTGGGTCGTCTGAGAGACGCGTGGCCAGCGTCGTGTCGTCTGCTACAATCACGCCTGATCGGTATAGCGCCACCAGTTCTATGCCGACCAAATTTTAATTTAAAAGTGGCCTCCGATCGGCAAGCTCAGTGGCACACCCCTGATTGAATGGACAGTGATGCTAAATTTGTGCTGTTCCTTGAAAAGTGGGACAAATGGGTTTTGACCACGCTCCGTTAAAATCTTTGTATTTCAAAAAGTGTATATTGGATTGATCACAGAGTTTAACCAATTAAGGTCAGGTATATTTTGTTTGATATCCTTAAATATGAACTATCCATGTTTCTTCCTTTTTTAGTTATAAGCTCGCAAACTTTTGAACCCTTTTTTTGGGGACACACTGTATCTCCTCCTCCACCTCCACTCCTTCCTCCACTTCCTCAACCACCCAACTAATTATGCGTAACAATATCGTGCAGTTACAGTCCATGTAATTTGCCTAACAACCGTTTGCAGTTAAAACTAGATTAAATGGTGTTAAACCAGTTTTACAACTTGTTCCAGAAAAAACAACACGGCTTCGAGTATCATACATTTATTTTGAGATCACATTTTTTACACTGCCCTTGTGGAAAACATGAATAATATGTAGAGAAAATAATTGTAGGTTCAGAAAAAGTATATTCTCTGCTTGCTGATCATCTGAATTTCATACTTATGTATTATTTTAGAGCTAAATTCAAAAACTCTTGATAAATTTTGTGTGTACCATTTTTCAGGAGAGATATATTGTTATCTGAATAACACCTTTTGTACTTGATGGTTACAGTCAATAAGTTGACAATAGAATACCAATTATCACCTATCAAACGCCGTAGTCCATGCACACGGTCGAGCTCAGTCGGGCGTACATTTTGGAAAATGGAAGTTTTTATTTTGGATAGCGATATATTTGGGCACTTTGGTAGTCATTTACATATCAAATTGACCGCTAAATGTCCATCGTCTAAATTTATCTATTTAAAAGTAGATATGTAATTAACCTCATGTATTCTGTATTGTCTGGATGTTAATTAGCACATTTTGTTAAATGCGTTTGTGTGGTGTTATTACTTGTTTTTAACTGTGTTACCAAATAAGTAAAAAACTGCTGGTTTTCATCAAGCTTATAAACTCAGGAGAATTATTAAATTCTTAGGAATGCAACTGACCTGACCTAGTATAGGATGACCAGCATAAGCTGCTTGATTAAGGTTCGCCAATCAACATTGGATCACCCTATATGTTGAATACAACTTAAAACGATAACATTTTATAATTCAATCTTAAATCAGACTCTTGAAATTTAAATACTGGGTTCAAACATTATGGAAACTAACCTAATTTGTTCATTTGAATGTGCTTTGCACATCATGAAGGTGCAAGAAGGATGAACGCAGTTAATTGTATGCCACTAAACATGTGCCATTGGGAAAATTTGAGTCACCCTGTAGTTAAAGGGCCCCTTTTTATTGAACATTATTTGAATATCATACCACTTTAAGCATTTGCCACTTCAAATTGGAATGTAAAATCATGTTTCAGATGCAAATTTAAATTCATTCAATTTAATGATTTATGGATAATCTCGTATACCTAAATTAATGTTGTAAACACCCTATATGTTTAAAATTAACACCTTTACATAAGAAAAGGGTGACTTTTAAAATCAATCAATGTTCATGTACATGTAATTGATGCATTTTTATTTGAAATCTACTTGAATTTTGTTAAAATAGCATTTTTCCGGAACTAAATAAACACATTTTTAGACACCCTGTATATAGAATTTCAGATTCATAATGAAATTTTATTTGCATATGTCTGGATGGGTATTTTTTTAAACTACTTTAAATCTGTACTGAACTTTTCTCTCATCACTTCATATACATAGTGGAAGTAATTATTGAAACCCTTCTTTTTTAGAACATTTTGCTTGTTACACCCTGTACAATTTCGGGCCACCCTGTATAATCAACTTGATTGTATGCTATTTGCATCCGTTACAGTATATGCTTTCAGAATCTGTATACTTTTACCAACTTAAAATGTAAACTTTTTCAGATATAATGCATTAACTGAAAAAGGAACCTAATTTATGGAAAAAGGGACATGTAACACAAATTGTACCCAGTATAAAAAACATGACCATAAGTCATATTTGATGTTCATAAGAACTAAGAGATCTTCAATACGTACGACTAAAGGGAGGGATTACAAGTCTCTCGAAGAGATAATTTTCTATGATTGACTACCTGATCGACTATTTCTGAAGGGTGCATATAAGGAAAAGTGACTATACATTAAAGATTTAACATACGAGGCATCACTGTGGCTTGACTTGTAAGAACGGGGCATTTGACTGATTAGCAGTATTGCAATATGCCAAAGGCGTAACAATATATTCATGTTGATATTACACTACTTGCAAGCCTACAATAGTTAATATTGCTTACAATCGTATTTATACGCAGCTATGGAAATACCAACATGACTTTCCATCCGGGGTTGACTAGGAACTACACACTTTGTGGACTTAGAATATTTTTAACCATAGACGGTTACCATCTATGTCCTAACCCAACTTTTACAAAAAGAAATAAATCAGTTGAAAAAGTGGTCCTAGTGGGAATCGAACCATGGACCTCTGCATTGTAAAGCTTGTAAGTCAACCACTAGAATAGCGAGGGGTGAACTTGCCAAGACATGATTTTAATTGCTCTTATTATTACGGAATAAAGCTTTACTTCTGTTATGATCAGTACATACAATATTATTAATAGAGCTGCGACACACATGCTCGTCAACTCCGGGTGGAAAGTCATGTGGGTATTTCCACTACTGCGTTCATTGATTTATATTTTCAGCATTTAAATCATGCTCTTCTATCTATAGTATTCTATACCATACAGACAGAAACCCTCGAAAAACATGTATTTATTTCTAAGGTAATTTTCAATTTTCCGTTGTCCAAAATTTCTCTCTAGCTTTGACCGCATCAAAACAAAAGTGAAGCAGATATCATTTATGATTTACTATGAATGTGTTGCTATGATCCAGAGCTTTAATCAAGATAAATGTCATTAGCCTGGCATTCATATTAGCAATGTTATAAGTGAGGAGATATAACTTATTGAATGACCTTCGTAAATAAGGCAAATTACATTGTTTAACCCCCCCCCCCCCCCCCCCCCCCGAGTGCTAAAAAATGCTAATCCAAAGTCCCTCTCCAAACGCATGCGCTGTCGGTTTTCGATGACGTAGTCAACCGAGCCTATATAATGAGTGCAGTATACTGCACGAATGTGTAGCTGAGGGCCCTGGGTTAGTGGTTGGAAGGCGGGGCTTGAGAACGGAGGGTCCCCGGATCGAATCCCGGCAAATTCCCGGAGATTTAGTTGGTGTTTTTTCCTCGAAAATTGTGATCCCGGTCATAGGGTTATGGTAACATTCTTTTGGTTTTTTTGTGTGTTCTATTAACCCTAACCCCCCTGAGTGCTAAAAAATGCTAATCCAAAGTCCCTCTCCAAATATACTGCACGAATGTGTAGCTGAGGGCCGTGGCTTAGTGGTTGGAAGGCGGGGCTTGAGAACGGAGGGTCCCCGGATCGAATCCCGGCAGGTTCCCGGAGATTTAGTTGGTGTTTTTCCTCGAAAATTGTGATCCCGGTCAAAAATCCTAAATCGGGGTTAGGGTTAATAAGCATATATGCTTTATGTTCCAAAATCCTCATCAAATAGCAATCCACCAGACATCCTAACTAAGTTCAATCAGTTCAAAATTGGCAAGAAATATTCATTTTTTATTTATCTGCACGCAAAAGTAATTCAAGTGTATAAGCGTGATTTTGGCATACACAAGCGTCACACATAAAATGACGCTTAACATTGGGAGCCATATTTTCACTATGTGAGCGTTTTGTGCGCGGCGCTCTTCTGAATTGATTCACTGCTCTAAACAGGTTTCGCCAATTTGGAACTGACTGTAACCAAAAAGGCTAACCAAAAAGGACCATAAAGACATACCCCCACGGGCCCCACCACACACACACCCCGCACGCACACCTTAAAGACTGACATACAGACACACGTGACATGATCACAATATCCCCTTCGGCTTTTCAAGCAAGGGGATAAAAATCAAGGTAACCATAAAAATCAAGGTAACCACTAACAGGCCTCATGAGTTCTGATTTCTTTTTTTAAAGGAAGTGTTAGGACTTATTTGAAATTGCAGTGGTAAATCGGTATAGCTGGAATTAGGGCCTGTCATGCATGCCTTTCAACAACGGGGTACTATGTTGAATCTGCTCATGCAATACCTACGTTTTGTATCCACATTTGTATCAACTTTTTCAATAGATGATGGCTGTGATGCTTGTGATGCCTGTGAAGGCTGTGATGCCTGTGATGGTTGTGATGCCTGTGATGCCTGTGATGGCTGTGGTGGCTGTGGTGGCTTTTGGGCTCTTGCTTGAAGAAATGTGTGAATTCCAGTCTCTACTTCCTATAAATGACAAACAAATAAATAAATAAATAAATAAATAAATAAATAAATAAATAAATAAATAAATAAATAAATAAATAAATAAATAAATAAATAAATAAATAAATAAATAAATAAATAAATTGTCTGATTGTCCCAATGACCAGATTGAAGTGGAAGCGTAATGGGGCCTAAGAGCAGGACCCAACGCTGACCCGATTGCCCACTAAAGTGGAAGAGTGATGGGGCCCAAAAGAAAGACCCACGCTTACCGATCGTCAGGTGCAGCGAATTTCCCAAGGAAGGAATAGAGTAATGATGGGAAAGCCTAAATAGGGAGGCTGAGCAATGACAAATACCATAAGGGAGAGAGTGGGTGGGAAAGAGAAACAGTGAGCCTCAACAAAAACAAATAAGGGTGCTATTTATGAGCTACCACAGGGAGTCACACACAAGGCTCTATTATTACAATCAAATCAAATTCACCTGATTGAACTGTGCCGATATGGAACACTTATGTAAGGCCCAAGGGGGCTCACACCAATTTTACCGAGACAGGGTCTCTCCACTAAATGTGGAAGACAAGCATACAAGGAAACCAATTTGCCGAAACGGGAGAAGTAGCTGCTCCAACCCCCAGTCCAGATCAGCTGAGACAATGTAATGGCGACAGACAGACTGATTGTCCCAATGACCAATCTGAAGTGGAAGTGTGATGGGGCCTAAGAGAAGGACCCAACGCTGACCCGATCACCCAAATTGGCCCAAAATGTGGTAAAAGGGTATAAAAGCCCAAGAGTTGTAAGAACTTTGAGAGCTTGAGCCCACAGATGTAAGAAATTTATATCAGGGCCCATACATAATGTGAACAGAAATCAAAATTTCAGGAAACTGAGCCAGTTTCTGCAGAAGTTATGGACATACAATACACTCCTACATGTACATAGTGTCAGATAAAACAAAATTAAATCGAGTGATTTGTTTTTTGTTCCCTTCTTTTAAAGACTTTTTAGCTTTCTGGTATTCCTCATCATCAAAAGGATCAGTTTGAATTTGCAGTTGATCAAAAACCTTTGATATTTCCTCACCTTCATCAGTTACTACCGGAGGATTACCAAGAAGCTGTTGAAAATGGTTGTGCCATCTTGCAATCTTTCTTCTTTAGTGGCTCCCTTTAGTCTACTACTTTTTGACTTCTTCCTACCACTGATCTCATTAACGATGTCCCAAGCCATTTTGTGCTGCCGTTGTTTGTTAGCTTCCCCGTATTCATTGAGTTTCACCTCTAGGTATCGCTTGTTTGCAGCTTCATATGCTTCATCAAGAGCCTTTTTGCTTTCCTCAAATGTCTCACAGCTATCATTGGTGTTCACTGTGATATGTCGGCTATGCGCTTTCTTCAACTGATGCCTAGCTTTCTCCACATTCACATCATAGCAGAAAGCCTTCTGATGTTTCTTTTGGACATGTGGTAGCAATTCAGCAGCTGTCTCATTATTGGCTTGAGTGAGGTAGCTGTACTTTGTGGTTTGGTCCATATCATTGTCAGCCTCACATAACGCAGTAAATCTGTTTTTCACTTCCACCGTGTACTTTTCCTGCAGGTCGGGATCTGTTGCAAGCTTGCTCCAATTGTACTTAATCTTCTTTGGAGGGGATTTACCATTTGCTCTAAGGCTGAGTCTTATCTTAGCTGTGATGATTTGGTGGTCCGATCCTACACTGGCGAAGGAGTTATGGGCCTCTGAGTTGGTCACACTATTTTTCCATTTCTTCCTGACCAGGATATAATCCAGTTGAACTCTATAACCACTCGGAAGTACACATGTGCACAGCTTTGTCATCTTCTTTTGGAAGGTAGTGTTATATACACTCGTCAAAAGAAGTTCCTGGACACTTAAATTAAATTAATATTTAATAGAATATATATAATTATATATATAATTATATATATATAATTGTATATCAAAATAAGCAGAAAGTAATCCTCTAACAGCTTAACATGGAATTTAGACATGATCACTCATGCGGGGCAGATCCATTTCACTTGACAATGGCAAGAAGATTGCACAAAATTGGATAATCCCTCCATTCAAATGACTGTAAATGCTCATTTCTTGCAATTTCCTTTTACGCACCTTACCATTGCTTAATGAATGTGCTCAGCCATGCATGAATGAGTACATCTTAATTTCATACAGACATGATAGAGAATTATTGTCTGCTTATTTTGACATGCAATTGTTTAATTTATATTAAATATTTATGTGAAATAGTGAACTTCAATGAGTGTCCAGGAACTTCTTTTGACGAGTGTAGTTATAACAAGGTTGTTCTCAAGAGTATAGTCCAATAGCTGCTCACCATTACTGTTGGTTGTCTGGTGATATGTGAATTTAGCCATGTCCTTTCCCACTCTTGCATTGAAATCACCTAGCACTGTCAGAAAATTGTGTGCACTTTTTTGGTACACTCACTAAAGGAACTGTAGTAATCAGTCACCACCTCTGAATCAGCAACATTTGTTGGGGCATACATCACTATGAGTGTAGACTGAGGGTTACCATTGAGAGTTATTTGCAAAATTCTAGGAGATATGCAAGATACAGACACTAATACTCTTCTAGCAAACGAACTGAGTAGAACACCAACTCCACCAACTGTATCACCGACAGTATTTCTCCATGCAGATAGGGTTACAAGCTGATATCCATCAGGGAGGTTTTCATACTGTATATCACTGCTGTCATTGTGTACAATTCTGTGTTTTTGGATGCCACGCATCACATCTATGTTGTACAACTAGGCTAATGTGCACAGTTCTAGTTGTTATGTGGGCTCTTTAAAGTTCTTGTAATCATTGTCGAAATGTTCACTGTCTTCTTACACTTTAAAAAGTTAGGTTTCTTGCTGACTCCACCACTATCAATCGGTACCCTTCCCGAAGGCTTTGAGGTATTGACGTCAGTTTCATCATAAAATGAGGTGGTTTCATCATCAAGAATATTAGCAGGGACTTTAACCCTAGTGTCAATAGTTTTTTGCCATCATTTTTGTCTTTTAATAGCTGATTGACTGATAGTGGTCGCTGGTTTAGGTCATTTAACATCAAGTTATTCATTCTGGCAGCCATTTTGGAAAGTGATCCTGAATCAAAATTGTCACAGAGGTGGACCTTATTTCTAAAAGCAATAGCTTAGCAGTTTAGAACATACTATTTGGTGAATTTGATATAATATACATTCTTACAATATCAAGATTATCATACACTCATGTAGACTATTTTTACATCCACAGCAGCCATTTTGGTGGTCATCTTGGTTTTAAAGTATGTTATTATAATGCAAATATACTGGATATGAGTTACTAGTTGTCTAATGCATACACCCCAATGTTATACTTTCATCATATATTTTGGTTGATATTATCCCATTTTATGGAATTCCAACAATTTGTTCAGTCATTTTGGGACCCATTTTGGGGGCCATTTTGGATTTTTAAGTAAGTTAACAAAGCAAACATACTAGATATTAGTTGCTAGTGGTCTAATACATACATCCCATCATTAAAACTATATTTTCATCATACATTTAGGTTGATATTATCCCATTTTATGGAATTTGACCATTTTTGCAACCATTTCGGGAACCTATTTGGGGGCCATTTTGCCAGTAATTTGTTAACCAAGCAAAAATACTAAATATGAGTTACTAGTGGTCTAACACATACATCTCATCGTTAACATTATATTTTCATCCTACATTTCGGTTGATATCATGCTATTTTATGGAATTTTGACCACTTTTGACCATTTTTGGCCATAAATTTGGCGGCCATTTTGTTTTAAAAGTATGATACTAGATATGAGTTTCTAGTGGTCTAACACATACATCCCATCATACATGTTGGTTTATATATGCCAATATATGGAATTTTACCATTTTGGTGGCCATCTTGGATTTGGGTGTGTTAACAAAGCAAAAGTTCTGGATATGAGTGTCTAGTGGTCTAACACATACATTCCACTATTAAAACTATACTTTCACCATACAATTTGATTGCTATATGTCATTTAATGCGATCTGACCAGTTTGGGCGGCCATTATCGACGCCATCTTGGATATCTGGAGAGCATCGTGTTTTGTTCACTGTTAACATCTAAAATGTGTTTAAAGGGGCATTGAGAGATGTATCGATATACTAAATGAGCAAATAACTTAAAGATAATCATCAACATAGCCCAAATCCAAAATGTCATACAATTCCGACAACGCCTTCATGCCAAAATGAGCAAATAACGGCACTTCCGGGTTGAGATTTGCCGCGAAAGTCTGTGTGTAAAAGATAGCATAACTTCCGAATTCAGCACCTTAGTTTCGATATGATCATATCGAAACTAAGAAAATCATAAAATTTTATATGATAAACTGTTTCAGATGGTAGTTGGTATATGCGTAAGTATTACTTTGAGGCAAAAGCTGATTTCCAGGATTGAGGGCGCACTCCCATACGTATCTCTCAATGGCCCTTTAAGGACCCTAAAAGGCACAAAAAAAAGTTGATTTGGTTTAGTACTGGGGGATGCACGTGAACCCCCTGTACATGCATACCCAACTATATGCGCGTAGCATGGAAATGTAGTCCCGTACATATGGGGGGGGGGGGGGGTTAGAGGCGTCGTTGCGTTGCGTTCCCATACTGGCGTGAAAAACTACAATTTTCCAACAAATTTAGCATGTCTTCCTTTCTCCTTTCTGTCTCTTTCCTTTCCCTTTTCATTCCCTCTTTGTCTCCTCTTCTCCCTTTCTTTCCCTTCCTTTACCTTCGAAATTTTCCGCTGCCTTTCCGATTTTCTAGGTCAATTTTTTTTCAGGGCAGCTTCAAGGGGGCACTCTGCCCCCCCCCCCACACTTGTCCTCTGGCTACGCTACTGGACTGACCCCAATTGAAATTGGATAGAAATCAAGCAAAACCCTTTCAATTCGCTGAATGGATGCAATTCCCAAGAGGGACGACTACATTAGACCTCCAATTTGTTTGAACAATACTTTCTGAGATTGTAGTTTATTTCCTATTTATACATGTACATACCTTTTTACTCAAATCCTTATCCTTCATATCATGCAATAGTTGTGCCATCTCGATACACAGTGCTTCATCATATTTTATAACCAGATATTCAGCCAGATCTACCATATGAGAAAATCAGTTATAACATGTTATAGAATGCATGGAAATATAGGTTGGTACACAGTGGACTTGCGTGTCGGTAGCCCACCGATAGGCAAAATGTAGGTTCCCGGAAACACTCACGAGTTGCCATCTGTAAGGGCAACAAAAGGGATACGAGAAAAGCGTTTACAGTAGTCTACCAGAACTTATGCATGCTTAGGAATATACAGGAACTGGAAGTGTAACTTATTGACTAGGTTCAGAGAATGCTAAAGGCCTAAACTGTGCATTTTGACATAACTAGTGGCATTTTCTTGAATTTGGGAGAGGGAGAAGGCATGGCCAATCTGAAGCAGGTTCTTACAAAGCATGGTTTTAACACTTCAGTGTAAATCCTAATATTGTACCAATGTTCGCAATAACAAGCCTGGGATTTTAAAAAAAATTAAAATTTCTTATTTAAGTTGACAACTCCAGAAGATCTATGGCCTACCCATATACGTCTTGAAGCCGAGTAGCTGCCAAGGATGCTAAGGAAAAGAAGACCTCTCATTATAAAGATCTGCTCAATTGGCCGCCAAATGACAGTGACAATTAAGTTAAGGGAAGTGTCAACCCTTTTTTATGAAATTTATCAAGTACTGTAACTTTTAAACTAATAATGTAATGTACATAAAAGGTTACAATTTTGAAACGAAATGAGTAGGAGAAACCATTTTTGGTATCAAATTTCACAAAAAATAGTAATTTTTATACATTTTTGCCCAAAAATCTCTATTTTGGCGCCAATTTTTTGTCAGAAAACCTCACGTCAGTTTTGGTTAAAAATTCCAAAATCATCTAAAGTCAATTATCTAGGACCGGGTTTTTTTTTGGGGGGGGGGGGGGGGTGAGGCTTCAATATTTTTAGTTTGAAAATATTGACCAAAAAGTGCCAAAAATGTGATAAAAAACAAATTGCTGCTGTTTCTTTCTTTCTCCTGGCACACCCTTGGGCTGATTTTGACCAAATTTGGTCGAAAGTACCCTTTGGGTGACCCACTACTCAGGTTATAGTCTATTTATCCATCACGAGACAGTGACATAACTGTATAATCTACTTATTGCAGCACATAACACGCATTCCTACTCAAGGTGCTGGCGTATACACACAAGCGTTGAAATAAGGAAGATAAATACGTGTGCGTAAAAGCTTTGCATGTAATGTTACGTCACTGTCCTGAGGAAGACAAATATGTAAGCATGAGGTCACAGGGGTCAATAAAGGTCAATTTACTTATTTTTATGCCTAAAATGATTCTTCTCCAATAGATTAAATTCATTGACCACAAAATGTTCACATGTATTGTCTATAAGTGTTATGAAGATTTCACACCACTAAATGGTTTCCCTATACGTTTACATGTGAAAGGGTTGTTACAAAAAGCCCATTTTCTCGCTTAAAAAGCGACTGGATTTTTCAATTTGACATTTTCCTTAAATTTTATGATATCTTTGATCATTTAATCAAAACAAATATATATGGTAACCCCGAAAGTTCTGAGAAATAAGACCCCAAAGTTGGACAATTGGTGTAGCGCCCTCATTTATCAGAAAAAGTTGAGAAATGTTGCCAGATCATTTACAATCAAAATACATCCAAAAAACCTACAAAATGCATTGAAAATATTTCTTTTTCCACTGTGGTATTAGGTAATAGTCCTAAAATCAGGATTAAACTACAACTTTAATCATTTGGGAGCAATAAGTACCATTTCTGATTAATTCTATAATCAATGGGCCACAGGATGCCCAGCTGATAAAAAAACTTTTGATTGTCGTCCACAAGGACTGAAATTATTTACTGGCGTGGAATCTGAAGGAAGGAGAAATCATCAAAATCAATATTGCTGTCATGCAGTCTGTTCACTAATGCACCATCTGGCACGAACAAGCGGGCTATCATACGCACAGGAAAAGCTTAACTTAATATTTTCAAGCTGTTCCCGTAGCTCATTTAGATAGACATTGGACTGACACACAGGTGACCCGGGTTCATTCCCTGGCATTCTACCCTCATAGTTTTATTCCCCAAACCACGCCCTGGAGCTGAATAGTTTGCCCTCTATGAAAGAATCCTACCTAAAACTAGGATTTTACCCTTCTGTAAAGTGACCCTATTATACAACAGTACCATAAAAGTATATTTCTACACATATACATGTTTACCTTTCATTGCACTTTCCAGTAGTTGCCATGTCTGACCACTACCTACTGGTACTTCACATAAAGTAGTTGCATCAACTCCCTCTGTACTTTTTTCATCTTCCTTAAACCTACAAGTATACCAAACCAATATAAAAGGCATATTTGTAATAGTAGCATATGTTACAATTTAAACTTAGGTATGTGTGATTTAATACCCCATTGTGTTTTTCTTCAATAAGGAGTTACCATTTGTTCCTTAAATGCGAACAAGAACAGTTGATTATAATATGACTATGAGTAGCTTTTCTTTCTTTTCTTTGTTTGCTGCTCATTTTCTTTCCTCCTTGGTGCTTGACCCAAATGAATCTCAGATTCACTCTGCTTTCTAATAATTCATGTACCCCATAGAACCTCGCAGTCAATAGTAACACTATCAGCAATGATGGCCGATTTATTCACGACAACAATCTAAAGGTTACCTATTGTCAACCGATATGTATCTTAATTGGGTGATTTGTCTTGGTGTTCTTATTTAACTGAGCAATCTCCCTGGGTATACTGAGTTATTTAGAGTTTCAAAGGACTGTGCATTTAAAGCTGCACTTTTCTTCATATGGAACGGGAATGAAAATGTTGACAATTGGCAATTCACAGCACTCTAAATGTTCCCTCATGGATTCAGACTGGTCCGGTCTCTGCTGGCTGTAGTGGATTGTTCTGCACATGGTCCTAAACTGAAAATGATGTAAAACTTTCTCTGATTGGAGAATAATTTCATCAGGAAAGCAAGGAAACATAAATAAGAAGATTCCTAGAAAAAATTCCAAATATGAACTTACTGTTCCAGACAGTTTCGACGTCCGATCGGATGTCTTTCTCAATGGTGTATGACCGTTGATCCAGTGTTGCCAAAATGGTGCCCTAACCCGTGGGGACTATACACGACTGTACCCGGGACGTCACATCGGCAATCTGTATGTCCCAGCCCTAATCCCCGCTATCCCTGGGGCCAGGGATGCAATTGATAAGTGCATAATAGCATAGGACTTCTTAGACTACACATTTTTCTTCCTCATCATATTACACTATTGGACCTATGGCATTAAAGCCATAATAATATTATAATTAAACAATTTATAAATATTTTCCAAGACCCCCCCCCCCCCATATAGTAGGTTAAGTAGCACAAGCAAGAAACTGGCAAAGCTTAACAGATGATTAGAAGAGTCTTTACAGTATTGCTCTAGGCACCAGGACTTTAAATAAGCTGGAGAAAATTTACCCCAACTAAATCTCAAAATGCCCTGGGTTCTATGTAAATTATGTTACCAGGAACAACTTTTACCTTGAAAATTGCCCCTGGATTTTCCTTTGCACTCATCTTCAGGATGTATTTGAACTGTGGTTTTATCCATTAACAGCCCTTCTTTATGCAGTGAGAGTGGTTTAATATGTAAATCATCAAAATAACAGTGTTTGATTCAACGCTGACTTTTAAAGGTAGATGACCCGATCACATTTCCGATTTTCAACTTGAAGTTTTCTATTCTACATGAAAGTTCATCCTCAAAAAAGTCGTGTTCCAAAGTTTGAGTTGCATAGCTCTAATGGTTCTTATTTTAGACGCACAAGATGCTGTGAACTGTACCCATTGAGTAGTACACAAACTATATCGGTGGTTACCACCATTCGCGGTAATTCGACGTTATTTCATCGATTTCTCCGTAATTATACCGATTTAGGCTGTCAAATTTCAGTATGATGATGAGAAAAATACAAGCTTTCATATGATATGAAAATCTCCGTATGTTTGAAATAATTCTGTGTTACGAAAATGTGATCGGGTCATCTACCTTTAATAGGCCGTGATGGATGACAATGTCGTCATCAAGTGCAATCATGTGTTTTCTGTGTTTTGCATCCACTTCAAGTCACTGGTTAAAGTCAATTCAAGTCAAGTCACATCAAGTCATACTGAACATGAAACTATGCACTTCACTGAGTCACTATTTATAAGTACTATAAAAATTATGATAATTTTGACAGTCAAATTGAGTTTCATACTTGACTGTAGCCAGTATCCAGTATAGTGCTAGACTAGAGTCAAGTCTAGTCTTTTGGATGAGTGACTCGAATTGAGCCAAGTTAAATCTTTTATAATGTTTTGAAGCCAAGACATTGACTTGAGCCATCCAACACTGTCATTATAAGATTTTTTGTCTCTCCATGAAATGCAATACAAACCTTATTCAAAATTATTTGATTTTTTTTAAAATCTGCTCATAATGCAGTATTGCAAGACCTCATTGGAAGTCCTAATGTTAGTTCATGTCCTAATGTTAGTTGATGACCTTACTTTTGACCAGTGAGGTTTTTCAACAGACTAGTCTTTCCAGCTCTCTGGTGGCCAACCAACATTAGTTGTGTTCTGTTCCGAGGTATTTTAGCATCTTGTGAAGCATCATAAGCCTGCTGACCTTCTCGACCACGAACCAACATTTCTGCTCTTTCCGTTTCAGAAACATCTGCTCTTCCTATTTCAGAAACAAAAACGAGAATAAAAGAGACAAAGGTTTAAGAGTTTATTAAAATAAGAAACTCTGTGAATTCTGAACATAGTTGGCCGTATTCTCATACGTATTTAAATGCGGTTTAACTTTTTAGACACGCGTCTAACTCTTTGAAATGTGTCTAACTTTAAACATGGGTATGGGGTAGTTTAACTCGCGTATGGAATAAATATGAATTCATAGCTCTACTAAGCTCATTTCGATGATGTTCATCTATGTTATCTAATCGCAAATATGCACGAGTATATGTTCTTTTATTGGCGCATTTTAATCAATACAAATATTTGGATGACATATCAAATAACGACATTTGGGGCAACATATTGTAAAATATGTAGGATTGTTAATTTTTTTTGATTAACAAAGAAAGAATTTAAAATATTAATAGTCGGAATTATCGTTACAGTAACTAATTTTGATCTAAAGTGCTCAACAAAAGAAAGTCATACACTTTGTTAAGGTCCTTTATAGAGTGACTTTCGATTATGGTTTGACTAAACAGGCTAGATAGACATTTGGATGAATCTCTTTGGCATAATTTGATAACCAATATGCTACCTAACAACAACGATACACCATGATAAGCACCATTAAAAGACATTTTATCACTTCCATCTGTTATCTACTGTCGATATTCCAATACGTCATCTGTTATCTACTGTTGATAGTCCACTACGTCAACTGTTATCTACTGTCGATAGTCCACTACGTCATATGTTATCTACTGTCGATAGTCCACTACGTCATCTGTTATCTACTGTCGATAGTCCACTACGTCATCTGTTATCTACTGTCGATAGTCCACTACGTCATCTGTTATCTACTGTCGATAGTCCACTACGTCATCTGTTATCTACTGTCGATAGTCCACTACGTCATCTGTTATCTACTGTCGATAGTCCACTACGTCATCTGTTATCTACTGTCGATAGTCCACTACGTCATCTGTTATCTACTGTTGATAGTCCACTACGTCATCTGTTATCTACTGTCGATAGTCCACTACGTCATGTGTTATCTACTGTTGATAGTCCACTACGTCATCTGTTATCTACTGTCGATAGTCCACTACCTCATCTGTTATCTACTGTTGATAGTCGACTACGTCATCTGTTATCTACTGTTGATAGTCCACTACGTCATCTGTTATCTACTGTCGATAGTCCACTACGTCATGTGTTATCTACTGTTGATAGTCCACTACGTCATCTGTTATCTACTGTTGATAGTCCACTACCTCATCTGTTATCTACTGTTGATAGTCGACTACGTCATCTGTTATCTACTGTCGATAGTCCACTACGTCATCTGTTATCTACTGTCAATAGTCCACTACGTCATCTGTTATCTACTGTTGATACTCCACTACGTCATCTGTTATCTACTGTCGATAGTCCACTACGTCATCTGTTATCTACTGTCGATAGTCCACTACTTCCATCTGTTATCTACTGTCGATAGTCCACTACGTCATTTGTTATCTACTGTTGATACTCCACTACGTCATCTGTTATCTACTTTTGATAGTCCACTACTTCCATCTGTTATCTACTGTCGATTGTCCACTACGTCATCTGTTATCTACTGTTGATAGTCCACTACGTCATCTGTTATCTTCTGTCGATAGTCCAGTACGTCATCTGTCATCCACTGTCGATAGTCCACTACGTCATTTGTTATCTACTGTCGATAGTCCACTACGTCATCTGTATCTACTGTTGATAGTCCACTACGTCATATTTTTGTGTTCTATTAACCCTAACCCCTCTGAGTGTTAAAAAATGCTAATCCAAAGTCCCTTTCCAAACGCATGCGCCGTCGGTTTTCGATGACGTAGTCAACCGAGCCTATATAATGAGTGCAGTATACTGCACGAGTGTGTAGCTGAGGGCCGTGGCTTAGTGGTTGGAAGGTGATTTAGTTGGTGTTTTTTCCTCGAAAATTGTGATCCCGGTCAAAAATCCTAAACCGGGGTTAGGGTTATAGGGGCATTGAGAGATACGTATCGGAGTGCGCCCTCAATTATCCTGGAAATCAGGGGTTTTTTTTGTATCAAAGTAATATTTAGGCATATACTAACAACCATCTGAAACAGTTTTCCAACATTCGCCGTTTATCGTATACAATTTCATGATTTTCTTAGTTTCGTTATGATCATATCGAAACTAGGTGCTGAATTCGGAAGTTATGCTACCGTTTTACATGCGGCCTTTCGCAGCAAATCTCAACCCGGAAGTGCCGTTATTTGCTTATTTGGCATGAAGGCGATGTCGGAATTGTATGACATTTTGGAATTGGGCTATGTTGATGATTATCTTTACGTTATTTGCTCATTTAGTATATCGATACATCTCTCAATGCCCCTTTAAGGGCAATTTTGAGTTAAGACTTCACATTTTCAGTTCCCATAAATGTTCTTTGCCCGGCGGTCTGCGCGCGCATCCTGTTTTATTTAGAACCCGTGCTTTTAAAACTCGCACCAAAGCATTATAAAGGCCAATACGGCATAGTGGACAGTGTTGTGGTCATATGCTGTTCCCTCAAGCGTATATCAATAGTCCAGTTCCTTAGACCGTTGCGTTCATTGGATGTAAACAACAGTCACCTCATTTATAGGCATCGTGGATGTCACACATGAAGGCAAGAAAATGATAAATTCTCTTCGTTACGAGTTTAGAAGAGAATTGTTATCTCATTGTAATGGGTTACGTAATAAGCTTTTGCGTGTATGTGTTATGCAAATTGTTTTGCAATGTAGCGTGATGTACACGCAGTGGTATGGGTTGGTTCTTATTCATTCGCGGTCAAGACGTCAAACAATTCATTTCGCTTGCTTCGTTTTTCCGCTATATTTTATATACTTCATACTTTTCCTGCACGTTTTGTAATGGAAGCTTCTCATCCACCATCTGACTTTCATGGACATGCTGGGAACCTAGACATTAATCAAATTGCAGCAGTGCTGGATTCTAAACTGGACAAATTCAAGCGAGAGATAACTGAGGAATCTACAACTCAGTTAAATTCGGCTGTCAAGCGTGCGAGACTAACTCCTTCTTTTAGTTTTAAAAAGAAGGGCTGTCAGCTACAATTTCAGCACAACGAGGAGGTTAAGGAGAAATTTGAGGAGGCAGCAGTTTGCGTCGATTCCGGCAAGATACAACGCGCACGGGCTTTGTTGGATGAAGGTATAACTCTTATAGACAAAAGGCAAAAAATCATAAAAATTGCCGACAATCATGGGTGGGATACTGTTCAAGCTTATATTTCTGATGATCTCGCTAGCGATTCCGAGGACGACAAGCGTCTATCTAAAGCAGTCAAGCAGGCTGAATACAAACGCCGTGAGAGCGATAAAACCCGCCGAGGGCGTAAATCTCGCTCTTCTTTTCGTGCCTCAAATGCTTTCTTCAGCAACAACGCCCCAGCCACGTCGGGACATCAGTTCAAGTACAACAATTTCCAAAATACGCAACCTTTCCGAGGTACATCACGAAGTGGCAACCAGACATGTTGGTCTTGTGGACAAGTTGGTCACCTTCAATTTCAATGTCCGCAGCGCATTGGAGGAGCCTTCCAGACACAAGGAGGAAAGGTTTAAGATAAGTGTTAATGATTGTTTTGATGATATACACGATAATGATTACGATTTTGATCATGCTATGTTGAATTCAGATTGTACAGGGGTGGTAGGCCGCCTGCATCGTTGTAAACAGTTTTGGTTCAATAAGTTAAACCCTCCTTTGTTTGTCAAGGGCATTATAGATCGTGGTTACATTATACCTTTCAAGAGTATTCCTCCTATTGCTTTTCTTAAGAATAACAGGTCAAGTCTAAAGCATTCTGATTTTGTAATTGTAGCAATCAAAAAATTGTTAGATACCGGTAGTATACAGGAGCATTATTCACCACCTCATGTAGTAAATCCTCTGACTGTGTCCGAAGGCAAAAAACTGCGCCTAGTTCTTGATCTGAGACACACAAACCAGTTTACCTATGTGTCCAAGTTTAGGTATGAAGGTCTTGACACATTGGCCGATATGTTTTCTAAAGATTTTTATTTCTTCTCTTTTGATCTCGAGTCCGGTTATCACCACATCAGTATTTTTGAACCTCATCAAAAATTCTTAGGTTTCAGTTGGTTATTTGGCGATAGAGTACGTTATTTTACATTCTCGGTCCTTCCATTTGGTTTGAATACCGCTAGTCATTGTTTCACAAAAATGCTCAGACCTTTGGTTACCAGATGGCGTTCAATGGGACATTGTTCTTTAATGTACATAGATGACGGTATTTCTGGTCATGCTGATAAAGTCTCGGCATTAGCCGCAAGTCAAATCGTACAGAATGATTTGTTGTTGTCGGGTTTTAAAGTTAACATTTCTAAGAGTGATTTTACCCCCCGTCAATCAGGTGAATGGTTGGGTATGCTTATCGATTCAATTGCCATGGAATTTAAGCTTCCGGATGACAAAATTACGAAAATTCTGAATGCTATACGTAACTGTTTGGATACATGTCATAAATATATACGCGTGCGTGAAATAGCACGCATAGCTGGTTTCATAATTTCGGCTTCCAAAGCAATTGGTAGATTATCTAGGTTATTCACTAGGCATTTGTATAGAACTATAGAAACACGCTATTCATGGGATAGCAAAGTCATGTTATCCGCAGGTGCCATTCATGAGTTACAATTTTGGTACACGAATTTTCATTGCATAAATGGCCAACCTATTAAACCCGTTTTTTGTGCAACATCGGCTATTTATTCAGACGCGAGTGATTTCGGTTTTGGCGGTTACTCAGTGCAAATCAGTGATTCAGTTTGTTCAGGATTATGGTCTGAGTCTGAAAAACATGAGAGTTCTACTCATCGCGAAGTTAGAGCGGTTTTATATGTTCTGCGATCATTGGGCGACAAATTGCGAGGTAAAAAATTGAGATGGTATTCTGATAGCCAAAACGCGTGTCGTATTATCACGGTCGGTAGTACAAATCCCTCTTTACATGATTTGAGTATTGATCTGTTCAATAGTTGTTTGGAATTTGATACATCCATAGAAACTGAATGGCTGCCGCGAGATTTGAATGTTAGAGCTGATGAATTGAGTCGTATTATTGATCCAGATGATTGGTCATTGAACCGCAGTGTATTTGTTAATCTGGATTGCAAGTTTGGCCCACATTCAATTGACAGATTTGCTTCTTATTATAATTCACAATTACATCGATTTAATTCTCGATATTGGAATCCCGGCTGTGCAGCAGCTGATTGCTTTTCTCAAGATTGGTCAAATGAGAATAATTGGGTTTGCCCTCCAGTTTCAATGTTATTGAATGCTGTCAAGCATATGAAGAAATGTCAGGCAATCGGTACAGTAATAGTACCCGAGTGGCCACCCTTACCAAAGTGGAAGGCCTGCACATAGCCATCCAATGGCCTGCATTCTACAGGATTACGCAGGCCATCCACATCATTTGACAGGCCATCCACTAGCCTGCGTGGAAGGATACGGCAGGCCTGCGACAGGCCTGCGCGAAGCCTGCACGAAGCCTGCGACAGGCCTGCATTTTGGCCGAAATATGTAAATTAGCGCAGGCCTGTCGCTGTGTGACAGGCCTGCGATAGGCTACAGGCCTGCATAGCGACAGGCCTGCAACACATTTTGTATAGTTATTACACATGCCATCAGCCTGTCGCAGGCCTGCGAAAAGCATGTTGCAGGCCTGCGAATGAAGGCAGGCCTGCAATCATCAAGGATTTCAATCGCCATATTTCAAATCCTATTAACATGTATGGTACGTATCCATTTCATTCTCCCCTTCCCCGGGCATAAAGCCTGGGGGAGCACTGACATTGGAAAGAGGTATAGGCATGTGCCGCCCTGAAGACCCTCTTTTTCGGCCTCTTCTGCTCACTCTTAAGACCCTAGCCTGCATCAGCTCTAGACCCCATTTTATTGAAAAATTAATCATTTCCATTCTTACTACACAAATTTGAAGAAAAAAAATCAGTTCTTAAAGGGGGGGTGGTCAATCCCATGTGCATGGTTGGACTCATTGAACCCTTTTCTTCAAGAAAATGTATACTTTTATATGCCAACAGAAGCTCAAGTTTACCGATGGGGATATTTCAGTGGATACACCACTGCCTTAAGACCCTGCTTTTTGAAGAAAGAAAACAGATGACCCAGCTATTTTCCAACAAAAAAATCCGCTCTGGGCGAAGCCCCCATTTTTAGAACCCTTGATGGCACACCCCTACCCCCAAAAGAAGTTGAGTGCTCCCCCTTTGAGCATTATGATGTAATTTCAGAGTCCAGACAAGGTGCTGATTCTTCAGAAGGGAGGACCGGGATGGGGCGGGGGGCGGGGGGCGGGGGGGGGGGGGGGGGGGGGGGGGGGGTCATAAAATGATCAAATATAAAATAGGGGGCGGTCATAATTTTGTTTAGCAATTGAGATTACAAAAGATTCAATATGGCATTGCGTGCGCATTCATCCAAATATATCCCCTATATGGACCGGGTTGGAAGGTTCAGAAGGTGGAGGGGGGGGGGGGGGGGGGCGGTAAAAAAAATCTGACAATTAGTCATAAAATATAATGATGGCTATTGAAATTTGTGACACCTCCCCCCCCCCCCCCCTCCCGAAGAAAATGACAGCCCCTTAGAAAATACCATAGCCCCCTCCCCCCCTCCCCACATACTGTATACCTAAGGCAAAAACTTCCCTCCCTGACAGACATACTACCTCCTTACACTCCCCCACATCATGTTAAAATCATGCATGTACATTGGAAGTTACCTGAAGTACATGACTGCAAAATTCAGCAATGTAGCTGTAGCATTCATTCCACTGTTAAAAGTAAGCTTACTTATAATAATTAGCTACTAATTTTACACATTTTAACCATCATTCTCATAAGTATCTACAGTGTAACCATATACACATACCTGCTCTAGATAACTATGATTATCTACATCCAAATAAAAATGCTAATTCCTTGAAAAGAAACCAATATTTATACATATTCTGAGCAGCACCAACTGCCATCCACCATTCCTGCCTGAACAAATTTGAAATGGCAGTTAGGTCATGTGACTATTGCATCATGCCAGATTTGTTTTGATGGCTAGTTTCAAGGTTGCATAGATTACCCAATAGATTGGTTGTTGACAGGCCTGCCATGGATGGCCTGTCAATTCCAAGTGGACCGCGATGGCCTTGTGATGGCCTGCGAGTTTGTTGTGATGGCCTGCAAGTTCGTCTTGATGGCCTGCGAGTTCGTTGTGATGGCCTGCAAGTTCATTTGGATGTATCGATGGCCTGTCACTTGCAAGTGATGGCCTGTCAATGGTACTTTTAGCCTTCCAATTATCATGACAGGCCTGTGGATGGCTAACTGCAGGCTAATTAGGCCATCCACTTTGGTAAGGGCATCTGCACCATTTTGGCCAATCCTTTCACCAAATTTTGGTTCTTTCAAGGCTTTTATTATTGATCATGTTGTCTTGCCAAACACAAGTGATTTGTGTATACCAGGTCGCGGCCAATGTTTGGCATACAAACCAGATAAACGCATGTTTCAAGGTGCGCTGCCTTTCAGATTATTAGCACTGAGATTTGATTTTATGAGTGATCACCCATGACGGGTTACAGTTTATTGATAAATACTGATACATTTCAGTGAGCAGAACACCCATGACGGGTATTATTGATACTGCATACAATAAAATAGTCTATGACAGACTTAGATAAAGCAAATGATGCCATTGAAGAGGCTCAGGTCTATGATAGACCATTCAAATATTGTTATTTTTTCGGTCTATGAGTGATTTTCACATATGCAATAATGTCATATATGGCATACGATACAATATGTCACTTCGAGCTTGTTATTATATCAATGATAATGATACTGATTTATATATCTTGTGTGCGTGCATAATATAATATGAAAAAGGATGTGTTTCTTACTTTGCTTACGGTATTTTAATTTGATTCTTGCAGATGTACTCAACACTGGAGTATGGGATGTTTTCGAGGACGACATTAACATAAACAGTAATAAGTATTTACTTGGTTTGGTGTCTTCTTTGAAAGAAACTGTTTTATCAGCAAAGGCTCCATCTACTACGGACAAATATTCAGGAGGTTGGACGCGTTGGAAAGTTTTCGCTCTTCAATTTGGTTTTCAAGTGTTTCCAGTTAAATACACTGACCTCGCTTTATACATACAACACCTTTCCGTCTCGTCTTCGTCGATTGCACCAATTGATTGTGCGATTTACAGCATCAGATGGGTACACAATTTGGCTGGAATTTCATCGCCTACGGATAACAGCTTTATTAAAGCTTCTTTAGAAGGGTTCCGTCGATTGCTTGCCAAACCAAAGGTGCCAAAAGAGCCAATTTCGTCCGAGATTTTAGCTCAACTTGTAGCAGATAAAGGTGGCTCTGATGCTTCTATTCTTGATATCAGGCTTATATTCATTTGTTTAGTATCATTCGCAGGTTTATTGAGATCCAATGAGATCCTTTCATTACGCATGCGTGATATTTCATTTTATCACGATCATATGGCAATCAAATTGCCCAAAAGGAAAAATGACCAACTCAGGCAAGGGCACACGGTTTTCATCGCTAGAACAGGCAATGATACTTGTCCAGTCGCTGTTACAGAACGGTACATCGCCATGTTAGGCATATCCAGTGTACCGTCTCATCCACTTGTATGTGGTTTTAAGCGTGCTAAGCAGTCAGGCTTGAAGCCTACCAATAAAGCAATCTCTTACACGACAGTAAGAGAATTGATAAAGCACGGTTTGTCTTCTTACGTCAGTGATCCATCAGCAATCGGCACGCATAGTCTGCGAGCAGGTGGTGCTACAGAGGCTGCATCAGCGAAAGTTAACGAGCGATGTCTCACAAGACAAGGAGGTTGGAAATCTACTTCGTCAAAGGACATGTACGTCAAGGACTCATTGTCTAACAAACTGTCAGTCACCAGAGCTATGCATCTGTAACGTTTAATATTATGTATATTTACATTATAATGTCAAAATTCTGATTTTTACATCACTTCTTTCCCATTCCCCTTTTTCGAACTTTTTGCTCGCGATGTAAGAAGTGTGTAACTGACGTTCTGTGACCGCATCCTTTCAATGTGTAAACATGTGTTAAATAAATAAATGTATGAATCACAATTTATGAGTTTATTAGGTGTGTTTGTTAAGGTTTGGTAATGGGATGAGATTGATAAATTCTCTTCGTTACGAGTTTAGAAGAGAATTGTTATCTCATTGTAATGGGTTACGTAATAAGCTTTTGCGTGTATGTGTTATGCAAATTGTTTTGCAATGAAGCGTGATGTACACGCAGTGGTATGGGTTGGTTCTTATTCATTCGCGGTCAAGACGTCAAACAATTCAATTTTTTGTTGTCCCAAGGGCCTTAATCCAGGTATTTTGGGGATAATTTGTTCTATGATCTCTATATGTTATATATGTTGGCAGTCTGGCATACCTGTATTAAATTTATATTTACTTATAGATAATATTTTATGTGATCTTGGAGCTTGGTTCGTGCGGCTCGATCGCCACTGTTGTGGGGTCGGATAGGAATTTTACAGAGACATTTCTCCCGTTTGAGTGTTTTCGTTCTTTCATTCTCTCCGGGTTTTTATCTCTGTTTTTCGCCTATCTCAAGATCAACATGGTTTCAGCAGTATGTTTTATTTGTCAGCTTGTTACTATAATTTTATTGCCTTTGCAAATCATTAAAATTTACATGCGTCTTTTATACGCGCTGATAGCGAGGATAAGATTTTTGCGACGTTTGGGACATGAAGCCTGCGTACAGTGCTTTGTTATGCACAGAGTTTAGTGGTAAACGTATGCCACTTGATCAGTATCAATTATTTTTCTTTCATTTCTTTTTGAGCTCGTGTTCCAAATATTTGATGTAAGAAGTGTGTAACTGACGTTCTGTGACCGCATCCTTTCGCGATGTAAGAAGTGTGTAACTGACGTTCTGTGACCGCATCCTTTCAATGTGTAAACATGTGTTAAATAAATAAATGTATGAATCACAATTTATGAGTTTATTAGGTGTGTTTGTTAAGGTTTGGTAATGGGATGAGATTCAGATATTCTAAATATTTGTTGGTCTCGGCATGTGGTGCAGATTGAGGATGATCATTGAACTGTTATAATGTGCATGTGATATCAACTATTTAAGCTCGATTTTCGTTGTATATTTTTTGAGTCGTAATCTGCTTGAAATTGCATGGTTATTGTGACAATTTAAATTAATTACAATTAAAGGATGTATGCAAACAAACCAAGATTGATGTAATTTAGAGATACCTACCAAGGCAAACATATCAGGAAAAAGACCATAACGCCATGTAGGGGAGAGCGGGGCTAGTCCGCCCTCTAATTTTCAGGCTTGCCTAGCGGACTCGTTTTACAAGTTAGAAAGCTATCCTACTTCCAAATGAAAGCTACGTTTCTTAGCTATATACCCCTATAGTTTCAGCACTCTAGAACTTTTAGTAAGTGCAGGAGTAAGGAAAATAACCAACAGGGCGGACTTACCCCACACTACTCACGCCGGGGCAGGTTCGCCCTCATGATGGGCAAGCTCGTCCGGCTTCATAGGCAAGTTAAATATTGCCGAAATTATCAGTTATTCCATGTAAAGATTGATTAAAAATCAACTATGACAAATTAGGCCATATGGCCCCACCCAACATATGAAATGGACACATCATGTGTCCAATTATTATGTTGGGGCGAGTCCGCCCCTTCTTAGTGTGTAATTGGGCATGGGCGGACTCGCCCCGGCGAAATTAGGAGAACTCGCCCCAGGGCTCATTTTTTGTAAATCTCATGGTATACCTACATAAAACACGGACTGGGAAGTTTTTAACTGCATAATATGTTACGCAAAGCCCTTACCTTTTGAATGACTATCGCTGTGATGTCTCTAGATTAATGCAACATTTTTAAAGACAAATAGTTTTACTTAAGTTATTCAAAAACAAATATTAAATATAAATCCTTATGGGAGATGTATCCGGGTCTGAAGTTTTAATAGTTACTATGCTATGACCGGTGCAACCAAATTACACCAGTCTGATAGTTTTCAAGAGTCACGTGAAGAGAAACACGTGGTGGGCGGACTCGCCCACTCTCCCCTAACGCACGTTCCTCAATCTATAGCAATGCTAATTGATATTGCTCGTGTTATATGACCGATGCAATCGATTCCTTAAATTAAGCAATCATTGCCTTATATGATGCCTTAATTTAAGCATTCGATGCCTCACTTGAAAGCAACCGATGCCTTATATGATGCCTTGTCCTTAAAATTGTTTAGCTCATTTAAATATTTCGGGCCGTATGATGCCTTACCGATTGCTTATAAGCAATCGCGACAATATAAGCAATCGATTGCTTAATATAATCAATCATAAAAGCAATCGATTGCTTAATATAAGCAATCATAAAAGCAATCGATTGCTTAATATAAGCAATCATAAAAGCAATCGATTGCTTAATATAAGCAATCACATAAGCAATCGATTGCTTAATATAATAATGCCTTAATATGATTCCTTAATATAAGGCATCATATAATACACTGATTGCTTAATAAACAATCGATTGCTTAGCTCATTTAAATATTTCGGGGCGTATGATGCCTTACCGATTGCTTATAAGCAATCGGTACGAACAAAGCATTGATACTTTAGTGAAGCCTAAGGTGATTGCTTAGCGATTGCTTGGTTTTTTTGGTAAGAGAAGCTATGTACTACTGTTATGATAATCAGTACATACAATATTGATAATAGAGCTGCGACACACATGATCGTCAACCCTGTATGGAAAGTCATGTGGGTATTTCCACTACTGCATATACATAACATATTGCATTACATCAAAAAGACCAATATACAATAATGATATACCTGTGTAGAGTGTCAAAAATGCGACTTTGAAAATTCACAGAATTAATCAACAAAAAGAACACACCACCCCCCTTCCCTCCACCAAATCCCATCAAGATAGGCCTTACTGATCTATTTGACCCCGATGACCCCGAAAAATTAATCAACAAAAAGAACACACCATCCCTCTTCCGTCCACCAAATCCCATCAAGATAGGCCTTACTGATCTATTTGACCCCCGTTGACCCCGAAAAATTAATCAACAAAAAGAACACACCATCCCCTTCCCTCCACCAAATCCCATCAAGATAGGCCCTACTGATCTATTTGACCCCATATTTGACCCCCGATGACCCCGAAAAAATAATCAACAAAAAGAACACCCCATCCCTCTTCCTTCCACCAAATCCCATCAAGATAGGCCTTACTGATCTATTTGACCCCCGATGACCCCGAAAAATTAATCAACAAAAAGAACACACCATCCCTCTTCCGTCCACCAAATCCCATCAAGATAGGCCTTACTGATCTATTTGACCCCATATTTGACCCCCGATGACCCCGAAAAATTAATCAACAAAAAGAACACACCACCCCCTTCCCTCCACCAAAGCCCATCAAGATAGGCCTTACTGATCTATTTGACCCCATATTTGACCCCCGATGACCCCGAAAAATTAATAAACAAAAAGAACACACCACCCCCCTTCCCTCCACCAAATCCCATCAAGATAGGCTTTACTGATCTATTTGACCCCATATTTGACCCCCGATGACCCCCGATGACCCCGAAAAATTAATCAACAAAAAGAACACACCATCCCTCTTCCGTCCACCAAATCCCATCAAGATAGGCCTTACTGATCTATTTGACCCCATATTTGACCCCCGATGACCCCGAAAAATTAATCAACAAAAAGAACACACCACCCCCTTCCCTCCACCAAATCCCATCAAGATAGGCCTTACTGATCTATTTGACCCCATATTTGACCCCCAATGACCCCGAAAAATTAATCAACAAAAAGAACACACCATCCCTCTTCCGTCCACCAAATCCCATCAAGATAGGCCTTACTGATCTATTTGACCCCATATTTGACCCCCGATGACCCCGAAAAATTAATCAACAAAAAGAACACACCATCCCTCTTCCGTCCACCAAATCCCATCAAGATAGGCCTTACTGATCTATTTGACCCCCGTTGACCCCGAAAAATTAATCAACAAAAAGAACACACCATCCCCTTCCCTCCACCAAATCCCATCAAGATAGGCCCTACTGATCTATTTGACCCCATATTTGACCCCCGATGACCCCGAAAAAATAATCAACAAAAAGAACACCCCATCCCTCTTCCGTCCACCAAATCCCATCAAGATAGGCCTTACTGATCTATTTGACCCCATATTTGACCCCCGAAGACCCCGAAAAATTAATCAACAAAAAGAACACACGACCCCCCTTCCCTCCACCAAATCCCATCAAGATAGGCCTTACTGATCTATTTGACCCCGATGACCCCGAAAAATTAATCAACAAAAAGAACACACCATCCCTCTTCCGTCCACCAAATCCCATCAAGATAGGCCTTACTGATCTATTTGACCCCCGTTGACCCCGAAAAATTAATTAACAAAAAGAACACACCATCCCCTTCCCTCCACCAAATCCCATCAAGATAGGCCCTACTGATCTATTTGACCCCATATTTGACCCCTGATGACCCCGAAAAAATAATCAACAAAAAGAACACCCCATCCCTCTTCCGTCCACCAAATCCCATCAAGATAGGCCTTACTGATCTATTTGACCCCCGATGACCCCCGATGACCCCGAAAAATTAATCAACAAAAAGAACACACCATCCCTCTTCCGTCCACCAAATCCCATCAAGATAGGCCTTACTGATCTATTTGACCCCATATTTGACCCCCGATGACCCCGAAAAATTAATCAACAAAAAGAACACACCACCCCCTTCCCTCCACCAAAGCCCATCAAGATAGGCCTTACTGATCTATTTGACCCCATATTTGACCCCCGATGACCCCGAAAAATTAATCAACAAAAAGAACACACCACCCCCTTCCCTCCACCAAATCCCATCAAGATAGGCCTTACTGATCTATTTGACCCCATATTTGACCCCCGATGACCCCCGATGACCCCGAAAAATTAATCAACAAAAAGAACACACCATCCCTCTTCCGTCCACCAAATCCCATCAAGATAGGCCTTACTGATCTATTTGACCCCATATTTGACCCCCAATGACCCCGAAAAATTAATCAACAAAAAGAACACACCATCCCTCTTCCGTCCACCAAATCCCATCAAGATAGGCCTTACTGATCTATTTGACCCCATATTTGACCCCCGGTGACCCGAAAAATGAATCAACAAAAAGAACACACCCCCCTTCCCTCCACCAAATCCCATCAAGATAGGCCTTACTGATCTATTTGACCCCATATTTGACCCCCGATGACCCCGAAAAAATAATCAACAAAAAGAACACCCCATCCCTCTTCCGTCCACCAAATCCCATCAAGATAGGCCTTACTGATCTATTTGACCCCATATTTGACCCCGATGACCCCGGAAAATTAATCAACAAAAAGAACACACCATCCCTCTTATTTTATTTATTTTTTATTAATGCTTTCTTTATTGAGGGTAATATGCTTCAGTGACTTGCACTGCTTTCCAAGCAGGCCCTCATTTCGATACATACATAAATACATCAAAATAACAAATAACAGTGTTTAAATATAATACAAATTATTCAATTATGATACAGTGGAAATATAGGATTTGAATTGACCGAGTGACATATTTTCTAAATCAATTCGAATAGATGGTGATAAATTGTTCCACAGATGACCAGATCTGTAAAGAAAAGTGCGCATACCAGAATTTGAGTTGATTTTAGGAATAATTAAAGTATTACTTGAATGATTCCTGGTAGTATGATTGTGATAATTATGTACAAATTCAAAATTGGATGATAAATAGGTTGGACTTATATGTTTTAAACATTTGAATAAAATAATAAGTATTTGAATTTTCCATCTATCACTTAGTTTTGCCCAATGAAGTAAGTTCATCATGTCATTTATTGGTGTTCTGATATCAGCAGATAATATTGTTCTGGCTAAACGGTTGTGTAAGACTTGAAGTCTTGCTTGATATGAATTTGAACAGTTGGACCATACTGGGCTGGCATAATCAAAATGAGGAATCACAAGAGCATTGGATAACATTATAAGAGTTGGATGTGGAAGAAAATGCTTTACACGACGAATAACACCAATTCTCCTGGAAACATTTTTTGCTAAGTAATCTATATGTGATAACCAAGACATGGTACTATCAAATTTGACACCGAGATATTTAAATTCTCTAACCATTTCAATCATAGCATCGTTATAGGTGAGTGAAATATCATTAAATCGATCTAACATATGTCTGGTACCAAATAGCATAACTTTAGTCTTATTGATATTTAATGTAAGTTTGTTTGCCTTCAACCAATTAGCAACTAGATCTAGGTTTGATGTCAAAGAAGTTGAAAGTTCATCAGGACATTTTGATCTAAATAGTAAAGTGGTGTCATCAGCATACATTTTAGTTATACAATTTACAGCATTTGGTAAACAATTTACAAATAAAATAAATAACAGAGGTCCTAATATTGACCCTTGTGGAACACCAATATTTATATGCTCAAACTCTGAAAGATTAGAATTAACATTTACAGCCTGTGATCTATTACTGAGATAAGATTTAAACCAAAGAAGTTCAATACCATCAACACCATACCTTTTTAATTTATCAATTAGCACTTTATGGTTGACAGTATCAAATGCTTTCTTTAAATCAAGAAAAATGGCACCTGTGACATAACCATTATCCATATTATTGAGAATAAAATCTTGTACATCTAGTAGAGTTGTTGTTGTAGAGTGATTTGCACGAAAACCAGATTGAGCACTTGAAAGAATACCCTTAGTACTAACATACTTATACAGTTGGTTATGAACAGCTCTTTCAATAATTTTTGACACTATTGGCAGCACTGAAATTGGCCTATAGTTACCGACATCTGATTTATTCCCTGATTTATAAATAGGTGTTACCTTTGCCCTTTTCCAGTCATCAGGAAAAACAGAGCTTCTCAGTGACAAATTACAAATAAAAGCAAGAGATTTTGAAATATAGGGTGCACCTAATTTGAGCAACTTAACACTAAATTGATCTAACCCTGCTGACTTATCATTATTCATATTATTAATTTGATTATAAACAAATTCAGGTGTAATATCATAAAACTTAAATTTATCATTAGATGTATTATTAATATCATTGTTAATCCCAGAACATGAATTATTACATGGACAGTTATTATTTATATCATTATCAAACTTCTCACCAAGTTTTTCCCCTATAGAAGTAAAATATTTGTTGAATGCATTAGCTGTATCCTTTGAACTAGGTGAGCCATCATCAGAATGTTGGTACAGGTGAGGACTTGTTGGGAATTATTTTCTTGATTACTTTCCATAAGTTTTTACTATTATGAATATTATTATTAACTGCATCATTATAATAATTTTTCTTAAGATGATATTTCATGTTGTTCTTCCGTCCACCAAATCCCATCAAGATAGGCCTTACTGATCTATTTGACCCCATATTTGACCCCCGATGACCCCGAAAAATTAATCAACAAAAAGAACACACCATCCCTCTTCCGTCCACCAAATCCCATCAAGATAGGCCTTACTGATCTATTTGACCCCATATTTGACCCCCGATGACCCCGAAAAAATAATCAACAAAAAGAACACCCCATCCCTCTTCCGTCCACCAAATCCCATCAAGATAGGCCTTACTGATCTATTTGACCCCATATTTGACCCCCGATGACCCCGAAAAATTAATCAACAAAAAGAACACACCATCCCTCTTCCGTCCACCAAATCCCATCAAGATAGGCCTTACTGATCTATTTGACCCCATATTTGACCCCCGATGACCCCGAAAAAATAATCAACAAAAAGAACACCCCATCCCTCTTCCGTCCACCAAATCCCATCAAGATAGGCCTTACTGATCTATTTGACCCCATATTTGACCCCCGATGACCCCAAAAAATTAATCAACAAAAAGAACACACCATCCCTCTTCCGTCCACCAAATCCCATCAAGAAAGGCCTTACTGATCTATTTGACCCCATATTTGACCCCGATGACCCCGAAAAATTAATCAACAAAAAGAACACACCATCCCTCTTCCGTCCACCAAATCCCATCAAGATAGGCCTTACTGATCTATTTGACCCCCGTTGACCCCGAAAAATTAATCAACAAAAAGAACACACCATCCCCTTCCCTCCACCAAATCCCATCAAGATAGGCCCTACTGATCTATTTGACCCTATATTTGACCCCCGTCGTCGTCGTCGTTCTATGGATCATGGCTGATTCTTTGTGACCCTATTGATGATGGAGCGCCACCGTTGCCTATTTTGTGACATGCGATGCGCAGAGATAAGAGATAGACCAGTTGCTTCTTTAATGCCATCAGTCCAACAAAGCTTTGGTCTGCCACGTTTACGTCTTCCCTCGATAGCTCCTTGTATTATCACCTTTTCTAGATTGTCACCCTCTCGTCTAGCAATATGTCCAAAGTATTGTAGCTTGTTGCGCATGATCTTTGTATACAGAGAAGTTTGGTTCCCAATCTGGCTTCTAACAAATTCATTTGTCTTATGCTCTTTCCATGATATTCCTAGCATCTTGCGCCAACACCACATTTCAAAAGCTGATATTTTCTTTGAATCTGCTATTCCGACTGACCATGTTTCAGCTCCATATGTTGCGACCGGAAAGATTAGTGCCTTCATAATACGTATTTTTGTGGCCTTTGTGATTCCTCTATCTTTCCAAATGGTTGATAGGGCATTTGCTGATGTTTTAACCATTGCCAGACGTCTTTTAATTTCTCCGGAGCTTCCGCCATCTTTAAGAATTAGTGATCCAAGAAAATTGAAGTTATCTACACAATCTACTGTGTCATTATCGACCTTCACTTGTTGGTTGCTGTTTCCTCCGCAAATCATGACTTTAGTCTTCTTAACATTTAGGAAGAGTCCAAACTTTTCACTGGCTGCTTTCACTTTGTGTATTAGAACTTGAAGTTCAGCTCCACTTCTAGCTATCAGGGTGGTATCGTCAGCGTATCGGAGATTGGTTATGGTGCGACCTCCTACTGAAACTTGGCCTTCCACTCCATCAAAAGCTTGCCTCATGATGTACTCTGCATAAATGTTGAATAGGTAAGGTGACAGGATACATCCTTGACGAACGCCTTGTCCAATAGAGAACCACTCACAATTGCCATTATCTGTTCTTACTGTAGCCTCTTGATCTTTGTAGAGGGATTTAATCAGCTCAATGATGTGAAGAGAGAAACCCATTTCTTGCATTACCAACCATAGCTTCAAATGTTGAACGCAGTCAAATGTCTTAGAGTAATCAATGAAGCATAGATATAGGGGTTGTTGAAATTCCAAGCTCTTTTCCATCAGGTTTCTCAGGTTACCTATTATTTGGTTTCTTGTACCTCGTCCTTTCCTGAAACCTGCCTGTTCAGGTGGTAACTCATTCTCCAGGTGTTGTCGGATCCTTTCTGCAATGATATGTAGTAGAACCTTACTGCTATGTGAAATTAAGGCTATCGTGCGGTTGTTAGCACACTCTCTGGTGTCCCCTTTCTTTGGGAGAGGGAGGAAGACTGCTTTCTTCCAGTCCGTAGGCCATTTAGTTGAACTCCAGATCTTGGTGCATAGTCTGTGGATCACTTCAATGCCTTCTTTATCACTTTCCTTTAGGAGTTCTGCGGGAATATTATCATCTCCAGGAGATTTACCAATCTTTAATTTCTTCATAGCTTGTTCCACTTCACTCTTCAGAATATCTGGCTCAGACATGTCATTGTTGCGAGTGTTATCGTCAACTTGAATCCCATCTTGTGATGCATATAACTTTTGGCAGTACTGTTTCCATCTGGCTTTGATTTCGGAATCTTCAGTGAGAATTTTACCATCTGCATCCTTCAAGACATTCAGTCTGGGAACTGGTTTCTTTGTCAGGAGTTTGATGTTCTTGTACACGTCCTTGGTGTTGTTGGCTGTACTGTCTTTTTCAACTTGAGAACAAATTTGGGTGATGAAAGTTGTTTTGTCATTTCTAAGTTGTAGTTGGACTTTCCTGTTCAGTTCCCGATATTCTTTCAGGTTGTTCTTATTTTCCAGACCTTTCGATTTAATCTTTCGACGTTGATCTGCCAGATTGAAAACTTGCTCTGTGATCCAGGGTTTCTTCTTATGCCTGCACTTGGGAATTGATTTTTGTGCTGTTTCTGTCACTGCCTTTTTAATCTCCTGCCATAGCTCTTCGGGTGAGGACTCCTCTTTTTACAAATACCTGACTTGACCCCCGATGACCCCGAAAAAATAATTAACAAAAAGAACACCCCATCCCTCTTCCGTCCACCAAATCCCATCAAGATAGGCCTTACTGATCTATTTGACCCCCGATGACCCCGAAAAATTAATCAACAAAAAGAACACACCATCCCTCTTCCGTCCACCAAATCCCATCAAGATAGGCCTTACTGATCTATTTGACCCCATATTTGACCCCCCCGATGACCCCGAAAAATTAATCAACAAAAAGAACACACCACCCCCCTTCCCTCCACCAAATCCCATCAAGATAGGCCTTACTGATCTATTTGACCCCCGATGACCCCGAAAAATTAATCAACAAAAAGAACACACCATCCCTCTTCCGTCCACCAAATCCCATCAAGATAGGCCTTACTGATCTATTTGACCCCATATTTGACCCCCGATGACCCCGAAAAATTAATCAACAAAAAGAACACAACACCCCCCTTCCCGCCACCAAATCCCATCAAGATAGGCCTTACTGATCTATTTGACCCCATATTTGACCCCCAATGACCCCGAAAAATTAATCAACAAAAAGAACACACCATCCCTCTTCCGTCCACCAAATCCCATCAAGATAGGCCTTACTGATCTATTTGACCCCATATTTGACCCCCGATGACCCGAAAAATTAATCAACAAAAAGAACACACCCCCCTTCCGTCCACCAAATCCCATCAAGATAGGCCTTACTGATCTATTTGACCCCATATTTGACCCCCGATGACCCAGAAAAAATAATCAACAAAAAGAACACCCCATCCCTCTTCCGTCCACCAAATCCCATCAAGATAGGCCTTACTGATCTATTTGACCCCATATTTGACCCCAATGACCCCGGAAAATTAATCAACAAAAAGAACACACCATCCCTCTTCCGTCCACCAAATCCCATCAAGATAGGCCTTACTGATCTATTTGACCCCATATTTGACCCCCGATGACCCCGAAAAATTAATCAACAAAAAGAACACACCATCCCTCTTCCGTCCACCAAATCCCATCAAGATAGGCCTTACTGATCTATTTGACCCCATATTTGACCCCCGATGACCCCGAAAAAATAATCAACAAAAAGAACACCCCATCCCTCTTCCGTCCACCAAATCCCATCAAGATAGGCCTTACTGATCTATTTGACCCCATAATTGACCCCCGATGACCCCGAAAAATAATCAACAAAAAGAACACACCATCCCTCTTCCGTCCACCAAATCCCATCAAGATAGGCCTTACTGATCTATTTGACCCCATATTTGACCCCCGATGACCCCGAAAAATTAATCAACAAAAAGAACACACCACCCCCACCTTCCCTCCACCAAATCCCATCAAGATAGGCCTTACTGATCTATTTGACCCCATATTTGACCCCCGATGACCCCGAAAAATTAATCAACAAAAAGAACACACCACCCCCCTTCCCTCCACCAAATCCCATCAAGATAGGCCTTACTGATCTATTTGACCCCATATTTGACCCCCAATGACCCTGAAAAATTAATCAACAAAAAGAACACACCACCCCCCCCCTTTCCTCCACCAAATCCCATCAAGATAGGCCTTACTGATCTATTTGACCCCATATTTGACCCCCAATGACCCCGAAAAATTAATCAACAAAAAGAACACACCATCCCTCTTCCGTCTACCAAATCCCATCAAGATAGGCCTTACTGATCTATTTGACCCCCGATGACCCCGAAAAATTAATCAACAAAAAGAACACACCCCCCCTTCCCTCCACCAAATCCCATCAAGATAGGCCTTACTGATCTATTTGACCCCATATTTGACCCCTGATGACCCCGAAAAATTAATCAACAAAAACAACACACCATCCCCCTTCCCTCCACCAAATCCAATCAAGATAGGCCTTATGGATCTTATTTGACCCCCGATGACCTTGAATGACCTCTGATGACCTTGAAAATTTATTCAGCAAAAAGAACACACCACTCCTCTTCCCTCCACCAAATCTCATCAATATAGGCCTTACTGATCTATTTGACCCCATATTTGACCCCGATGACCTCTGGTGACCTTGAAAATTTAATCAGCAAAAAGAACACACCACCCCCCTTCCCTCCACCAAATCCCATCAAGATAGGCCTTACTGATCTATTTGACCCCATATTTGACCCCCAATGACCCTGAAAAATTAATCAACAAAAAGAACACACCACCCCCCCCCCCCTTTCCTCCACCAAATCCCATCAAGATAGGCCTTACTGATCTATTTGACCCCATATTTGACCCCCAATGACCCCGAAAAATTAATCAACAAAAAGAACACACCATCCCTCTTCCGTCCACCAAATCCCATCAAGATAGGCCTTACTGATCTATTTGACCCCATATTTGACCCCCGATGACCCCGAAAAATTAATCAACAAAAAGAACACACCCCCCCTTCCCTCCACCAAATCCCATCAAGATAGGCCTTACTGATCTATTTGACCCCATATT
Source organism: Ophiura sarsii (assembly GCA_035610835.1). Lineage (NCBI taxonomy): Eukaryota > Metazoa > Echinodermata > Ophiuroidea > Amphilepidida > Ophiuridae > Ophiura > Ophiura sarsii. Next base: position 68,777,629 of record CM069453.1, on the reverse strand, counting down.
TGACCCCTGATGACCCCGAAAAATTAATCAACAAAAAGAACACCCCATCCCCCTTCCCTCCACCAAATCCAATCAAGATAGGCCTTATGGATCTTATTTGACCCCGATGACCTTGAATGACCTCTGATGACCTTGAAAATTTATTCAGCAAAAAGAACACACCACTCCCCTTCCCTCCACCAAATCTCATCAATATAGGCCTTACTGATCTATTTGACCCCATATTTGACCCCGATGACCTCTGGTGACCTTGAAAATTTAATCAGCAAAAAGAACACACCACCCCCCTTCCCTCCACCAAATCCCATCAAGATAGGCCTTACTGATCTATTTGACCCCATATTTGACCCCGATGACCTTGAATGAGCTCCAATGACCTTGAAAATCTAATCAGCAAAAGAACACCCCACCCCCTTCCCTGACATCAAGTCCCATCAAGATAGGCCTTACGGATCTCTAGATATCGCGTCACAACGCGTCTCAAGTTTTAAGCATATTTGACCCCGATGACCTTGTATGACCCCCGATGACCTTGAAAAATCAATCATCAACAGAACGCACCACCCCCCCTTCCCTCCACCAAGTCCCATCACGATAGGCCTTACGGATCTCCAGATATCGCGTCACAAATGTATTTCTTAGCACACGCGGACGGCTGACGGCTGACGGCGGACGGCGGACGCCGGACGCCGGACAAAACCTGAGCTAAAACGTTGTTAAACTTAGGAGAATTGTTGTCAGTTTTCCAATAAAAATTCCATCCTCCTATTTTTCCTGAACACGGACGAGAAACATGTGTTTTATTTTAGTTATTACTTGTTCTGATAAAGCGCATCAAATATTGGCAGTAAATAAGGGCATATAGCAACATGGTTTTGCAGTGATCTGACTTGTATCGATTGTATATTGTAAATAGAAAAGCCTACATGTATGATACCAGTATTTTAAATTATCACCATTGTCACATGCGTACGGGAAGCTACCACAATTCTGGCCGAGGAAGGGGGGTTGGGTCATATGCCATATATATAGGCCTATTCTTTAGACCACGATTTGAAGGCCTATGCTATATTTATTTTTCATGCCAAGTGAAACTTGAACAACTCTGGTCGGGGCTAGGTACTCATATTCGCCTGTATGTAGGGCAAACACTTTATTTCATACTAGTAGAAATAAATAGTGTATACGTTCAAGTTTATTTCCAAATATAATGAGGTCAAAATAATATTAAACAGTACGAAGTATGCAGACTTTTTTATGATAAGTTCACCCCATTCAAAAACTACAGCACTCTCATCTTGGTTAAATCGCTAACTTCGTTTTTCACTTTACCATGTTTACATAACCCACTTCCACGTAAATGCGCCAATTAATAATGCATCTACATGTACAACAGATTGAAAATATATGATCATGTTTGTGAATATGTCATGTCCATCAATTCAATGTTTTAATAACCATGTTTAAAGGAGGTGTCTCGCAAGCATAAAAGTGTGCATTATATGTTAGAAAAATAACTATCGAGTCCAACTTTTGTAATTATATAGAACAAAACACCACACTTATGACAAAAACAAATCAAAACCGCAATCTCTCAACATGCACTTTTTAAAATTCGCGGCGATCAAAAGTTCCAGTGTCGATGATGTCATAGTTATACAATGCACATGCGCAAATTTGAGCACCGATACCCATGACGTCATCGACACCGGGACTTTCGATCGCTGCGAATTTCAAAAATTGCATGTTGAGTGATGGCAGTTTTTATTCATTTTTGTGACTAGTATGGTGTTTTGTTCTATATAATAACGTAATTTTGGCTGGATAATTATTTTTCTAACAAATAATGCTCAATGTTGTGCTTGCGGGACCCTTCCTTTAATATGCACCAATTCAATAAAAAACAGCCTACCCCTGTAATCTTAATATTTCAATGAGTACATTGTGACTTATCTCATTTTATCAGTTCGTCTGAAATCTGATAAAGCCCGTTCGTTTCCCTTGAATATATATAAATGATGAGATATTAAAGGTAGATGTTCCGATTTTCAACTTGAAGTTTTCTATTCTACATGAAAGGTCATCCTTAAAAAAATCGTGTTCCAAAGTTTGAGTTGCATATCTCTAATGGTTCTTATTTTAGACGCACAAGATGCTGTTAACTGTACCCATTGAGTAGTACACAAACTATATCGGTGGTTACCACCATTCGCGGTAATTCGACGTTATTTCATCGATTTCTCCGTAATTATACCGATTTAGGCTGTCAAATTTCAGTATGATGATGAGAAAAATACGAGCTTTCATATGATATGAAAATCTCCGTATGTTTGAAATAATTCTGTGTTACGAAAATGTGATCGGGTCATCTACCTTTTTAAAGACCAAGTTTAAAACCAAGGCAAACATATTACAGGCATGGGAATTGATTTACATTAATAGGCTGAAAACTTGAGGTGTGTTAAATTAGCTTTAAAAGGCCAAACATTACTTAAAACTAAAGAAATTACCACATCTTTAAGAAAATTGCTCGAATTTAGACTAGTCAAAATAATAATTGCCTGAATTCAGGCCACCATGGACATTTTGATGCCTATAGTTGAACATTCAACAAGATATCTGAATACTTGGTGCCCCCCCCCCCTGAAATAACCCCGTCGGTAAAAACAACCCTCCGTCGGTAGATTTGCGATTTTGACCATTAGATTTTTTTCGACCGGTTTTGTGGACAACTTCATCGCTACTTCCCCCCCCCCCCCACTTATCAAGATTTCAGCTGTTGACGGGGAAAAAATGTGCAAGTTTTACGTTTTTATGGGAGTCTGTCAAAAAAATGTGTCGGTACATCATGCCTTTCGTCGGTACAACTATGGTCGTGCCCCCCCCCCCCCCCCCCCCAGTTTTCAAAAGCTGGGTACGACGCCACTGGTCATGTGCCTTTTGGATAGCCTTTTTTCTTGAATGCTGTATCTTTTGAACGGATGGACGAATTGACTTCAAACCTTCAGCGATAAGTAGGCCATGGTCAAAAACTGTGGCTACTTTTTTTGGGGTCTAATTTGCATAGGTCATCTGAGGTCAAAGGTCATCCAGAGGTCAAATCGTAAAAGTTGCCCGATTGACGTCAAACTTGGAGAAAAGAAACATGAATGCCGGGTGAACATTTCTTTGGGTCTAATTTGCATAGGTCATCTGAGGTCAAAGGTCATCAAGGGGTCAAATGGTAAAAGTTGCCCGATTGACTTCAAACTTGAAGAAAAGAAACATGAATACCGGGAACATGTCTAAAATAAAATTAGAGGTCATCCGAGGTCATCCAAGGTCAGAGGTCAACATGGGGTTAAATTGTGCAATGAACACCGGGGGAACATGTCAAAAAATAATTTTAGGTAATCTGAGGTCAAAGGTCATCCAGAGGTCAAATCGTAAAAGTTGCCCAATTGACGTCTATCTTGGAGAAAAGAAACATGAACACCGGGGAACATGTCTAAATAAATATATTCCACATAAATTACTAGTTTTATTTCAGTGCAATATTAGTTAATTTATTTAATTGGATTGGACCATTTCAACAAAGAACATGAAATGTTTCAATTTTAAAGACTGCTTTACTGACAGCTACCCATTGCACATGGAAAAAGAGTATAGAACTTGAACTCATGACAAAATACCTATATAATTTATGTGGAATATATTTATTTATGTCTTTTAAGCTTGAAAAGATTCGAAAGAATGCGTTGAAAAGAACAAAGAAGAGATTAACCCTAACCCCGGTTTAGGATTTTGACCGGGATCACAATTTTCGAGGAAAAAACACCAACTAAATCTCCGGGAACCTGCCGGGATTCGATCCGGGGACCCTCCGTTCTCAAGCCCCACCGTCCCACCACTAAGCCATGGCCCTCAGCTACACATTCGTGCAGTATACTGTACTCATTATATAGGCTCGGTTGACTACGTCATCGAAAACCGACGGCGCATGCGTTTGGAGAGGGACTTTGGATTAGCATTTTTTAGCACTCAGGGGGGTTAGGGTTAATAGAACACAAAAAAAACCTTTTATTTTTTTTACCATAACCCTAACCCCGGTTTAGGATTTTTGACCGGGATCACAATTTTCGAGGAAAAAACACCAACTAAATCTCCGGGAACCTGCCGGGATTCGATCCGGGGACCCTCCGTTCTCAAGCCCCACCTTCCCACCACTAAGCCACGGCCCTCAGCTACACATTCGTGCAGTATACTGCACTCATTATATAGGCTCGGTTGACTACGTCATCGAAAAACCGACGGCGCATGCGTTTGGAGAGGGACTTTGGATTAGCATTTTTTAGCACTCAGGGGGGTTAGGGTTAACTGATGTGTGTGTGTGACTTAATCATGTTTCTTGCTTCGTGCATTTTAAAAGATTTACTTTCATACTGAGAGGATTGGACCAAGCCGATTTGCTTCCTCATGTTTGCTGAAGCATATCTCCCGTTCTAAATAACCAATTGGAACGCAATAAAGTTCAAATGAAAGCTTATTTACTCAGCTTTCATAACACATCAAGATTAGTTGATAGCAGCGGTATTTCTTTCTCTTGCACATTTGTATTGCACGTACCTGTAGTACTGTGACACTTTGCTGCACCTACGGCTTCATCTTGTAGCTGTTCTTGCAGCCCAATCATCTCTTGTTGTTTGACCCTTCTTGCCTTAGCATTGTCTTGTTTGGCGATGATATCAAAGAAATGAATTCCTCTAATTGTATTTTGTTCATTGCCGTCTTGCTTCACATCAAAAGCACCTTCAAATTTATTTGCCTGTTCTGTTTTGCGTGTATCTTTCAGTCGGAATTGTAAATCGCATCTGGCGCATAGTCCTCCCTGCTGTATAATATGATATGGAATATGCCCAATAAAACCGTGAATGGGGATCCATTTGTCTTCTGGAAAAATATGCTTAACGCACACCATAAGACTGTTTCCGTTGCTTCTTGCTGAAAAAGATGAAGGTATGGTACACATACCGCTTTCATCATCTTTATTTTCTGACTCTATGACTAATTCCTTGTTTGGAAAATCGTTGGTTTTCAAGGCATATACCCTTAATAGAACAGTGTCACTTGTAGCAATGGTAGTGACAGGATACATATATGCCAATATGTCAAGCTGAAGCTGTAATTCGGGATAAAGCCAGTTCCTTACCATTTGAACCAGACCTGTAAGGAAACAATAAAGGGAAAAATGTCACACCCGAATCTTGATTTTATTTTGATCGACTAGGACCTGGGGGTCACCATTCTGTTTATCATCGCAAAGTTAACCTCACCGCCTTCGTTCACAATGCGCTTTGTCTGAGTGTTAATGACATGTTTTGGTGGTGTTTGTGAAGCTTTGTGTCTGGTGAATATAACAAGATTCATCTGACGCTTCTTGTTCTGGGTTCGGAATTGATTCAGGTATCAAATCTGTGTCCAATGAATCTAGGGAGATAAATGGGAACATCGTTAGAAATGTTACTATATTTACAGGCGGTTTACGTTTTATGATTATACAGGTCACATAGTGGTCATTAGAGGTCATATCGGGTATGACCCCATGAGTCACCTCAAATCCCCTAGCCCAAATATTATTGTCACCAAGTTAAGTTGAGATTGAAGTCTGACTTTTCATATTATGCGAGAGAGAGAGAGAGAGAGAGAGAGAGGACCCTAAGTATTGACAAAATGGGTCGAAGGTGAATATGGGGGGGGGGGGTCATGTTACAGGTCAACATGGGTACACCCCATGTATCACCTCAAGTCCCTTACCCAAAGGTTGTTGTCACCAAGTTTGGTTAAGATTGAAGTTTGACTTTTCATATAAGAGCCCTAATGAGCAATAACTGCAGTGTTGACAAATTTGGGTTAAAGGTCATGTAGAGGTCATTCGAAGTCAATCAGTGTACACCCCATGAATATCTCAAGTCCCCTTACCTAAAGATTATTGTCAACAAGTTTGGCCAATATTAAGTCTGACTTTATATGAGAGCCCTAAAAAGTAATAAGTGCAGTTTTAAGTGTTGACAACATTTGGGTCAAACGTCATGTACGGGTCATTAGAGGTCAATACACTCCATGAGTATCCTTTGCAACTTTATGCTCTCCCCTTTCATCCTTTGCAACTTTATGCTCTCTCATTTCATCCTTAACATCTTTATGCTCTCCCTTTTCATCCTTTACAACTTTTTGCTCTCCCATTGCATTCTTTGCCACTTTATGCTCTCCCATTTCATCCTTTGCAACTTTATGCTCTCCCGTATTATCCCTCTACCTTATACTTGAATATCAAGATTTTTTTCGAGCCATAGGAACACCCTTAAGGTATATGCATCAATAGAGGATCTTTAAGGTGACGAATCTAAACTCAAATTAACTCACCAGACAATTACTCTGGCATGAAGGTGAACTACCAATAACCCTAGATGAATTATTATAGAGCTCAGGTGATTAAGCCAACAGCTTCTAAGTCTAGAAAACCGTACCTCCGATCAATCTCAAATTTCAGATTATTGAGGAGCTCAGCAAGCTCTATTAAAATATCAAATAAAAAATTAGCCATAAGAACAACCTTAACTTGTTCAAGATTAAATTACAAAAATAATTTTGGAATGGGATATACTTACAATACTATACATAGGAAAGAGTATAAAAGATGGACATTTAAGCTTGGCCGTTGAACTATGGTGCCATAATGGATGGGCAGTCCATATTTTCATCAAAGTGGATGCTGGCTGTGCTAACATTCACCGTACTCAAAATATGGACTTTCCGATCCATTATCACACCATAGTCCAGCCACCTAACTAAAATGTCCATCTTATATCAGTCTCTTAAATCTCAGATCGACTCATTGTCAAGTTTGTGATGCTTTAGAATCAGGGGAAACCTATAACTGTCATTTGCATAGTATTCTGAACTTGGCTTAGTACACAGAACACAGAGAATCAGATGAATTATCAGCAGCAGAAATTATTATTTGAAAATAAATTTCACCACATTTAAATTAAAATTAGGTTTGATATAAAATACTTAAGTTACCTTGGTCCCTCCAAGATCCCTCCATAAATGTCCCCGCCATTGTACTGGAACATCTGGATCTAAAAAATATAAGTGGTTGGTATATTTGAGTTATGAAGGTGATCAGTGTTGCTGCTAGGCCAGATTAATTTTACTGATGGAGTGTAGCGAATGGAGCACAGTGCATAAAGGGGTACATGGGACCAGGGGCCTGCTTATGGGTTTTTATTGATTTTTTAAATGCATTTTGAGGGTTTCCAAACTTTTATGAGGCAAAATAAAAATGTTAAAAATTGAAGAAAAAAAATGAGTGCCAGCCAGCCAGCTCAGGCTAACATTCTGCTTAAATACAACGGCGATGAAATGTGCAGTGGGCAGATCATTTTATTTACCAAGGGTGTCCCAGAATGATTTATAAAGCGTCTGCGCGTCAGAGACCCCTTACTTTCTTGTTTGACGCATCATAAATTGAAATTGACCCAAGGGGTCAGGATCAAAATCGCATGGACCCCTTACATTTAATGATGCATGGAAATAGAATCCTTAAGAAATACTGGAAGAATTGTCATCGTCCATCCTTCGCTTACATCCGAAACCACTCAAATTTAGTTTTTGCTGTCCAGAAAAATCAATATGTGGAATTATGCAGTGGGGTAGCTAGGTTTTTCACATTGGAAGGGGGTGGGGGCAAGAAATGGAATTGAACTGACAAGATTGTTCTGACTAAATAAATGCGCACACATTTTCAACCTTATTTATTTTGGCTATGATTGAGGTACATTTTGGCTTTACAAGCTGGTACCCAAAAAATATTCCATTTTGGGGACACATGGGCGCGCAAAACGTCCATCTGTGTTCTTTTGACCATCATAAGTCCATGATTCCTCGTGTGAAATGAACCGACAGTGCCAATCTCAACCGACACGACAGTCTATATGGGGGTGGGGGGACAATCACCCCCTTGCCACCCCTCCCCCCTCTGGCTACGCCACTGGAGTTATGCAAACAAACTCCTATACAATCTTGTAAAGTGCCACTTTTTCTGAAAACATCATTTTGAGGAAACGTGACTAATTTGGGGAAAGTAATAACTATATTGAGAGGGGGAAACTTAGTATAGGTAGCCAAGTGTTTTTCCTTTTCATAAGTGTTTCAATCTCTCAAAACGTCCAATTGTGTGTAGAGATTTTGCAAACAAACATGATCTAATTTTAAGGGGGACTTACTTTATTTGAAACCTTTATATTAAAAGCAAAAACCCCAAAAAATCTCACATGTATATAACTTGAACAGGCCAGTTGTTTCGTCAGGTATGATGTCATAGACCCAGTATCACTTCCAGTGTTCCTTTAACACTTGTCTCTATAGATGTCTAAAAGGAAGAGCGTGTAAGCAAGAATAAGAAGCAATAGTTTTGTTATTCACACATTTATATCTCACATGTATATAACTTGAACAGGCCAGTTGTTTCGTCAGGTATGATGTCATAGACCCAGTATTACTTCCAGTGTTCCTTTAACACTTGTCTCTATAGATGTCTAAAAGGAAGAGAGTGTAAGCAAGAATAAGAAGCAATAGTTTTGTTATTCACACATTTATATCTCACATGTATATAACTTGAACAGGCCAGTTGTTTCGTCAGGTATAATGTCATAGACCCAGTATCACTTCCAGTGTTTCTTTAACACTTGTCTCTATAGATGTCTAAAAGGAAGAGAGTGTAAGCAAGAATAAGAAGCAATAGTTTTGTTATTCACACATTTATATCTCACATGTATATAACTTGAACAGGCCAGTTGTTTCGTCAGGTATCATGTCATAGACCCAGTATCACTTCCAGTGTTCCTTTAATACTTGTCTCTATAGATGTCTAAAAGGAAGAGAGTGTAAGCAAGAATAAGAAGCAATAGTTTAATTATTCACACATTTATATCTCACATGTATATAACTTGAACAGGCCAGTTGTTTCGTCAGGTATGATGTCATAGACCCAGTATCACTTCCAGTGTTCCTTTAACACTTGTCTCTATAGATGTCTAAAAGGAAGAGAGTGTAAGCAAGAATAAGAAGCAATAGTTTGTTATTCACACATTTATATCTCACATGTATATAACTTGAACAGGCCAGTTGTTTCGTCAGGTATGATGTCATAGACCCAGTATCACTTCCAGTGTTCCTTTAACACTTGTCTCTATAGATGTCTAAAAGGAAGAGAGTGTAAGCAAGAATAAGAAGCAATAGTTTTGTTATTCACACATTTATATCTCACATGTATATAACTTGAACAGGCCAGTTGTTTCGTCAGGTATAATGTCATAGACCCAGTATCACTTCCAGTGTTCCTTTAACACTTGTCTCTATAGATGTCTAAAAGGAAGAGAGTGTAAGCAAGAATAAGAAGCAATAGTTTTGTTATTCACACATTCTTTTTAAGTTTCATGACCGAGGTAGCGAATTGGGATAACTACAACGTTCAAGATCTAGCATCTCTTTCTGTGGAAATTTGTAGGTTCCTGAATTAGCCCATGTGCTTGAAATCATTTCCCGCCACGCCTGCCCACAAATGAAAAAGGTATTATGCGACCAGTCACATTAAAATGAACATGTTGGAGGCCCACGTCACTCTGGGGTATTGGTATGACCTGAAAGAGCACATTTTAAGCTTTGAAATGATACCATGTTGAAGGTAATCAGACTTTCACATGAATGAAGAAGCACATATGTTTCTATTATTTTCTTTATATTTGGCCTCAAAACTGTGTTTGCTGATAATGTGTCCTTTTTGATGTGACTGGTCACAAATAGGAGTCGGTTATTTATGAGATGTAAGGCAAAAATCCCACCCTTTTCTATGGGCAAATGTACCTCTCAGGTAGAGTCGATCAGTTGTTTTTTGTTGTTGTTTTTGTTCTCAAAATAATTGGGAAATTTTGATGAATTTTCAGCAACTTTTGAACATTTCCATAAAAAAAATAAAAATGTCAAAAACAAATGGGTAGATCAGGCCCATAGAACAGGGTTTTGTTTTTGTCGCCTAAAAAAATACTTACTTGTCCCCATGTCTTCCCCAACCCCTTAAAAATGAAAAGGTCTAGCTTTTATGTTAATCCAGGCATCTTGTTTACAAAAAAATAAAAGAGCAAAGGCCTGAAATAGAAAATAGCATGGAGGAATGCCATTGTAAATTTAAGCAAGAAAAAATACTTAGGAAAATTAAATAATTCATGCATATTTTCAAATGAACAGTTTCCATGCACAGTGGATTGTAAATTTAATACCAGAAATAATAATTTATTTACCAGTATAGAAAACAGCCGGAATTCAATGATTAGTATCAATCAAACTATTTTTGTTTCATAACATTTCAGAAAATACATTGATAAGCTTTTTTAAGGCTTTCATTGGTCTTAAACAATGCGCTTTCATACAACGACCTGCTTTATTAATGCTGATAGTTGCAATTTTATAATTCAAAACTCAAAACTGTTGATATTTCATTTGCAAAACAGAATTGGCCATTTTAGAAAACAGAACACTTGTGCCTCTACCCTAAATAAACACTTACCGTGACCTTTTCTGAATATCAGGAATAGAAAACGACGCAAATAAAAACTGTGCTAAGCTTGATCAAGTCTGATAACAATGACTGATATTCCGTGAGCCACAATCCTGTGAATTACTGTTGTATGAATCATACAAACATAACAGTATTACCATTGTATTCCATAAAACAAAATAGTTTTTAGAGGTTTTCACTAAAAATAATATAATGTTGAAGCAAAATGGCGGTCATGTTCAATATGTCGGAATTCCCTGGGTGACTCAATTATATGCTGGTTCCCTCGCATCAATGGGCTCCATACAACTTACCCATAGATGAATTGATTTGGAGATTCAGGATGTAGGGTACCAGTATGGTACAATATAGTCCACTCGAGCAGCGAGCGAGCAAGCGACTCCAATGTGTGTGACCAAACCATGGGTGGGACTCATTGATATTCAAATTTCTGTACATGTAGTTCATACACATAATTATTATCGCTTTCAAAACACAGTAGTAGTCGTTATCAGTGAAATCCTGATTCCAGAGAGCAATCAGGATAGGTTAAAATTCAGTCAGCATGCATGGATGGACTTAAACCGTTCCCTGACTGATGACAATGGCGCTACACCGGCCTAGCCTGCTGTCCACAATTAGCAGCAAATAAGGGACCGATCATTATTTATGGGACAAATTTGAGACTTGTATGTCAAAATAACCTAACACCCTACAGCTGAAACTAAAAGTATTTTACCCCCTGCTAAAACCAGTAGCTTTTTACACCCCCCCCCCCAAAAAAAAAAATAGGGGGGGGGGGGAGAAGCAACTTGTCATATACTTCAGGCAAAATATTCATATCAGATGAACCTTATATTGAATATAATATTACAATGAAATTCCTTGAAATTTTAAAACAGCAGACTATCCTGCTAAATTGTTTAAAATGTGGCTAAATAAATGCAAATTTCAGCAAAATATCTATTCATTTGAGAGTGAAAAATATCTATATTTCGATTTGTATCTACAAAATATCCTGCCTGATTCTTAGGGGCCATCTTCTCTTCTGAATTTTGGTCATGGATAAATGCTGGTAAGTTCTGTTTTGTGCCCTATCTGAACAGCCAATACTTTGTTGATGCCCCTTTTATCATTGTGTAAAAAAGGTGTCATATTTATACATTTTGGTGGTTTTATGAGCCTTTATAACCAAAAGGGCTTAACTTGTAGATATGCCATCTATTCTTTTTATGGCATGTACCATTCATATCAAAATCGGAGCATTTGACCCCTATACAAACAAATAAGAACATATAGACCTTTGTTTGACCTTTTTGCCATGTTTTGGAAACTAAGCATCGGTGGAAATACAATTTATTTGCTCCTTATGATCTTAGGAACAGTTTGATAGACATTACACTACAATCTAAGCATGTTTGCAATTTGACCCCTGTAGTACTTTCAGGGGGGCGGTCTAGGGCCTGAACCCAGCTAGCTGAGTGTGTCATTCTGACATGAGGGATGTGGATTCGCGAAATTAAATATCCGCGAAACTAACAATTTTGCATTGAAAGTATCGGTAAAATTTCCAGATTCGCAAAATTAAATGCCTACTTAAATAGCAGTAATTTTCAATTCACGAAATCAAGTATTCCGCAAAAACCATAGTGTCCTACAGTATCTAATGAAGTAGAGTTGTATGACTTCTATAGAAGTACAGGGTGTGTCAAAAAAATGTCCAACAAGGAACGTAAAATACTTCAACTGTTTTTTGTTTTCAAAAAATAGACAATTGGTAAGCCCTATTATTCTGTTAAAAAAAATATACTTCATCCCATTAAATTTCAGCACTTAATTGTCGGAATATGACAGGAGTGCGAATTCCCACTTTCGCCACTTTTGAACAAGAATTGGACTTTCAACTGAAAACAAAAACTGCATTTGTGATCCCAATGATGATTATAGGATGTTAATGTATTGTTCATTTAAAATACATCAACAAACATTCTATGGTTTGTAATGGATTATATGGATGGAAATATGTTTACATATTCACTAGGTCACAGGTCACTTTTGAAATTGATGCCATTTTAAAATTATACATAGGAAAGTTTTCAAACCTCTCATATGTGTTAATAACATGTGCCTGCTACTATGAATAATAATATTGAATTGTTATCTAGACATTCTCTACTAGAATATGATGTTCAATTCAGGGAGTGTTTTAATGTAAAAAATACACAGTTTTATTCATTTTATTGATTAAACAATGGCCAAATCGCAGTCTCTCTATTTCATTTGTGCGACTCTTCGGTCCTTTTCTACCCTGGGTAGTAAAACATTTAACTAAAAAAGCCAGAAGTGTTTCTTCACAGAATTGTTCATAGATTTATGAAAAATTTGCTATTTAGACCTATTTTGGACCACCCTGTATTTAAAATAAAAGGAATTTTAACGATATTCGTGTAGTTCATTTTGATAACCATTTTCTTTTAAATCAAGTGATTCTTAGCAAATTTGGTAGCACCTTCTGCGGTTGTTCTGATTTTGGTGACTATCTTCAGCTAAACCCTAATTGTACAAACTATCAAAATATTTTGTGAGGAGCAAAAACGATCAACTTTTTTATGTTCCACCCTTTACAAATTTTACACACCCTGTATAATTTGATTCTTTTTTGCAAAAATAAAAAACCTTGAATCATAAGCTTTCCAACAATATATAGTTTGTGGGTCATTAAGTATAATTTAATCAGATTTGGTGCATTTCTCAACATTATTAGAAGTGAAACATTTTTTTGGACCAGTTTGTGACTTCTGACCATTATCAACATTGGTCATGATTATAGCGCTGAATCATGGCTACATAATGTTAAATAGTATGATATCTCTTTCACTTTTGTGCTGATGGGGTCCAAGTCAGAGAGATTTTATTTTGGACAACGGAAACTGAAAATTACTCTAAAAAGGTTTTTTGACACACCCTGTATCTTGGATTTCATTTTCACTTTATGTGATGAAGTTGGGTTTTTATTTACTGTATAAGCCAATATTTTCACGAAAATGGTCATAACAGGCATTTCGCGATTTTTTATTTTCGCGATTTTCAACATTTGTGAACACAAGTCAATAATTTTCGCGAGTTTATATTTTCGGGTATGAGGATTGATGCGCGAAATTCGCGAAAATAAAAACCTCACGAAAATTTCTACTTTTCCAGTATAGGTCAATAGATGCGTATGTGTTGTTTAAGAGAAATTAGACAAAATCAATGCAAGCGCACTGATGTTGATGTGTGAATAATTCCACGGTATGACCCCGCAGGGGGAGTGCTATTGTGAGCATATCACCATTTGCGCAAGTGCATTGATTTGTCTAATTTTTCAAGAGACAAAACATACCCATGTATTGACCTAATTCATACACAATTCGAGCATAAATCGTATAAAATTGAATCAAAACTATGTTCACAAGTTTGCTACTCCTTCAGTCAAAATTGGCGAACCTGTGATTCCTGAAGAACAAATCAAAACAAAGCACTTGGTGCATGCATTGAACAGCGCACACACGGAATGCATTAAATACTTTCAAAGCACTCCACATATTTTAGTTTCTTGCTTTCTGATTGATTCAACACTACTAAGAGTGTAAGAATTGGAGATAATCCATCATACATTTTAATTACAGAATAACTTTTAGTGCACCAATTAGTTTGAAAAGACCAATTTTAATGATCTGAAATTCAAATGAAATGTTAAAATATGTAAAAATAAACCCAATATCATTGATCTTCGTAATGACAAAATTAATGAAATGTGGGCATCCATGGTTACTTACCTTTTTGGGATAGCATGTTCTTACAATGCCAGAATTCTTTGGATGGTAAATGTAATGAATCCTCTATTCACTCTTTGCACGGATCCACTATTTGCGAGGAAAGCCTCAAACTGGGACTATTCCATAACATTATGTAACTAGTTTGACTCCCTCTCGTGCACAATATGAATGGTCATGCCATGAGACATTGTGAAATGACGCAACATTTTCATCTGATTCCAGTTTGAGGCTCTCCTCGCAAATGGCGGATCCATGCAAAGAGCGAATAGAATACACACACAAACAACAGTGTGCATGGTAGCCGTTCTCAATATAACAACAGATTTGGATCACTTGAAATAACACACAGAATTAGAGTATTCTATAATCCAGGTAGAAAAGAATTTAAATGTAGGAGGAATTTCAACGTTTAACCTATCGCATTGATACAAAGCAAAAATAAAGACACACATCACAATATTTTGTAATAATTTTTAATAGTAATATCAATGATTTCTGTAGCCAGCAGATTATTTGTGACACATCCAATCAAATGCACATTATTATTGTCTACCTTTCATTCTGATAATCCGAGAGAATACTACATTAGGCATGATTTCCCAAGATACCTAGCTTTTGAAAACTGGGGTAAATATTTGATTTTTTTAAACCCGCTCAGACATGAAGTAGAAGAACTGAGAGGGGTCAAGTGAAAAGGAAAATGATGGCCCTCTGGCACCAGGATTGAAACCTGTGTGGCAGGCCTTTGGGTTCACCACACAACCAGAGAGAGATTGATTGCCAACATTTCAATGTATGGAACATCCTAGGGTTATGAAGAATGAAGAGGGGGTCAAGTGAAGGGGGAAAATAATGGCCCACTGGCACCAGGATTGAAACCTGTGTGGCCGGCCTTTGGGTTCACCACACAACCAGAGAGAGCTTGGTTTGCCAACATTTCAATGTATGGAACATCCTAGGGTTATGAAGAATGAAGAGGGGGGTCAAGTGAAGGGGGAAAAATGATGGCCCGCTGGCACCAGGATTGAAACCTGTGTGGCAGGCCTTTGGGTTCACCACACAACCAGAGAGAGCTTGGTTTGCCAACATTTCAATGTATGGAACATCCTAGGGTTATGAAGAATGAAGAGGGGGGTCAAGTGAAGGGGGAAAAATGATGGCCCGCTGGCACCAGGATTGAAACCTGTGTGGCAGGCCTTTGGGTTCACCACACAACCAGAGAGAGCTTGGTTTGCCAACATTTCAATGTTCCATGCCTAGGGTTATGCATGCACCAGACCAAGGGTGCTTGACTCACACAAATAAGTGTTTCCCTGCTGATGTATAAGCCTGGATTTTCATGACATAGCGGGATAGACCTACCTCAAGTGAGTGTACTGACTCGCCAATGCTGGTCGTGAGGTTTTAGGTGGTACAGTAAGGCTAGCATATAAATTCTACTTGCTTTTTTCCCTATTATCTCAAAATGTTGCCTGTTTTACTTTCTGAACGCATCTTTGCAAACTTCTACTATAGTTTAATCAGTTCCAAATTAGCGAGAAATATTTGGTTTTATCTAACCGCACACACAATTAGAAGCATATGTGTGCAATAGGGCCACACTCACACATTTGTTGTCACACGCATCGTGTCACACATATGATGCACAGTACACTTGTTGCCTTCACGCATGCTCATGTCCTTCAGTATTCATTCACTGCTGTACAGACGTTTTGCCAATTTGGAACTGATCAAACTATAACAAGTTTCTCTTCCATCAGGACAGGCCATTGGACTGGATCACATACAACATTCACCTGCACATTTAATTTTATACAAAATATTTTACCAACAAATTCAGTTTTGTTATAACTTGCAAATATATATAGGTTATTCTCTCTGTAATATACATATCAGATTCCTCTGTTGAAAATACATTTGACATATTAGTTTACATAAGAGTGTATATATTTTGTTCACATAGCATTTGACATAGTGTACGCTTTTTTGTATAAATAAAAAGATGGCGAGAGCTCTACAATCCGCTTCTGAAACCTGCAACAAAAAATCTCCTGTGGTTCCAGTGTTAGATTGCAACTATGATGAATTCTGACCAATAAACCTATAGGTGCAAGTGTCAATATTGCTGCAATATAAAGTTATGTTCATGTTGGCAAAGTCTACAGTATGATCTGTTAGTCCAATACTCTGTTTCAGCTCAAGATTTTGGGAGGTGATGATGTCAGCATGTAGTGCAGTGATAGGCATAGCACTTTCTGCACAGTGGTGCCTAAATGTGTACCAAACCGCAGCACAAGTGGCCTCTAGGCTGCAGCCCACAACTAAAAGTAGCCCAATTCCGCAGCCTAGCCGCGGTGTTGGCAACACTGTTTCTGCACCATGCAGATGCTATTGCTTAAGTGCACAATGTCACGACGCACATACTATATATATGATATGGGCGATGTCACCTCCTAACTTGAGGTCTGAGGTGACGCAAAGTATACAACCATCACTATGTAGGGTAATTCAAAAGGGAGCACCACACCAAATAACTTCCCCATTGAAATAGTGTGAAAAGACCATATATCAAGACACCTTTTCTACCCTCCCTACATTTATGGCATACTTGTAGGACCATTTTATGAGACCACTTTCAGTAGAGTATAAACTTAGGGGTTATCAAGGTAGATTTTTTACTACGGACTCGCAACCGGCGCCCACACTTTTCAAGTTTCTGGCATGCCTGTTCACCATTTAGACATGTGCTTCCGCCCTGGGCAATATTTAGGTCGATAAATCAAAGATGTGTATTTTATCATTGTAGGTACAACGGATAGGTTCCATTCGCTCATTTATACTTTCCCTGGAGAATAAAATTGCCAGAAAATTTCAATTTTTCAAGTTTAGTCTTCGTGCTTCGAAACTATTACAGGATTACACATATTGCACACTGATTTGGTGTAGTGCTCCCTCAAGAATCACAACCTGCTGCAATGGCAATTGAATACATTTTTTTTGTAACTCCGCACCATATCACACGGTAAACAGTATCTTGTATGAACGCAGGCCTGAATTAAGATGTATTGATACACCTCCTCCTGACCAGCCTAAGAAATGGCTAACATAATACATATATAGTACACCACTGTGTTATTGCATGATGAGAATGCATTGGTCCTAGAATTCGACAGCAAGCTGCCTCCATGGACACTGGAATAGGGTAGTCGGAGATTGGGATAAACAGAGGATATATATTTAAATCTAGATGAGAGACCAGAAGATCATCTAAAACGTGGGCGAGGTGTACTGCCCCTCGTCTCGGTTCATCATGGAGGTCTCTCTCTTTCTGATCTTGATAGCATCTGTTGACATGGTCATGAAGGTTTGAGTCCACAACATGGTCCATTTATTGATATTAGTAAGAGATGCCTTTCTACCTGCTCTAGCGATTGTTGCATCTTTCACCCTTCTCTACCTTTTCCTTGTTTAGCAGCTTGTTGGGTGTCGCCCAATGGATGATCATGTAATCGGTTTTTGGAAAGTTTGCATGCTCTTAAATTTGGCTAGATGTCTCATCATATCTTAATTTAACAAATAGTAGAAAAGCCAATGCGCTAAAATCCATAATTTTAAAGATAAAAAGTTGTTTTTGTACAATATAATTGTATGCGACCAATATCAAATACCATACTTTATGGTGTTGCCACTTTTTTTTACAAACTTACAGTACTGAAAAGATGCCCTACTTTAGCAGAATATGTGCCTGATTGCTGGAGCATGATTGGTTAATACACACCGTATGTTACATTTTTTATTGCACTCCGTATGTGTCACTAAGCTGAGTAAACAAAACATTACTGCAAGACATAATCACAGGGACCGCAAAAGCCTATTATATGGTCATTACGCATTGGTTAATACACACCGTATGTTACATTTTTTATTGCACTCCGTATGTGTCACTAAGCTGAGTAAACAAAACATTACTGCAAGACATAATCACAGGGACCGCAAAAGCCTATTATATGGTCATTACGCGCTCACGCTACAAGAGCAAGCCACTCTTGCTACAGATCGCAGTGCTTGGAGAAAAATTGTGGTCGCCTGCTCCGCAGCCGAAGGATGATGATGATGACGCGCTCACGCCCTGGCTAGAATCACCTTATAGGAATTTAATCAACTTTAGTCAACACTCGTGACAACTGAAGGCTGATAACGTTTCTTACAGAAATATAATACTAATGCTGCCTAAGTACCAACAGCGAAAATACATGTTAAGTATATTTTCTTCCAGTATTAGATGCACCCACTTCTTCATATGCATCCTTTGGGTTTTGATATAGAAACATTTTTCTATACTCTTGAAGGCGAACTAGTTTTGACTTTGAATTTTTGTCTTAACAAAGCTAGAATGTTAATAAAAAGAACAAAGACACATCTCAATCTATTGTGGTCGGGTGCTACGACCAATCGCATGTTTATTGTTGGTTTATGTATAATCTTCATAATTTGTTCATGATTTTGTATAAAATATAGTCCGGTGTTTTGTTCCTGTAATTGTATAAATTAATTTCAAAATCCCTACAATTCAATTGTAGAAAAAAAATTGCCATTATCTTACTAGAATCAAGAACTTTTACTTTATTTTTGATGAAAATAAAATAGTAGGGTGTAATCATCCTGTACATTTTGAATAACGTTGTAATGTTGTGGCAGTGTATATAGTTGACTAAAAATAGTTGTACTGTGACAGGGTAAATAGACATTCTGAAATAGGCTGTAATGTTGTGGCAATCTAAATAGCTCACTAAAAATAGTTGTACTGTGACAGGGTAAATAGACATTCTGAAATAGGCTGTAATGTTGTGGCAATCTAAATAGCTCACTAAAAATAGTTGCACTGTGACAGGGTAAATAGACATTCTGAAATAGGCTGTAATGTTGTGGCAATCTAAATAGCTCACTAAAAATAGTTGCACTGTGACAGGGTAAATAGACATTTTGAATAAGGCTGTAATGTTGTGGCAATGTATATATGACTGAAAATAAATGGTTGCACTGTGACAGGGTATATAGATATTTTCTCAATGGGTCAGGTTTGGTTAACTAGTTACATTTGTAGCACAATCATAATCTGTTACAATCATGATCTGCTACAATCATGAATACAAATTGACAACCTTGCAGCCTTTAATAACATATGTGCGCGTTACAAATGATACTGTTACCCTTAATATTGTAGGCTGAGACACAAACTATTAACTTTTCAGCGTTCCTTTCATTCTCAAAGTAGAGTAGCTTAACACGCTAAGTGCAAAGGTTCCTCAGATCAAATACCAGTAAATAATACCAAATTAGGAGAGAATTGGTGGAAATCCACATGGTCTAGAGCCATTTTGTCTAAGCCCATAGTTAGTGTTAGGGTTTCAGCCTCAATGATTTGTAGAAATATCTGGTTATCAGATGCAATAGAGTTAGACTACATGGGGTTTCAATGGTTCAGGAATTGTAGAAATATCTGGTTATCAGACGCAATAGAGTTAGACTACATGGGGTTTCAATGGTTCAGGAATTGTAGAAATATCTGGTTATCAGGCGCAATAGAGTTAGACTACATGGGGTTTCAATGGTTCAGGAATTGTAGAAATATCTGGTTATCAGACGCAATAGAGTTAGACTACATGGGGTTTCAATGGTTCAGGAATTGTAGAAATATCTGGTTATCAGGCGCAGTTTGATGAAACACAAACACATTCAATGCAGATTGTGCCTTTCAAAGATACCATTAATATTATTGAAATACCATTACAAGCGGACATTGTTAACATACCCACGAACAATATCAGAGTTTTAGATTCTAACTCCTCTTTGGGTATGGACGTGGATTGTGCAGTGCACGAAGCCACCCACATCAAGCTCAACCGAAGCTCCATGAACAGATACAGAGGGCGCCACTACCTTCCAGGGTTCATTGAGTGGCCATTGAGTCGTCGTCCACCTTGGCGTGTTATTGGGGCTGATGAAAGGCAAGCGAGTTGCAGCCAGAAAGCTTCAGGGATCATTGAGTCGTCGTCCACCACTGCCGTGTTATTGGGGCTGATGAAAGGCAAGCAAGTTGCAGCCAGAAAGCTTCAGGGATCATTGAGTCGTCGTCCACCTTGGCGTGTTATTGGGGCTGATGAAAGGCAAGCGAGTTGCAGCCAGAAAGCTTCAGGGATCATTGAGTCGTCGTCCACCACTGCCGTGTTATTGGGGCTGATGAAAGGAAAGCCAATAGCTGCCAGAAAGCTTCAGGGATCATTGAGTCGTCGTCCACCACTGCCGTGTTATTGGGGCTGATGAAAGGAAAGCCAATAGCTGCCAGAAAGCTTCAGGGATCATTGAGTCGTCGTCCACCACTGCCGTGTTATTGGGGCTGATGAAAGGCAAGCGAGTTGCTGCCAGAAAACTTCAGGGATCATTGAGTCGTCGTCCACCACTGCCGTGTTATTGGGGCTGATGAAAGGCAAGCCAATAGCTGCCAGAAAGCTTCAGGGATCATTGAGTCGTCGTCCGCCACTGCCATGTTATTGGGGCTGATGAAAGGAAAGCCAATAGCTGCCAGAAAGCTTCAGGGATCATTGAGTCGTCGTCCACCACTGCCGTGTTATTGGGGCTGATGAAAGGCAAGCCAATAGCTGCCAGAAAGCTTCAGGGATCATTGAGTCGTCGTCCACCACTGCCGTGTTATTGGGGCTGATGAAAGGCAAGCCAATAGCTGCCAGAAAGCTTCAGGGATCATTGAGTCGTCGTCCACCACTGCCGTGTTATTGGGCTGATGAAAGGCAAGCCAATAGCTGCCAGAAAGCTTCAGGGATCATTGAGTCGTCGTCCACCACTGCCGTGATATTGGGGCTGATGAAAGGCAAGCCAATAGCTGCCAGAAAGCTTCAGGGATCATTGAGTCGTCGTCCACCACTGCCGTGTTAATGGGGGCTGATGAAAGGAAAGCCAATAGCTGCCAGAAAGCTTCAGGGATTATGGAGTGGCCATTGAGTCCACCACTGCTGTGTTATTGGGGCTGATGAAAGGAAAGCCAATAGCTGCCAGAAAGCTTCACCAGAGAGAGAGATAAGCATGTTTATAGTTGCGAGTAAAAATAATCTCCAAAATATAGTGCACATTTTTGTGCTACATTAATTTGTACTTTTTGTGCATGAAAATTAAAATGCATGAATAACTTGTTGTTTCCAAGTATGTCAGTCTATGTAAAGAAACATAAAATCTTCAAGAATTCATCAAATTTCAAATATAAAAACAAACACGTGCGGAAATATCACTTTCACAGTAAACCAATTGATAAGCAAGTGGTGCATAAGCTTTAAAACATAGCGGCTTGACACAAACATGGCAAAGATGACATATGAGTGAAGTTACAGTCAAATAAATTGTAGTGATATCATTCTTTAATTATAAATTTAGATTTTCATTTTTTAAAACCAATACATTTTACTCATGTTTGACAGTTATGTGTGTTAAGATCTACAAACTTCATCAGAATGACTTCTTCTAACCGTGCTATTTCCGGTTGAGGGCTTTGTTGTCTGTAGACCACACCACAAAAAACTGTGAAACGTGAGTAAAATTATTGGTTTTGAAAAATGAAAATCTCAATTATTTGCCCATGCAAACATGATGAATTTATTCAAAGATATCAATGTTAACTGCAATATGGATGAAGTACAAATAGTTTGGCACACACATTATATCACAATATGGCAAGATGTAGTACATCATCGTTGTAAAATATTCCGGCAATTACTGTTTGCAAAGATTCACTGCGCAATATCAGGTCAATATCAAAAATCTAAATCTAGCGAACAATCCCTTGACAACAGCGCATATTTATTGCTAGTGGAAAATCTCCGCCTCTCGGCCCTCCCGTCATCGTCATTATCATCTTCATCGTTCCTCCTGAAGTCCGATTCGCCTACATCGTTGCTCTCCACGTCGGCGTCGCTCTCGTCTCCAGATGACGTCAGTTCCGAGTTGTCCCCCAGGTCCTCTTGGTGGCGCTGTTCCTGCGTCGACTGTTTGTGTTCCTCCTGAAGGTTTTCGATTTCTTTTGTTTCTGGATGTTGATCCCAGTGATCTGATAGAGGAAATAAGCGTAACGAAATTATAACTTTATATAATGAAAGATTCAAACATGGTATTGAAAAGAGAAACTGCATTTTCTATACCACTCTGGGTATGCGTGTGGTTTTGTATGGCATAAAATGGTGTACCTTTAGTGGTGGCAATGGGGGGTGGGGGTAGGCAACCATCATGATCTTCTCCCACACCCCTACTTACCTCTTTTCCCAAAAAATAATCGTAAATGCTCAATTCTAACTTCAAAACGACCTAGAATTAAGCTTAAAACTGGTCTGAATAAGCTAATTTGAGATAATATTGACATAGAGAGCCATATTCTCAGCGCATGTCTAACCCTCAATTTTTGCTCTTGCTTCCCCCCTCCCCCAAACCCAAAAAGAAATTTATACAAAATAACATTTGATGCTGTGTACCTTCGGGAAACCTGTCTTTGCAATGGCAGAATGGAGAATAGCATTTCAAAATATTGTTCCACTGCCATATGGTGTGATACCTGATTGCAGGGCCCTATGGGTTTCTGCCCAAATCAAATTTGTGATATGGACAACAGAATGTGGGTATCACACACTTTCATACACCTAATGCTATTTTACGCATTTCCAGAGATAGTAACAGACAACGTTTCAGCAAAGAGGTATATTTATCTATCATGAGACAGTGACGTAACTGCGTCATTTACTAATTGCAGCACACAAACGTGCGCGCTCACACACGTAGAAAAAGGAAGATATATACTCGTGCGTAAATGCTGAGCCTGTACAGTTTCGTCACTGTCCAGAGGAAGACAAATAGAGTATAATGGATGCCATGTTTTAGCATATCAGAAGGATGGTTATATCGCCCTCTATCACCAGCAGATGATGATGGTCACCATTTGCCTGAATCTGCACTTCAAATTGATTTCATAAGTAATCACAGAAATCCATCAATAAATTCCCAATATCATAAATATGATCGTTTTAGACCCATAAGCGGAATGCCAGCTTTCCCCCGGCCTGTTGCTTAAGTGAAATAATCTGGCCTCCATTGTCTGTCGCCAGAGACAGAAGGTACCATGCCCTCTAGAACAAGAGACAAGAGACATATTTGGTGCCCTTATAGTAATGTACTACGTCCAAAGATATTTTGGTATCATCATTGGAAGGTGATGTCGCCCTCTATATCAAGAGAAAATGACTGTATGTCGCCCTCTGGATCAGAAGACAAAGCTTATCAAATTAATATCATCTGTCAGTTAGTATGTTTGGACAGTGGCTTACCTAGGTTTTTTATATGGAGGGGGGAGAACAGACAAGACTTTACCAGTGGTGTTCCCTATGAGTAAGCTATCACAAATTAGCCTAGTATCCTGACTTAAAAACTTTATCCCCATTTTGAGACAAATGAATTGAAAGCAAAGGTTTTACATACAAATCTGATGATACAGCGTGTCCCCAAAAACCAAGTACAACAATTGGAGAGTTTATAACTAAAAAATAATGTAGCAAACATAGCTGCTTCATATTTAGGGATATACCGGTTCATATATCTAACATTATGAGACTAATCAGATGTGGGTTTTTTGAAATACAAAGCTTTGAATAGAGCGTGGTCAGAACCGGTTATTTCCAATTTTACCAATAAACCGTCTATATTTGTGCACCGTACTGACTTCATCACCGTACTGACATTTATTCGTAATGCTTAAAGAACAATTTAGAGTGTCACTAGTTAATTGTTATCGTAACAAACATTTCCTTGACTGGAATATATTTAACTTTTAATGACAAATTAATGAATGACAATTAAAAAGACAAATTAAATGACTAATTATCAATGAAATGACATATTAAGATAAGTAATTTCATTGTCATCTCATTTGTCATTCATATTATATGACTAATTACTGATTAAAAATTACTCTTTTAATTTGTCATTTAATTTATCATTCATTCATTTGTCATTGAAAGTCAAATATTTATGAGTTAAAATATTAACTATGTTGAAAATTAATCAAAAATACTACTAATTGGGATTTATCATTTAAAAATAATTGTTTAGCATTACAAAATATTTCTAGACTGACGAACCTTCCATGACAAATGTTTAATTTGTCAAATAAGACCACAATTGTTGATGAATTAATATTCTCTGTGCATGCATGGAAAACTTGCACACAATGCACAGATGCCATTCAATTGATCTTTTTCACCAATTAATTAAAGTCAGGTATATTTACATTTATATCCCTAAATACAAAACTGGTACAAAGTCAGTGCTCCCGCATCGCTCGATACTGGAACATAAAAATGTTCCAGTTTCGCGCAATTTGGTGTTCCAGAATTGGACGATAGTGTAACAATCAAATTGTACCAGAATTGAGTGATTCTCCCACATACTGACCTAAAGTACATTTTTTTCCACTAGAGTTTATAGCAAATATAACTGATTGAATGCCCAATTCCGTACCTTTTTTAGTGGTATATCCTGGAGGTCGCATACACATACATAATCTGCTTTCTACGGTCAGTCTTAGAAGATTATTAGCTGCCCTGTACACATCTGTCCTGGCAGCTTTATGCGTTATAAAACCTCGCTTTGTAGCCCAAGCTGTTGAGAATATACAAAAAGGGTACAATTGTTAGCAAATTTGGAAGTATGCAACATGCTCGCCCTTAACACATCCGTCCTGGCAGCTTTGTGCGTTATAAAACCTCGCTTTGTAGCCCAAGCTGTTGAGAACATACAAAAAAGGAACTATTGTTAGCAAATTTGGAAGTATGCAAACACATCCCTCCTGGCACCTTTTGTGCGTTATAAAACCTCGCTTTGTAGCCCAAGCTATTAAAACGTACAAAAATGTACCATTGTTATTAACTTATTATATTAGCAAGTTTAAGAGTATGCAATGTGCTGTCCTTAACACATCCCTCCTGGCACCTTTGTGCATTATAAAACCTCGCTTTGTAGCCCAAGCTGTTTACAAACATACAAAAAAGTACTATTGTTATTAGCAAGTTTGAAAGTATGCAATGTGCTGCCCTAAACACATCCGTCCTGACACCTTTTTGCATCATAACACCATGTTGTACAGCCCAAGCTGAAAAAATAACAACAACAACAATACACATTCATGAGGTGCATGGGAAAATGTTGCCTTTTTATGTCAAAATTGCCTGAAATTAGCTTAATTTGGTTTTGAATTCGACATTTCAGACCAAAGCTAATGTTAGATCATTTTGACATTCAAAGACAACATTAACAATGGCTTGGAGGACAAAATGGGTGGGGGGAGTGGGTTTGAGTTGACTGGAGGAGGAATTGGGGGGGGGGGGGGTAGGGAGCAAAGGAGGGGGGTAGTAAGGATAGTGACTGAGAGGGCATTTCCCTCGTGGCACCGCCATTGGGCTTGCCAAGATAGTGGTAGGGATTTGTTTTAAAATAATAATAATAATAATAGTGGATATTTATATAGCGCCGGTATCCGCCGCAAGCGACACTCATGGCGCTGTAGCCTATATATATATTATTACACTGTCGTTAGGAAATCGTCACAATTCATTTCGCTTTCATCTATCGTAGGCTGCTGGCTAGGCGCACATCAATATCAGCACTTAGATTGTAATATCACCCTTTTTAACAGCTCCCCAATCTCGATTGGGTCGACGAGGCAATTGAGACTAAGTAACTTGTCCAAGGATACAAACGTGTTGGACCTAGCGGGGCTCGAACTCACAACCTTTGCATCGTGAGACCAGCGTCTTATCCACTAGACCACACACGCTCTTTTAAAGTGAGCAGGTAAGACAAACAAATGTTGTGTTGCCCTCAGCGACCAACCCTAAAATCTCAAAATTAAGATTTGAATTTTACCCAATTTGTCAAAATATTACTATTTTCTGCTTGAAATGGATAAGTTTGCTTGAATAGATTGCTTTTAAACTATTATCACACTAGAAACATTAGTCAAATTAACATCTACCAATTTTGTCTTGTCATGAACCACGGTCTGACAGTAATATTTATCAGCAAAAAAAGAAGGAAAAAAGGGAAATCGACCGACCCGACTTCAAGATATTTAGCACTTGAGGGTAACACAACAATTAATTTTATTTTGGCCTAAATTCAAGCCTCACATTTGGTCATTTGGTATTGAATAAAGAAGGCTTATAGTTTGTTTGTTTTATAGTGAAAATCATATGGAAAATCTTTTAGATCATTTGCCTTTTGCAAATGTGGAGTAGAATTCTATGTGGTTCAAATAATGCATTGAATTTTCTTAAACTGACTAGATTGGTGGTTCCCTTGACAAGGATTCAAATAGCACATTAAAGGTATATTATGTGATCTTTCCAGGGAACGCCCTCAACATGGTAACTGTGCCATATAAGTAACACACATTGATGCAAATGATGTACGCCATTTTCTAATTCATTATTCATATATATTATTCATATTATTCATATATTATTCATATGCACTATGCAATTTGCATACTATATTAATCAATATCCTCATATCAATACCAAGCGTACCATCCATACTATACCTACATTACCAATCGTACTACCTTCCCAAACGTACCCTAGCTTCCCATCCCTACCAACCTTCCCTAGCCTTACCTACATTACCAATCGTACTACCTTCCCAAACGTACCCTAGCTTCCCATCCCTACCAACCTTCCCAAGCCTTACCTAGATTACCAATCGTACTACCTTCCCAAACGTACCCTAGCTTCCCATCCCTACCAACCTTCCCAAGCCTTACCTAGATTACCAATCGTACAATCTTCCCAAACGTACCCTAGCTTCCCATCCCTACCAACCTTCCCAAGCCTTACCTAGCTTACCAATCGTACTACCTTCCCAAACGTACCCTAGCTTCCCATCCCTACCAACCTTCCCAAGCCTTACCTACATTACCAATCGTACTATCTTCCCAAACGTACCCTAGCTTCCCATCCCTACCAACCTTCCCAAGCCTTACCTACATTACCAATCGTACAACCTTCCCAAACGTACCCTAGCTTCCCATCCCTACCAACCTTCCCAAGCCTTACCTAGATTACCAATCGTTCTACCTTCCCAAACGTACCCTAGCTTCCCATCCCTACCAACCTTCCCAAGCCTTACCTAGCTTACCAATCGTACTACCTTCCCAAACGTACCCTAGCTTCCCATCCCTACCAACCTTCCCAAGCCTTACCTAGCTTACCAATCGTACTACCTTCCCAAACGTACCCTAGCTTCCCATCCCTACCAACCTTCCCAAGCCTTACCTAGCTTACCAATCGTACAACCTTCCCAAACGTACCCTAGCTTCCCATCCCTACCAACCTTCCCAAGCCTTACCTAGATTACCAATCGTTCTACCTTCCCAAACGTACCCTAGCTTCCCATCCCTACCAACCTTCCCAAGCCTTACCTAGCTTACCAATCGTACTACCTTCCCAAACGTACCATAGCTTCCCATCCCTACCAACCTTCCCAAGCCTTACCTAGATTACCAATCGTACAACCTTCCCAAACGTACCCTAGCTTTCCATCCCTACCAACCTTCCCAAGCCTTACCTACATTACCAATCGTACTACCTTCCCAAACGTACCCTAGCTTCCCATCCCTACCAACCTTCCCAAGCCTTACCTAGATTACCAATCGTACTACCTTCCCAAACGTACCCTAGCTTCCCATCCCTACCAACCTTCCCAAGCATTACCTAAATTACCAATCGTACAAACTTCCCAAACGTACCCTAGCTTCCCATCCCTACCAACCTTCCCAAGCCTTACCTAGATTACCAATCGTTCTACCTTCCCAAACGTATCCTAGCTTCCCATCCCTACCAACCTTCCAAGCCTTACCTAGCTTACCAATCGTACTACCTTACCAATCGTACTACCTTCCCAAACGTACCCTAGCTTCCCATCCCTACCAACCTTCCCAAGCCATAACTACATTACCAATCGTACTATCTTCCCAAACGTACCCTAGCTTCCCATCCCTACCAACCTTCCCAAGCCTTACCTACATTACCAATCGTACTACCTTCCCAAACGTACCCTAGCTTCCCATCCCTACCAACCTTCCCAAGCCTTACCTAGATTACCAATCGTACAACCTTCCCAAACGTACCCTAGCTTCCCATCCCTACCAACCTTCCCAAGGCTTACCTAGATTACCAATCGTTCTACCTTCCCAAACGTACCCTAGCTTCCCATCCCTACCAACCTTCCCAAGCCTTACCTAGCTTACCAATCGTACTACCTTCCCAAACGTACCCTAGCTTCCCATCCCTACCAACCTTCCCAAGCCTTACCTACATTACCAATCGTACTATCTTCCCAAACGTACCCTAGCTTCCCATCCCTACCAACCTTCCCAAGCCTTACCTACATTACCAATCGTACAACCTTCCCAAACGTACCCTAGCTTCCCATCCCTACCAACCTTCCCAAGCCTTACCTAGATTACCAATCGTTCTACCTTCCCAAACGTACCCTAGCTTCCCATCCCTACCAACCTTCCCAAGCCTTACCTAGCTTACCAATCGTACTACCTTCCCAAACGTACCCTAGCTTCCCATCCCTACCAACCTTCCCAAGCCTTACCTACATTACCAATCGTACTATCTTCCCAAACGTACCCTAGCTTCCCATCCCTACTAACCTTCCCAAGCCTTACCTACATTACCAATCGTACTACCTTCCCAAACGTACCCTAGCTTCCCATCCCTACCAACCTTCCCAAGCCTTACCTAGATTACCAATCGTACTACCTTCCCAAACGTACCCTAGCTTCCCATCCCTACCAACCTTCCCAAGCGTTACCTAGATTACCAATCGTTCTACCTTCCCAAACGTACCCTAGCTTCCCATCCCTACCAACCTTCCCAAGCCTTACCTACATTACCAATCGTACTACCTTCCCAAACGTACCCTAGCTTCCCATCCCTACCAACCTTCCCAAGCCTTACCTAACTTACTAATCGTACTACCTTCCCAAACGTACCCTAGCTTCCCATCCCTACCAACCTTCCCAAACCTTACCTAGCTTACCAATCGTACTATCTTCCCAAACGTACCCTAGCTTCCCATCCCTACCAACCTTCCCAAGCCTTACCTACATTACCAATCGTACTATCTTCCCAAACGTACCCTAGCTTCCCATCCCTACCAACCTTCACAAGCCTTACCTAGATTACCAATCGTACTACCTTCCCAAACGTACCCTAGCTTCCCATCCCTACCAACCTTCCCAAGCCTTACCTACATTACCAATCGTACTACTTTCCCAAACGTACCCTAGCTTCCCATCCCTACCAACCTTCCCAAGCCTTACCTACATTACCAATCGTACTACCTTCCCAAACGTACCCTAGCTTCCCATCCCTACCAACCTTCCCAAGCCTTACCTACATTACCAATCGTACTACCTTCCCAAACGTACCCTAGCTTCCCATCCCTACCAACCTTCCCAAGCCTTACCTACATTACCAATCATACAACCTTCCCAAACGTACCCTAGCTTCCCATCCCTACCAACCTTCCCAAGCCTTACCTACATTACCAATCGTACTACTTTCCCAAACGTACCCTAGCTTCCCATCCCTACCAACCTTCCCAAGCCTTACCTACATTACCTATTGTACTACCTTCCCAAACGTACCCTAGCTTCCCATCCCTACCAACCTTCCCAAGCCTTACCTACATTACCAATCGTACAACCTTCCCAAACGTACCCTAGCTTCCCATCCCTACCAACCTTCCCAAGCCTTACCTAGATTACCAATCGTACTACCTTCCCAAACGTACCCTAGCTTCCCATCCCTACCAACCTTCCCAAGCCTTACCTAGCTTACCAATCGTACAACCTTCCCAAACGTACCCTAGCTTCCCATCCCTACCAACCTTCCCAAGCCTTACCTAGCTTACCAATCGTACAACCTTCCCAAACGTACCCTAGCTTCCCATCCCTACCAACCTTCCCAAGCCTTACCTACATTACCAATCGTACTACCTTCCCAAACGTACCCTAGCTTCCCATCCCTACCAACCTTCCCAAGCCTTACCTAGCTTACCAATCGTACAACCTTCCCAAACGTACCCTAGCTTCCCATCCCTACCAACCTTCCCAAGCCTTACCTACATTACCAATCGTACTATCTTCCCAAACGTACCCTAGCTTCCCATCCCTACCAACCTTCCCAAGCCTTACCTACATTACCAATCGTACTACTTTCCCAAACGTACCCTAGCTTCCCATCCCTACCAACCTTCCCAAGCCTTACCTACATTACCAATCGTACTACCTTCCCAAACGTACCCTAGCTTCCCATCCCTACCAACCTTCCCAAGCCTTACCTACATTACCAATCGTACTACCTTCCCAAACGTACCCTAGCTTCCCATCCCTACCAACCTTCCCAAGCCTTACCTAGCTTACCAATCGTACTACCTTCCCAAACGTACCCTAGCTTCCCATCCCTACCAACCTTCCCAAGCCTTACCTACATTACCAATCGTACTACCTTCCCAAACGTACCCTAGCTTCCCATCCCTACCAACCTTCCCAAGCCTTACCTACATTACCAATCATACTACTTTCCCAAACGTACCCTAGCTTCCCATCCCTACCAACCTTCCCAAGCCTTACCTAGATTACCTATCGTACTACCTTCCCAAACGTACCCTAGCTTCCCATCCCTACCAACCTTCCCAAGCCTTACCTAGCTTACCAATTGTACAACCTTCCCAAACGTACCCTAGCTTCCCATCCCTACCAACCTTCCCAAGCCTTACCTACATTACCAATAGTACTATCTTCCAAAACGTACCCTAGCTTCCCATCCCTACCAACCTTCCCAAGCCTTACCTACATTACCAATCGTACTATCTTCCCAAACGTACCCTAGCTTCCCATCCCTACCAACCTTCCCAAGCCTTACCTACATTACCTATCGTACAACCTTCCCAAACGTACCCTAGCTTCCCATCCCTACCAACCTTCCCAAGCCTTACCTAGATTACCTATCGTACTACCTTCCCAAACGTACCCTAGCTTCCCATCCCTACCAACCTTCCCAAGCCTTACCTAGCTTACCAATCGTACAACCTTCCCAAACGTACCCTAGCTTCCCATCCCTACCAACCTTCCCAAGCCTTACCTAGCTTACCAATCGTACTACCTTCCCAAACGTACCCTAGCTTCCCATCCCTACCAACCTTCCCAAGCCTTACCTACATTACCAATCGTACTACCTTCCCAAACGTACCCTAGCTTCCCATCCCTACCAACCTTCCCAAGCCTTACCTAGCTTACCAATCGTACAACCTTCCCAAACGTACCCTAACTTCCCATCCCCTACCAACCTTCCCAAGCCTTACCTACATTACCAATCGTACTACCTTCCCAAACGTACCCTAGCTTCCCATCCCTACCAACCTTCCCAAGCCTTACCTAGCTTACCAATCGTACAACCTTCCCAAACGTACCCTAGCTTCCCATCCCTACCAACCTTCCCAAGCCTTACCTACATTACCAATCGTACTATCTTCCCAAACGTACCCTAGCTTCCCATCCCTACCAACCTTCCCAAGCCTTACCTACATTACCAATCGTACTACTTTCCCAAACGTACCCTAGGTTCCCATCCCTACCAACCTTCCCAAGCCTTACCTACATTACCAATCGTACTACCTTCCCAAACGTACCATAGCTTCCCATCCCTACCAACCTTCCCAAGCCTTACCTAGATTACCAATCGTACAACCTTCCCAAACGTACCCTAGCTTCCCATCCCTACCAACCTTCCCAAGGCTTACCTAGATTACCAATCGTTCTACCTTCCCAAACGTACCCTAGCTTCCCATCCCTACCAACCTTCCCAAGCCTTACCTAGCTTACCAATCGTACTACCTTCCCAAACGTACCCTAGCTTCCCATCCCTACCAACCTTCCCAAGCCTTACCTACATTACCAATCGTACTATCTTCCCAAACGTACCCTAGCTTCCCATCCCTACCAACCTTCCCAAGCCTTACCTACATTACCAATCGTACAACCTTCCCAAACGTACCCTAGCTTCCCATCCCTACCAACCTTCCCAAGCCTTACCTAGATTACCAATCGTTCTACCTTCCCAAACGTACCCTAGCTTCCCATCCCTACCAACCTTCCCAAGCCTTACCTAGCTTACCAATCGTACTACCTTCCCAAACGTACCCTAGCTTCCCATCCCTACCAACCTTCCCAAGCCTTACCTACATTACCAATCGTACTATCTTCCCAAACGTACCCTAGCTTCCCATCCCTACTAACCTTCCCAAGCCTTACCTACATTACCAATCGTACTACCTTCCCAAACGTACCCTAGCTTCCCATCCCTACCAACCTTCCCAAGCCTTACCTAGATTACCAATCGTACTACCTTCCCAAACGTACCCTAGCTTCCCATCCCTACCAACCTTCCCAAGCGTTACCTAGATTACCAATCGTTCTACCTTCCCAAACGTACCCTAGCTTCCCATCCCTACCAACCTTCCCAAGCCTTACCTACATTACCAATCGTACTACCTTCCCAAACGTACCCTAGCTTCCCATCCCTACCAACCTTCCCAAGCCTTACCTAACTTACTAATCGTACTACCTTCCCAAACGTACCCTAGCTTCCCATCCCTACCAACCTTCCCAAACCTTACCTAGCTTACCAATCGTACTATCTTCCCAAACGTACCCTAGCTTCCCATCCCTACCAACCTTCCCAAGCCTTACCTACATTACCAATCGTACTATCTTCCCAAACGTACCCTAGCTTCCCATCCCTACCAACCTTCACAAGCCTTACCTAGATTACCAATCGTACTACCTTCCCAAACGTACCCTAGCTTCCCATCCCTACCAACCTTCCCAAGCCTTACCTACATTACCAATCGTACTACTTTCCCAAACGTACCCTAGCTTCCCATCCCTACCAACCTTCCCAAGCCTTACCTACATTACCAATCGTACTACCTTCCCAAACGTACCCTAGCTTCCCATCCCTACCAACCTTCCCAAGCCTTACCTACATTACCAATCGTACTACCTTCCCAAACGTACCCTAGCTTCCCATCCCTACCAACCTTCCCAAGCCTTACCTACATTACCAATCATACAACCTTCCCAAACGTACCCTAGCTTCCCATCCCTACCAACCTTCCCAAGCCTTACCTACATTACCAATCGTACTACTTTCCCAAACGTACCCTAGCTTCCCATCCCTACCAACCTTCCCAAGCCTTACCTACATTACCTATTGTACTACCTTCCCAAACGTACCCTAGCTTCCCATCCCTACCAACCTTCCCAAGCCTTACCTACATTACCAATCGTACAACCTTCCCAAACGTACCCTAGCTTCCCATCCCTACCAACCTTCCCAAGCCTTACCTAGATTACCAATCGTACTACCTTCCCAAACGTACCCTAGCTTCCCATCCCTACCAACCTTCCCAAGCCTTACCTAGCTTACCAATCGTACAACCTTCCCAAACGTACCCTAGCTTCCCATCCCTACCAACCTTCCCAAGCCTTACCTAGCTTACCAATCGTACAACCTTCCCAAACGTACCCTAGCTTCCCATCCCTACCAACCTTCCCAAGCCTTACCTACATTACCAATCGTACTACCTTCCCAAACGTACCCTAGCTTCCCATCCCTACCAACCTTCCCAAGCCTTACCTAGCTTACCAATCGTACAACCTTCCCAAACGTACCCTAGCTTCCCATCCCTACCAACCTTCCCAAGCCTTACCTACATTACCAATCGTACTATCTTCCCAAACGTACCCTAGCTTCCCATCCCTACCAACCTTCCCAAGCCTTACCTACATTACCAATCGTACTACTTTCCCAAACGTACCCTAGCTTCCCATCCCTACCAACCTTCCCAAGCCTTACCTACATTACCAATCGTACTACCTTCCCAAACGTACCCTAGCTTCCCATCCCTACCAACCTTCCCAAGCCTTACCTACATTACCAATCGTACTACCTTCCCAAACGTACCCTAGCTTCCCATCCCTACCAACCTTCCCAAGCCTTACCTAGCTTACCAATCGTACTACCTTCCCAAACGTACCCTAGCTTCCCATCCCTACCAACCTTCCCAAGCCTTACCTACATTACCAATCGTACTACCTTCCCAAACGTACCCTAGCTTCCCATCCCTACCAACCTTCCCAAGCCTTACCTACATTACCAATCATACTACTTTCCCAAACGTACCCTAGCTTCCCATCCCTACCAACCTTCCCAAGCCTTACCTAGATTACCTATCGTACTACCTTCCCAAACGTACCCTAGCTTCCCATCCCTACCAACCTTCCCAAGCCTTACCTAGCTTACCAATTGTACAACCTTCCCAAACGTACCCTAGCTTCCCATCCCTACCAACCTTCCCAAGCCTTACCTACATTACCAATAGTACTATCTTCCAAAACGTACCCTAGCTTCCCATCCCTACCAACCTTCCCAAGCCTTACCTACATTACCAATCGTACTATCTTCCCAAACGTACCCTAGCTTCCCATCCCTACCAACCTTCCCAAGCCTTACCTACATTACCTATCGTACAACCTTCCCAAACGTACCCTAGCTTCCCATCCCTACCAACCTTCCCAAGCCTTACCTAGATTACCTATCGTACTACCTTCCCAAACGTACCCTAGCTTCCCATCCCTACCAACCTTCCCAAGCCTTACCTAGCTTACCAATCGTACAACCTTCCCAAACGTACCCTAGCTTCCCATCCCTACCAACCTTCCCAAGCCTTACCTAGCTTACCAATCGTACTACCTTCCCAAACGTACCCTAGCTTCCCATCCCTACCAACCTTCCCAAGCCTTACCTACATTACCAATCGTACTACCTTCCCAAACGTACCCTAGCTTCCCATCCCTACCAACCTTCCCAAGCCTTACCTAGCTTACCAATCGTACAACCTTCCCAAACGTACCCTAACTTCCCATCCCCTACCAACCTTCCCAAGCCTTACCTACATTACCAATCGTACTACCTTCCCAAACGTACCCTAGCTTCCCATCCCTACCAACCTTCCCAAGCCTTACCTAGCTTACCAATCGTACAACCTTCCCAAACGTACCCTAGCTTCCCATCCCTACCAACCTTCCCAAGCCTTACCTACATTACCAATCGTACTATCTTCCCAAACGTACCCTAGCTTCCCATCCCTACCAACCTTCCCAAGCCTTACCTACATTACCAATCGTACTACTTTCCCAAACGTACCCTAGGTTCCCATCCCTACCAACCTTCCCAAGCCTTACCTACATTACCAATCGTACTACCTTCCCAAACGTACCATAGCTTCCCATCCCTACCAACCTTCCCAAGCCTTACCTACATTACCAATCGTACTACCTTCCCAAACGTACCCTAGCTTCCCATCCCTACCAACCTTCCCAAGCCTTACCTAGCTTACCAATCGTACAACCTTCCCAAACGTACCCTAGCTTCCCATCCCTACCAACCTTCCCAAGCCTTACCTACATTACCAATCGTACTATCTTCCCAAACGTACCCTAGCTTCCCATCCCTACCAACCTTCCCAAGCCTTACCTACATTACCAATCGTACTACCTTCCCAAACGTACCTTAGCTTCCCATCCCTACCAACCTTCCCAAGCCTTACCTAGCTTACCAATCGTACTACCTTCCCAAACGTACCCTAGCTTCCCATCCCTACCAACCTTCCCAAGCCTTACCTACATTACCAATCGTACTACCTTCCCAAACGTACCCTAGCTTCCCATCCCTACCAACCTTCCCAAGCCTTACCTACATTACCAATCATACTACTTTCCCAAACGTACCCTAGCTTCCCATCCCTACCAACCTTCCCAAGCCTTACCTAGATTACCTATCGTACTACCTTCCCAAACGTACCCTAGCTTCCCATCCCTACCAACCTTCCCAAGCCTTACCTAGCTTACCAATTGTACAACCTTCCCAAACGTACCCTAGCTTCCCATCCCTACCAACCTTCCCAAGCCTTACCTACATTACCAATCGTACTATCTTCCCAAACGTACCCTAGCTTCCCATCCCTACCAACCTTCCCAAGCCTTACCTACATTACCAATCGTACTATCTTCCCAAACGTACCCTAGCTTCCCATCCCTACCAACCTTCCCAAGCCTTACCTACATTACCTATCGTACAACCTTCCCAAACGTACCCTAGCTTCCCATCCCTACCAACCTTCCCAAGCCTTACCTAGATTACCTATCGTACTACCTTCCCAAACGTACCCTAGGTTCCCATCCCTACCAACCTTCCCTAGCCTTACCTAGCTTACCAATCGTACAACCTTCCCAAACGTACCCTAGCTTCCCATCCCTACCAACCTTCCCAAGCCTTACCTAGCTTACCAATCGTACTACCTTCCCAAACGTACCCTAGCTTCCCATCCCTACCAACCTTCCCAAGCCTTACCTACATTACCAATCGTACTACTTTCCCAAACGTACCCTAGCTTCCCATCCCTACCAACCTTCCCAAGCCTTACCTACATTACCAATCGTACTATCTTCCCAAACGTACCCTAGCTTCCCATCCCTACCAACCTTCCCAAGCCTTACCTAGATTACCAATCGTACTACCTTCCCAAACGTACCCTAGCTTCCCATCCCTACCAACCTTCCCAAGCCTTACCTACATTACCAATCGTACTACTTTCCCAAACGTACCCTAGCTTCCCATCCCTACCAACCTTCCCAAGCCTTACCTAGATTACCTATCGTACTACCTTCCCAAACGTACCCTAGCTTCCCATCCCTACCAACCTTCCCAAGCCTGACCTAGCTTACCAATCGTACAACCTTCCCAAACGTACCCTAGCTTCCCATCCCTACCAACCTTCCCAAGCCTTACCTAGCTTACCAATCGTACAACCTTCCCAAACGTACCTTAGCTTCCCATCCCTACCAACCTTCCCAAACCTTACCTACATTACCAATCGTACTACCTTCCCAAACGTACCCTAGCTTCCCATCCCTACCAACCTTCCCAAGCCTTACCTACATTACCAATCGTACTACCTTCCCAAACGTACCCTAGCTTCCCATCCCTACCAACCTTCCCAAGCCTTACCTAGCTTACCAATCGTACAACCTTCCCAAACGTACCCTAGCTTCCCATCCCTACCAACCTTCCCAAGCCTTACCTACATTACCAATCGTACTACCTTCCCAAACGTACCCTAGCTTCCCATCCCTACCAACCTTCCCAAGCCTTACCTACAATCAAGGAAAAAAAGGTTGGCACACTTTGTCCTAATTACGGAAAAAACCCGCCCCTCTCCCCGGAGGTAATGTTGATCCGAGTCATATTATCAGAAGCCTTGGCAGTTCCCCTATCATTGATTGATGGGGGATGGGGAAGGATATAAGAAAGGGGGAGACTTTTGCTTTCTATTAAACAGTGCTATGTCCCAAGTGTGATCTCAATTGCAAGAACCGGGATAGTTGTAATGAGTTGCGTCAAGTGTGCCAACTATTATTTTCCTTGATTGTAGCTTACCAATCGTACTACCTTCCCAAACGTACCCTAGCTTCCCATCCCTACCAACCTTCCCAAGACTTACCTAGATTACCAATCGTACTATCTTCCCAAACGTACCCTAGCTTCCCATCCCTACCAACCTTCCTAAGGCTTACCTACATTACCAATGGTACTACCTTCCCAAACGTACCCTAGCTTCCCATCCCTACCAACCTTCCCAAGCCTTACCTAGATTACCAATCGGCAATCGTACTACCTTCCTAAACGTACCCTTGCTTCCCATCCCTACCAACCTTCCCAAGCCTTACCTAGATTACCAATCGTACAACCTTCCCAAACGTACCCTAGCTTCCCATCCCTACCAACCTTCCCAAGCCTTACCTAGCTTACCAATCGTACAACCTTCCCAAACGTACCCTAGCTTCCTATCCCTACCAACCTTCCCAAGCCTTACCTACAATACCAATCGTACTACCTTCCCAAACGTACCCTAGCTTCCCATCCCTACCAACCTTCCCAAGCCTTACCTAGATTACCTATCGTACTACATCCCAAACGTACCCTAGCTTCCCATCCCTACCAATCTTCCCAAGCCTTAGATTATCCATAAAGTGGTCGTTGAAACACATAAAGACATAATTTAGATGGGTATATTCATGTTTTCAGAGTCAACGGATCCAAAGAGAACACCTACAGTTATTAAACATATTAAACATATCATTTTGTTGACGAAATCTTAAACCTGATATTAAAATGGCATCAAAAACTACAAAATGATTACCCAATACCCAAAGGCTATATATATACCCGAAAATGTCATCATTTATCTTATAGTTGTTAGGGCAGCAATTCGAAAAGTACCGTTATCTGGACTCTTAAATTTGTCTGATCTGCTTTCAAAGTTGACACATATGAACAATGTGTACCACTGTTATGGCAGATGTGATTGATATATACAATGACAAACTACAATGTATAAGGACACTGGAAGATAGCGGAGATGCAGTGTTACTCCAGTAGTTCTTAGTACGGTTGAACTGACAACCCCCTTTCTAAGGACATGACTACATTTTGGCCATCAAGCTTGAAATGATAATCTACAAATATTTACGTGAACAGTCACTGCAAAGGCATGAACAGCATACGATTCTCAGCCAGCTGTGCATGGAGAGTGGTGATACTAGTGAATGGCGTTGCATTAGGATCACGGTACAGAACATTAAATGCAGCTCCTACATTCCCAGGTTGAGGAAGCAGACCTCCACATACCCATGCATCTCCTAGATTGTCTTCAGGCAG
The DNA here is from genome assembly GCA_035610835.1 of Ophiura sarsii. Lineage (NCBI taxonomy): Eukaryota > Metazoa > Echinodermata > Ophiuroidea > Amphilepidida > Ophiuridae > Ophiura > Ophiura sarsii. Next base: position 68,738,255 of record CM069453.1, on the reverse strand, counting down.
GTTATACGACCTGTGTTGTTATCTCTAATGATACAGATGTTAAAGTTGCCCTACTGTTTTATATACCCATCTTTCTTCAAAAGGGTCTTAAAGAGCTGTGGGTAAGGGCAGGGAGAGGCAACAATACCCGTGTTGTGCCTCTTCACATTTTGTATGAACGATTGGGTGGCGATGTACAGGGTGTCTCAAAAAAAACCGTGCACGTGTTTACCCAGCTTATTGACCGTGAACTTACAACATTTGGTATAACAATTGTATGCATAGTGATAGCCATAACGGTTAGCTTTCATATTCCGTTTATTTCATCTGATTTGGATTTGTCAATCTTGAGATATGACCAATTAACTAAAGCTACCTAAAGTCGACGTTGTGCCACTTTACAGTTTGCAATGAATAGAAAGGGTTACTCTGAAGAGAGGGGTTGTTACCACCGGGGTTACCACCCCCTAAAAAAATCCAATCCGAAATGCAGAGTATGCTTATTTGGGTACCATGTTATAGCTAGAGGTTCCCTCTATCCATACATACTAAAACAAGTACAAACATCCCATGCATGACGTCACAATGACGTCACCAAACATGGCCGACCTCATAATCCCGCCGTATTCGCTGGACAGTGAAATATCATAGAAATCTTCGCCAAAAAAGTTCTAAATATCGGAATTTCACCCGATTTTTTGCTTATAAGTGATGGAAAGGTGTTTCTAACATAGGCCTATGCTAAAATATTTCAAGAACTTACAATAAAAATATTTTTCAAAATGGCGATTTAATTTTTTTTTGTAAGGTGGCAACCACCCCCTACAATCGGACTTTGACGGCTTACCCTACCCCCGGGTAAGGTGGCAGCCTCAATTTGTTTTCGTCAAAATGAGCGCAGGGAATGTAAAAGCGATCGCTCAGACGCCCTAGGTCACTGTTTTTTTGCGTTCTAGCGCAATCGGCGACCACCCTCCCTTAAGAGGACGAGGGTTTTAATGCTTATCTTAAGCATTATTTCCGTAAAAGTGGCACAACTTCGATTTTAGGTAGCTTTAGTTAATTGATCATATCTCAGGATTGACAAAACCAAATTAGATGAAATAAACGGCATATGAAAGCTAAGTGTTTGGTCTATCAATATGTATACAATTGTTACACAAATTCTAGAAGTTCATGGTCAATAAGTTGGGTAAACACGTGCACGGGTTTTTTTGAGACACCCTGTATGTACAATCCTTCCAGCACTACATAGCCTCACAGGTTGTGATATTACTAGTAAGATAGGTACAAAGAGAGGGGCCCTCAAAGCTGAACCCGTGACACACTTGCAAGGATTTGGTTCAGCAGCTCCTCTAATTCCAACAATGATAAAGCATGCAGAGCGGTACTTGGTTAATGTTGTAGATGCTAGGAACAAGTCCAGCAGTTTCAAGGAACTAAGAGCACATCAATTTCACTACTCAAAATCAAGCTCTCATCTGAATCTTCCACCAACAAGTCAAGGCCTTGAACTCCACATCTACCGTGCATTCTACAATACATACATAACAGAACACGTCTTTGATAAGCAATTGAACATTGCTACAGGAGACCAAAATCCACTAGAGTATGGCTTTACACTTGGAATGGCGATAGGTTACCATCTACTACATCATGGAAGACTCTGCAGCCACGATGGAGTGTGGTGTGTCATTATGGCAAATGTGCTCGCATAACATGCCCTTGTCGTGCAGCATTATTAAAATGCAGTGTGTTTTGCAAGTGCCAGAGAATGAGCATGACTTTAGAAATCCCTACAACTGAGGTCATACATTATAAATTACTAGTAGGGCCTACTTTATGCATGGTCGTCACTGCATTCTTCATAGACTTCAATAATGCTTGTTAAGGGGTACTTTTATTATTTCATTGAAAAAAAAATACTCATCTTATTCCTACATGCACATTCATGTACGTACAAGTATAAAAAACACCAAATGTTTGGGAAGGTAGTACGATTGGTAATCTAGGTAAGGCTTGGGAAGGTTGGTTGGGATGGGAAGCTAGGGTACGTTTGGGAAGGTAGTACGATTGGTAATGTAGGTAAGGCTTGGGAAGATTGGTAGGGATGGGAAGCTAGGGTACGTTTGGGAAGGTAGTACGATTGGTAATGTAGGTAAGGCTTGGGAAGGTTGGTAGGGATGGGAAGCTAGGGTACGTTTGGGAAGGTTGTACGATTGGTAAGCTAGGTAAGGCTTGGGAAGGTTGGTAGGGATGGGAAGCTAGGGTACGTTTGGGAAGGTTGTACGATTGGTAAGCTAGGTAAGGCTTGGGAAGGTTGGTAGGGATGGGAAGCTAGGGTACGTTTGGGAAGGTAGTACGATAGGTAATCTAGGTAAGGCTTGGGAAGGTTGGTAGGGATGGGAAGCTAGGGTACGTTTGGGAAAGTAGTACGATTGGTAATGTAGGTAAGGCTTGGGAAGGTTGGTAGGGATGGGAAGCTAGGGTACGTTTTGGAAGGTAGTACGATTGGTAATCTAGGTAAGGCTTGGGAAGGTTGGTAGGGATGCGAAGCTAGGGTACGTTTGGGAAAGTAGTACGATTGGTAATGTAGGTAAGGCTTGGGAAGGTTGGTAGGGATGGGAAGCTAGGGTACGTTTGGGAAGGTAGTACGATTGGTAATCTAGGTAAGGCTCGGGAAGGTTGGTAGGGATGGGAAGCTAGGGTACGTTTGGGAAGATAGTACGATTGGTAATGTAGGTAAGGCTTGGGAAGGTTGGTAGGGATGGGAAGCTAGGGTACGTTTGGGAAGGTTGTACGATTGGTAAGCTAGGTAAGGCTTGGGAAGGTTGGTAGGGATGGGAAGCTAGGGTACGTTTGGGAAGGTAGTACGATTGGTAATCTAGGTAAGGCTTGGGAAGGTTGGTAGGGATGGGAAGCTAGGGTACGTTTGGGAAGGTTGTACGATTGGTAAGCTAGGTAAGGCTTGGGAAGGTTGGTAGGGATGGGAAGCTAGGGTACGTTTGGGAAGGTAGTACGATTGGTAAGCTAGGTAAGGCTTGGGAAGGTTGGTAGGGATGGGAAGCTAGGGTACGTTTGGGAAGGTTGTACGATTGGTAAGCTAGGTAAGGCTTGGGAAGGTTGGTAGGGATGGGAAGCTAGGGTACGTTTGGGAAGGTAGTACGATTGGTAATGTAGGTAAGGCTTGGGAAGGTTGGTAGGGATGGGAAGCTAGGGTACGTTTGGGAAAGTAGTACGATTGGTAATGTTGGGAAGGTTGGTAGGGATGGGTAGCTAGGGTACGTTTGGGAAAGTAGTACGATTGGTAATGTAGGTAAGGCTTGGGAAGGTTGGTAGGGATGGGAAGCTAGGGTACGTTTGGGAAGGTAGTACGATTGGTAATCTAGGTAAGGCTTGGGAAGGTTGGTAGGGATGGGAAGCTAGGGTACGTTTGGGAAGATAGTACGATTGGTAATGTAGGTAAGGCTTGGGAAGGTTGGTAGGGATGGGAAGCTAGGGTACGTTTGGGAAGGTTGTACGATTGGTAAGCTAGGTAAGGCTTGGGAAGGTTGGTAGGGATGGGAAGCTAGGGTACGTTTGGGAAGGTAGTACGATTGGTAATGTAGGTAAGGCTTGGGGAGGTTGGTAGGGATGGGAAGCTAGGGTACGTTTGGGAAGGTTGTACGATTGGTAAGCTAGGTAAGGCTTGGGAAGGTTGGTAGGGATGGGAAGCTAGGGTACGTTTGGGAAGGTTGTACGATTGGTAAGCTAGGTAAGGCTTGGGAAGGTTGGTAGGGATGGGAAGCTAGGGTACGTTTGGGAAGATTGTACGATTGGTAAGCTAGGTAAGGCTTGGGAAGGTTGGTAGGGATGGGAAGCTAGGGTACGTTTGGGAAGGTTGTACGATTGGTAAGCTAGGTAAGGCTTGGGAAGGTTGGTAGGGATGGGGAGCTAGGGTACGTTTGGGAAGGTAGTACGATAGGTAATCTAGGTAAGGCTTGGGAAGGTTGGTAGGGATGGGAAGCTAGGGTACGTTTGGGAAGGTAGTACGATTGGTAATGTAGGTAAGGCTTGGGAAGGTTGGTAGGGATGGGAAGCTAGGGTACGTTTGGGAAGATTGTACGATTGGTAAGCTAGGTAAGGCTTGGGAAGGTTGGTAGGGATGGGAAGCTAGGGTACGTTTGGGAAGGTTGTACGATTGGTAAGCTAGGTAAGGCTTGGGAAGGTTGGTAGGGATGGGGAGCTAGGGTACGTTTGGGAAGGTAGTACGATAGGTAATCTAGGTATAAGGCTTGGGAAGGTTGGTAGGGATGGGAAGCTAGGGTACGTTTGGGAAGATTGTACGATTGGTAAGTTAGGTAAGGCTTGGGAAGGTTGGTAGGGATGGGAAGCTAGGGTACGTTTGGGAAGGTTGTACGATTGGTAAGCTAGGTAAGGCTTGGGAAGGTTGGTAGGGATGGGAAGCTAGGGTACGTTTGGGAAGATAGTACGATTGGTAATGTAGGTAAGGCTTGGGAAGGTTGGTAGGGATGGGAAGCTAGGGTACGTTTGGGAAGGTTGTACGATTGGTAAGCTAGGTAAGGCTTGGGAAGGTTGGTAGGGATGGGAAGCTAGGGTACGTTTGGGAAGGTAGTACGATTGGTAAGCTAGGTAAGGCTTGGGAAGGTTGGTAGGGATGGGAAGCTAGGGTACGTTTGGGAAGGTTGTACGATTGGTAAGCTAGGTAAGGCTTGGGAAGGTTGGTAGGGATAGGAAGCTAGGGTACGTTTGGGAAGGTAGTACGATTGGTAATGTAGGTAAGGCTTGGGAAGGTTGGTAGGGATGGGAAGCTAGGGTACGTTTGGGAAGGTAGTACGATTGGTAATGTAGGTAAGGCTTGGGAAGGTTGGTAGGGATGGGAAGCTAGGGTACGTTTGGGAAGGTGGTACGATTGGTAATCTAGGTAAGGCTTGGGAAGGTTGGTAGGGATGGGAAGCTAGGGTACGTTTGGGAAGATAGTACGATTGGTAATGTAGGTAAGGCTTGGGAAGGTTGGTAGGGATGGGAAGCTAGGGTACGTTTGGGAAGGTAGTACGATTGGTAATGTAGGTAAGGCTTGGGAAGGTTGGTAGGGATGGGGAGCTAGGGTACGTTTGGGAAGGTAGTACGATAGGTAATCTAGGTAAGGCTTGGGAAGGTTGGTAGGGATGGGAAGCTAGGGTACGTTTGGGAAGGTGGTACGATTGGTAATCTAGGTAAGGCTTGGGAAGGTTGGTAGGGATGGGAAGCTAGGGTACGTTTGGGAAGATAGTACGATTGGTAATGTAGGTAAGGCTTGGGAAGGTTGGTAGGGATGGGAAGCTAGGGTACGTTTGGGAAGGTTGTACGATTGGTAAGCTAGGTAAGGCTTGGGAAGGTTGGTAGGGATGGGAAGCTAGGGTACGTTTGGGAAGGTAGTACGATTGGTAATGTAGGTAAGGCTTGGGAAGGTTGGTAGGGATGGGAAGCTAGGGTACGTTTGGGAAGATTGTACGATTGGTAAGCTAGGTAAGGCTTGGGAAGGTTGGTAGGGATGGGAAGCTAGGGTACGTTTGGGAAGATTGTACGATTGGTAAGCTAGGTAAGGCTTGGGAAGGTTGGTAGGGATGGGAAGCTAGGGTACGTTTGGGAAGGTTGTACGATTGGTAAGCTAGGTAAGGCTTCGGAAGGTTGGTAGGGATGGGGAGCTAGGGTACGTTTGGGAAGGTAGTACGATAGGTAATCTAGGCAAGGCTTGGGAAGGTTGGTAGGGATGGGAAGCTAGGGTACGTTTGGGAAGATTGTACGATTGGTAAGCTAGGTAAGGCTTGGGAAGGTTGGTAGTGATGGGAAGCTAGGGTACGTTTGGGAAGATAGTACGATTGGTAATGTAGGTAAGGCTTGGGAAGGTTGGTAGGGATGGGAAGCTAGGGTACGTTTGGGAAGGTTGTACGATTGGTAAGCTAGGTAAGGCTTGGGAAGGTTGGTAGGGATGGGAAGCTAGGGTACGTTTGGGAAGGTTGTACGATTGGTAAGATAGGTAAGGCTTGGGAAGGTTGGTAGGGATGGGAAGCTAGGGTACGTTTGGGAAGGTAGTACGATTGGTAATGTAGGTAAGGCTTGGGAAGGTTGGTAGGGATGGGAAGCTAGGGTACGTTTGGGAAGGTTGTACGATTGGTAAGCTAGGTAAGGCTTGGGAAGGTTGGTAGGGATGGGAAGCTAGGGTACGTTTGGGAAGGTAGTACGATAGGTAATCTAGGTAAGGCTTGGGAAGGTTGGTAGGGATGGGAAGCTAGGGTACGTTTGGGAAAGTAGTACGATTGGTAATGTAGGTAAGGCTTGGGAAGGTTGGTAGGGATGGGAAGCTAGGGTACGTTTGGGAAGGTAGTACGATTGGTAATCTAGGTAAGGCTTGGGAAGGTTGGTAGGGATGGGAAGCTAGGGTACGTTTGGGAAGATAGTACGATTGGTAATGTAGGTAAGGCTTGGGAAGGTTGGTAGGGATGGGAAGCTAGGGTACGTTTGGGAAGGTTGTACGATTGGTAAGCTAGGTAAGGCTTGGGAAGGTTGGTAGGGATGGGAAGCTAGGGTACGTTTGGGAAGGTAGTACGATTGGTAATGTAGGTAAGGCTTGGGAAGGTTGGTAGGGATGGGAAGCTAGGGTACGTTTGGGAAGATTGTACGATAGGTAAGCTAGGTAAGGCTTGGGAAGGTTGGTAGGGATGGGAAGCTAGGGTACGTTTGGGAAGGTTGTACGATTGGTAAGCTAGGTAAGGCTTGGGAAGGTTGGTAGGGATGGGGAGCTAGGGTACGTTTGGGAAGGTAGTACGATAGGTAATCTAGGTAAGGCTTGGGAAGGTTGGTAGGGATGGGAAGCTAGGGTACGTTTGGGAAGGTAGTACGATTGGTAATGTAGGTAAGGCTTGGGAAGGTTGGTAGGGATGGGAAGCTAGGGTACGTTTGGGAAGATTGTACGATTGGTAAGCTAGGTAAGGCTTGGGAAGGTTGGTAGGGATGGGAAGCTAGGGTACGTTTGGGAAGGTTGTACGATTGGTAAGTTAGGTAAGGCTTCGGAAGGTTGGTAGGGATGGGGAGCTAGGGTACGTTTGGGAAGGTAGTACGATAGGTAATCTAGGCAAGGCTTGGGAAGGTTGGTAGGGATGGGAAGCTAGGGTACGTTTGGGAAGATTGTACGATTGGTAAGCTAGGTAAGGCTTGGGAAGGTTGGTAGGGATGGGAAGCTAGGGTACGTTTGGGAAGATAGTACGATTGGTAATGTAGGTAAGGCTTGGGAAGGTTGGTAGGGATGGGAAGCTAGGGTACGTTTGGGAAGGTTGTACGATTGGTAAGCTAGGTAAGGCTTGGGAAGGTTGGTAGGGATGGGAAGCTAGGGTACGTTTGGGAAGGTTGTACGATTGGTAAGATAGGTAAGGCTTGGGAAGGTTGGTAGGGATGGGAAGCTAGGGTACGTTTGGGAAGATTGTACGATTGGTAAGCTAGGTAAGGCTTGGGAAGGTTGGTAGGGATGGGAAGCTAGGGTACGTTTGGGAAGGTTGTACGATTGGTAAGCTAGGTAAGGCTTGGGAAGGTTGGTAGGGATGGGAAGCTAGGGTACGTTTGGGAAGATAGTACGATTGGTAATGTAGGTAAGGCTTGGGAAGGTTGGTAGGGATGGGAAGCTAGGGTACGTTTGGGAAGGTTGTACGATTGGTAAGCTAGGTAAGGCTTGGGAAGGTTGGTAGGGATGGGAAGCTAGGGTACGTTTGGGAAGGTAGTACGATTGGTAATGTAGGTAAGGCTTGGGAAGGTTGGTAGGGATGGGGAGCTAGGGTACGTTTGGGAAGGTAGTACGATAGGTAATCTAGGTAAGGCTTGGGAAGGTTGGTAGGGATGGGAAGCTAGGGTACGTTTGGGAAGATTGTACGATTGGTAAGCTAGGTAAGGCTTGGGAAGGTTGGTAGGGATGGGAAGCTAGGGTACGTTTGGGAAGGTTGTACGATTGGTAAGCTAGGTAAGGCTTGGGAAGGTTGGTAGGGATGGGAAGCTAGGGTACGTTTGGGAAGATAGTACGATTGGTAATGTAGGTAAGGCTTGGGAAGGTTGGTAGGGATGGGAAGCTAGGGTACGTTTGGGAAGGTTGTACGATTGGTAAGCTAGGTAAGGCTTGGGAAGGTTGGTAGGGATGGGAAGCTAGGGTACGTTTGGGAAGGTAGTACGATTGGTAATGTAGGTAAGGCTTGGGAAGGTTGGTAGGGATGGGAAGCTAGGGTACGTTTGGGAAGGTTGCACGATTGGTAAGCTAGGTAAGGCTTGGGAAGGTTGGTAGGGATGGGAAGCTAGGGTACGTTTGGGAACGTAGTACAATTGGTAATGTAGGTAAGGCTTGGGAAGGTTGGTAGGGATGGGAAGCTAGGGTACGTTTGGGAAGGTTGTACGATTGGTAAGCTAGGTAAGGCTTGGGAAGGTTGGTAGGGATGGGAAGCTAGGGTACCTTTGGGAAGGTAGTACGATTGGTAATGTAGGTAAGGCTTGGGAAGGTTGGTAGGAATGGGAAGCTAGGGTACGTTTGGGAAGGTTGTACGATTGGTAAGCTAGGTAAGGCTTGGGAAGGTTGGTAGGGATGGGAAGCTAGGGTACGTTTGGGAAGGTTGTACGATTGGTAAGCTAGGTAAGGCTTGGGAAGGTTGGTAGGGATGGGAAGCTAGGGTACGTTTGGGAAGGTAGTACGATAGGTAATCTAGGTAAGGCTTGGGAAGGTTGGTAGGGATGGGAAGCTAGGGTACGTTTGGGAAAGTAGTACGATTGGTAATGTAGGTAAGGCTTGGGAAGGTTGGTAGGGATGGGAAGCTAGGGTACGTTTGGGAAGGTAGTACGATTGGTAATCTAGGTAAGGCTTGGGAAGGTTGGTAGGGATGGGAAGCTAGGGTACGTTTGGGAAGATAGTACGATTGGTAATGTAGGTAAGGCTTGGGAAGGTTGGTAGGGATGGGAAGCTAGGGTACGTTTGGGAAGGTTGTACGATTGGTAAGCTAGGTAAGGCTTGGGAAGGTTGGTAGGGATGGGAAGCTAGGGTACGTTTGGGAAAGTAGTACGATTGGTAATGTAGGTAAGGCTTGGGAAGGTTGGTAGGGATGGGAAGCTAGGGTACGTTTGGGAAGGTAGTACGATTGGTAATCTAGGTAAGGCTTGGGAAGGTTGGTAGGGATGGGAAGCTAGGGTACGTTTGGGAAGATAGTACGATTGGTAATGTAGGTAAGGCTTGGGAAGGTTGGTAGGGATGGGAAGCTAGGGTACGTTTGGGAAGGTTGTACGATTGGTAAGCTAGGTAAGGCTTGGGAAGGTTGGTAGGGATGGGAAGCTAGGGTACGTTTGGGAAGGTAGTACGATTGGTAATGTAGGTAAGGCTTGGGAAGGTTGGTAGGGATGGGAAGCTAGGGTACGTTTGGGAAGATTGTACGATTGGTAAGCTAGGTAAGGCTTGGGAAGGTTGGTAGGGATGGGAAGCTAGGGTACGTTTGGGAAGGTTGTACGATTGGTAAGCTAGGTAAGGCTTGGGAAGGTTGGTAGGGATGGGGAGCTAGGGTACGTTTGGGAAGGTTGTACGATTGGTAAGCTAGGTAAGGCTTGGGAAGGTTGGTAGGGATGGGAAGCTAGGGTACGTTTGGGAAGGTAGTACGATTGGTAATGTAGGTAAGGCTTGGGAAGGTTGGTAGGGATGGGAAGCTAGGGTACGTTTGGGAAGGTTGTACGATTGGTAAGCTAGGTAAGGCTTGGGAAGGTTGGTAGGGATGGGAAGCTAGGGTACGTTTGGGAAGGTTGTACGATTGGTAATCTAGGTAAGGCTTGGGAAGGTTGGTAGGGATGGGAAGCTAGGGTACGTTTGGGAAGGTTGTACGATTGGTAAGCTAGGTAAGGCTTGGGAAGGTTGGTAGGGATGGGAAGCTAGGGTACGTTTGGGAAGATAGTACGATTGGTAATGTAGGTAAGGCTTGGGAAGGTTGGTAGGGATGGGAAGCTAGGGTACGTTTGGGAAGGTTGTACGATTGGTAAGCTAGGTAAGGCTTGGGAAGGTTGGTAGGGATGGGAAGCTAGGGTACGTTTGGGAAGGTAGTACGATTGGTAATGTAGGTAAGGCTTGGGAAGGTTGGTAGGGATGGGAAGCTAGGTTACGTTTGGGAAGGTTGTACGATTGGTAAGCTAGGTAAGGCTTGGGAAGGTTGGTAGGGATGGGAAGCTAGGGTACGTTTGGGAAGGTAGTACAATTGGTAATGTAGGTAAGGCTTGGGAAGGTTGGTAGGGATGGGAAGCTAGGGTACGTTTGGGAAGGTATATAGTATGATTGGTAATGTAGGTAGTATGGATGGTACGCTGGTATTGATATGAGGATATTGATTAATATAGTATGCAAATTGCATAGTGCATATGAATAATATATGAATAATATGAATAATATATATGAATAATGAATTAGAAAATGGCGTACATCATTTGCATCAATGTGTGTTACTTATATGGCACAGTTACCCTCAACATCAACAAAAAAAATGAAAGCAGATTTTCTTGCAGATTTACATTTCTGATCATAAATCGTACATACATTCCAAGTTACAGGGCGATACGATTCCTAATTACTTCAAAATCATGGTTTGAAAAATAGATTGTACCGAGCGGTACAATCTATTTTTCAAATTTTACTCTAAATTCACTCTTTAAACCTTGATTTTGAGGTTATTAGGAATCGTATCGCTCTGTAACTTGGAATATATTTATGATTTATGATCAGAAAAGTAAATCTCCAAGAAAATCTGCTTCAAATATTTTTTCGAGGATTGAGGGCGTCCCATGGAAAAGATCACATAATATACCTTTAAAGGGAGGGGCAGCTACATGTTTAATCTAATGGGTCAATGCTGAAACATAGTGACAGGTTACTTCACTCCAGCAAATTCTGTAACTTGACCCATTAATTACATTGATTAACAACTTCCACACAAATGGTTCATACGCCTTAAATTATGGCAAATAAAATACACCACAGAAATATTCCCGTGGATTATTACAAGAGGATCGGGTCAATTAGGCGGTTAGATTTTAAGAGACTTAAACCAATTATTTGTAAATTATAAAATGGGATCAGGACTGGTTTTAAGGAAGGTAGCTAGAAGTGATCCAATAAACACTATATTAAAGGAAGTGCTTCATAACATACTCTTGTAATTAGCCACATCTGTCAATCAGGTATGGCTTATTTTGACGATAAAGTTACACAAGTCTTTGGTCATGTACCGGGTGGTTCAAAAAAAATAGTTGACCCAAGTTTGAAGTAATTTTTCAACCACATATAAAGTTTCAGAGAATTTGTGTTTACTTTGTCTTAATCAGCAGTAAGTTTTGAAATTATCCTGAAAAGATGGCACGTTTAGCTTGTTTGGTTCTTCAGATATGGTTCATTACAGAAAGCATGTACAAAACTGACTTGTCCAAGGGAGCGTCATTTATTTTTTGTCTCAAACAAAACAGCATGCTCTAGTTTCAGAATTGAAAAGCCCGCCCTGGCAAAGTATCCCAATCTCTATGCCTATGTGCCAATCACATTCAACAAAGAAACGTAGATACGTATAGGTAGGTAATGTAAAGCACCAGACAGATGTTTCAGATGTCTCCTTTTTTCTTGTTCTCCTGTTTTTACAATTTGTGACCAATCGTGTGTAAGTCTACTTTGTGGATTCCATCTCTACTAAAGGATGCTCCCGTAGCCAAGGCAGTTCTGTGCATGCTTTCTGTAATGAACCATATCTGAAGAACCAACCAAGATAAATGTACCATTTTATCAGGATAATTTAAAAACTTTCTGCTAATCAAGACTAAATTAACAGAAATTCTCTGAAACTTTAAATGTGGTTGAAAAATTACCTTGAACTTGTGTTAACTTTTTTTTGCACCACCCGGTAGAAACGGTCAAACAATATTTGGAAGGTTAGAATGAATCGAAGCTGACTATTAAGCATAGTCAGTAAGGTGTCTGACTTGCTTGCACGCGGCCCAGGTTCGATCCCCGGCGCATGTGGAGAATGAATTTGTCCTCCAGATTTTACCTGTTTTTCTCTCCTGATAGTTTCATTCCCAAAAAGTGTCATTCCCAAAAACATGCCCGGGGGAGTAAAGGTTTAAATACAAGTGTAAACCTAATAAGGACTGACTTTTCACCCTTCTAGTAATTGCATGGTGCTTCTTCCAACCTCTTTTTGGTAAATCAATGGGTGTTGTTTATAGAATTTTTGCATTTTTCCTTTTAAAAAAACTGCTTAATTGGGCAAACTGAGTCAACATTTCTTGGTCCATTTTCATAAACTTGGGTCTGCACATCCTTTGCCATCTTTAAAAATGGCAGCCCAAATTGAGGCACTGGGAAAAAAGATATGTCCAAAATGTGAACAGAAGTGCCATGGATTTCCATGACACTCCCGGCCACTTATATAATAATATACAATTGTAAGCAAGTTTGCGACCTCTTTGATTTTAGGCTGGTAACACAATCCCACAGTGCATTTCATTAAAACAGTGTAAATTATTTTTTCAACGATACGAATCACGTGATAGCCACGATCGTTTTCGCAAAATATTGCAAAATGGCGCGGTACCCCAACCCCCCCTATTTGGAACTGTTTGTTTTTCAGTCTTCACATTGAGCGCCCTCGCAAGGGCCGCGTGTAAATTATGAAGACGGGTGGATTCAATCTAAGTTACCCCCGCACAATGAAATTTTGCATGTATTTTAAAGTTAAAGAAATCATCTTTTTTTCTTTTCTTTTTTTGATAATCGTGATAATAACATATTTTATTATATGCATTCCATCAAGAGTCTAATCAATGTACAATTCATATTTAACATGCAATATAATCATTAGTCAGTGTTACCAACAACAACAAATCATTAAACATCAAAAAAGATTTCCATTCATGCCATCTAATTATGAATTGTACATAAACTTTTCTTTCAAATAAAAATTCGTTATATCTATTTTACCATAGCTAAATGACGGTTTCTCTTTTTAACCTTACTTTTGTAAACACAATTTTAGAACCAGAAGGATGTTATTATAAAACACATAGTCTTTGTACAAATAATTTCCAAACAGAACAAGCTCTTTACTCAGTGTAATAGGGATATTCAATTTGGTTTTAACCCAGTTTTGAAAATCCCTCCATACGTTCTGGGTAAAGCTGTACAAAGAAATCATCTAATCGGTTCAAGGTAAATTCAAATTGCCGGCAATTATAGCACCACTAATTTGGCTTTTTGTTCAAGAAAAAATCATACAGATTATAGTGTACTAATTGCATTGTGTGCAGATGTAATATGAAAATACCACCGAATCTATTTGAATTCAACCATGTGTATTATTTTCCAATTAAGTTCAAATTCTGGTTGGATGATCAACAGTCATTATTTAAAGGTATTCAATAATCCTGAATTAAGGGGTCCCATACCATGAGTGTTGAATTAAAGTTTGTGTTGTTCAAATACCAATCAAGTAAACTTTTCAGGGTGCCTTGATGTTGTAAAGGCGACAAAAAATCCTGTTCTATGGGCAAACGGACTTTTCAGGTACGGTTGGTCGGTCTGTCATTTTTTTAATATATTTTTTTCTTCTTTAAATATTTGTACAACTTTTGGTGAATTTTAAAAAAAAGAAAAGAAAAAAAAGATTTTGGCATCTGATGTGCTCCTGATTATAATGAATCTCTACCAAACACGCAAAATGGTCTTTGGCGCTACACAACAACCATTTTTAACATTCTAGCAAAACATTATAATAACTACATGTAGGTGCACAGAACCAGTTAAGTTGTTGAAAACAAGAGATCAAAATGAAATGCTGTTTGTAGTCAGAGACCTGAAGCAAGTTGAGCAAGCACTGAATAAGAGGACCTATTATAGTTTAGTCAGTTCCAAATTGGTGAGAAATATTTTGGTTATTGTCTCTCCGTGTCCAAAAAAGTAATCCAAGCATACACACTTCATTTGCTGCATACGCAGGCATCATGAACAGGATGCACAATGCATTATGGTGCGCCCTGTTGCGTTATGCGAGTCCCATGCGCGCGAATGCTCTTCTATATTAACTCGCGGCTGTAAGGAGACTCGCCAATTCACCTTACATGGTGATTCAATAAATAAGATCTCAACTATCAAGAATCATATTTGAATATTTTGGTGGTTCATCCTACGTTAAGTAAGGGTTGCATCCCACTATCAACGTTTGATGGTTTACCACCCCCCCAGGTAACATAACAAAGTAAGCTCAAAGTTTAATAGTTAATAGTCCACCATATCATAGTATATAGGTAGATTAACAAGGTGCCACATGCCACAAATCCACCCTATTCCAGGACAAATCTCACACCTCAAATTAAATGGTCCCAATCTGGAAGGTATTAACTTGCTTTGAAATGAGACTACCACGTTTCGGTACTTAACCAATAAGAAGATTGAAAAAGATTACTTTATCATTATCTTTTTAACAAATTTTAAATTGACATTATCAGAGGAATATTTTGCAATTGTTCTGATATATGTAACTGCTCAACCCTAAAATTACACTCGGAAATTAATTGTGTTGCTTCACAAAACACAGGTATAATCAAAATCGCCAGGGGGTGGTTTTGTGTTCAGAGTAGGTATGCATGACCATCTTAAATATCATAGAAAATGGGGCAGTTTTTTGTTATATTGTCTGTAGACCAAAATGTTATGAAATCAACAAGTAAGGGAGTCAGAAATCAAGTTGTTGAAAGCATGTGTCCAGGTTATGTAACAAATAGTGTAAAGAAGTGTCCAGGCTATGTAACAAATAGTGTAAAGAAGTGAATGTCCCGAGGTCTTAATAGTTTGTGGTTGCTTTTTGGCACCATCCAACAATTTACAATTAAAAGTTAGTAATTGGGTTGGTAAAATGGACATTTTCGAGCTTTATTATGTCCTCAATTTTAAGTAAGAAATGCAAAAAAGATTGAAATGAATTTCTTACCAATGTCAAGTATATGTTGTAGGACCTTTAAAGCTAAGTCCCATGGAGCATTTCCAGCTAATTTGCTCAAATTCTGCAGTTAGGAGCATGAAAGTTTTGACCACACCATGTTTCTGTGTTTTTTCCGGACACCTTTCTTTCAATATTTGGAAAAAGAAAACAAATAGTATACATAAAATACAAAAACAATTGAGATTTCAGAAACTTTTCCAATTTTTTCCCTATTCACCCTGTTTTACGGTACCCGGCCTCTGTATATGAATTAACCCCTTCGACCAAGGACTTTTTATCTGAAATATAGTGCAGGAATCCAGAAACTTTAATGCCAACACACATTTGTCTTGGTTGAGTGAGCACTATAGAATCGCATAAGTGCATGACTTTGTACTATTGTTATCAGGTAAAGAAAATAGTTGCTGCACAATGCAATATTGGGATATAATCCAGTCATTCCTAGCATACTACAACAATATTTTCAAATGTTAACATTTGAAATACATTTTCAGACATGATTCTTTCTGATTTTACTTGTAGGTTTATGATTTGAAATCCTCACAAGATGTTACAACCTATTTGTCAGACATCATAACCCACTAATACAAATATACAACTCTGTACAAACTCTGAAACTCATGACCCGGGGAAATAGAAATCAACACGAAAATATGTGTACTGCGAAAATATGTAACTTTCCAGTAGCTTGAAAGCAGACTAACACCTATATTGGGTCTTTATTGACTATACAGTATACATATATTTGTTGCATGTGTAACTGTGACTTGGATAATAATACTGTGCAGTGGCTTGCCTATGGTGTCTACCGGTATAGTAACATATTTTTTTACAAAAATTGCTGGATTGCTAAAGATTCAACACCAACTTCATTTGTCATGTGTTAACCTTTACCTGGCAGCGTTTGGAAAGTACCGTATTTTTGTAATTGATACCATAATGACTGGTTTGCCTTGCTTTTGATGAGGCTTACATGATATTCATTGCAGAATGAAACTGTGAATGTGACTCGATCTATGTGAATGTGACTCAATCTACACTCAACTAACAGTGTCTCTACAGCTGTTCTAACAGCCTACAGCTGTACTACACCACTATTGAGCAGTTGCCATCAGTATTTTTCATTCTCTTGCAACAGATAGGGATAATCTTTTTCCATCAAAACATTTCCTATGCCATTCATTTCAAAGAGTGTGTAGAAATCCAAGCAACATTGAAGCTCTCAATACAAGAATGATTGGATGGCAGAACAGTTCATCTTTACTCATCATGTGCATTATTGTGATGTGATCTAATAAGGTTGCCAGGTCAATTCCTTCGAGAGTGAGCATATTTATCAACTACATAATGTACTATTCCACACGGTAAAGATGGCAAGTATATCTGGATCGTACACAGACTTAGCACATGAAGACCTGACATGCCCTCTCTGTTTTGAGTTCATGGTGGATCCCCATACACCCCTAGAGCTATCCTGCCCGCATGTGTACTGCTACATCTGTTTACAACGCATGGTTGGGAAGGGACAAACTCGAATCGACTGCCCGGAGTGCAGGCTACCGACAAAGATACCGCAGCAAAAAGGCATATCGGCGCTGAAAATTAACACCAGGCTTCGGCGTTTAGCTCAGAAACACCTTCACGTACAGAGTGGCCAACCGAAATACTCCATTGAGAGAGTAGCTAATCTGACTTGTCCTGTATGCTTTGAGTTTCTGAAGGATCCCCACACACCTAAGGAACTCAGCTGTGCTCATGTGTACTGCAGCCTGTGTCTGAATGCTTTACTCGATAAGAAACACACTATTACATGTCCTCAGTGTAAACAGAAAACTAAAGTACCAAAAGGAAAACTAAATGACCTGAAGACTAATTTGAGGCTCAGAAGTCTTGCGGAAAAACATCTCAAGTCTGGTAAAAAGACTGCTGATAACGGCGAGGTGACTTGTCCGCATCACAAAGGTGAACACATGCCTTTTCACTGCTCCACCTGCAGCAAGTCAATCTGTCAATTCTGCCTTCTACACATGCACAGGAGGCATGACGTCAAAGAACAAAGTGAACTCGTCCAAGAAAAGAGGACGCAACTGGAAAAGATCTTGCACGAGGCACTACGTGATGCCAAGGGTTACCAGGCGCACATTGAAAAGCTGAGGATTCTTGAAGGTGACATTGAATGTAATCTCAAGAAAGAAGAGGATGATATTGATAAGTGCATTGCTAAGGCAGTGCAGATGGCACAGAGCACTGGACAGGCACTGAAGAAACAACTCCGACAGACCCAACAGCAAAGACTGCATGGAATACGAGAGGAAGTCACGCTGCTACAAACCAAAATCGATGAAATCAAGAAAGGTCAGATAATTGCCAAGAAAGACATTGACCTTTTGACCTATGAGAGTCACACTGAGCAATGTAGCGTTGTTGCTGGTAAACTCAACCGGTTGTGTATAAAAGCACAGATGACTGGAATTCAAATGGAAAGTATAGACACGGCCAAGTTCGTATCACAGAGAAAAGTCAAACTTGGTCGAATTGTGGAGCCACTAAAACTTCAGTTGGTGCAGGAATTTGGAGAGTTCTCTGGGGCGAACGCAATTGGGGCATCTGTTACTTCCGACGATCACATAATTGTCAATGATTTTGGATCGGGACAAGTGCATGTCTACACTTACCAGCCTTACGAATATAAACATAAGTGCGTTCTTGAACTTTCAAAATCTAACACGTGCCGAGTGCGTGACGTTGCCGTCAACGTCAGAGAGGAGTTCTTGGTTGCCAGGGGAATAGGGATTGAGGTATACAGCACTGATGGGAAGTACAAGAAAACCATCACCGCTGCGGATATGGACAATACGATACAGGGCGCGAACGCCAACATCTTTAGCGTGATGGCTAATCACGATGGCAGAATCTTGGTGGGAGATACGGAACGGAGCCTGGTGATAGAACACCGCTCCAGAACCAACCGTGTCATCAGAACGAGTGTTAAGCCAGGCAGCATTGCATTCATTAGCGACACGCACATGGCTGTTACGGATAAATTTGCAAGTGGTAACGTCAGGATTCAAGGTCTGGCAACAGGCAAGGAATGTTTACAGTTAGACCTTCCAGGAGCACAAGGAGTCTGCTATGAGAACAAGTCGGACTGCCTACTTGTGTTACGTAGTGAGACTGGAAGTGAACCGGGGCATGTGAAGCTTGGAACAGGTGTATTAGAACAATATTGTAGGCTTAGTGGTAGATTAATAGGATGCCTGGTGCGAGGATTATATCATCCTAGAGCGGTGGTGTTTACATCGGAGGATATGCTGGCTATAGCTGACCAAAAAACTGTCAAGATATACAAAATTAATGGTAATACAAGGACTTAGAAATCAAAAGCAAGGGTTAGGCCCGACAAACCCATTATTTTCTCATTTTCACCTCTTTTTTGTTACAAAATTGTTTTGAAATTTTTGTGTATTTTTTTGAAAATTTTGAATTTTGTTAAAAACATTGATGGGACTAAAATTTTGAGTGAAAAAAACATCCAAAAAAACACCTGACTGACCAACCCTACCCGAGGTCTGTTTCCCTGTAGAACAGCTTTTGTGTGTGTCGTCTTATCAATAAAATATAAATCATATCTGTAGGGTAATTTTTAAAATATTAAACATTCTTTTACAAAAATTGACACTAAAGTCGCTGGAATTGAAATTTACCCATTTTTCTTCTTTCAAATGTGTCCACTGCGATAATAAAGTACTATCGTAAAAAATAAAAATGATTATATTTTATTATCTCAGAGTAATGTAAGTCCGGTAAAACGCCTTTAATCTAAATCAGCTGCTTAAATTGCTGCGGTATTTCAGTTTCGGGGAAATCCCTTACCTCCTGTCAATCAAAGTTGCTATGAATGATGTGTTGCATAATATGGACCAATCAGACTACAGTTCATATCGCCGTTGCTAGCTATTTATAATTACCTGCTGAATTGGCTTATCACAGCGGAAATAATAAGAGTTTGGTGTGACTTAAGACAAATGCACTTTATGAATGAAATATTTAAAAGCAGTTCATCTTAAATCTCTGTGAGAGGAAGTTGTACTTAAAACAACTTTGTTGAAAATCAAGATTCAACATTATTTGTTGCAATATTTTCTATGAATTAAAGAAAATTTATACAGAAGGAACTGTCTCCTGTTGATTGCTTCAAGATTTGATTTGATTGTAATTGAATGAGTTGGAAGCACTGCTCAACTACAATAGTTCAGTCAGTTCCAAATTGGCAAAACCTGTTTACAGCAGCCAATGAATTCAGAAGAGAGTCGCCCTCAAAAATCTTGCATGGCGCAATATGGTGTGCAATGTCATTGTATGCGTGACGTTTGTGTATGCCAAAATCGCGCTTATACACTTGGATTACTTTTGCGCGCGGATAGATAAGAACCAAATATTTCTCGCCAATTTGGAACTGATCAAACTATAGACTCTCATAAGTAGTCCAATTAGACTAATTTTAAAGAACAAACAAACTACTGGTTATGAAAATAATGGGCAAATTTAACCCAGAGGCACCTTTTCCAAAGAATTTTTTTCGCTGCCAAAAAGCGAGAGGAAAAGGCCCCCCACTCCCCCGGGGCTCGAACCCCGGACCTCTGGGTTCAGAGGTGAACAACTTACCACTGGGCAACGGGGGTTAACCATACTTGGCTCAGTATAGCCTGGGGCCATTATTTCATCGAAAAACTACCGCGCCGGGTGGAACGAGTACACCGCATTGTAGTAAATTGGAGTACCCAAGAGTGTTAGGGTTAATACTTCAAGGTATAACGCATGACTGTTCACAACGCTAACATCAACAAAACCTATTTTAGAGCAATCTTTACTTATTTTTTTACACACAGCTGCAGCAAAAGGGTGCAGTTGTCTCTCAAAGAAAAAGTTGACATCTTAATATCAACCAAAAGATCATTTTGACACCATTGTGGTTAAGATTGGTTACTGCTTTCTGATTTTATGAAGTCAAATTGGCAATATCATGTTTCGTGCCCCGTAATGGTACACGCCAACGGAATAAGCTGTGAAATGTTGTACGGTTAATTCCGTTGACGTCACAAATGGGTAAGCCAAACATGATATTGCCGAAAAATTACTGTAAAATTGTCTTCATTTTCTTTCGTTTTTCCATGCCTAATTCCATCAATATCTCAAAATCAATTTTGTCAAAATAATTAAATTTTATTACGATATTTGGAATCACCACGAGAAATACATTGACAGAAGTACAATCATACCTAGTATTATCTCAGTAATTATAGAGATAGGCTTTGAAAGTTGGGGGCATTTTCTGAAAAGAACTATTTTGCATAATTAATGGCCTGCATTCACAGTTGCCTTCCTAAATGTTCTCAAAATGTCAAAATTATTGAATTTCATCACCATATTTGGAAACACCATGAGAAATGCATTAAAAGTACAAACATGCCTTGTATTGGTTAGTAATTCTTGAGATAAGACTTTGGGAAAAGTTCCTGAAAAATCTGTTTTGTATAATGGTTTAACTAATAGCCATTAAAGTGTCAAATACCGGTTTATCAATCTCAACTAGGATTTCAAGAGCTGATAACTCCAGGCACCAGTTGTGCCTGATCCAGTTTCCCATAGCTTAACACTTCTAATTCCTAATAGACAATTCCATAATTATTGGGGGGGGGGGGGGGGGGTGGGGGGATGTGCTAATAACTTAATTAATTGGTAGCTTGCCTAATTTACTGCATATAGTTGCAAAAATAGGGAAGCGTATGTACTCAAGTTTGTGTAAAGTTAACTCGTGCCTCTTGAATAGTTTGTCTTATTAATTACTCTATCAATTATTACACAACCATTTCAGGTCTTTTGTTTGTAATTCATACTATTATTATTAAAGGATCACTTAATCATACATGTAATACCTATAGCATGTCTAATCCTAATTAAAAGCCAAAAGGAACTCCTCATTAATTATCTAAATTGTGTGTGGTGGTTATTAATTTCATGGCACTCTTCTGTAAAACAAAGAGTAATAAAACCAATTTAGAAGACTTGGCTATAATGTTGTCATTTATTTGTTCCTAAATTTTGATTCTAAAACATGAATTTACAAACAACAAAAAAACACACACAATAAAAACAAAATACAGAAACACACAAATGGATAATATTGAAGAAAAAAATTGAAAATAAAAATGGACAACTTTAAACAAAATCTTTAAAGTTAAACAGATTTCAAATGTTTTCGAAAAATCTTTATTTCTTCTCTTAATTCCGATTTTTATTTATTTGTTTATTACATTTGTTTATTTATCATGATTTTTGTTCAAATTAGAAACTCGCGCATTCTGGGTAATTCTAGAAATGTGTTATATCTTTGTCACTCAAGGAGTCCAGATAAACTGTTTAGTGGTCAACTAATTAGGCATAACATCTGGGCTTTTGTTTGACACTCATATAATTACAGGATCTATTTAATCACTATATTGTTAGCTATTAACAAAGAGTGGATTTCAATAAAGAGGAAGAGGAACCCTTGATTAATTACTAAATTGGGTGTTGATTGTTTCATTGTAGAGTAGAGAATAACATTCATTGTGTGAATAGATATTAAATGGTAGAAAATGATCATCCTGCAAGTAAGTGATGCATTTGTCTCAAAACTGTTTAGTTTTATTATATTATTATTTGATATATAACTAATTTAAATAAATTATTGTATGATTCCCTGATACCCTAAACACATTTCAATAGCGTTCGTTCTCTTTTTTCAGTTTTCCAACCCTCAACCAGTCCCCCCCCACCCCCCCAAGAATGTTTTATTTCCTAAAACATTCAATTTTTTGATATCTTTTATTTAGACCACCCCCTCCTTGCACACATGTTTGAACACCCCCACAAGTGCCTTCATCATCCATATGTATGCATGGGCACAATTTTTTTCAAATCCCCCCCCCCCCCTCTTCCTGCACATTTTCAGTAATTTATTTAACTAATTTTGTCAACAAACATCACAAATTATCCTTTCTGTAGAGTTTGCAACCCGACCAAACTACCCCCATCCTGTCGTCTGACGTTTGCCAATTGGGCATAAAACTTAGAACCTATACTTTGAATTTAAATAAGTAAATAAATAAACACTATACGGGGTGGTTCTAAAAAGGTTGGCAGCCATTTTTAGCTACTTTCTAATAAGATTTGGTAAATCTCTTTACATTTGATCAAAACAGAGGCTATATTAAGCATTACTGGGCCAAACATTTAAGACTTAGCTCAGTTCGTTTATGACATGGAATGTTAATGTAAATACATACAACATCAGTTTGTCCACACTAGCCTTCTCATCTTATTAGTCCATTTGACTAACAGATTCTGAACAGGATTCAAAGATATGAAAAATAGCACTCTTAAACAACATTTTTGTCTTTAATTAATGATTCATACACTCTATGTAGTGTTAAACCAATCAGGAAGCAGGAATTACAAATACGCGGAGTGCATTGAAAGTGTCCACCTGCACTCCGTGTGTGCGCCGTTCAAATCACGCAGTGCGCGTTTTGTTTTGATTCGTTGTTCAAGATTCGCGGGTTCGCCGATTTTCACTACGGGTGTTAGCAAACTTGTTAAAGTGTTTTTAGTCGTTTTACATCGATCAAAATTATGCTTAAATTGTGAATTTTTATTTGTATAGTGTCGTGTATGAATTAGGTCAATGCATGCGTATGTTTTGTTTCTCGAAAAATTAGAAAAATCAATGCACTTGCGCAAATGTTGATATGCTCACAATAGCACTCCCCCTTCAGGGTCGTGCCATTATTCACACATCAACATCAGCGCGCGTGCATTGATTTGTCTAATTTCTCTTGAAACAGAACATACGCATTTATTGACCTATAATCAATAAGCAAAAAATATGAGTTGGTAAAGATTGGACCAGGTATGACTTCTGTGGACAAATCAATTTTGCACATGATATTTTTAAATTACCAAATTTCATAAACAAATATAATTGTGCCAGTGATGCTCACTAACCACTGGTTTTTATAAAACACGAAGAAATGTATAAAATGTATTAGAAATTGGTTAACCTTTTTTTGATCCACCCTGTATAAATCGAGATTAAGTCATCAGTAGAGATAGTGCTCAACTATATATATATATAATTATTATTGACAACCATTTCTGGTTAGACTACGACATTTGAATAGAGTGCTCAATACCGTAAACGGTAGAGCGAATTTTTATATATATATATATATGTTCTAGGAGCTTACCCACAACAACTGATGGGTTTCACCATCCATACCAAACAAATTTGTATCGCAATGTGCTGATGACGTCCAACAACTAATTTTGTATTACGTAAATAAATATACAATTTATTTATAACAATCTTCTATGTCGGAAGTGGTTCATCGTGCCCACAAACTAAATATAAGCCCACCCTAATTGTACAGATAATTTCATCGATGACATGCAATAGGTGTTAAGTAACAAGACCAACGAGGGCAATACCCTTACTTCATAACCTTCTTAAATCCTCCACAAACTTGCTATGTCAGAAGCCTACCTACTCCTTGCCTGCCTGCCGACAGAAGTCCGAGCTCAATTTAACCAATTTCCAATCGACCAATCACAGCCAGTCCTCCTGGTTCTCCCCAAAACAGGAAGTCATATGATTTTTGGTTTCCTACCCTTTCAATTTCCTGACTGTATGACACATATCAGGGGTTCAAAGCAGTGCTGTAACTTTTATAAACAAGTAGCAGTGACTTTTGTCCAGACAAAAGGAAGTAAGTGTTTAAGATACTCATCATACAGTTACTATTGTTTGGATCAGTCTTGTACTTGGCACTTATGACTTGTAGACATGGTGTTAATATTCTCAACCAGGCTGTCAATCAATTAACCACTGTTTAAAGCATATCGTAAATGAACTACATGGTCACTTGCTGTTCAGGCAGACTGTAACGAACACAGGATTCCAAAATTGGTCTGCGTATTCATTAACAAGGGTGTGTGGAACTGATTGCTGATTGGGACTTACATGCACACCCGACCAACACTATATGCATTGCTACTGATGATGCTGATTCACCAGACCGTCCACTTGTAGCAACAACTCTTATAGATTGTGTGTGAACTCTTGGCTTAAAGCACTGTTGTGCCCAGTATAGCAAGTGTGCAATCAACAATGGCTGGTTCTTTCTCCGATCTCGCTCAGGAGGACTTGACGTGCCCTCTATGCTACGAGATCTTTGTGGACCCTCACATCCCCAAGATACTCGACTGCTCCCATGTATGCTGCCTAGTGTGTCTCAAACGTCTAGTGAAAGGAGGAAAATCTCCAATTTATTGCCCAGAATGCCGTCAGACTATCCACGTGCCCATGGGTAAGATCGGATTGCTGAAGACCAACCTACGAGTCCGCAGCCTGGCGGAAAAACACATCCAGCATGGTGTCAATGCCGGTAAGAAACAGAGGAGACAAACTATTACTTGTGCGAATCATGATGGTGAGAAGATGTACTTTCATTGTGTAACATGCAGCATGCCCATATGTCAGTTTTGTCTACTGCACAGTCACAAGGAACATGATGTGAGGGAACAAAAAGCGGTGGTGCAAAATAAGAAAGACGAAATGGAGCGTGTTATGAGGGAGGCTATAGTGGATGTCAAATCGTACGATGCGAGAGTACAGGCACTTACCGAGTTGGAACATAACATAGAACATGCGCTGAAGCTTGAGGAAGCAGAGATTGATGCCTGCGCTGAACGGATACGCAGACAATGTCAGGCATTGAAGGTACAACTAAGACAAGCGGAGGATGATCGCTTGCAGGCCATCCGAGAAGAAAAAGAACGACTTAATATCCAGACCAACAATATCCGCGTACACCACACTCATGTTGAGAATAACATAGACGATATGACGGACTACGACTACATCATGGCGCACAGTGACTTCTTGGAGAAGATGAACACGCTGATGGTTAAAGAAAAGCCGGCCGACATTTTTATGAAACCGAGCGTGTCGAAATTTGTGGCAACGCCAGGTGAGCTGAAACTCGGCTGGTTCACGAAGACCAAGCAGATCAACCTGTCCCAGGAATTCGGAGAGTTTGAATCCGCGAGCGGTATCGTGGCAACCCCGCTGGGGAGCATAACCATTTCTGACTTTGGAAATAATCAAGTAACAGTGTACTCCGAGCAGGAAAAGGAGTTCAAGAAACAAATGGCAATCACCTTATCCACGGCTAATCAGTGCATGCCGATTGACGTGGCTTATACTCCAGATGGGAAATTCTTGATCGTTAGAGGATCCGGTATAGAAGTGTACTCCACCAAAGGTAAATATAAGAGAAAGATTTCCACAACGTCTCTCGAAGGCGAAGCCGCTAACTCCACGGTGGATGTGTGCAGTGTCACGACCACATCCGACGGACATATTCTCGCAGCGGACTACGGCAAATCGGTCGTAACAGTACACGACCCTACCGGCAGAATTATAAAGACGTTCACCACCAGTGTGAAGCCTCAGTGTCTCGCAGCCATACGCAACACCCACGTCGTCATCAGCGACTTCCACAGCGGCAAAGTGTGCATCATCGATTTGGAGACGGCCGAAGAGACTCTGAACGTCGACATCCCCGAAGCGCAAGGTGTGTGCTACGACGAGCAGACGGACTGCATACTTGTGGTGCGCAACGAGCGAGGGAGCGAGGTGGGTAGAGTGTTCATTGGTACAGGCGTCATTGAACAGTACTGTAGGACCACAGGTCGATTAATAGCATGCTTAGCACAAGACCTATACCATCCACGATCTTTAGCATTTACTCACGACGGCAGACTAGCGGTAGCTGATAGCAAAACTATCAAGGTGTACCATCATAATATCTAAGTTAAGCAATCACTTGTGTATTTCGGCATCAATCTCAGGTGACAACAAAAATATGAAATTGAGTAAAAGAAAAACCATTAAATCTTGGAAAATGTTGCAAAAATGCCTGAAATTTAACCATATCAACACAAAATTAAGCAGAAGAAATATCTTTATAATATTCCCTTTCACATTTAGAATCAGACTTAATAATTGTTATGCAAATGTTATTTACACCCACAAATGCACTCCAATATAGCTGCTTTATTGATGCACTATCCACTTTCAAGAACATCTTTTGGTTCCAATTTTGAAGCAGATAGTTATTTATACAATTATCTTTAATATTAATATATAATATATGATGTTTTGTAAAAAAAAATGCATTCTATCATGTTAGGTTTAAATGTCACTATTATGACTTGAAGCTGTATTGCTAAATATATCTATTCAATAGCCTACGACCATGTATTTTAATGTCACCAGATTTGTAAAGTTATATTGAAGTTAAAAGAGCTGTTTGAAAGTGCTTATTTATTCACAACACTAGTCTATTGTTATAATATCAAATTGTAGAGGTCCTGAACCTTCGATTCTAGCAGAATCTTTGTCAAAGGTAAAGATTGACCATTGACAATGATTCCGCTAGGATTGAACGCTCAGGCCCCTTAACAATTTGATAAGTTACATTGAAAATTGAATGTTCAAAAAAGAGGCAATTCTCATGATAATGTATGTGTTAATATTGTATGTAGTTTACAAATTGAAAATTGAGTATTTGACATCAAAAAGGGAGAGTATTCCTTTATCATATCTAACACTGTCCACGCAACAGGTGACTGTAGACGACAGATGCAAAAGTTCAAAAAAATGTTTCAAAAATGTCAAAATAATTAAATTTCATTTGAGATATTTGGAATCGCCACGATAAATACATTAACTTCAGTACAAACATGCCTAGAAGTGTCATAGTAATTATAGAGATAGGCTTTGAAAGTTGGGAACATTTTCTTAAAAGAACTATTTTGTATATTTGACCAATCACTGTATGGAAAGTGTTAAGATGTTCAAATCAGCCATTCTTTTGCTGTTTTTTCTCTTCTAGCACTTTGTTGTTTGTGTTTCACACAAATATATAACTGTTCTATTAAAACAATGTACAGAATGTAACACCATTTTTATTCTCCACAAAAGCCATTTGAATATCTTTGAATACTGTAAAACACTATAATTTTGGGGATACTTTATTTCTGCTATATCTGCTATTTTAGCGGGCATTTAATTTTGTGAATCTGGAAATTTTGCTATTATTTATAATGCAAAATTGTCAGTTTCGCGGGTATTTAATTTGGCGAATCCACATCCCTTGCGAAATTCGTGAAATTAAATCACTCACGGATTTAAGTGGTTATACAGTTAGTAAGTTCATCTGGATTGAATCCCTGATTCCAGTTGCCACTAGACAGAGTTGCCAGTCTGACGAAGTTGCTAGTTTAGCACAGATAGTCAAAACCACTATCTGTGAGCAGTGAAACTTTGTCCACAACGAAATCAAATCACAGAAGCCATTTGAATATATCACAAATCATATCCACAGGAATCTATAGCGAAAACAGGTGGCAACAATATTATCAGTGTAAAGTAATATGTGCATATATAAAGTATTTGTAGATAACGTTGTCAAAGTATGTTGTTGCTTTTAGAATTTGTCCTTTTAATAAGGCTGGGCTAAATGGTTAGATATAAAGAATGTTACCAGTCTTTACCAAGCAAAGATACCGGATCAGAACACAATCATGGAATAATGGAATCCTTGTGCTCAGATAAAAAAGTTGGTATGTTTTTCAGTTCAATTAAAGCAATTTAAATTTTTGACACCCTTGGCAGCCATTTTGAATTTTGGGCTCAGACATTTTTGTGAAAGGCACCCCCTCTAGATAAAACCTTCTTGAAAGACAAAACATCGCTCTCACTATCAATGGATCATAGGAAATAACCCAACAACTAATCCAACAAAATATCACATAAGAAATAGTCTGGTTTGTTTTGAAAGTTATAGGTCACTCTTGACTTAGGGAAACATACAATGTAGTTTATACATAGCTTTCTAGACAGTTCCAAATTGGCGAGGAATATGCAGTTTTTTTCTATTGAACACAAACGATTTTGGCATACACACATGTCGCACATATGAGTGCATTGGTTGCAAGTTAAGTTTATAGTGTTCATATGCACCAAGGTTCTTCTATATCAATTCGCTGCTGTAAGACGGCTCGCCAATTTTGAACTCACTTAACTATATATATAGGTATGTTTTAAAAGAATATGTCTCTTGTTTGTAGTAACCACGCTAAGGGAAACTCACAGTGCCTTGAATCCGGCAGGATAAAAGAGCGCTTAAAATAAATCCAAATTGCTGTCATTATCATGTTTAAAGGATACACTTTCTAGTAGTGTGGAAATCTTACGGTGCTACGGTGTGCCATGTACTGTGACAAGATTGCTAGAATCAATGATTAGGGAAAACAAGCCCTATGGCCTAATAGCTGCCAGCTGTTATATGTTAGGACTGGTTGATAAGATGTGATATGTACTTTAATTCAATGCAACATACAGCAGCTATTGTGGATAGGGTTCTGAGAGTCAAAACACATGTTCCCTGTATATTTATAAGTGGCGAATACTAAAAATAACTCGTCACCCTAAGATTAGAGTTTATTCTGAGCGTAAGGCTGAATGCATCTCAGGCAGGACCTGATGTAGAAGTTGTCATTGTAATCCTTTGCACATAACTCAACTAATAGGTAATTTCAACAGGTATGTCTCAGTGTATGCCAACAATTAGGTCCAATCACAGACAGCGTTCGAAATAGCGGTAATCCATGCACCCGAAATGACCAAATTTCCTGGCAGATAACAATTTTTTTCTTGCAGATTATCCGACCGATAACCACAATTTTAACATCAAAACAGCTGAAACAATTGCGGATAACAACCAATTGTGGCGGATAACCAACATCTTCTGCTGAGTTATCCGCTGGATAACCGGTTTATTTCTAACGCTGATCACAGATGTCAGTTTCCGTTGCTAGGGAGGTTGCCATTTGGAGTGAATACTGATTGGTCCCTAGATGGGTTGCCATGCTCAAGACAGTGTTTCTATAGTTTAGTCAGTTCCAAATTGGCAAGAAATATGCGTTTTTATCTCTCCGTGCGCTAAAGTAATCTAAATGTTGCTGTAAGGAGACTCGCCAATTTGGAACTGACTGAACTATAGCAGTGTTGGAAGCAAAGAGGGTGCACATGGCGCACACTTTGCTCAGGGCACACTGATTTATTACGAGGGCTTCCGAATTCACTACACACGAAATGCCTATCGGCCCCCACCAAAAGCTGTTCTAAACCCTTCGTAATAATTGGCATATTTCGGGATGACCCAACAAAAGTTGAAGTCTAGAAAAGTTGAATTATGTCCAAAGAATTATGAGACAAACTGTAATGCACCACCATCATTATTACTGTTGAAACTGTACTATTATAATTATATCATTATTCAAGTTGTGTAAGTAGTTGACAGCGTAATATTCTTAATGTGTAATATATTTTGTAATGTAAAAAATCTGTCACAAATATACCAATGCTTAAAATGGGTAATTATTATGCAAATGTTGAGGGGTTTTTTGTAATAATTTTTTTAAATGTTTATCAAAAGATGTTTTTTCTTCTCTTTTTTGTTTTGTGTATGATTGTATTTCCATGAGGTAATCCAATTCAAGATCAAATACTTTTAATTTACCAACTGATGGTTCAAGTATTAATGATCATTTGAGTTGGTTTAGCATTTGAAACAAAATAACATCAACATGAAAATGTTCACTCGTATAAAACCATTATTTTTCCATTATTCTGTCTATTTCGTCGATATATAATTTGATTTGTTCTGAAAATTTGGTGACATTTTTATTGAAATGTAATAAAACACAATTTTCCAACATTTTTAAAATTTTCAAAAAAAAGTCAAAACAATTTGGTAAAAAACAAAACAATTTTTGCAAATAAGAAAAATGGGTCGTTTGGACCCGTAGAACAGGGTTGTGTTCATCGTCTAAGTGTAACCATAACACTAATTTGTAACATGGCTTAAGCCATAAAAAATGTGACCGTCCACAATGAACCAGGTGCAAAGTCGCACTTTGCCAAAAGCCAATACAACACTTTTAGTTGAAAAAAGTCAAACATTTTGAAATTGAGATTGTTTGAAAATCGTGTTGGTAAAACCCTTTTTGATCACTCAAGAAAATGTCAGAATGATAAACGGGTCAGAAAATGGTGAAATTCTTGTAATTTCAGGGGAAATGGTGCTTAAAACCTATCTAATTGGCATCTTTAAAGTCATTTTTCTCAAAATAACCCCTTTGAGAGTCTAGTGGTACATCGGCCAATAACTTGACAACTGGTTGTCTAAATAAGGCAAGTAAGGTATCATTTTAAAGCTAACTGTTTGTTCTCTAAAGATATGCATATAACTCCAAAAGTCAAATTTGCTACTTTGCACCTGGTTCGTGGTGGATGGTCACAAATAATTGTTTGCTTGCCCTCGTCCGGCCGACCGTGTAAAACAGTCCCGACCGTGTCACTTTTAACTCTTTTTTGTACAAAAAAAAAAAAAAAATTATGACCTTCATTGACACCCATGTGACCCCATATGGATTATCTTAAGTTTTGTTTTGAACTTAGAAAATAAAAAAATGTATTTAACACTATTTTCCCCTTTATTTCTGGTATTCAGGTACCTAATTTGGAAAATCAAAACAAACAAAACAATCCGACCGACCCTACTTTTTGAGGGCATATCTATGGGCAAGCAAACAATTATTTTTTATGGCCTTATTACATACTCCATAGATTGCTGTGTTTAATAAATCATTATTATTCAATAAAATCACTTTTATACTAATGGCACATGATCTTATTCCAGTTTTTAATTGGAAGTGAACATCATACATCTGATTAGTGTGTTCTTTTTAAATTGATTGCCAATATAACATGTAATATTGTGTGAAACAATATGCCTCTCTTCACAATACATTTGTTGGTGCTTTATTGAAAAATAAATTAAGTGTAGATGAGTTGAAAAAACATTTGAGATTTTCGTTTGATTCATTTATTTGGTTGAAGATATAAAGATGTAAATATAGAGATTTTGTTCAAACCAATAATCATTAAGGTTTTGTTGACATGGGTTTTGTTGCCTGTTGCCTATCAGCTATCTATATCCATGACTGTTGACAAGCATAGCTCTTGATCAGCAAATAGAAGAAAAAAGAAAAAATTCACACAATTTCCTTGAGACAAAATAAATACATTAAAATAAATAACATTTACGATATTACATTATCCTGAGTCATGACTGTCAAATAAATCGATGAGGAATTTCAGTTTCCTTCAGAATAATATATTTCTTGAGCACAGAAGGGCATTTTTTAAAATGTGATTATTATATTTTGTTCATGGAAAGTGTGGATAGACACTGTCATAGTACTATGGACGAAATTCAAGCTATTTTGAGCGTGTTTTGTTTTGCGGAGCTACGTCCAGATGCATAAAATGCGCAAACAACTATGTATGCATGCACGTGGCGATTTCACGGTTGACCAATCAGGACGAGCGGTCATTTTTAGAGCGTCCTGTACGCACTTGCACATAGCATTATGATGCTGACTATTCAAAATGACAATGTTTTACCTGTAGTCATTGCACAACCATTCACAGGTGTGTAACTTGCTTTTGTCTCAACAAAATATCCCAAGTTTAAATCAGCCAACGTGTTCACAAAAACAATTAAACAAACAACAACAAAAAACTAATCAAAATAAACATCCTACCCCCCCCCCCCCCAAAAAAAACCCCACCCAAATAACAAAAAAAACAAAAAGAAAAAATCCCGAAAAAAATATCCATCCCGCTCAAACAATAACATCAACAACAGCTCTAACGAAGATGATTTTTCAATTGGTGCTGATTTAGCTGCTGCCTGGACGTTGCATTGTTTAATAATGTATTTGTTTTGTAATGTTGTTACAATTCAGCTGGTTGGCTGTGATGACAATAAAATTCAGACCTTTATTATTTTATTATTATAATTGTTTAGTTGATAACAACCTTTTCATCAGCATAGTGGGTCCTACTGTCCCTCACATGAACCCCATTGTGTTTTGGTCTATCAGACAGCAGACTGGGCAATGACCATTCTCAATGGAAACAATGGCTAACTAAATAATATTCCTTCAAATCTCAGACAACCTGCTGTCTGCAAACGCTAAAAAGACGGGTCACATAATAATCAGAGAATCATCAAAACAAATTTAAAATGTAAAAAATCTCACAGAGGTCTTCATTGTACAACAGGTCTACATCGGATACCAGCAATCAGTCAGTCTTTGTGTCAAACACACACAAAATTGTCCACTTATAAGGTTACTTTGTGGGACAAATAGCAGTTAGAAAAATACCACTCGTGCCCATTGGGCTACTACAGGGTGTCCCAGAAAACCTGCAACTTATTTTGGCGGGGCTCTAGTTTCACCTTTGAACATCGGAATGCAGCGATGTTTGCACTTTTTGAAATCTGTAGAATGTTTTCTGTTTATCTGTGAAAAAATAATTACGATTGCTAGTTTTGTTTTCAAATAAGATGTGGTCAAAGGAAGGTATGTGTGGAACACGTTCAACCGATTTGGCGATAATCGATGACAAATCCAATAATGTCCTAAATATTGTGCGTGAAGTCTTAGGGAACGTACATTGTTTTCACATGCTAATGATTAATGTTATAAAACGTTATTGCTATGAAGAAATAAAAATAAACATACATGTGTATTGCCTAAATAAAAATGTTAAAACGATGGCAGTTTTCTTCTCGCTGATGAAAGAGTTGTGACATACTGTGCGTCTGAAAGCTCGAACCAAGTTCAGAAAGCTTTCCAAATAAAATACCCGAGGAGAAAAATCTCATACCGTTCAATTATTTAGAGGAAATGTTAACAAATATTAACATTTGGACTTTATAGCAACTATAGACTGATGGATAGTTCAGGTCGCCGTCGAACAGCTAGTGAGAACCATTTCGAAGAAAACTGAGGTTTGCCACGCTCTGAAAAATGAACCGATTATATCAGCACAGATATCAAGTCCTGATCCAATGTTACGATTTCTACAACCAGTCTTTTTTTTTCATTAATTTTAATAAACGTTGATTGTTAAATTTTAGGAGAATGTAATTTTAATTAACAAACCAAATGATGAAAGAGAGTGCGCTCCAAAGTGATTCACCCCGGGGATTCACCGGGCTCCGTAGCGGTAACATCGGTTTTTATCCAAATCGGTTGAACGTGTTCCAGGCATACCTGCCTTTGATCGCGTCTCATTTGAAAACCAAATAAGCAATCGTAATTATTTTTTCAAAGGTAAGCGGAGAACATTCCACAGACTTCAAAAAGTGCAAATATCGCTGCAATCTGATGTTTAAAAGAGAAACTAGAGCCCTGCCAAAATAAGTTGCAAGTTTTCTGGGACACCCTGTAATATTGTCTCACCAAAAAACGTTGTTATTATAACACTGTTAACCCTATCTATCCTAAAAGGCATGTTTTTGCAAAAATTTCAACTGTGCTAACGCCAGGGCATCAAACCCAGGTTGCCTGTGTGTAAGTCCTGCCCCTACCTGACTGCGCCACGGAGTCAGCTTCGAAAACTCGAGATTTGCTTCAGCTAATGATATGATATACTGTATGATCGCGGCATGATCGACAGCACCTAGTAGTTTGAAATGTTAGTACTCAGGAACACTAGGGTTAATGGGGCATAGGGCAACCATACACAGACATGGCACATCAAGGAAATTGTCAGTGAGCCTGTTCAATGTCTTCAAAATGTACGCGACTCAGCCAATAGGAAGTGTTACATTGGCAAAGCTGTCATTGTGCTGGTGGTCTGTCTGTCTGGCTCCCATATAATGGTAATTGTCTTGCAGGACTGTCTCCATCCACAACTTTGTCTGATTTCCGAGATGACTGAGACAGACAAAACAGGGTTCATGGGAAGTTTTAAGAGACAGCAAGTTTAGAAAACATAGTAGTAGCAGGAATAATGTAGACTCGATCCTCACTTTTTGGACATACTATTTTCCCAGTCCCTATATTTGGTCCGCCATTTTTAAAGATGGCGGCCATATAGAGGGACCCGAGGACCCAGTCTAGGCATAATGCTTGGGTGGAAGGTGGTTTATTTACTAATGTTTCGAAAGTCAATAGACCATTTCAAATTGAGATCGAAAATCTTCGGAAAAACAGGTCACATGGACTAGGTGCGTAGTGTGTTCTTCGCAACAGTTGATCGCATTCATAGCATTGGTTGTCAGCCTAGTGGTTTACTATGTTTACATAAAAGCGTACACCCATGAGAAGTAAAACATGGAACAAGACTATTTTGGTTTTTATCAACAATGGAGTCGACTGGCAACTTCCAAATGTATCGAGCAGAAGGTAAAATGTGAAAATATTACCCAGAATCTCTTTATCTCACCGTTTTTGTTACTGAAACACAGCAACATACTTACTGTACAACTATCACCAACACCAGCGCAATCTACCACACGGGCAGACGGGTGAAAACATGTTTGTTTTTCTCCGGCATGTCCAGGGTTTTCATGACTCACGAGTCATGGAACTGGGTTTCAAAACACTTGTTTAATCGGAACCATTCGGAACTATAGAGGATCACTCTACACCACAACACTTCATTGATGGCAGAGTTGTACTGTTTTATCATAAAATAGTGGTGAATTGGGCACATTCTGAATGAGACAACTACTGAAGCAACCACACTATTAAAGGAAATGAACCAATTGCATTGATACTATATATAGACTATCTAACTAATAATTGGAATAAGAATATACGAAGAAAAATGTGTAGGTGACATTGCATTATGTGGGCTATGATTCATAAGCTTGCTTTCGTTTGGCATTGAAGTACAATTATGAATCAGAGTTTATTTTTCACTTAATAACCCTACATGGCATTGAATAACCTTTTATTAATTTTTCAGCAGTGAAATGGTTTTAAATAGACAATCAAAAAGATAATGCAATTTGTGTAATTTACCACATCTAATGAGATGTATTTAGTTCAGGGTTATAGACAAAGAGCCTGATGAGCTAGGAGTCAGTCAGGGCTGGAAAAAGAAGGCAAAAATGGGAAGCTCCTTGCCGGGAAATGTTGCCATCTCACGGGAATTTGTTTAGAGTATTAAAGATTCGTCACCTAAATGACCTCGATTTACCCTATGAGACTCCTCATGTGACCCCATACCATGTCGGTGTAACTTCTATCTTGGTGTACAAACAAATTCTGACACTATTTTTCTTCAACTTTTAAATAACAGAACAAAAAAGAAATATTTTTGAAAAAAATCCCAGCCTTAATCTCTGTGCTTTAAATGCCTCCTAAACAGCAATTTGCAGCAAAATGATAGCCATTATATACAGCCGATATTACATAAAATGATGCACCAAATGGCATCAATTGGACCTTAATTTTTCAAAAAGCTTAAGCTTCTGAGGGGGCAGCCCTCTCAAACACCCCCTCCACCGCTTAAGCAGTGGGAATTCCAACTTCGTCAAATTTCCCTTGCCCGTGTTTGAAAACTTGTCACAACACTTGTAGTGAGTACTGGTGTTAGTTCTGTAAGCAAAAATGTACAACAAAACTGCCAAATGTTGACACATACCCATACAATGGAGCACCCATATTTGAGGCATGTAACCATAACAACCATTGTAGGACTTTCCCCGCAACAAAAGATACAGATTAATCATGGTACAGTAAAAATATGACCCAGTTTCTATGACAAACTGTCTGGTGTAGGTACACAACATAACATTATACTCCTGGTCAAAAAAATCCCCCCACCAATACCTTAGCATATCATCAGCCTGCTTCGATTATTGCTTAACTAATTTTTTCTAGTTTTTTAGAAAACAACAAAACTATGAAAAGTGTGCATTTATCAACACTTTTAATTAGTCAATGACTTAGGTATTATTACAGCAATTTCACTGAAAAGTGAGTTAGGCAAGTATCGAAGCGGGCTGACGATATTATAACCTAAAAATATAGCTATATTAATTTAATCTTGTAAATGGTTTAATCAGCAACTTTTTGTCTGGACTTATCCGTTGATACTCAAAATCATCAAACACAATAGCAAAATGGGTGTACTCCTCAGAGATGCATACAACCATAGTGCACAGAAGTCTGTAACAAACTGCTGCTTAATTTTGATTCCTTCATTGCAATGGGTAATTTAGACAAAAGAATGATAATTCATACACAACAATACAAGCAGAAAAAGTCATACAATTTGTCACTCACTAAAGCGAATATATGCTTTGGTGGCAGGGGTGTGGGATTTTTTTTACCGGAAGTATATTATGCAGAAGAATTGATATATCACAGAAATAACACTAACATTAGGCAAAACTACAAAAATAGCCTACATGTAGTATTCTTCAGGACAACATCACGCAATACTATGCTGGTAATGGTGATTTCTCGTTGTTTATTAAAAATAAAAATAAATGCCCTCATCCTCATTTTTTCCAAAAGTTAGGACGAGAAACTAGTTTTTATTTTTATTTGGTCTTATACCTACCAAATATAACAGACACTGTGAATCCCAACTGGAAATGTACAACAATAGGGTTACGGTTAGGGTCTGTTTGGCTTTCTCAAGTCACTGTTATCAAGCAGTTTGTTTCTGCACAATGTCAAGCACCCATCAATGTCAGGCCTAAAAAAAAAAGAAGGTTTGTTTGCCCAAACAAGAGTTGAAAAAAGTGGGTCGGTAGGTCGATTACCTTTTTTTTCTTTTCTTTTTGGATATGGACACTTTTAAAGAAGAAAAAGACTATACAATTTGATGTTAATACACTTGAATGTTCTTTAAAACCCTAACCTTCCTACACTACGATTCACTAAAGCAAAAAACAATGTCCACGCGCATTCTATAGCATATGATTCGATGACGTCATCAACCAAGCTGATATGTGTGTTACAAAATCGCTGCCCAGGTGAGCGTTGGCAGGTTAGCCGAGTGGTTATAGGGACGCGGCGCGGTGATCAAAGGTTCCGGTGGTCAATTCCAAGTGGTTTCACGGCGATTATCATGGTTTAAAAAATCATACTATGTTTAATACATAGTGCAGCTGGTAGCCTGTAGTACAAACCTGCAGACCATGCTGGATGGTCTAACATGTTCTGTTTTTCACTAGAGTGGTAGGATCTTGGATTTGCATCTCCTTAGTGTTTTAAAGGGTGGATATGTGGGAATAAGTAAATTACAGGGCAGTTTAGTTGATTAGTTTGGCAAATTAAGATGAAAATGTCATTTAATACATATATTTTTCAACATAAAACATTATTTAAAAAAATAAATAATCTCAAAACAAACAAAAAAGGCATGGGGTTTTGAGATTTTATGGGTCGGTTGTGTTTGGGCAAACAAACCTTTTTTTTTTTAGGCCTCACTGTCTTAAGGGAGTGAAAACATGTCCTTAGCCATAACAGAAGTAATAAGATATACCTAACACAAAAAGTTCTTGACCAGGTGCTTTTATGTTAACTAATTTAAAATCCGTAATCAATATCTTTAATCTAAGATACAAATTAAACATGCAAATTTTCTCTCCACAATATGACACCTCATTCATAAAAATTGAGTGGATAGTTAAGATGCTTTTAGTAACCACACCTAACAATACAATTTTTGTGTGGGATGTCATTGATTTGTATTGAACACTGTGTCGTATCGAAACCGGTTAAGAACGTATGGATGAATGGTGAGCTGGGATTCATTTCACACAAATTGTCACTGCAAAGCACACACTAGGCAATGACATCCCATAGGAAATCATTTTACTACAACTTTGTATTCGGTTGATATGGTTACTTACGTCATCGTAACTTTAAAAATATCCACTCGATTTTTATGAATGAGGTCTCGAATTGCGGGGAAGAAATTGCTCAATTAATGCATATATCTAAGTTTTTTGCCACCGATTAGTGATTTCAAATTAGCTAACATTAAAGCACCTGTGTTAGGTGTACATATGCTACACTCACCATCACATATATCCCACGCCGACCATTTTGTGTTAGCGGCGCCCTCTGGAGTTGAGACCTCTTCAGGGTGTTTTATTTTAAGAATCTGCACAAGTGGTATTCTCTGAGCTAGAAATCCTACTGCGGTATAAGGCTCCTGTACTTGGGCTATGGGGTACATGCCTGAAAGAATCTGTACGTGTGCAAATGATTTGAATAGCATTTTGTTAAATGGATATTTTGTTCATATTGCTGTCGAGTTGTGTAGTACATACCTCCATGGTCTTATGTCAATTAAAGGTCCGAATGTATTAATTGCTGCACTATCGCATTGCATTGGTTGTCTCTGTCACCCAGCAGGCAAAACTTGCCTCAATTATAACAGTAATGTCTTAATACAGCTTTTGTCATATCAAATCCCTATATTTTGGAAACTATGAAAAAATGTGTCCAACAACATTTTCTACCCAGTGCAATTCTGGTTTACTAAGAGATCAATCTATAAAAATATGACATTTCAAAGTGGGTATTCACAGGTCATTTCTTCACATCAAAAGGACAGAAATAATAGGGCGACTACTGGAGGGCTGCCAAATGATATTGTGCCAAGGCATGGCACAAGTTGCCCACAACCAAAAGAAACCTACATCTTCGCCAAACCCATAGAAATACAGGGCCTGCCTAGAAATACAGTAGTAGCACAACATTTGGCATAGCAGAGACACCCGTCTATTAGCCACAGTGCACACGTCAAAAGTAGGCCAGTTGTGTGGGCAACATAAGGGACAATACATCTTAGCATCAACAAATAATATCTTATCTGTAAAATTCACTGATGAGTACAATGAAACATCTGAACTAGGAAAGTTCAACTATTGTATAAAGTTCATTGTGACCAATAACCCATGGTGACCAATAACCCATCAGTGATCTGTAAACTGGTTTCCTTAATTGTGAACAAACCATTTGTGGACCAATGCTTTCATTTTTTTTTTAAACAATGATTATAATATACGTAAAAGTACACTTGACTGGTTTTTTTTGAAACGTCAACAAGGCCCTATTGCATAAAAGTTAAGATTAATCTTCAGTGAACTTAGGAAGAGTTATTCTTGACTCTACATAAGCCTGGTTAAGAAGCATATTTAAGAATTGTTCATGAGTTGAGCTTTATGAAGAAGGGCCAATAATTTGACTTAGGGTCTACAACATAAAGATCAACCCACAAATTCTTGAACACATTTTCTACGATGAAATGAAAACTTTTATGTAATAGGACCCAGGCTAGTGTCTCTTACAATGATCCATTTTCTCAGAGCAATGACGTGACCTCACAGGTGCATCCATCATTCACACATGTGTTGATTTAGCATTGTGATCAATGACATGTACTGTCTCCTAGGAGACAACTAGATAATTTGAGTTTGGTGAACTTTTACGCTATTTTATTTTTGTGTCTACACCAAAACAGTCATGACAAGAATAATGCCTGGCCTATATCGTCAAGTTTTCCACTGAGCTATTATAATCCATGTTATCTTTTGGATATTATTCAAATTACACAAGTATCTGTCGTGTGAACCTGTCAGATATGTCCAATTCTTATAATTGGATTATACAGTAAGTGGGGCAGTTTTGAAAGGGCTGCCAGGATTTGGCAACTGACACATGTGCAGGTTTGGTGGAATTCTACCAAGGATTGCAATTATAGCAAAATGCCTGGGCCCTATTGCATTAAAAAAAAATGTGTCTTAAGAAGATTGATTCTTCTTAAGTTATCAATTCTATAAGAAGATTGTTTAAGAATTTATATATTAATCTTCATGAAATGAACAATTAATCAAATGCATATATAAGTATACAATTTTGGAAATGGATCGGAGAATCCAAATTTGGCGTCAATTTTAACCAAGAATGTGTATTTTTTGAGAAAATCACAAAATTCACTTTTTTGACCAATTTTTGTTGTTGTTGAACAAAGCTAACTAAAATAATTTTGAGTAAAAAATGCCCAAAATCGCTTGATTATGATGTAAAGAGACTAACTTGAAGAACAATTTCTCATTTTTTAACCTAATCTAATATTTTTTTGAAATTTTGCCCAAAAAGTCCAAAAAAAGTGAGAAAAAAAATGGGAACTTTTTCTTGGGCACTTTTTAGTCAACATTTCAAAAAATATTAGATAAGGTTTAAAAATGAGAAATTAACACCCAAAGTTAGTGTCTTTACATCATCATCAAGAGATTTGGGCATTTCTTACTCAAAATGATCTTTGTTAGCTTGGTTCAAAAATGTGGGTCAAAAAGTGATATTTTGTGATTTTCTCCAAAAAAAAATCAACATTTTGGTCAAAATTGATGCCAAGTTTGGATTCTCTAATCCATTTCCTTTCCAGAAATGTATACCTTTATATATATTTGAGTCATAGTTCAATAATTACAGCACTCACAAAATTCAAAACAAAACTTTCTTGAGTCCCCCCTTAAAGTCTGGGGCCCTGGAGTTGTTTATCTACAAATTGGGGAAGTCCAGTTCCAGTGAGTCACACATCTGGGTGAGTCATATTACCTGGGTGAGTCACAAACGAGTAACCAACCTACCTGGAGTTGTTTATCTACAAGCGATGGGAAGACCAGGCCGGGTGAGTCGCATAGTCTCACTGATGGTGTAAGAAATATCGTCTGGAAATGTTTGGTGTGACCGGGTGTCTTGGAGGCGCTGACAACCTTACGCCCACAAAGGCCATTCATTAGAGAAGATTTACCTACGTTAGGGCAACCTGGAGAGATAGAGCAAATTCAAGACACTTATTTAGTGAAATGGATTGTAAGTTTGGAATAGATTTATTTAATGGATCTTTACTTGAAACTAACACAAATGGATTTTATTTTATTTTAAATGCGCAAAATTCCATTTTCTGGTTATTTTTGAGATTTTGCATTTTTAAGTAGTCAAATTGTCAATTTTTGAAGTTTTGTTACTAATAAACAGAATGTACATACAATATTGCTGCTATAAACTACGAATAGGTGAATACTTAGATGCTTCATTGAATACATAGATTAATTCTCAATTCTTTATTTATTTATTTTCCAAATGCATTTCATGTGTTAGTTCCAGGTAAAGGTCCATAAAATATAAGACGTATACCAAACAAAATTGTTTGTGATAATGGCCACCATCTTTAAAAGTTCTCCAATTAAACATAAACAGTCCATTACTCTTAAATGTCATTAAATAATTTTATCGGGAGTCATAGTTATAAAACATTTAATTAATAGTAAGAGATTCACCCCTCAATTATAGATCAATAAATGTGTACGTGTTGCTAAGAGTAAAAGCAAGATACCAACAGTGTGTGGGGAAACAGGTAATAACAAGGGAGAATAACGGGATAAAACAGATAAATAACAAAAAACCAAAAACAAACGGAAATGCACTGGGACAAGCAATGAAAATTGCTGTGCAATAAAACAAAGATATATCTGAGACTACTCAGGATATATGGTAACAATAAAGACCGACGTTTCAAGTGGATATACCACCCTTCATCAGGGACAAAATATAAAAACAAAAGTGTTAAGAACTATAAATAAGATAATGAACTAGACAAGTCCACCACTGTAATTATAGCACAATGCCAGTAATAGATGTTGACTACTAGGCATCCGAGTTAACGTATGTGTTGTTTCCAGAGAAATGAGACAAATCAATGCACGCGCGCTGATGTTGATGTGTGAATAATGACACCACCCAGCAGGGGAGTGCTATTGTGAACATATCAACATTTGCGCAAGTGCACTGATTTGTCTAATTTTTGGAGAAACAAAACATACGCATGTATTGACCCGATTCATACACGACACTATACAAATCAAAATTCACAGTTTGAGCATAATATGTAGTAAAGAATAAATCATGTTAACAAGTTTGCTAACACCCACAGTGAAAATCGGCGAACCCGCGATGCCTGAACATCGAATCAAAACAAAGCGTGTGGTGCGCGCATTGAACGGCGCACACACGGAGTGCATTAGACACTTTCAATGCACTCCGCATATTTTAGTCTCTTGCTTTCTGATTGGTTCGACACGATTAAGAGTGTATGAATGAGTGGCAACACATGGTCTTTTCAACTTTGACCTTTTGCCGTGATCAAACCTGTTTCAACCGGAAGGCCACTAAGTAAGGTAGCAGAGTCTACTTAATCACATGATGTTTTCTATTCTATTGAAGCACAAAGTCACTTAAAATGTGCACATTTGAACAGTACACAAGCTTCTTTTGTGATATACCACATTTATAGGTAAATAAGTCCGTACGTGTTGTTTCGAGAGAGATTACACAAATCAATGCACC
The DNA here is from genome assembly GCA_035610835.1 of Ophiura sarsii. Classification (NCBI taxonomy): domain Eukaryota; kingdom Metazoa; phylum Echinodermata; class Ophiuroidea; order Amphilepidida; family Ophiuridae; genus Ophiura; species Ophiura sarsii. The sequence continues at coordinate 68,695,839 of CM069453.1, read as the reverse complement.
CGCGCTGACATTGATGTGTGAATAATGGCACGATCCAGCGAGGGGGGGGGGGGGGGGTGGGGGGGGGGGCGCTATTTGTAAGCACCATCAACAAGTGCATTGATTTTTCTATATTTTCTTTGAGAAACAAAACATATGCATGTATTGACCTACACCTAGCACATAAAGTCCCTGCCCAGGTGCTTTGAGATTGGCTAATTCAAAATATATGATCGGTACCAAAAATCTGAGATATACATTAAATGAGCAAATTTCTTCTCCGCAGTTTGATACCTCATTCAACAAAATCGAATGGATACTTTTAAAGTTATGTCGATTTCAATGACCGCGCATGCAACAGAAATGTTGCACTAGGTATAGGAAATCATTGATTTGTGTGTGATTTACCATAGACGGTAAAAATCGATGTTTTACCCGTCTATGGATTTACGCACTGAAAAACTCACAGCTTATCAGCCAAGACTTGTATTCTTCACAGCCAGATACACCCATTGTCCCACACATTGCGGTTATCACTAAAGACCCATTCATCTGTCTCGTTCAGATAGCACACAGTTATGACAGTAATCACACACAAATCAATGATTCCTATACCTAGTGCAACATTTCTGTTGCATGCGCGGTCATTGAAATCGACATAACTTTAAAAGTATCCATTCGATTTTGTTGAATAAGGTATCAAACTGCGGAGAAGAAATTTGCTCATTTAATGTATATCTCAGATTTTTGGTACCGATCATATATTTTGAATTAGCCAACCTCAAAGCACCTGGGCAGGGACTTTATGTGCTAGGTGTATTTCATACACAACAATATTAATCAGAATTTACAATTGTTTTGTATACTTTTCCCTCTCTTTAATACAATAAGCTCATCTAGCCAAGTAAAAAAAACCTCATGTTTAGCGTCTCCGCCCGCTTCCTTTTTAGGGGCCGCCTCCTTTTATTTTATTTTTATTAATTTTTTGTTTTAGCACACTTTGTATAGCTGTTTGCCCCATGAAATAATCTGGTTCTCTACATCTCAGAACTCAGGACAAGACATCATTCTCTGTTTATTCTTGCCCATAAGAAGCCAATATGTAATTTTTTGAGTCCACGTGGCGGTCATTTTGAAACGAGAGCATCAATGATGCAGAAGCTGACTACAGCTGAGAATTTGGGAAAATTCATAACTCATGTCTATATATGAAGAGCGTTGTTGCAAAAGGGCTATGGTGCATTTTTTTCAAAAATGATTTTACTATAGAAATGTATAGGGGAAAATCTTATGTTTCAAGGAAACAAAGTCATTTTTTTTCAAAAAGACATTTTTCAAAAAGTCATTTTCAAAAAGTCATTTTTTTTCTCATTGTAAACAGTCATTGAAGTTGCAAAAGGGCCTGTGTCCAGAATTAAATCGGGATACAGGCCCTTTTAAAACAAAACAACAACTTCAATAGTTTACAATGAGATGTAGGTCTTTTTGAAAAAAAATGACTTTATTTCCTTGAAACATATGATTGTATCATTTAACATTTCTGTATCAAACTTTTTTTTTTTAAATGATTAAAATAAATGATTTTTTCTCTAAGTACAAACAGATGGAGTTTTGTTGCAAAAGGGCCTACAGTACAGATCGCATTAGAGTAACCGATATCAACGGAGGTCAACATACTTTCATCGGAATATCAACCCAATTACATCCCGTTGTCAGTGCATTGACAGTGCGAAATCAGCGCGCTGATTTCGCAAGATCAACGGAGTCCCTACACGACAATTGGTGCTATGACGATAATGTCAACGAACTATCATCGCGCTGTCAGTGCATTGTCAATGCTATGTCATTGCGTTGTCAATGGACTATCAACTCAAAGTCAATGGACTATCATCGCAGTTGCGTGGTGCACTCTATTGTGAGCTGTACTGTACATCCAAATTTTCAAAAAATGTAAACATGATTTTTGATTGTTTTTGAAAACTAGCGCATTTGAAATGTATTTCAATTTAAATTAGTATGTAGTGTACCTCTTTCATAATCCATTCAGTTTTTCAATTGCTCAACTTGAATATTTAGAAACAGGTTTTTTTAAACTTTTTCTCAATAAGAGCCAAAGTGGATGCAGGCCCTTTTGCAAAAAACCTCTTCATATTGTAAACCACTATAATCTGTCCAGCATATAACAAATGATGCAAAGCTCGAATCCATATTATATCTTACATGAAACAAGAATTATATATATATATTATTATGCATTCACCGTTCACCGTGTAAGCACATTTGCCCTTCTATATGCTTCGGTTGAGATTTCAAGATCAAGAAATAGTCTCTTTCTGATATTAAAACAAATTATTGCCAAACACCTTGGATATTAAATGGTGCGACCTAATGGTAGATGATTGTTCTCTTTTGTAATGTGTGAAGGTTCAATAAATAATATGTACAGAGATGAATAACTTCGGTACATAACAATGGCAAAATACAAACACCTATTTTATGAAAATATGCATCATTTAATGAAAATAATAATATTTACAGGTCACCAAACTCCCATGGCCCCTGGATCTTAGGCCAAGTAAAAATAAAACTAGTTTCTCGTGCTAACTTTTTGAAAAAAGGAAGATGAGTTTGTTTTTTTCTTCTTCCCAAAATGGCGAATGCCCCTTTTTCCAAAACTGGTTTCGCTTTTTCCAACATGGTGGAAATGTTTTTGCTTCAAAATGGCTGCCACTTTTCTAAGACTAGCTTTATAACCTTAAAATGGGTACATACTGGAAACTGCTCGCGATATTTTACATGTTTATTTTAATACTAGGCGGTCACCCGGGGTTTGTCGGTTCTCGGGTTTGGGCGGTCACCCGGGGTTTGTCGGTTCTCGGGTTTGGTGGTTTGTAGAATGCATGCATAAAGCCCGATCGGACAAACTTTGAAAATTCGACCCTTAGACGACCTTTGACCCGGACGACCCAAGAAAAGCAAAACCGTTTTATTTTTTCCACGCTCGACTCGTATTCGGGCTTCCCGTCACCGAGTTTAAGCCAGATCGGACAAACTTTGAAAATTGGACCCCTAGACGACCTTTGACCCCGGACGACCCAAGAAAAGCAAAGCCGTGTTATTTTTTCCACACTCGACTCGTATTCGGGCTTCCCGTCACCGAGTTTAAGCCCGATCGGACAAACTTTGAAAATTCGACCCTTAGACGACCTTTGTGACCCCGACTTTTGACCCCGGAAGACCCGACAAACGCTAACCCGTTAAATTGTTGCCACGCTCGCCTCGCATCGAGCATTGTGATCACCGAGTTTAAGCACGATCCGACCAACTTCAAAAAGTTGACCCCTAGATGACCTTTGACCTCGTATGCTCTAGCGAATGCGAACTTGCTCTTGCGGGGACTGAACAAACAGACACCGAGTTTCTCATCACCGAGTTTAAGCCCGATCGGACAAACTTTAAAAATTTGACCCCTAGATGACCTTTGACCCCGGACGACCCAAGAAAAACAAAGGCGTATTATTTTTTCCACGCTCGACTCATATTCAGGCTTCCCGTCACCGAGTTTAAGCCCGATCGGACAAACTTTGAAAATTCGACCCCTAGACGACCTTTGACCCCGGAAGACCCGACAAACGCCAACCCGTTTTATTTTTGCCACGCTCGCCTCGCATCGAGATCACCGAGTTTAAGCATGATCCGACCAACTTCAAAAAGTTGACCCCCATATGACCTTTGACCCCTATATGACCTTTGACCTCGTACGCTCTAGCGAATGCGAACTTGCTCTTGCGGGGACCGAGCTGCACCCACCCACTGAGTTTGAACGCCGCCCGACCCCGGGAAGGCAACGAAAAAGCGCGCACAGACAGACAGACAAACAAACAGACCAACAACAAAAAAGACAGACAGAGAGTAGAGTATTATTATATAGATAACACAAGGATTTATTCTCTATTTTTTCTCTTTCAGGAATACAAAGCTAAATAAGAAAAGATGTGTATTCTAGATTTACAAAATATCAGTGTGATCTCGGGAATATCTTGATAAATAAATCAGTTCCAGCCAAAAACGACAAACAAATGTTCCGAAGGCGAAGACCACACTGGTATTTTAAAACACCAGTTTTACTCACGGTTTATTTATATCATCTGATGCAGATACAGTTTAATTTGTATCATGTTTTGATATTAACAGTTTGCCTGTTATGTTGTTCTTTCATTTTAACAGGTTTTTTTAAAAATATTGACACGTTCTCCATTGACAACATCAGTGTGATCTTGAGAACATTCAAAAAATAAAAATTGAAGAAAAAGAATTTAAAAATAAAAAAAATTTAAAAAAATTAGAAAACAAAATTTGAACAAAATTTGAAGAAAAAAACTATTTTTTTGACGTGGCGGCCAAAATGGATGCGCACGCGCGGGGAAGAGAAACTACTATTTTTTATTTGGCCTTTTAAATGGTGCGCCACTTTGACTTTGGTAATGCCACAAAAACCAGTTGGCGAATTGGCGTTCTCTTCTGGATGGTTCAATAAGTAACAATAACATCTACCGAGGTGATTGGTTTAGGGGAATATTGAAAATAAGATAGGCTTTTCTTCTGATATCAAAATAGTACTACTACATATAGTTTAACCAGAGAGATATTACACCTCCCTGGTTAAACCATACATAGCCTAGGCTACATAGCCTAGGCTATAGGCTACATAGCCTAGGCTATAGCCTATAGGCATAGGGCTAGGCTGGGATGTTCGTAGTCCCAATAGTGACCTGTCCTAGGTAGCTGGCTACCTAGGGTCACAAAACTCCCTATTGACTGTTCACGTCGCGAAATTCACATCGAGTGTCAGCACTGCCGACTGCCGCTTGATCAAAATTAATTAACACAATGTATTACTAAGAGTTCTAGGAACAACATGTGAGTGCATTTTGATTGATTTAAATCATATTTGATGTGAAAATCTTGAATTAAAAATGTGATTTTCGCGACGTCGTGTGTCTATAGAGGGTGTTGTGGCTATAGTATAGTGAAGCATGAACGATAGTATAGCCACCATTGGGTCTAGGATGTTCGGGAATTCAGTGCTCCCGGGACTCGATTTTGTTTTTCGGGCGGGACTCAGGATTTACGAAAATTGGTAGTCCAGATTTTCGAGGAAGTGAAAACGCAATAAAATATACTAAATGTCCACCAAAGTGTACTGTACTGTACAGTAGATATGTACTTCTGTTCTCTGCGTTGTTTTCAGTTCATTTGCCTTTTATTATTGTCAAATCTGCACCGGTTTTAATCAGCTTCCGGACATTAACATTACATATTAAAATCGCGATTCGTTCAAGATTTACCATCAGAATAATTTTGTGTACTACCAAAATGCATAAAACTTTCATAAGTGCAACCAAATATGCACAATGAAGCGAATTTTAGAGCAACATCGTGCGTACGGCGTAAACACACACCGCTGGCGATGTGAGCGGCGCCATACTCTTGGGTTCCTTTTTTAGTAGGAGAACAACCGTATCAGGAACAGGCGGGACGATGATGTAGTATTTATTTTAAAGTACCCCTTTTCATTTTATATTTGGTTTATTTTGTACTCACGTCTAGGCTATATCAGCCTTTCGACTCACTCGTAGTCATTTTTTATCTGCTAAAAATTAACGTCAAAGTAGATGCAGATGAAAACAACTTGAAGTATTACAGACCGGGATTACAGAACAACAAGAAACAGAACATGAAATAAGGTTCTGAGAACACACGGCCGCGGCATGCTCGGACTGAAAACTTTTTTGGGGGTTGGACGCTTTCACTTTTGAAAGGGGTGTCATGTTTTATTTAAACAATGTTTTTATTTTCAATAAATTACTTGAGCTATAATATAAACATGCGGCATGTCATTATGAATATTTATTGAGTAAATTTGTATTAAATGTGGAATTTCGACATGGCGGAAGTTACACAATATCTAAATATAATACATAAATGTGCCGTTAAACCCAACCCTCCCCCGTTATAACACGACTTTCAAAAAATGAGTGAACTCGTAGAGCTCCGATTGTTTCGTTATTAAACACTGCACCCTCACATATTCGCACGTGCAACTGTTTGAGGAAAGCTCACGACACATTGAAACAGACGGGGTAACTCGGTAAATGTAATTGCCTCATTTACATCGGACTATAATATGTAGATTTGACATTTGATCAATGGCAGACGATACCAAACTGGTGGGGGTAATAAAAGATATTACGGCACGATAAATCACGCAAATTCAACATTTTGGCAAGGCAATATTCGTAAGTTTTACTCTTTTTCGCGAATTTCTAACAGCACCTCATGATGAAAAACCTTTGAAAACAATATTTTCCAATAATTTTGGCCGCTGAAATCGGAGACATAGTTTGAAGAATATATACAGAAGCGATTAACATCAATTAACGAAAAACGACCTCCCCACCTATTTTTCACTTTCCGCTGATTTCGTATCATGAATAATAATGATCTCTAGTAGTTAAACCAATCACAATAAGACAATCACGCTTGTACGTCATGATACATGCGTGCCATGTGTTGAATCAACTGTTCTATCATAGCGTTTACATGCATTTTCAATACAGTTATGACAATAAAGAAAATAACGCGAAATTGCCTATTTTGTCGAATGGCAATCAGGCCCATTTTCTAACATATTTATGCGATCATATTGTTTCACTATCTCAAGTACATTTCCCGACAAATAACCACTTGTGTGACCAAGATAAAACCATATTTCACAGTCGCACTTTCCCCTTGACCTATACCGTGACCTTTCGCGTCAGGTCGCTTTAGCTTACTTGTAGTAAGCTAAAAAGCAGGCAACCATCTTGAAAAATAGCCCAGCCAGCTATCTTGACAAAATGTGTCGGGCGGCCATTTTGGAGAAAAAAAAGGGAAAAAAAGGGCCTCCTCCTTCCTCTTTTTCAAAAAGGCAGGACGCTAAACATGGTTTTTTTTACTTTGCCTAACAGATCCTTTCTAGGAGGACTATTCTTCAATAAGACCAGGTCTAATGCAGGCATCAATGTGCAGCTTGAACCTACCCTCCTCAATCTTTCACCTGTATTCACCTTTCTTCAGGATAAACTAGATCAAGATTAGCTCTTTCATGCAATTGTTTGGGTGAAGATTCACCTCAGTGCACTATGTTTGTTCTACAGTAATAATATTCGAGAAGTTGAAATATACATGAAGATTCACCATGGATTCACCTGTCCAAAACCTAATTAGTTCAAGATTCACCATTTCAAAAATATAACTAGGCCAAAATTAGGCGTCTAATCTTTAATTTTGCCTAAGCTTGAAGAAGGTAGGTTCAAGATGCACATTGATGCCTGCATAAGTGGTGCATACGACCACATTGGTCCCTTCCTGCTAATGATTGTCCTGTCAACATGGGGCTCATCATCTTTCATGGAACTACACAGTCCTGGAAAATTTGATTTGTAGTGCACGATGACTAGCAAATATGACATTTCTTAGGGCAAAATCCAACACACTATTTCAACATTCTGAACACAAGTTGAACCAAATCAGTTCAGTTCACTTATCACTTAGGAACAAGCACATGATAAACCTCAACTCAGGGTCATTTCAAGTTGACAACTGTTTCAAAGCTAAAACAAGTTCATGTACTATTCTATACCATAAGGCTTTGTTACAGAGGGGGGAAGCTCAAGTTTGATATTGGTACCTTCTATTATGATGTTGGAAAAACTTTAGTCAACCCCATGGACAAACCAACTTTTTAAGACATTTGGATACATTGGAATACAACATTTCCAAATTACCAGCTAAATATTACACTCATTTGCTAATATTTTAACAAATTGTACATTAATTTTGGTAATTTCCCTACAATTTTTGAACTAATGAGACAAATTGTCCAACAGTTAAATATTTGGAGAAACCAACGAGAATGAAACTGACCTAGAAATGGAGGTTATCGATGCCCTAGAAAAGGGGGGTCATTATAACCCAAAATGGCTGAAATTTTGAACTCTTGTACAGTTAGTTATTCAATTCATACCCACTCCCCCAGTGTTGATCTTCTAATATCAGGAATTTGCAATAACTAATCCCTCATAGCATGAAAGGTTACAGGATATCACTGTCTGGATGACCACGTGGTTAAGCTATATCTAGGTTGAAGTGATTACAAGCGATAACAGCAGAAGCTGCTATATTGTCACTGTTCTGAAAACCTTGTATGTTTTTCTGGCCCTTCAGCATGCATAAATTGACACTTTAACCCAACAGTTACGAAGTGTTGCTTTATACATGTTCAGAGGTGAGAGCACTTATAAGGTTTTGATAGATGTGTTCTTATGGTCCTTCAACATGTTTAGAGCAGACTATCCGAATGTTATACTTAGGAAGTATTACTGTATACATGCTGAAGGGCCAGATGGAGATACATGGTTTTGATAGAACAGCAAAGGACATGTTAGTTTGAGTTTAATCAACACAGGCTCAAACATGGCAGCAATAATTGAACTAATGACCTTCTCATACTAAACCCTCACAGTATTCCCTTGTCTGAAATAGCTGCTCTTTATCATTCTGTTCTTTTACAACAAGCCTTGGTATGATGGCCTTTTGACACTAAAACCTTAGAAATACAAGTTGGGAAGGTGAAATATAAATTACAATAACATGACCTATGAAGTACTAACATGGTTATATATTCCTGGAGGATAAGTCAGCCAATTTGGTAAACTGCCTCTGCTGCATTATACCTCCCCCACCAAAAAAAAATTGAGCAACTGTAGAAATAGAAATGCAAATACGTTTACTCTGATTAATGTTCTTTGATATCCCCACATTTGTTAATCAATACATAGGCCCAGGAATACTATTAAATTTTGGATAGGAAAGTCCTATATTGCACGTACGTAGATCACAGGTCCTGATTGAATAAATTACATGAATTAATCGTCATTTGACGCGTTTGACATCATTAATAAATTAATAAATGCAACAGCGCCACTTTATGATGACCAGAAAAAATTAGGACTTTATGTAGACTTGCATCAAGTCCGTCAGACACAAACAATGACGGTATGGTGTAAAGTGAGAAAATAATTTCAAATGAATAAAATAAAGAATGAAACGTGAAGTATCATATATTTCAGGCTTATAAAAACCACCCAGCACGTACAACTATTCTGTGTAAACTTCAATTAAGTCTATACCTAAAGCAGACGACAAACAGCGCCACCTAAGATGTGAGCACAGCCTAGTTAAGTAGCTTCCGATCGGCAATTTGAGTTGGGTGGGTGGGGGGGGGGGGGGGGGGGGTCAAAAAAAATTGCACGGTCACAAAATTTCGCACGGTAATCAACTCAATTTGTGTAGATGAGCTTGGCCGTACAGATCAATGGAGGGTAAACACATTAACAGAGTGGGTAGGGGAGGGGGGGGGGGGGGGAATAGAAAAAAATGGGGTATCAAATTGTTCCTGAAAAAAGCCCGACAACACCAACATTGCAAAAATTGCTATCTGGGAAAAACAAATGACTTACTTCATCAGGACACCTAATTCTCCTCAAAATAGCACAAAGTTAAGATGTCAAATGTTTACCTCATTTTCAAGATAACCTCTTAAGTTGTATATACTTCACTTCTAATTACTTTGAGAAAAATAATGGATGACCCCGAGGCCATTCTGGTGGAGCAAATCTACAAAGGTCAATATGGTGTACCTAATGCCAGAGCCTATGACCGCAATGCATCCTGAAGTCTTGCCATATGCCTTTTTTTATATACTACACTTGGAAGGTATAGTATTGAAACAGAAATGAGTCTGTTTAGCCGTCTGACACCATTTCAATGATCCGTGGTACGAATATGACAAGTTAACACGTTGCAGCCGGTCAAATAGAATTAAGCTAATTGGGTTGCTCCCATCTTCCTTGAAATGAGTAAATTAATATCACAAGATTATAGTTGACCTATGTCAACACTAGTTTATCATATAATTAATAACATGGTGCAGTATTCACTCATGTGGCTGTTTATAGATGAGGGTTGATTGGCTGTTTATAGATGAGGGTTGATTGGCTGTTTGTAAATTAGGGTTGACAGGCTTTTTATAAATGAGGGTTGCTGTTTCATTAACATACGCTCTCCAGCAATAATTTAATATGAAAATCCTAGATTCAAAAATGTGTAAGTTCAAAACATCTTAAAATGAAACAAATGTCTATGACAAGCTATGTATATATATCATATGAGATTTTGTTTTCAAATCTGGTCATCTTGGACATAACACATATCCACATAATGTATCAAATCTTACTTTATTATGATGATTCATTACCATAGGCTATTTCAAATTGAGATCAAAAACTTCGGCAAAAAAACAGGTCGTCACATGGGCTAGGTGTGTGGTGCGTTCTTCGCAACGGAGGATTGCATTCATAGCATTGGTTGTCCACCTAGTGGTTTACTATGCTTACACACGAGCGTACACCCATGAGAAGTAAAAACAAGTAACAAGATTATTTTGTTTTATCACCAATGGCGTTGATACCGGAAACTTTATCGAGCTGAAGGTAAAATATTATGGTATTAACATGAATCTCTTTTATCTCACCGCTTTTGTTACTGAAACACCGCAAAATCCAACTTTGTGAGGAATACAATCCGATCACCAACACCAGCACAATCCACACAAATATTATTACAGACAGCTGGTGAGAACATGTTTGATTTTCTGTGGATGACTCGCGAATCATCAAACTGATGCCCAAACACTCGGCTAATTGTAAACATTTGGAACTGATCAAATACTTTTGGATTTGAAATGGTCCATAGAGTACCAACATCCCTTTGGTTATTTGGTACTAAACAACAACAAAACATCTTATCAGCATGTGAAACAAAATGTGACAGCCACATCTATGGATGACAGAAATTCCACCAGCAAGCGTATGTATGGCGCATACACTGTGAGTCTGAAATGTTTTACCAGCTAGTCGGTTGGGTAATTTTGAATCTTCACCCGCCCGACTCAAAATGTACCCGCTATGGGCGGTTGGGCATAGCGGATGGGGTGAGTGCTATTTCCAGGCCTGGTCTCAACAAGGATTGTTGATATTATTGGATGGTACACTATTAACTCCATTACTACACCTCAGTTCTTGGTATCACACACATGTGTTCAGAATGTCTAGTGATCACAGCAGAGTATCACACTAATGGTTCTTATCAGTGCACAAGAGTTCTTATAGTCAAAGACTACTATCAGTTCATATAGATGGTGTGACCGGTGATGTAGTGCCCGGCAGTATGCGTGCGCACCTACAGGGAATGTGCTTTAATTCATACTCGATTGATCATTACTTACCATGCTTACTGTGTAATAGTGCCGTAGTCATGGTCTGCATCCCTAAGCACAATGAGAGACCAGGTACTAAATCTGGTTGCCCGGCAGTATGCGTACGCACCATAAGGGCATGTGCTTTTAAAATTGGCGCTCAGTGATGTGTGTTTTGCTTTCAAATAGTATGATGTATGCAGTAGTCATGGACTAGTACCTCTAGCATGTCTTTAGACCAGGCGCTAATCAATTTGTAAACACTACTGATGTAAACAACAGTCACCTCATCTATACTTTGTTCATATAACTCTATGCAGTAAATGTCAGAGTGAATTCAAGGGGCTGGCGTAAGTACCCAATTACATCAAGACAGTTCCCAGCATTTGCATATAAATTTGCGATGAGTTCAAGATTACGCTCGGACGTCACTGCACACAGTTAGATGAACGATGTATAGTATGAGTGCAATCAATTTTCTTTACTTTGTTTTCTCTATGGATACATCAATCACACACCAAGTGTTGAGGAGACAAAAACACCTTGTTCTACAGATGTGTAGATTTGTTAACACTTTTCTTAATCTGTGTGAAAATTGTGAACATTTGTGAAAATGTAAGGGGTCGTCCAAAATTATCGCCATTTTCACTTACGTAACTTTTTACCCCCCCCCCCCCCTCGAGTTACGTACGCAATAAATGGCGAAATTTTATTTTATTTTGCACTTTAAAAAAAAAATCCCGCCTCTCAAGATCGCCATTTAAGTTACGTACGATTGGGGTATATTTCGACCCCCTCCCCCTCTTACGTACGCTTTGTACGTAACTGAAAATGGCGAAAATTATGGACGACCCCTAAACAATTTGTCCAATTTTTGGTCATAATCCTGAGTGACCTACACTCTAGCTCAAGTTTGGAGGAGACGTCAGCACTTAATTTAGTGGTAGACGCAGCGTTATCTGCGCCACAGTCGATTTGATTGTGCAGATGCATCATGATACGTTCACTGGAATCGACACTCGCATCACCCCACCACCTAAGCTGATACCAAGTATAGCCTACTTGAAAGGTTTGGCTGCCTGTAATAAATTGTCGCTCAACTATTATAGAAAACTACATGGTTCTCTATCACGTTGTGGTACCTCTTACCTACACATCCTATTGTGAGTACGCCCTCTTTGAATGAGACGTGTTCCTTATATGTTGTGTCTGATATAGAGTCTGTGTCGCTGATCTGCGTTGTAAGAGTTTCTTCGCCCCTCATCTGAGCTTCAATTTTCACTCGCCAACTGGACATATCAACTGTAAGACAACACATGATTGAAACACTTTAGGCTACACAAATTTGAACTGGATTCCTTCTTTATAAACCAACAAAAAGAATTGAAAATCCCTTAAAAAGAAAGAAATCAAAATCCACCAGCCGCTCCCCCTCAAGAGATTATGTGTTGAGGAACAAATTTTAGTTTTTAAGGCCTATGGTTCCTTAAATGATGTTCTGTGAAAAAAAATTGTTTGCATCGTATCTCTTGTCGTTTTCAGAAAGGGTAAATACCTGCATTTGCACCTGTTGAAAACAGGCTTTGATTTCACACTTAAATTGGAACAGAGCAATCAAACCAATCTTGTCCTTAGCCTTTAATATCAGATACCTTCTATGCTCTCCTTGTCTACTTGTTTGCATAGTGACATCAATGTGCATTCCACTGATCGCGGCTATACAGTCAACAAAATAAGTAACTGACCAGGTAATAAATGTGATGATAACTCTAAGTATAACTTCTACATAAACATATTAAATTTTTAAGTTGTGGCGAAATTTCTCCTCTTTAATTTGAAATATTGCACGTTAAGAATGGTTGATTATGGAGGAATTATAATAATAAAGGTCAGGTACGATTTTCATTTTCATATTTTTCTATTCAACATGGGGCGAGTATGACAGGCAAAGCTCGTGTGCCATATTGAACAACCGTAACAATGCAGCCGGCCGACTATCCAACAACCTGTGCATCGGCCGGCAAATTAACACTACCACTACCAGTAATCAATAATTTGGCAATATGAGTCCGCGTGTAGAAAAGCAAAATGAAAATCATACCTGACCTTACATTTGGGATTGAGAAATTTGGCAACAACTTTATAATTTAATATGTTTATGTAGGAGTTATATTTTTAGAGTTATCAGCACATTTATTACCTGGTCAGTTACTTATTTTGTTGACTGTACATGTAAACCCAATGTGATAACACATGTATCTGACTCATGATTGGATATGCACTCATATAACTGCACAGAGGGCAGTAAAAAGACTAATTTTCAGAAATCTATTGACACATGCATCAATGTATCACAATGAAACCCAATGCTAACATGAATCACTGACCATCAAGGAACTGAACCTGAGACTGTTGACCTCTCAACTGACCTATTCAGTCAAAGGGGTAAAACTTGTGATAATAATTATAGATTTCTTTTCTGTGAACGACATGGACCTGTATTATAGTTCAATACCTGCCCTCTATCACATTCAGGGGTGTATTTCATTCCATGGTCCAGCAAAATTGTAATTTTACGTTCCGAGCACACGGGCCAAAATGTCACTCATACGTGCTGTGTGAATATTCATCGGACAACACAATCATAGCCTGTACGTACTGTCATGGAGATAAATGTATTGACAAATTATTCAAAATGCAGCAGTGTCTTTATAGCCTATTATAACGTAATACTGGTTTTCAATACATGTTGGCAATATTAGGTGTTACATATTTCATGGACAGGAATTATTATGATAGAATTTTTAAACAGAGATACTATTTTCTATGCGTTCCAGATACAATGTCGGACGCATATTTTACCAACAGCAGAATTCTTACTGGCCAGCCGGGCGTGTATTTTCATAAAGTTATCCGCCCTGCGAAAATGTACCTGCCTCGGGCATGCGGGCGGGTACTAAGTACAGCCCTGATCAAATTCTCCTACAAAAACGTGTGTAAATAGGTGTTCAAATGATTGATGTAATGTCAGAGATTTGCGGGGGTTCTGGTGCTTGATTGATTGATCGGCTATGGCTGTTTCAAGTTACTCCCCAGAGTGCAAGATTACTATATATTGATGTGAATGTAAATTAACTTGCATTACAGCTTGATCATTTAAAAATGATTGTTCAAAATAAAATAAAATTCTCTCAGCGTGCAAAAATAATGCAAGTGCATGCATGTGCGCCATTTTGATCAATGCCCACCATTTAAGGCGCATGCATGCTTTATGTACATGATACAGAGTGCGCTTGTTGCCTTTATGCCCACCAACTTGCTTCTTTATTCAATCGCTGCTGAAAGAGGCTTGCCAATTTCGAGCTGATCAAACTATATAAAGTGGGTCAATTTGTCTGAAATATGTTTTTTTTATCTCTCAGCGTGCACAAATAATGCAAGTGTATGTGCGCCATTTTGGGCATATGCCGACAATTTAAGACATGTACACTCTACGTAGTACAATGTACAATGCACTTGTTGCCCACCAACCATATTCTCTATTCAATTGCTATTTTAAAGGAGGCTCATCAATTTGGAGCTGATCAAACTATAGAAAGTGGGTCAATCTGTATGCAACTAACTGCTGGTAGCAGACAACCATTTCACTGATAATAAGCTTGTAATTAGTGAATCACTTTACTGTAATATAATAATTCAATTCATTATCATTATTGCGAATCAGAAATGTGGATTTCATGGTACCCATTGAATAGATAGGTGCACATTAGACTACTGGGTCACATTTATTTGCTATATTGTGGTACGTACCTAATGATTAATTTGTTTCAACCAAACATACATCCATATAAATCCTCTTTAGATTTACCTAATGCGACACTAGTCTTTATCTACATCCAGTCTTTATCTACATCCAATAAACAGGCCTATCCACACTTACAAGCCAATAACATCAGAACACTTCTATTCCAGGGGGAGGGCAGGCGAATGGTGAATTATGGCAAACTAATTGGGTTTTCAATTTTTGTATCTGAGCTGATAAAATGATAGAAAATGGGTCAATTTGTTTGCAACTGACACAGAGCTTCCTGAATCACTATCACATTGGTTCTATAGGGCTTCAATAACAATACCACTAATCATAGGCATAATCTGACTATAGGAAGTAGATATAGCCTTTGTTGACAATGAGGATGGTCACCATTTCTCCCCTAAGGCACGTATGGGAGTGCGCCCTCAATTATCCTGGAAATCAGTTTTTTTGCATCAAAGTAATACTTAGGCATATACTAACTACCATCTGAAACAGTTTACCAACATTTCGCCGTTTATCATATACAATTTCATGATTTTCTTAGTTTCGATATGATTATATCGAAACTCAGGTGCTGAATTCGGAAGTTAAGCATCGTTCTACTCACAGACTTTCGCGGCAAATCTCAACCCGGAAGTGCTGTTATTTGCTTATTTTGGCATGAAGGCGATGTCGGAATTGTATGACATTTTGGATTTGGGCTATGTTGATGATTATCTTTACGTTATTTGCTCATTTAGTGTATCGATACATGCCCCTTTAACTTACCCTGTCTCTTCTCTATTAATTTGCAGATGTAAAAAGGCTCACCAATATGGAACTGATCAAACTATACAGAAAGTGGTCAATTTGACTGCAACATACACAGACCTTTCCATATCACAATCACATTTGTTCCATAGGGCTTCATTAACAATCTCATTTACCACAGTCATAATCCGACTATTGTCTTTGTTGACACTGAGAATGGTCATCATTTCTCTCCTAAGGTACAAATAATAACCATTCTTGTGGACACACTGCCTTTAACTCACCTTGTCCCTTGCATATAGATTCACAAGCTTTGAGTAGCTGCATCGGGCCTACAGCTGAAAACGTCCCTCTTCTCCTTTTTCGATGTAATACTATAAATAATGGATGAAACAAAAAGAAACATATAGATATTTTGAGATGAATATTGCCTCTGCCCATAATCGTAAGATTGAAAGGTATTGTTCACTTATTTTGGACATCAATTCAGGGGAATATAATTGTGTTCTGAGCTGTATTGAAATTGGGTCATGTGGGCTAATTACCAAGGAAAACAATAATAGGATGAAACAAGAAAAATGTTTTTAATGATATCTCTATAACTGATCTCCTTTGTAGTTATGTGATTTTGAATGCAAGACACGAAGCCATTGGGAGCAGTGTCCATATATTAAGATCTAGGGCAAGGCCCCCTTTCCTGCTGGTTTCAGGTTTTAATTGTTTGGGTAGGCTGTGTTTTTAGATGTTTTAATGTATTCTTTTTTTAATCTTTTCCTGTATGGAAAGGATCCGTCCATCCCATATCCTGGAATTTTTGTACGGTCTTTTAACTGTTGAATAAAGATTGATTGAGTAAAAAAAACCTACATAATCTACAATGTTTAGACTGATTCCCAGGTGTATCCTACTATCCCGGCCAAATAGTGTTGAAACAAATTTTAACCTATCATCTATCATTAAATTCACCCACTTCTCTCCCCGTTGCTCAATGTTGAAACATGATTTTTAGATGCTATGGGATGAGGGAGTGATCATGGGCGAGCAAATGTTTCACTCTTTTCTTCAAAGATCTTCTCTTTTCAATTGTAAACAAATGAGCTGCATATAGGTTTGATTAATCGAGATAATAATGTCCAGAGAATAGGTAATATGGTTCAAACCTCATGATTTATTATAATACTTCCGATATTTCGGCCATAGGCCATAATTTATCAAGGTAGAAATAAGTGATGTGACTTAGTGAAGCTAAATAAACAGAAGAATGTGGGCTATATCGCCATGTCTTTCCAATTTTGTCTGCCAACTTTGACACCAATTTTGTCCTCCCAATTTTGACCTTTTTATTTTTTTTAAATTTTATTCTGCTGAATTTGATCTTAGCGTTCTCATCCTCTTACACGTCCACGTTCTCATCCGCTTTGCCGCTTTTTAATTTTTCGCACATATGCACTTCTTTCTACCGTAATAAAATTGTCTTTTCAATTGGGTCTATATAGCGGCAATGAGACCGCATAACAATACAATATATTATAGTAGTCCTTCCATAGGATAGGACTATCCTATCTGAGCCCAGGAGCTACGCCCAATCCGAGAACCGCTATCAACCTGAGAACCACAGCTAGGATGTCATGACACAGTGTTTCTATATTCAATCTTATATAGTATTTCCCTGGATCGGCTGATTTTGAGAACAGGGTGTTCCAACTAATAATAATAATAATAATAATAATAATAAACCGTATTTATAAAGCGCAACATGTATAAAAATGACCGAGATTGCAGGACAGATTGTAAACAACTTTGGTTTATCAGGGCAGCATATTCATGATGGTTTCACTTGAATAACTAGGACTAATTGAGTTGTTGATTATTCTAACTTGAACTTTCATGAAGGAGAATTACTATATATGCAAAGGGACTTCTTCAAGGGATCACCATTTTCCCCATACCAAAAGGTTTGTATGTGATATTTAAATTGTGTATTTGCTCGTAATAGATGGATGTCGTTTAATGAAAAAAGTAATTTAAAAGTTGGAATTTTTAAGTAGTTATAATTTTGTAAGATTTAAACAGCAAAACAAGTAATACAGAGATGTGTATATGCCATACATTGAATTTTTTTTCATCATTTCATTCACATATCAATAACACATTTCACATAAGATCATATTGCAATGGAAAATAAATACATGTTATCTCAAACAAAATTGTTAATAATTCATATCACTCTACTTTTTAAAATTGACCAGTTAACGTTCAATTCATATTTATTAATTTGATTGTCTAAAAGTGGGGCTATATCGCATATTGCGCCCATCAGGTTTTGTATGAAGCACAGATGGTTGCCATTATGAATCAGATTTTGACAATTTCATCCGTATCCGTGGTATCTATTACCTTGGAAGTAGGTATTCTATGAATTCAGTATGTGTTAAAATGTCCGATTGATATTCATGGTCATATGAATTAAAGCAATATTTATGTGGTCTTTCTCAAATTCTTCTTAAAAAATTGTTTTCTCTCTCATAATGAAATTTGACTTATCAGGAGAGACTGAATTTTCCCCATTTTTCCCTATCATAAAGCATTTTGTACTATTGTGTTCACTTGTGTACAGTTGCGAGTGAAGTCGGAAACACTGTTAACGGCATCGACAGGGTATCACACCATGTAATTATATTTTTGAACAAAACAAAAAAACACTCAGAAAATAAACTGTCGTGTTAAACCGACAACTTATTTTTCAAACATCATTTTGAAGTATTAAAATTAGGAAACGTATTGCTCTGTAACTTGGAAGATATTTTAGTGTCATATTTATAAATGTAATTTGACACAAAAATTGCATTTAGAGCAAAAGTACAAAAAAAGAGGGCGTTCCATGAAAAAGATCGCATAATATGCCTTTAATGCTGTAAACGCTCTCTAGTGTGAGGGAACATAGTTAACAATGTTTGCTGCAGTAATTGATTCTGTGTACATAACGACATAACAATGCACCAATTAGTGAAATGTAATAATAGTATTTAATGTGTTTGCCACTGACTATCAGCAAACCAGCATCTATTTATATATTTATAATCATGGTGGAATAGTTACATGAACTTCCTTTTGTATTTGAACAAGTCATGTGGCTGAAAATGGCTCTCAAGCATTAAGCAACCTTTCCCTTGCTACCAACAACCCATTAACCCTATCACTACCCCCTCCTTTTTCAGATTGTTTTTGGCAGGGTGAAAACGGACCCAAATAATAGCCCCGACCCCCACGGACCTCCGGCACACGGGGTAGAGAATTCCACAACACGCCATGGCAGTATATTGTGCCAAGTATATATTTCATCGAAAAACTTCCACACAGGGTTATAGAAACAAGCTGAGTTGTGGTATTTTGTGGTCTTTTGTAGGGTTATGGTTATAGGAACAGGCTGGGTTGTGGTATTTGGTAGGGTTATGATTATAGGAACAGGCTGGGTTGTGGTATTTTGTGGTATTTGGTAGGGTTATAGGAACAGGCTGGGTTGTGGTATTTTGTAGGGTTAGGGTTATAGAAACAGGCTGGGTTGTGGTATTTTGGGTAGGGTTATGGTATTTGGAAGGGTTATGGTTATAGGAACAGGCTGGGTTGTGGTATTTTGTGGTATTTGGTAGGGTTATGGTTATAGGAACAGGCTGGGTTGTGGTATTTGGTAGGGTTATGGTATTTGGTAGGGTTATGGTTATAGGAACAGGCTGGGTTGTGGTATTTTGTGGTATTTGGTAGGGTTATAGGAACAGGCTGGGTTGTGGTATTTTGTAGGGTTAGGGTTATAGGATCAGGCTGGGTTGTGGTATTTGGTAGGGTTAGGGTTATAGAAACAGGCTTGGTTGTGGTATTTGGTAAGGTTAGGGTTATAGAAACAGGCTGGATTGTGGTATTTTGTGGTATTTGGTAGGGTTAGGGTTATAGAAACAGGCTGGGTTGTGGTATTTGATAGGGTTAGGGTTATAGGAACCTCTGAAATAGGGTCAGTAGGTTGGATTTTTTTTGTATTGGCTTTTTTCTCTCGATACTGTCCATGGTATTTCAAAATCACAATAAAAAAAATAAATAAAAAAGGTATATGAGTAATAATAATAACAAGAAAAATAAATTAAAATAAAATAAAACATTTACCTAATGCATGAATAAGCATAACCCCTTCGAAACCTTCTTTTGATAATTAAGTGGGTTCAAATGGCTAGAATTGTTAATTTGTTTATTTTCTAAAATCTTCAGACAAAATGTGTCAACATTGGGATACATTATGGAGCTCTAGTAAACCTGATTCAATGTTTACTTCAAAAATGAAAATGTTTAGGGCCAGTAGTTTCAGTTGGCTGGGTGAAAGTTTTAACTCTCAAATTTAATTGAGTACCCCCTTCCCGCAATTGGCAGACATCCCAAAAGAAGACTAAGGTTAAATGACCCTAAATTAAAGTATATATCCTAGATTTAAAAATTCAAAGTTTAGACCTTCCGAGAAAGGGAGTCGTTACTCTGAGTTTCATGCTTAACGCAATCGTCAGATTTATTAATATTTGTGATGAGAAAAGGGAAAGATTCCTCGCCCTAATGTATGTACAATGGAATTTATCGCTGTTCATTTCTGAGGCTCTAATGCCAATATCTATAGTTAATTCATGGTAAATTTACAATTTTGTTGTTGTTACATTATTCATTTTCAAGTATTTATTTGTCCATTTGTATTTTAACAAAACAATTCCCGAGCCAAACAAACATATAATATTAACAAACTGAATCAAGTTCATGCATGAATGCGCACGAAATAAACACAGCACCAAAATGTCCATATGTACAGTATCAGCCATTGAACTGTAAGTCAATACCACTCATGATATATTCACTTGAATTGAATTGAATTGAATTGAATTTATTTGGTACTCAAACATACATTGCACATATATACATTATAATACAGCATAAGATACACAAAGAAAATGACATACAAAATATTGCACTTTTGAAACATCAATAAGGACATACAAATAACATTATGGGACAAGAGTACCAAGGATAGCCCAAGAAAGCCATAGAAATATATAGCTTATTTCCATTGGGGTCCTCAACATAAAAATAGAGACTGAAGGGAAATAGGGAAGAAAACAAAAAGTACAATGACTAATGGAAACAATAAACAATCAAATGTGAGAGTGGCTAGCAAGATGCTTCCTGACTAATTGTTTAAATGTATTGGAATTTGAAGTGGCTTTGATGTTGTTTGGAAGAGAATTCCAGTGATGGATGGCCGTGTTGCAAAAGGTGAAACTGGAATGGGTTTTGGAGTGAGGAACAATAAAGTTGAATGGGCTACCCCTGGTACTGTAATTATGAAATGAGGATACTCGTGTAAAATTTGACTTAAAATACTCAGGTGACGTATTGTTAAAAATTTTAAAAACATGGTTAAGTTTTAATTGGGCAACTCTGTCCTGGATGTTGAGCATTCTGACTTTATTAAGCTCATCTTGCCCAATGTGAGTGCGTGGGCCAACACCTAAGATAATTCTTGATGAGAAGTTAATTTGGTATGAATGATATTGATCAAATAATCTCTTCAATTCCCTGTGCTCCTCCTTCCCTTTCTTTTTTATAGTGTGTTCGGTGTAAAACTTGACATGCCTCATTACATTACAAATTGATTTAAACTATAGCGTGTGTGTGCAGTCAAACCTAAGAAAAAGGCACAAAAAATATGTGTGTAAGCCCAGGGAGGGTACTTGCCTATATGAGGGTGTGCTGCTCTAATGGGTTACTTTTTTGCAAAAAATCCCTTAACATGAGGCACGACTTAGTGCTTCAAAATCCCTAAAAGTGCCCCCAATTTTCATATCTTGGCCTTAAACATGGGTTACTATTTTCTTCAGGATAAAACTCACACATAATATCGCTTAAAGTGAAAATTCCAGATGCAAAATCCTGCAAAAATAATTGAAATCATTTCAAAAATGGGTTGCATTTTGAATGGAAGTCCCTAATAATGGGTACCATCTTCTGCCAAAATGACCCTTAAAAATGGGTATGGATTTGGACGCTTCAGAACCCTCTACCTACATTTTTTTTAAACATTTGCCACCTTCGGCGCCGCAACAACAAAAAGATCCCCCCTTACGCCGTCAAAAAAAAGAAAACCCCCCCCAAACCCAACTTCCTAAAATATAATGGTGCGTCCCTAAGGGACATCCAAATCTATAGATGTATGGACCAGAAAGATTTCTTTTCCAAGGGGATAAAACAGATATCACAATTATCAGCCACTTGGTACCCGACTAATCTATAATGCTATCTAATTAGTGTGCCTAATTGTATGGTAAATTGATATGAGCTAGCTCAGGCACAGATGCACTCACAACAGACACAACAGACATGTCAATGCGCGTACGTGTGCCGCACTATCCCATAAACTGACAGTGTACACTAGGTGGGACTCCTTTCATACTGGTGAGAATACACACCAGACTCGTAATTGTCCCGTCTTTTTTAGTTCGGAACACACTCTAGAGAGATAAGTGCTTAATACTACTACCCCAGAGTGCTCCAGGGTACCCGATATGCAATTGATATGCACACCAGCATGTCAGACAGTTGAGCAAGTAGCATGGCTATGATATAGGGCTTATCCTAACCCTGGATGACTGGGATGAAAGCTTTTGAAAATATACAGGTAGAAAACAAGGAATGTGAAACCTGGCTTCATTGAAATCCGGGATAGAGTATGAACAAAATAATTTCAGAGATTTTGTATCCAGATTCTAAAAATGCAAACTGTTCATGTTCAATGTGCAAGCAGGGCTCGTGCAAATTTGTCCCGTTATTGATATAGGAGGCAAATTCTCTCTTGGCAGCTTCAAGGCTCTAGACTTCTTAGCACCTGCATTTATACACCCGGTATACCAAATCCCTGGTGTCAGAGTTGCATCACTGTTTGTTCATATGCTGATCATATCCACCGAATTCCTGCCATTGTGCTGAATTATATTTCAGAATTTCTTTCTTAAAGTTGTTCAAACAAGTACATGTAGTATTTCACTTCAAGGATTTTACTTTTTTGGTCAACATAATTATTTGCCTGAAAAAAATCTGTGCGTTGATCAATTGGTTTTGTCATTTAACTGAGATGAAGAAACCCATCTCATCATGAGTAATCAATTGATTTTGTTCAGTACAATGTTTTACTTAGCAATGCATTGTGTCCATCAAGTTCAAATGCTACTTATATCCCATTTTACTTGATCCCCCAATTCAACTGAGATGAAGAAACCCATCTCATCATGAGTAATCAATTGATTTTGTTCAGTACAATGTTTTACTTAGCAATGCATTGTGTCCATCAAGTTCAAATGCTACTTATATCCCATTCTACTTGATCCCCCAATTCAACTGAGATGAAGAAGTCCATCTCATCATGAGTAATCAATTGATTTTGTTCAGTACAATGTTTTACTTAGCAATGCATTGTGTCCATCAAGTTCAAATGCTACTTATATCCCATTCTACTTGATCCCCCAATTCAACTGAGATGAAGAAACCCATCTCATCATGAGTAATCAATTGATTTTGTTCAGTACAATGTTTTACTTAGCAATGCATTGTGTCCATCAAGTTCAAATGCTACTTATATCCCATTCTACTTGATCCCCCAATTCAACTGAGATGAAGATACCCATCTCATCATGAGTAATCAATTGATTTTGTTCAGTACAATGTTTTAATTAGCCTATATTTTATCAAAGCAATGCATTGTGTCCATCAAGTTGATATGCTATTTTATCCTATTCGATCCCCCGATTAAAAATTAAATTTAGTATAGGATTACATCCAGTATTGCATGGATTAGACACATTCCATGTTATTGGTTTGTATTAACAGACACATCATTGAATGCTGTTGACATAACCCTACCTTTGCTTGGGTCTACGCTATTAGCACCGGCATCCTTCGGAAAAGACGTAAAGCACACGACGTGTAAATCTGGGAATCTCTCCTTGAAGTATGTGTGCCAGGCCACCACCAGTCCCGGAGGAGCTAGATCTATCTTGTTGAGCACCATGATGAGATGTTTGTTGAGATCCTTAGTGATGTAGGTGTAGAGAGCGGGTGGAAAGTGAAGGGCCGGATGCCTGATGTCCGTGATGAGGAGGACTATGTCGGACATCTCGAGTGCACGCCATAGCTGTCGCCATGTCTACAAATGTATACACAGAAATTAAGAAATATGACCTGTCACATCAAAATGGACACGTTGGAGGCCAAAGTCAATTTCGAGTTGTTGGTATGACTTCAAAGAGAACATTTAAAGCTTTGAAATGATACCATGTTGAAGGTAATCAGACTTTGTAATCACAAGATATGAATTGAAGAAGCATATATATATTTTTTTTTTTCTGTATATTTTACTAAATATATTGGCCTCTATCTCAAAACTGTGTTTGACGACAACATGACCTTTTGACGCAACTAGTCACAAATGTGGATAACATTGGAGATTTAGTTTGAATTCTTAGGTAGGGCTTCTTCTGGGCATACCGATGCAGATTTTTTTTTGTCAAAGCTTTTCTTGTTTAAGTGTTCTATACAGATTTCATTACTCATTTGATAACACTGGGACATGAGCAGTGTTTATTTTGGGACACCCTGTACAAGCAGGGTGGTGCATCATGTCATAAGGCTAAAATAAGTTGCAAACTAATTGCATTTATTTCCCATTTTTGAGTTGCTGTTTTCCCCCTAGAATGTTCACACAAATACAATCCTCAATTCAATCAAAACAAAAAACAAGGTACAAATTTGCATTCTGAACTCATGAACAATTATTTGGTTGTTTGAATCTGTCAGTATCAAGCAGGCTAGCACATGGGGCTCTCATCACACTTGAGCAAAAATGCAGAAAGTCACTTGAGAGCTCTAACCACCCACCACCCACCTTCACAAGTCATGACAATGACAAGGCCTTTCTACACAAGCCTTTCTAAATAACCCCTTATATGAGGCCAACAATTTCATACAATTTTTACAAATTTAAAATCTGTTCCTAATTTTGGGAGTAATTCTGTTATATCCTTCACAGAGGTATTCATAGTGCATGATTTTTAAGAACGACGCATACTACCGATGTTGGTGTGTAGGGTATAACAGAATTATGCCTTATTTTGTAATTCAAAAAAATAATGAAAACATTTTACATTTTTAACTAATTTTGAAAGTTTTACACATTCTTGATGAAAATACGTGCCCCATAAAACAAAACAAAAAAGATGCAAAGTCAATGGGATCTAACAAACATTGGGACCAAAATCTCTGATCATGTGACATTAATTAGGCATACAACAGGATTAAGTTGTATGATTAGCTGTTTCTGCCACATTTTATGAATTAATCATATGTTTACTCGATTGTATATTTATGTTTTTTTGCTCTCTTGATCCTTTTCCTGTTCCCAGCTGGTTTTTGTGGCTCTTTATGCGCCATGAGCATTTCTTACTAATTTGTGCGATTTACAAGTGTTCATATCGTTAAAATGCTGGCCAAGAAAACTTAGCTCTACAACCAACCACTCACCTCTAAATTTACTTCAAAATAGCTGAGTTCCCTAGGTTCGTATTGATCGTAGATATTTTGTAAATATCCCTGGAACATTTTCTCTTCTTTTGATTCGACCTGTTCTTTACTTAGGTTGTAATCCCATGGAGGCCTCTTTGGCATGTCTAGTACTGAGCCGGGTTTGTACACATCATCTAGATCAACTTCAAGAGATTCCTGGTGGGAAAACAACAACACTATTTATTATAATACTTTCTCTATTGATTCAACTTGTTATAAAAGTCTCTTTGGCATGAATAGTACTGATCCAGGTTTGTATGAATTATTAACTTAACTCCCAAGGCATGCTTGTTTAAAAATAAATCAGGCGAGAAACACTGGTCAAATTGGGGTGGGGAGTCCAGCTTACACCGGCATCGACAATCGAACCCGGGTCACCTGTGTGGAAGTCCAGTCCTAACCTGATCGCGTCATGGAGTCAGCTAAGATATTCTTCATCGTGATAGACCCCTAATTGCGCCACGAGATAAGACTGGGAAAACGCATTCTACCAGCACCTACAATGTAGTAGCGTAGTGTTGTGAAGTGATGAGAAAGGTTAGGATTATTAAAGATCAACTTCTTGGGATTCATAAGTATGATACATTCTTCTACTTGTGTGATTGTGATTGATTTACCTTAAGTACAAGAAGTACATTATCTAACACAACCTCTTAACCCATTATATATTTATGACTCCTTGCCCATCCCCTAAATCTATTATATATCTACAGCATCACACCCATCTACAGCTGGCACTACCAAGGACAAGTAAGCTCAGCTTTTCATTCAGCCTTAAGTTGCTTCAAGACTCCGTCTAGCCTTTTAGTATCCAGCTTCTCCACACACCTACAGTTATCATACATCCCATGCCAACATTACTCTTCAACTACTTCAGATGATTATGTAGCTTTACTGATTTCTTCGGGCAAGTTCAGTTTGTGATTTCACCCTACCTAATGATATCAAATACCTAGGGCCCCTTGTCCTGCTACCTCTGACAGATCAGCAAATGGTTGCATAGCTTTGCTTCTTTTTTCAGGCAAGTTCAGTTTGTGATTCCACCCTACCTAATTCAATCAAATACTTCGAGCCCCATGTCCTCCTACCTCTGGCAGAACAACAAACAGTAGCAAGGCTTTGCTTCTTTCTTCAGGCAAGTTCAGTTTGTGATTCCACCCCACCCAATTCAATCAAATACTTCGGGCCCCATGTCCACCTACCTCTGGCAGATCAGCAAATGGTTGCATAGCTTGTTTCTTTCTATGGGCAATTTCAGCCTTGGATTCCCTCTCAAAGTGCAGGCGAAATCTGATAGAAATAAGTAAGTGATGATGAAAATGTGATAGGAAAGATTACATAAAGCAATGTGATTCAATATTCAATATTCAAAATGAATATTATTCTATTAGCGGTTAGATATAGATTTTACTTGATGATGAACTATCTTGTGTTGAACCCAACATAGTGGAGCGGATATGTAACAAAAAATGGCCAAGATGTTCACTTTTGGCAGGAAGCATGAAAATTGGCATATAGGGGTGTTTTGATGCACTGATTTCAAAAAGCCAGGAACCCACATTTTTCGAGCAATGGTGCGGCGGCCATCTTGGATTTCAAAATGGCCGCCATTCAAATATAGGAGATTTAGTAAAATTGCTCTAAATAAAATATTTTTGAGATTCATACCATGAAATTTCACCAATATGTTCTCTATAACACGGTGCATAATTTTAGGTGAATAGGTTGTGCCAGTTGTACTTTGTTTATTACTTGTTACCATGGAAACCATCAAAAATAGACATTTTTGGGCAAAAATACCTCTAAAACCACTCTTATTTGGATGTTTTTGTCATCTATTCATCATGAAATTGCTTTTAGTATCATCTGCAATTATACATAATTTGGATGAGAAATTTGCATTTCAATTTTGAGTGGTATCCATGGAAACTTTTTCAATGGCGGTTTGACGAAATATATGTCAAAATCACTCATTTTTCAACCATTTTCACCAATCTGTTGCTGGTAAAACACTATTATAGTGAATCGGGTGTGAAAAAGATGTTCACTACTGGCAGGCAGAATTAAAATTAGCTTAAAGGAGTGTTTTTAAGCGCTGATTTCAAAAATCAAGGAACCCACATTTTTCGAGCAATGGTGCGGCGGCCATCTTGGATTTCAAAATGGCCGCCATTCAAACATAGTAGATTTAGTAAAATTGCTCTAAATCAACTATTTTTGAGATTTATACCCCGAGATTTCACCAATATGTTCTCTATCACATGCTGCCTAATTTTAGATGGATTGGTTGTACCATTTGTAATTTGGTTATTGCTTGTTACCATGGAAACCATCAAAAACAGACATTTTCAAGGGAAAATACCTGTAAAATTGCTCTTAATCAACTATATTTGACATTTATACCCCGATATTTCACACGTATGTTCTCTATAACATGGTGGATAATATTAGATGGGTTGGTTGTGCCAGTTGTGCTTTGTTTAATACTTGTTACCATGGAAACTATCAAAAATAGACATTTATGGGCAGAAATACCTGTTTTATAATGTTATGATCTGTAATTATATATATGTTGATGATAATGTTTTGAGTGGTTTCCATGGACACCTTTTAAATGGCGGTTGAACTAAAAGGTCAAAATCACTCCTTTTCAACAATTTTCACAAATGTTCACCAATCTACGGCTTGTAGTTTTTTGCCCTGTAGTCAATTGAGCTGGCCTTCCCGGTCAAAGCCGTTGGGGTGGCACATCTCTAATGACAGGAACAAACTGGTATGCATGGTAAGGGCCAGCCAAAATGTAATGATCCCATACAGTTGGGAAACGAGCAGGGGTCCATACAACGCCGGGATACAACGGTCACCCAAATCAGTGTAAAAATAATTATGATATGTTAGTATGGACAGAGGTGTTTGTATTTGTGATTTAGTCATTTTTGACAACGAAAGAATATACATCGGACATTATTTGTAGTGCAAGTTTCAGAGCTTTGTCAATACATTTTCTGAGTGAAAACAAAAGTTCATACCTGAGGATTGAGAAGCGGTATGCAAAAGCATCGATAGCCAGTACACAGTGAGGCAAGAGGGTGCCTAGACTGAAAGATAGTCATCTTTCATGTTTGGTGCCTAGACGGATAATCATTCAAATTATCCTTAAAAAGTAGGATAATGTAGAGAGATTAGCCGGCTAAAAAGCGGTGAGAGCTCTGTAGAAACAACGTTCAGCGAAATTAGACAGCTAATCGGAAATTGCTACGAGCATGAGACGCATCATTGATCATAGATACCAATAAACTGTTGATGAATTAATGTGATGGGATCGATTATAGGATAGCGTTGAATTGAGTTGTTGTTCATTTTCGTTAGTAGTTAAATTTTAGCCTTTTGCTATATCATGGACGTAGCACGGATGCAATCTTCCTTTCTATTTTTATTCAATCCCTATTATTCCCACCATGTTTCTAACTTTCCTTCTATGCACCTTCATCATGTTCATGCTTTGCTTGTACTATTATTTCTTAAGATGGTAGATTATTAAGGTGGTAGATAGTCTAAACGACTTCTTCACTCTGTGAACACCCATATGCTGATCTACTTTGGTCACATCTCACGACGAGACGCAAGGGTAACAACTTAGAGAAGGTTATTATGCAAGGCATGATTGAAGGGAAGAGAAAGAAAGGCAGATCTTGGTCCTGATGGATTGACCAAATAATATCTATTACTGGACTCCCTCTCTGTGATTGTTACTCCTTTGCTGAAAATCATCATCTGCGGCGCAGTATCTGCGAGGTCACGAGCTGTCAGTCATGACAGGAACCAACCAACCATCCATTTCATCACCCTTATAGTCTACTGCAATAGTTCCCCAGGAGTAGCTCTCTACTGATCATTGTCATTATGGGTAAATTAGGTCGGGAATTTGCGTTTTTTAAAGAGGACTAATTGTGCTGCCTAGTTTTGTAAAAAAGTGCGTATGTTTTGCAAAAAAAAAGCACACATGCCTGAAAAACACACAAAATGGACGCAAACAAATGTGCTGATGGATGTTTTTATCGCATTTTACCGATTGATAGGGTAAATAGTCCTAACTACGGGCTAAATAAGTTTCCCTGGAGCAGAGCTAATCAGCGCTGATCACTCGTATAGCTTGCCCGACCGGGCCAAAATAACCGGGCATGTGTTTGATTACGAGGGCGGATCAGTGCTCCAGCTACACAAGAAAATACTTTCTTTATTGTGTTATGCCATACTTTTTACCACATTCTTAGCTTCCTCTGCCGTAAATTTCTTGCAGGCTTTTAAGATATTAGCCGTCTTTTGCATGTCTGTAGAAACAGTACAGCTAAAGTTTATCCTCTAGCCGCTGATAAAGTGTATAAACTGAAATCGCATGGCATGCTGACTAAGCTATCCAGTGGTAGTAGTCTCCGCTGTCTCCACTGGAGTGCAACAGGGTATATTACATGCTGGCTTCATTCCTTGTTGCAATATTTGAAGACTACAATTATTGAAGAAGGCTGCATGTGATCTTGACTGAGGAGTTGTGACACATCTACTTTCCTTGAGACGGCATCCTGCCCTTGTTCTAAAACGACCTACATTTTGCAGATGACTTCGCCTTACTTGAGACCACAATTATGTGAGCTCAGCTGACAAATACTGCTACAGCAGCAAAAGACCTTGGCCTCATCATTAATTAACGTATCCAAAACAGTATAGATGACTGCCAACTGATGCAGTCCTCACCTAACACTCCAGGTATATTGGTATGCTATCAGCCATGTGGCGGATTTCAGGTATCTTGGGTCTATTATGGCACATATTTCAGGTATCTGTGGGTCTATTATAGCATCGGGCGCAAGTGACCTTAAAATATGCAGGACTTAGCATGGTGTGCATTCGGGAAGTTAGAATGTCAGTAGAGGAGCCCTAGCTATCACAACAAAAGTGAAACTATTCAACACGTGTGACACGTTTGCTGCATGGCTGTGAATCTCAAGATATGGAATGCAATATTAATGCCTCTGCTATCTCTTGCTACAGGATAATCCTTAACACTTTCCACGCGGCTATTAGTTTTGCCATATATACAAAGCAGATTTTTCAGTAACCTCTCCCAATTTTCAAAGTTTACCTCAAGGATAACCAAGACTAGGCTTGTTTGTATTTCTTTCAATGCTTTTCTCATGGTGATTCCAAAGAGGGTATTGAAATTCAATGCAATATGTCATTTTTAACATTTTGTGAAATTTTGGAATGTCGTCTGCAGACGCCTGCCGCGTGGAAAGTGTTAAATAACGCACGGATCATGCTCCAAACCACAATTTATGACATGGCCAACTTACAGAGCCTTTTATCCACCGTGTAAAGTGCCGACAGCTGAGAATCCTTGATGAAGAGCAATGTATGCCACCTACATATACTAATTGCCGAAGGTTAGGCTTGCACGACCTGGTCGCCCAAAGAAGACCTGGTTGTCAATGTACATCATATTTGACCTACATGTATATACAACACGTAAAAGTGGACAATGAAAGCTTGATTCAAGAACGACTGTGACAGATAATCACTCTTGCTGAAGACCTACGTACATAGAGAAAACGTCTAGTCGCCTGCTCTTCAGATGAAGGATGATGATATATTATCACGAAAGCGCTTTTGCCCCTTAACATTATCACAGGCATTACGGAATATTTAAGGCTACAATGGGACAGAAGAAATTTTGCAACGCGAGCACACAATCTTTTTTGTGTGAATTAAATTAAAACATTTTTAATATTAATTTTGAAAATATTAAGTTGTCTTGACCATCACAGAATCTCGATCAGTTGCACACTATTTCGACTCTAAAATGTGCACACAATGCACTGCAATCATAACCCTTGACCTTCTCTTGCAGGTTTTAAAGATATTAGCCATCTTTTGCGAAAAACTAGAAACAGTACAGCTCAAATGCATCTGCTTCTCTAGCCGGTTATCTTGTCGCTGTTAAATAGCAGGGACTATGTAGAAAACGGTCTAAAGTCTGCATTAAAGAAAATGCCACCTAAAATGGTTGTCACCTCCATGATGCAAGAGGGTGCCTATACCGAGTTTAAAAATGGTGCCTAAACTTGATTTGAGGGATTGGTCGTCTACCGTAAACAATGGCGAGAAAAGGACATGAAACCATTGCCTGTAGATTCAAGACAAAATGACGAATAAGAATTATTGCTTGATTTAGGTACGAACATGAACAATGGTGAGGACAGGACCTCAAACCACTGCCTGTAGAAGTGTGAATGCAAGGCAAGGTAATGATCGAGAATCATTGTGTCATTATGAGGACAGGACCTCAAACCATTGCCTGTATGCAAGGCAAGATAATGATCGAGAATTATTGCTTGATTATTAGGTACAAACTTAAACAATGGTGAAGGCAGGACCTTCAAGTTTCTAAATGTTATATACTACACGTATTTTCCAAAACACAATTAGAAATAATAAACGACTTCTTCATTCTATCAACACCCAAATGCTGAGCTACTTTGCCCACATCTCACAACGCAGTGGTAACCACTTAGAGAAGGTTATTACACTGTTAGAACGTTGGGCAATTATTTAGCGTTGGGTAAACTATGAACAACCCTTATCAGCTAAGACTTGTATTCCTCACAGCCAGATACACCCTTTGTCCCGCACATTGCGGTTATCACTAAAGACCCATTCATCTGTCTCGTTCAGATAGCACACAGTTATGACAGTAATCACACACAAATCAATGATTCCTATACCTAGACAGCCAGATACACCCTTTGTCCCGCACATTGCGGTTATCACTAAAGACCCATTCATCTGTCTCGTTCAGATAGCACACAGTTATGACAGTAATCACACACAAATCAATGATTCCTATACCTAGTGCAACATTTCTGTTGCATGCGCGGTCATTGAAATCGCCATAACTTTAAAAGTATTCATTCGAT
This sequence comes from Ophiura sarsii, assembly GCA_035610835.1. Lineage (NCBI taxonomy): Eukaryota > Metazoa > Echinodermata > Ophiuroidea > Amphilepidida > Ophiuridae > Ophiura > Ophiura sarsii. The sequence continues at coordinate 68,663,327 of CM069453.1, read as the reverse complement.
TTTGTTGAATGAGGTATCAAACTGCGGAGAAGAAATTTGCTCATTTAAAGTATATCTCAGATTTTTGGTACCGATTATATATTTTGAATTAGTCAACCTCAAAGCACCTGGTCAGGGACTTTATGTGCTAGGTGTATATTGAACTGTTGTGTTTAGAAACTAATAGAGTGGTGAACATTTTGAAATTGTTGAAAAAGGAGTGATTTCGACCTTTTTGTTCACCAAACTGCCATTTAAAAGGTTTCCATGGAGACCACTCAATTAAAATGCCAGTTTATAACCTAAATTATGTAAATTTGTACGTGTAGGCCTATACATGTGTAAGTTATACATTGCAGATGATACTAAAACAATATCACAGTGAATAGTGGACAAATAAGAGTAATTTTACAGGTATTTCTGCCCATAAATGTCTATTTTTGATGGTTTCCATGGTAACAAGTAATAAACAAAGCACAATTGGCACAACCAACCCATCTTAAATTATGCACCATGTTATAGAGAACATACTTGTGAAATATTGGGGTATAAATGTCAAATATAGTTGATTAAGAGCAATTTTACAGGTATATTCCCTTGAAAATGCCTGTTTTTGATGGTTTCCATGGTAACAAGCAATAACCAAATTACAAATGGTACAACCAATACATCTAAAATTAGGCAGCATGTGATAGAGAACATATTGGTGAAATCTCGGGGTATAAATCTCAAAAATAGTTGATTTAGAGCAATTTTACTAAATCTATTATGTTTGAATGGCGGCCATTTTGAAATCCAAGATGGCCGCCGCACCATTGCTCGGAAAATGTGGGTTCCTTGATTTTTGAAATCAGCGCTTCAAAACATTCCTTTAAGCCAATTTTAATTCTTCCTGCCAGTAGTGAACATCTTTTTCACACCCGATTCACTATAATAGTATAATAGTGTTTTACCAGCAATAGATTGGTGAAAATGAGTGAAAATGAGTGATTTTGACATATATTTCGTCAAACCGCCATTGAAAAAGTTTCCATGGATACCACTCAAAATTGAAATGCAAATTTCTCATCCAAATTATGTATAATTGCAGATGATACTAAAAGCAATTTCATGATGAATAGATGACAAAAAAAGTGATTTTAGAGGTATTTTTGCCCAAAAATGTCTATTTTTGATGGTTTCCATGGTAACAAGTAATAAACAAAGTACAACTGGCACAAACTATCCACTTAAAATTATGCACCGTGTTATAGAGAACATATTGGTGAAATCTCATGGTATAAATGTCAAAAATATTTTATTTAGAGCAATTTTACTAAATCTCCTATATTTGAATGGCGGCCATTTTGAAATCGAAGATGGCCGCCACACCATTGCTCGAAAAATGTGGGTTCCTGGCTTTTTGAAATCAGTGCATCAAAACACCCATATATGCCAATTTTCATGCTTCCTGCCAAAAGTGAACATCTTTTTCACATATCCGCTCCACTAACATGTTTCTTTAGCACTAATGATTTACATTTTAATAGCATTACAGAAATGTCTACTATTATCAAAAAAAGACATTCTTAAATGGTGTCTTTGACACCCCTAACACTAAAACAAATTTTTAGTGTCCATCATTTATTCTGGGATATTCTGGTTGATCCAACGAGATAGATATAGGTAGAGCGATGACTGTAGCTAGGGCCATTGCCAGCCCATTTACAATGCAATCCTAAATCTCACGTTCGAAATCGTGTAAAATTATAGATGAAACGCCAAATCTTTCAAAACATAGTGAATTCAATCAGTTATACATTAGAAATGTAGAAATAGTCATCAACTTTTGTTTTGGATATCTTAATTACTTAGTTTAAGCTACATAAGATATCAGTGTTAAATAAAAGACAGCAATATAATTCTCTAAAATCAGTAATATTATTTCAGGGCCCCGTTGCCGCATTTGGTCGCATGAAGCCAGTTTTGCAAATTTGCGACCAATTGCGGCAACGGTTCATGAATGAATCGACTAAATTTAGGGGATTTAGTTGATTTGCAAATAGAACGGCAACTTAAATACAATTTTGCGAGCAGACGGCACTCAAAATACTCAAATAACTGGAAATAAACACTTTTCGGTCAATCGTGATACGGGATTCTCGCCCAAAATATGTGCATGGAAGATGCATTTACCTACTTATGTGATTGATTTTGCAAAACGATGAAGTTTCATAAAATTATTTTTGGGGTTTTGTTGACTTCATTTTCTAGACAAGCAGGGCGCTCTATTCATATTTATCTCGTTGGGTTGATCAAGTTATCCACTTTGTTTCACCCCTGTCCCTTTCCCTAAAATAAATCTTCATATTTAAAATTGGTCCCCAATGCTGATCAAACTTTGGTTTGGTCCTTTTCTCAACATTCCTTACACCCCCCCCCCCCCCCCCCCCCCCCCACACACGTCCCACTCCCATTTACCCCTCCCATTCACTCACAATGGAATCACACACAAAATAATATGATAAAGCATCCAAATTTCAATCTACGACATCAATTTACTATAGTTTTTTATAAGCATTTACGCTCGTCATTAACTACCGGAAGTTGGGCTCCTTATTTAAATTTGTATGCATAAAATGCTTGAAACCATCACACTGATCAGTAAAATGCTTTCTATTAAAACAACAGATATTTAGTGATTAACCCAGGTTTTTTTGGTAGGGATGTGCCATTAGCAAAATGAAAACTGACCCAAATGATAACCAAGATCCATATTTTCCCCACATTTGGACAGATTTCACTTTTTATAACATTTTGGAATAAGAACAAATATTTGGATATTAGGCCTACTGATTTCCCATTTCGGAGGGGGGGGGGGGGGGGCATTACAATAAAATTCAAGAGATTAGACTCATTTTATGGCAACTTTTAAGAGATAAGACGGTTAGACCAGTTCATTTACCAAAAAATAGTTATGAAAAGGGGTCATATCCAGATGGGAGAAAAATGAGACACTATATGGTGACACATTCCCTTGACCTTAATAAACCCCCTCCCCGAGTTGGATTAGTAAATTAAAAAGATTTGAAATCCATTTAGCGCTAGAGTTCTGCATTGCAAAACAAACAAAGCTAGGTTAAAATTCACCAAACGTTTCGTAAGTTATTAAATAAAACAGTAGTGCATTTTGCTCTAGTTAATATTCTATTCTCCTGTATGAATGTGTCCGACTGCCAGTGCAAACCACTTATTGCCTAAATATGCCATTTTAAATGGAATTTCAATGCTGGCAATCAGGTAGGAAGACAATTATTCAAAACTATAATCCTTTCGACCTAATTCTAAGGTTTTTAGCGAGGATTTAAAAAAAAAACTCCTATAAATACCGCTTAGGCGACAGAAAAAAACCACACCCGTTTTACCCGTGAACGGACCTCTCAGGTTGGGTCAGGCGTTTTTTGGTGAATTTGCAACAATTTACAAAATTGTCAAAAACTGTCAAATATTTCCAAAACAATTCTAAATTTGGGGATTTTTTTGAAAATTGTATAAAAATATTCAACAACAAAATGAGTCAGTCGGGCTCGTAGAACAGGGTTTTTCTTTTTCATCGCCTAATGCCTAAAACAAGAACCAGTCAGAGCTTTGAGGAAATATTGTGTTTTTCCATATTTTAAGCCCTGTTTTAGTATGCCTAAAAATATCTTCAGGTTTTACTATGAATTAATTAGCTTATACCAGTGATACACATAATTTGGTGACATACTTTCAGATGCTGGTTAGTAATGGTTGGGGGCATTTTTTCTATAGTTGAGTGAAGCATGAACTAATATTGCTGCTATAGTTTAATCAGTTCCAAATTGGCAAGAAATATATGCGGTTTTATATCTCTGTGTGCAAAAGTAATCCAAGTGTAAGCACGCTATTTTTGCATACACAAGCGTCACGCATACGATTCAAAATGCACTATGCTATGTTGCACCATTCGTACGTTTTGCGTGCCCACGCTCTTCTGAATTCATTTGCTGCTGTAAGCATGTTCGCCAGTTTGGAACTGACTCAACTATAGCTGGCTGCTTGATAATGTAGATCAAACAACCACTGATGTTTGAAATGGCGGCAATCAAAGGTGGGTGACCCGGTTTCGAAATTAATTCTTTTTCTGAATTGTGTTCCTACTCTACAATGTAAGTGCATCTTAAATCTTATTCCACAATTTGAGTTTAATTACTTTGTGGTTCTACAGATCAGGGGTGTCTATTCATTTGTTATTCGCCACAGAGGCGGGGAATAATTTCAACAATTTCTTCCTTTGGGGAAGGATTTGGTGCTTAGTGAGAACAAATAAATTTAAAAAAACCATTTGGGGATTTGGACAAAACATGGTAGCGCAGCGACTGATTTTGATTTTCTAGAAGAATAGATACCGGGGCTGCTAAAGATAAAATCAAAATTTCACTTCAAATTTCATCATAGAACAGTACAATAATACAACTTCAGGTCTGGTATACCACATTTGGTGAAAATTCACTACTTTTGTTGTTGCTTGTAAAATGTGCACAAGTAATGAGAAAAATGTGGGATTTAATCTGATATCAAAATATTATTTTTGTTGGTGAAAAGTTTTTGAGCTCTGTAGCTTTCGGGATCATCACGACCCTATGTGGGATTTAATCTGATATCAAAATATTATTTTTGTTGGTGAAAAGTTTTTGAGCTCTGTAGCTTTCGGGATCATCACGACCCCTTCATTCAGCGTAGTGTTTACTTCCCTCCACTTGTCACATGACCGCCTTTTGGACAATTACATGACAGCAGGTCATGAGGGTAGGTTGTAGCCGGTGTCTCGGTTGATGGTCGGTTTCTGTGTCCTTATTTCAATGGCCTCTCTGATCTTACGTTTCAAAAATTGATCCTCTCTGGCGATCACTTGGATGTCCTCTGTTTGGAGTCTTTAGAATGTTCTGCCACAGCTGCGAGAGGAGTGGCTTTGAGGTTCGAGTGGTCTTTGAACCTAGTGGCAAGGGCACTGCCAAACACTATGCTGAATGAAGAGTTGTTGATGATCCCGAAAGCTAAGGAGCTCAAAAACCATGGTTCCAAAAAGGTATCTAAATTAATCCTAAAACCATGATTGAACCCAATATCAGTCCACATGCTGCTAGTTCTCAATATGATTTTGTCTAGAAAAGCAGTCTTTAATTGAGCCCCTATTTTGACCAAAATTCTGCCTGGAAGCCCTACTTTTGATACCCAGGATGGCATTTCCCTCAGAGGTACATACTTCTCCTGGGATATAAACACTCTCTTACAGTATGAATTGCTTTATCATGATCTGATTTGTACTACAGAAAGTAGTATACATGTTTACAGGGTGTCCCAAAACTAAGGTGTGTATTGTTATTAAAGTGATTTTCATACAAAATTCAAGACAACCCATATATATATGAGTTAAAAACATAAATTGTCACTGTTCTGTCAAAACACCATATCTCCATCTGGTCCTTCAGCATGTATGTATAAAGTAATACTTCCTATGTATAACCTATGGGTAGTGTGCTCTAAACATGTTCAAGGGGGGAAAATCTATTTAAACATTGTAAAGTGTTTTTGCCCTGAACATGTATTTATAAAGCAATACTTTGTATGCATAACCGTTTGGCAGTTTTACTTTATACGCGTTGAAGGGACACAAAACATACAAGGATCTGACGAAACAGCTACAAAGTGTCAATCACCTACCTATTTGGATCATATGATTTGTCAATTTGTTTTTTGGACATCGGCTGCTGGTTCAACCTGTTAATATTTGCTGCCGTGTTCTCATTTTCCGACGACCCTTGCTCCTCGCTACTGTTGATCTCCACCGATTGTTGCCTGCTTCTGTGTGATTGACCTACAAGATGAAAAGAAGACAATTAAATAAACTAATTTCATGATAACCCGCTAATACTTGCTGACAAGACAAAAAGAGAAAAGATTATTTAATAAAACTAGTTATTAAAAACTAGGGCGGTTTTCTCCATTTTTTCTCCAGAATTAACCTAGCACAACTCCCTCTATTGAGGATTAAAGGATTATACAGCTATAATCCATAATGGGGTCTTTACACTAGTCTAACTTATGAATGTCTTAAAATTGCATAATATTTGACAGTATGCTTGAGATACATATATGTATGTCAAGATTATATTACCAATATAATACTATTTTGGAAACGGTAAAATAGGCACGCGGATGTATACGAAAACCAATTTCCAAATATGATTGAAAGTAGGGTTGCGGCGCTATTTGTCGTTGACTTGGAAAAAGTCAAGTGAAGGACTATGTTTTGACCGACGATCTAGAAAATTGACCATTTTCATTTTTTAACATAGCAAACATCTCAGGCACAGCAGAAAATGTCAAAATATGACTGAGAAAACTTCTCTAGAAACACATCTGAGTGTCCCACTTAAAATTATTCAATACATTTTGCCATATTTAGGTTGACTATTTTAAAAATTGAAGAAATGTAAAACACTATATCTCAAGGTTTGTAGAAAGTACCACAGTAGCACAGTGAACACTTAAATTCCATGAATCATGGATTTGGTGGTGTGTCCTTTCTCATTTTGCGATGACTCTTGTTCCTTACTGCTCTTGATCAAAATGTTAAAAACAATTTATTGTTCTCTGCTTGAAAAAAAAAAATTCAACAATGAACCAACCCTAACTAAATTAAATTTCATGGTCAATATTTATTCTTTTTAGTCTATTACTTTATCTTTTTAATTGTGGACAGGGGGGGGGGGGGGGGGATAATCAACATACAGTCATACAGCTCCTACATAAAAACATGTAATTATAAATTTGAAAGAAATTTCTACTCTTTAAATAGAGGCATCGTTTGTGACGAATGGTTAACAATTGAGAACGCTACACCAAAAAGCATGAACCAAAGTGAAGTTTTCATTTTCGCACTTGGGGTTTTGAACACGCAGGATAGTGTGACGGGCCGCATTGATCAATTGAAACATCCCCGATCCACATCTTACTATTGACCAGTGAGTATTTGCTACCTGTTAATCACTAATCTGCCTATTGCTACACCGAGGCAGTGTGTAACAGAACCAATGCTAAATTTTAAAAAAAAAAATTTTGCTTTGGTTTTGAACACATTAGCCATGTTAATATTCAGTCAATCTTCATGTGTAATATCTCAAATTATACAGACGAAATTTCTTTAGAAATTTATAATTTAATATTTTTACACAGGAGCTATCTATAGTGTTTGAGTTAAGAGCATTATGTACTCCCTGATAAGTTACTTTATTCTAAGGACTGTATATACATAGTCCGGACGGCACACTTTATACAGCGTGGGACTTCAGAAATCAAAAATTCAACAAAAGCGTGGGGGGTCAGAATATTTCTGATATAAAGGGTGTAGTTGTATAAAGCGTGGAGATAAAATAAAAAGGGTGGGGGTTTCTCGGCAATCATCAAAATAATCAAAATACCGACCTTGTCGGCTCGCTAGCGCTAGTTATGTCATAAATATGTATCCGATATCGGGTCCGATACTTCGATTCGAAATTAAAAAGTCGCCATCTTTAAATTGGTTTCAACAATATATAGATGGCGCTATATAACAACAAACTGGTTTGTTGTTATATAGCGCCATCTATTGTTGAAATCGTGACATTTTTTCAAAATGGAAACTCGACGGGACTACGAAAGTGTCGTACGCAGCGTAATATCACATTTTAGGGAGCATAAGAGTACCAAAAATGCACTGATTTAATCAAATAAATCCATTTGAAATGAATCTACTCTATACATTTGCATTAAATAATCGTGATATAGCCGGCAAGGTGTTTTTTAAGTAAGCTTATATTTTTTTTTTTTTCTTCAATTATTTTTTTTGATGAATAATTTTGGGAATCCCGGGACCCGCCCGAAAAACAAAACGTCTCCCGGGATGTTTCTGCCACTTTGTCCTTTCTTCCAATGAGTGCCTTTTCAAATTTGAATGCACAAAATATCCCCTTTTCGGTATAAAGGGTGGGAGTTGAACATTCCCAAATAAAAAGGGAGGCTCTGTAAAAAGGGTGGGGCAAAAATAAAAAGGGTGGGGGTCTGACCCCTGTCCGGACAGTGATATATCAGAACGTAAGGTTTTCACATCATGAAATGGCACACTTAGCGACAAAAAACCCCAACCATGTTCTATAGGCAAAGGGACTTCCGAAGTAGGGTCGTTTCTTTTAAAGAACTTCTTTTCAAATAAATCATCATCTTTTTCATGTTAACCATGTGTACAATATTTACTCCAAATTACCCAACTTATGTATTAAATTATTTTTGTCTTCAAATAATAGCATACACTGTAGCTACATATTTAGACAGACAAGTTTGAACGCTAATCAGATATTAATTATAACACAAAGTTGCTGTACGGAGATATATGTTGGTACAAAACGTCCTTCGGTAAATTAAATATATAATACTAAACCATCAAATTATGACACTTGTTATTAAACTGTGGGTCATGGTAAGTATATGCACTGCTTGCTTGGTCAAATCGATAGTAATTGAGCCAATACTAGGCACAACTAGCTCATGTCGTGGGGAAAAGTTGAGTGATTGTCAACTATACTAAGATGCCAATGGCATCACAATTCTACGCACAGTATAAGAATACAATATCTGATGCAAGAAATGACAATAGAATTCAACAATCAATCTTGATTTCAAATTGAAATAGTAGGACAGTTTGCCTTAAGAATAACGTTACATCAACAATCACAACAGTGGAACTGTGATTTCCCTGCTACCTGATTACAAGGATGAATAAAACATGCCTGCGAGCAAGACTACCATTATAATCTACCGTTATAAAGATGTGACATTCAATTTTGCTTTCTAATACTGTACTGCTACTACACTAGTCATACAGAAAATATTGAATAAAACAAGATTAATTGCGAGTTAGTTGAAGTTTTATGAAATCAGGGAAATAACAATTTTATAAAAAACATACATGATCTCCGCTGCATACATTGCGCAAGCTTATTTTTAAAGCAAATAGGGGGATTGTTTTAAACTTAAGCATTATCACTGTACTGTCAGATCCTTTACTACAACACAGTCAAAAGTACCATATGGGATAGCCTAAGTTTTTATGTGATATCAATTAATAATTAGATAACACAAACGGAATTTTAATGAAATATTCAAGAGTTGCTAAGCATGCATCAGCAATCACTGTAAACACACTGTCTGATGGGCATTGTATTCAAACCAAATAATGTAAACACTAAAATTTGTGGGTACTTTATTCGCAAATTACCAATATAGCAAACATTTTTGTGAGGATTCACTTTAGTGATTCCAAACTTGGACTTATTTTAAGCTTTTACCATGGTATATCGAGTGTGGATTTAATTTCGCCAATTTAAGGTCCTCGTGAAATCCACAAAATTAAATACCTAAATGAATTGGTTTAACAGTAATGCAAAAGTGATCATTTTCACATAAAAACGTTGTCTGCATTTTTTTCACACACCACATTGGTAATGCAACCAAAACATGCAAATATACTTTTTTAAAATAACAGAGATATTGGAAATTGACATGCCTATTAAACCTATTGAAAACCTATTGAACAATACATTAACATTTCTTTTGTATTGAGGATTCATGTTGTCACGCTACCTCACATAATGCTCAATTTGATTGGATTGCAAAAATAAAGAAACCTTGCCCAAAATCATTAGCAGCGACTTTTTGAAAGTCAGTAGGGATCACTATAGATTGGTTGTAGGCCCAAACTATCTAAATCACTACAACATTCAATGAGCACCTTTTTACAGGATTAATGCCAGCATGAGACATATGAAAGAGTAAAAATGAATAAAAAATACTGAAACTATTTTTTTTAATTGACACACAATAAACAACAACAAAATGTGTTGGGAGGAAAAAGTATGAAATGTCTCCAAAAAATAACCATTTATTATAGTTGATTGCTGGCATGACACGCATGAAATGTAATGTATTGTTACAAAAAGAAGAAAACGTTTTAAAAACTGACTGAACTTGGGCTGAAAATACGAAGTGTGGAAATTAGAAAACCCAATTCAAAGGAGAATCACATGCCTCAACCACAATGAATTTAGATACACAGTCTTAATTCAATTTCAGTTCTTATCAACTATGTGTATAAATGGACTGACACTCGACACAACACAAACGCATTTCTATTATATCCTAAATTCTATTTTTCATCCAATTCAATGGAAAATAACAGACCTGTGCAGTTAGGTGATGTGACATCAACCTGATTTGGCTATTCCATTCAAAATCCATACACGCCCTGTGGAAGACGTTTATACCTTAAGGGAGTGTGAATCTTAAAAGAGGTTACCCGCATGTGCATGGGTAACTCCGTTTGAAATCTATACTCCTTGTGTGTAAGATTAATGTCATGTCTTCCATAGGGGGTGTATGGATTTCAACTGGAATGGCTCATTTTTACAGAGGGGAATTAATATTTGATTGCTATTTTGACATGCATGACAAAATGTATAAAGACGACATTGTCCCCCCCCCCCCTCTCCCCCATTGGGATACATCACATGAATCTGATGCTTTGAATAGACACAACTACATTGTGACAGTCAATATCCATGCATTGAAATCATCAAAATACACCATGGGTAATGTGATATGTGCATACATGTATAAAGCACTAGTATTGCATTCCTATAGATGGAACTGAGTGAAGATTTATTGATTCAATTTCCCTCTGACAGGCGATTAGCTACTTGCATTTTTCGTGCCATTTGAGCAGTGTCAATTTTAAAGATACATTGTGTAATTCACCTCTGGTGGTAAAAGTCACATCTATTACAGTAATGTAAATTTTGATTTTGGAAAAAAAATCACAACGCCTAATAATTGTTTATATGTGTTGGATACATGAGACTTTATGTAGCTTAATTCTGGGCCTAGGGCAAACTTGCCCAGAGGTGGGGTAAGTTTGCCTTTTTGAGACACCTGTCTTTATCCTTTACTCATGCCTTTACAGTAAAGCCTAGAGTATTGACATCATGGTCATGTGGTCAAAATATCAATCTCCCATATAATGTGAATAGGTCCATACAATCTTTAGAATTGACATTTCTAGACCACTGTAAATGAAAATAGGTTAAACACGCCCCGGTCTCCCTACAGGGTGTATCAAAAAAATAGAACACTTTTCGATGATGGTTTAAATCCTTGTTAAATCACTGAAGCATGACCAATTTTTATTTCAATGTAAAGTACAACCGATAAAGATAAAATCCTGAAAGGATGAGAAAAATCCATCATTAATTAAGGAAATTGTGACCTATTAGGCAAGGCAATCTATTTTGTAGTATGTACAATGGTCATTCACACAGTAACAGTAGAGTAACATGAACACGCACACTATTTATGCCAATTCTACTTCTTATGACATGCTAATGAACCATCTACAGTGGGTTCGAGAACTTTTTTTAATTTGCACAGAATATGCATGCATCTGAGTTGTGGATTATTAGCCAGTATTGATTTGGATTACCAAACTAATCTCTGCTATTGACTGATAGATTATTTTCTATGTTTATAATAATTTTAACTTATTGAAATGTAAACTATGTTATTTACTGGTCTATACATGTAAATCCCATTGTACAAACCATTATGACATGGTTTACACAAATTATGCTAGTTTTCTTATTTTTCATCGGAATCAGGGCTTGAATTAATCAAAGGTATCGAAGGCAATTGCCTTTGATGCCCCACCTAGTAGCCTTGATGCCCTCAAATTATGGCTGTTTTTACTCCATTCAAAAGTACATAATGGCCTCGGATAAAGTTGGTGCCCCTTTCAAATTGCCTTAAATTGCCTGCCCTTTTCATTTCTTATTTCAAGGTCTGATCGGATTGATCTCATATTTTCAGAATATCATAATGATTAATTGGGCTTTACATTGAGACTAAATCTTTCATGGTCCACTGATTATAGCAAGTATTACACCGTCATGAAAAAGTGTCCTATTTTTTTTGGATACACCCTGTATACATGATTTTTTTAAAACAAATAGTAAGGTACTGTAATGAAGTTAATCTTTTTGTATTGCATATTCTTAACAATATATTATATATACTTTTAACTGTATTTTTTGTGCATAATTTAATTTTACTTTCACAAAAATTAGCTCGAAATGTTTATTTGCAATTATCGTATGCTTTGAACCAAATGAATAACAACAGAATGTTGCTCCAAACTTGCTTGAGTACATCTATTGCCATACAGAAATCTCTCCTGCCTGCCTGACAGGCTGATTAGCATCTTACTCTATCGGGAAATGTGAAAATCTACGGATACATGACTTCTACATTCAGAAGTGTCACATGAATATTCACGTGAGATTCATCATGAATTGCAATCAGTTTCAATCATGTTAAGTGGAGACAGCTAACCATGTGTTTTTGACAGCTTGGGACTTATTGAAATTATGTGGCAAATATTTCTACTATAGAGAGAGTAAACTGCATTTTACATACAGGGCGAGTCAGAATGAACGGGCACTTTGTTCGCACAGGCGTCACAAAAATGTCATTGTGTCATTTGCTATCTACTGCTGATAGCAATAGCAATCTTCTGCTGATAGCAATAGCAATCTTCTGCTGATAGCAATAGCAATCTTCTGCTGATAGCAATAGCAATCTTCTGCTGATAGCAATGTGTCATTTGCTATCTACTGCTGATAGCAATATGTCATTTGCTATCTTCTGCTGATAGCAATGTGTCATTTGCTATCTACTGCTGATAGCAATGTGTCATTTGCTATCTACTGCTGATAGCAATGTGTCATTTGCTATCTACTGCTGATAGCAATATTTCATTTGCTATCTTCTGCTGATAGCAATAGCAATGTGTCATTTGCTATCTACTGCTGATAGCAATGTGTCATTTGCTATCTTCTGCTGATAGCAATGTGTTATTTGCTATCTACTGCTGATAGCAATGTGTCATTTGCTATCTACTGCTGATAGCAATGTGTTATTTGCTATCTTCTGCTGATAGCAATAGCAATGTGTAATTTGCTATCTTCTGCTGATAGCAATATGTAATTTGCTATCTTCTGCTGATAGCAATAGCAATATGTCATTTGATATCTTCTGCTGATAGCAATATGTCATTTGCTATCTTCTGCTGATAGCAATAGCAATGTGTCATTTGCTATCTACTGCTGATAGCAATGTGTCATTTGCTATCTACTGCTGAGGGCAATGTGTCATTTGTTATCTTCTCCTGATAGCAATGTGTCATTTGCTATCTTCTGCTGATAGCAATAGCAATGTGTCATTTGCTATCTACTGCTGATAGCAATGTGTCATTTGCTATCTTCTGCTGATAGCAATAGCAATGTGTCATTTGCTATCTACTGCTGATAGCAATGTGTCATTTGCTATCTTCTGCTGATAGCAATAGCAATGTGTCATTTGCTATCTACTGCTGAGGGCAATGTGTCATTTGCTATCTTCTCCTGATAGCAATGTGTCATTTGCTATCTTCTGCTGATAGCAATATGTCATTTGCTATCTTCTGCTGATAGCAATAGCAATGTGTCATTTGCTATCTACTGCTGATAGCAATGTGTCATTTGCTATCTACTGCTGAGGGCAATGTGTCATTTGTTATCTTCTCCTGATAGCAATGTGTCATTTGCTATCTTCTGCTGATAGCAATAGCAATGTGTCATTTGCTATCTACTGCTGATAGCAATGTGTCATTTGCTATCTTCTGCTGATAGCAATAGCAATGTGTCATTTGCTATCTACTGCTGAGGGCAATGTGTCATTTGCTATCTTCTCCTGATAGCAATGTGTCATTTGCTATCTTCTGCTGATAGCAATAGCAATGTGTCATTTGCTATCTTCTCCTGATAGCAATGTGTCATTTGCTATCTTCTGCTGATAGCAATATGTCATTTGCTATCTTCTGCTGATAGCAATATGTCATTTGCTATCTTCTGCTGATAGCAATGTCATTTGCTATCTTCTGCTGATAGCAATATGTCATTTGCTATCTTCTGCTGATAGCAATAGCAATGTGTCATTTGCTATCTTCTGCTGATAGCAATGTCATTTGCTATCTTCTGCTGATAGCATTAGCAATATGTCATTTGCTATCTTCTGCTGATAGCAATAGCAATATGTCATTTGCTATCTTCTGCTGATAAAAATGTATCTACTGTAAATAGAAATGAGTCATTTGCTATATCTACTGCTGATAGCAATGTGTAGTTGTTTTCTAATGCTGGTAGAAATGTGCCATTTGCTGTATAATGTTGAAAGTAATGTGTCATTTGCTATTTCCATGTGATAAAAATGTCTATCTACTGCTGATAGTAGTGTGCATTTGTTTTCTACTGTTAATAAAAAATGTGCCATTTACTATCTACTACTGAAAGCTGTGTGTTATTTGCCATCTACTGCATTGCTATTTCTGATGCTATTTCCAATGTGATACCAATGTCTATCTACTGCTCATATCAATGTGTCATTTGCTATCTACTGCTGATAGAAATGTGTCATTTCCTACCTAACAATCCCTCCCCCCCAAAAAAAAAACACCACCCACCCACAAAACAACAGTTAAATATAATAATGACAGTAATTCTATTACTACAAGCCTAGGGAAAGTTGAGACAAAGTATTTGTCTCTTTGGCCTGATAACATTCTGACCTACATAATATTTTGTGCTATTGCCAATCTAACATGCCCTACTGTTACACAGTATTGTTGCATTCACTGTAGACAATGTATGCAATATGTTATTGACAATGATTCAGGAAACAGTGCATCAAAGTAAACTCCCACCTGGTCAGTATAGAGAAGTAGGTCTGTCTAGAGGATTGTGAGATTTGTAATTAATTGTTTAAAGAAGAAGAGTGGACTTTTATTGGAAAATTCACACACACCAATTTTTCTTTTAAATTAAATTGAAATTAACCGATTTCATTTATTTCATTATAAGCTTGGTATAACATTTTATTTTTACGATTTTAATGTTAACATCTGAAATTTGCAATGCACCTCTTCAACTGTGCGCTCACACATTTTCACTATGTTAACTTGCTTATCTCCCTTCCCCAAGCTAATAAGCATGCTTCATTGCCATGGGACACAGATCGTATTCGATCGCATACATTAATAAACAATTACGAAATTTGATGAAATTCAGCCGAACGTATCTACAATGTAAAGTGTTACTGACAAACCTGTGAAGTAACTAACGAGCCTATGCAAGAAAAGCAAAAACCATTTAATAAATTTCAAAATGTGTGATTTTATACTGAAAAATTACCTAAGGTCTATCTTTTTGAGAGCGCATCTCCCTAGCGGCGCCAATTAGAAAGAACGTATTCAACTAGCGAACAACCAGATTGCATCATGACCATTACATATCATCTCTTGCTTTACAGCAGCCCGGGGATAATACAAAGTGATTATTTTTTCTAACTACATCTATATAAAATTCTCAAGGATTTACAAAATGCTGTTAAATCAATTCTTTGAATTTCGAATAGCTAACTAGCCAGTCAAATAAATCTAATTAATCAAACTAATAAATATCTTACAGGAATAAAAGTCAAAGTGGTAATCTTCGCACTGCATTTATTTACATGGATTTCACCTTCCGTAAAAGCTGCATGAAAATAGAAGATGTCGAAAAATTCTAAAATTATGTGAAGGTTTCTAAAAGCGGGCACACGGTTTTCTCAGTCATTATTTAATTTAAGGAGCACACCTAGAAATGTTGGTTGAAATCTAAGCTAATTAATATGCCATCTTTACGGTAGATGACATTTAAAAGTAGCTTTAAATGCTGTATACATGCATCTAACAGGTCATGCAATATTTACAAACATTACCGTATACACAGACTGTACTTCATGCATCATTTACTCTCAAGCTTTGTAGAGAATGTTGGGAGAATTTTAGTCACAATTCTGGTTAAATTGCCGGTACATGGATAACTTACGGATAGCAGTTAGTTATAGTCCCATGTAGAACTAAAGCAGTATTATCTACTCACTCTAATATTTATTAAAGGTGAAAATATACCCCTTTACTTTGATTTTCAGTATTAAATATATGGGAACTTTCAATGTTATAATGCCTAAAACACTGACCTAGCACAAATTTTGTTTTTCATCTTCAAAAAAATCACCCAGTGAAAATCCTGCAAAGTCACATATTAAACTACCGTATTATCCCTATTAAGCGCCCAGGGCAGTTCACTAAGTCATTTTGGGTGGGCGCTTATTTGTATACTGATTTACAAAGTTGCTGACCGTCAAGGTTGCAGAATTCAACAACCTTTACGTCCCAAGACTGCAAAATTCGATGTTTTGCAATTCAAGATGGCGGCCTCCACAAATGACAATAAACACGAAACGTGCATATTTTGGATGGTTTCTGTTGCTGTTTGAAGGCATAGCACATGGTTTAAGTTCACTTTTGGATCACAAACAAGTATGTCTGAAGTTAAAATAACCACAATTTCCACTTTATTTTCAAGCAATTTGTAGTCCGAGACTTTAGTGTGATGTGAGTAACTTTTAAGTAAGCTTATTTTTTGGGTGGGCGGTTAATTAGTATATATTTTTAAAGTCACCTGAGAAAAGGGGGTGGGCGCTTATAAGGTCCTGGGCGCTTAATAGGGATAATACGGTACTCTACTATTATAACACACCTCTGATTGACAATTTATTTAATAAAGAATTGGGGAAACAGAGCTGTATTAATCATATTTTTAAACAGACCTTTATCTTCTAACTAGGTCAGAAAATACACTAAATGTTACACTCAGCCTCATGCCAATCTGTTAAAGTGTCAAAACAAACAGGTTCAGGTTGAGAAAATTGTCTTCATAAGTCAAGTGCATTAGCTAGTATTCATATAATAGTCTTTCCAAATCTGTTGTGAAATATATATATATTTATATGTAAATAAATAGCTGTTACAATAGGGCAATTCCACAGTAACAGGGTGACGTTCACAAGGCTTTTATGTAACTTTAATGTGGAACAAAAAAATATTTGTAAATGATAGGCACTTTATTTCATCATCATCCTTTGTCAAATGAGTAGTACTAATAAACCAAACTTTATTTTGGTAAAAATACCTTTGCGTTAGTGAAATATGAATATTAATTAGGTCGGTAACAGCGTGACGCTAAGAAGCACATGACTTTTTACTCCAAAATTAAAAACTGCATACCTAGAAAAAAATCACTTGTAAAACATTTTTTACTAATAGGATGTGTTCTAAGAACACTAAACTACATTTCCAAAGTAATTAAAGTAAAATATAATGATTTCTTTCGATTAACATGGTACAAAATGAAATGTACGCATGGTAACAGCGTGACGTCTGACTGCTTTAAATTTAAGGGATAATAAAATACATAAGACAAAATAAAAATATGTTAAACATATTGTTTTATGAAAATTTGAACTCTAATTACGCCATTTAAAGAAAAAATAATGTAAATGAAACAATAAGAAGGGGTTGTTCAAGAAAGCTGAGAATGATAGTTTTTCTGATAAAAATAACAAAATTTGACCCAAAATCAGGTTTTTTCATGAAATTTCAAAGTAAATATCTATCTATGTAAATAAAAATAGCCCATTTGATAGAACTTGTTAATAGCTTTCATTTGACCACAAATATACAATGGTGGTACTTGTAGTTCAAAATTTACAGCTCTTTTTCATCAATTTTTTTGTCATGTCCTTGTTTGCGTGGAATTGCCCAATACCAAAACAAATTTAAACCATTCTTGGGGCTTAAAACATATTATTTCCCCTCAATTTTCCAAATAATTCAATTTCTCCCTTAAGTAGGGTGTCGATTGGCCAGTTGGCCTACATGTTAAAAACTGTCAAGTAAAATATTCAGACCGGTGTCATGAGACAATTTGCGGAGATGCCGGTAGTCAGGAATGCAAATGTTATACATTTATTCTGCGATAGCACTCTTGATTCCTAATTAACTGTGTTAACACTCTCGGAAACCCATTACAGTTCTTTGCAAATCCATCTCTCCATTGAAGTCAATGACTTGTGAGATGTGAATCGACATTCATGGACAGCTAATACAAATGCATCCTGTGAAACATCAAAATCATTGAGAACAATTCATGTAACTATGGAAACCATAGTACTTTGATGTCTCCCCCCCCCCCCCCCCCCCCTTCCACTACAATCTATAGTATAGTCCTTGGAGAAAGAAATCCAATTAAAATTAAAACTGTATAATGTGTAGCTTCATAACAATTCAGTCATAGTTTCACTAACCAGAAGCTTACTATAGTATAGTGTGAGAGGAAATGTGCCTAAATGAGGCTGATTTTACATTATAGGCTTCAAACCCAGGGGCTTCAGCCTCAAATGCCACCACTCTGTGCACGCCAATGAAATGTGCTGCACTTTATGAATATGCCTTGAAAAAATGTTCCCAAAGACAAAATTACTATTTAAGATTAAGGTTGTAAGAGAGGTATACCAGTCAATATGCTTCATTGAGACATTACACAACACACAATGATGGACAGGGGCGTCCCCAGACCCTTTCGAATGGGGTGTAGAGGTCCCGATTGCCGACAAGCACCCACATTTTTTTGTAAAAGGTAGCCCCAATTTTTTTTGCAGTCACCTCCTGAATTTCACGAAAGTGTGGGGGGGGGGGGGGGGGGGGGGTGGGGGTGGGGGTGGGGGTAGGATAAAAAAAATCGCACAGTCACAAGTGTTCAGTCAAAAAAAATTGCACGGTCACAAATAAGCGCATAGTCAAAAATAATCGCACTGTCACAAAATCGAAAAAGTCAAAAAATAAAGTACAGTCGACACAAAATTGCCAATCAGCGGACAAATAGGCCCCCACCTATGCCCATGCTACTGCAAGGGGCCCCCACTAACAATTTTTTTAAACAGAATTTATATAGTCAAAATCTCAAATGTACCGACGGAATCTCGTTTGTGCCGACAGATTTGATGAATAGGGCAGATTTTGCCGACAGATTTGATTAATGGTGGGGGGTGGGGGTGTCCTTGATGACAGATGTGAGCCATACATACACATTACTGGAGTAATAGGAATTTTAGGGTTCTAGTTCATGTGATCCTAATTCAGAGATCAAAGGTTAGTCAAGAACCTGAGCAATGTTAGGCCCCCCCAAAAAAAAAAAAAATTGTGTTGCCCTCAGCGACCGACCCTAAAAGCTCAAAAATCAGGGTCGCAGGGATTTTAAAATTTTACCAAATTTGTCAAAATATTTCTATTTTCTGCTTGAAAATGAATAAGTCGATTGCTTTTCAAACTATATATATATTATCACACCAGAAACATTAGTCAAATTGACATTTACAAATGTTGTCTTGTCATGAACCACGGTCTGTCAGTAATATTTGTCAGCAAAAAAAAAGGGGGAAAAAGGAAAATTGACTGACCGACCCGACTTCAAGATTTTTGGCACTTGAGGGCAACACACAAACAAAATTGGCCTTAGTCAAGAAGTACCCAAGAAATTTTAGTAAAGTACCTGTACCCAAGTAATGTTAGTTAAGTACTGAGCAATGCAGCCTTCAAATTAACAGACTGCACCAACGGCATTTGCCGTCGGTGCCCTACATGATGGCCATGTTGCCCTCAAAAATTGAGCAATATTCTTTGGCTTAAAATCGACGGATTGCTGCTTGAAACAAGCAAAATGATTATTAATCATTGTTTTTACACTTTCGGGAAACAAAATATACACAAATATTGACATTTTATGACGTCAACAGAAAGATTAAAAATAAAAATAAAAATAGCGACCCAATATTTTCGTATTTTGGGTCGATAATGGAGGGCAAACAAACAAAAAACATTTTTTGGCCTAATGTCGATGCCTGCACATGATTGATACCGGCCTTATCAAATGGCAATGCTAGCTTATCAAATTGCCAGAACGTCAGGTGCATTTTCACATAGTGTTTTAAGCAGTAGGGTATTATAGTTCAATCAGTTCCAAATTGGTGAGAATTATACATTTGTTATCTCTACGCGTGCTAAAGTAATCCAAGCGTACCCACGCTATTTTGGAACCTGCCAGCTTCACACATGCGGTTCACAAAACACCATGTTGCGCCATGCAAGAGTTTTGCACGCCCACGCTCTTCTGAATTTATTCGATTCTGTATTAACAGGTTTGCCAATTTGGAACGGATTGAACTATATAGCTATAAAAAGCCCAACCTGGTAATTTCTGGAACCATGTGTTTTAAAAGCCTGTCTGCAAACCTGAATATTCATAGTCTATTCCTATATGAATAGAATAGAGTGTTTCCGGCTGAACATTAAACGATGGTATATGCCATATGAAAAGATTAGCATGGATCGTGTCATTATTTCATGACTCTGCCTAAAAGGTATCAAATCAATTTTCAAATGAAATCATTTCTATAATCAAAGTAAATCAATTGAACAACATGCGAAGCATAGACATCACACATTGTTATCATTGAATCCCATTGACAAGACCAATGAGAAGCATAACATCGTTGTTCTGTCAAAACCAAGGTGTGTTTTTCTGGCCCTTCAACATGTAACATGTTCAGGGGCAAGAGCACTTACAAGGTGTTGATAGATGTGTTTTTGGGCATGTTTAAAGCAGATTGCCATAAGGTATAGGAAGTATTCATACATGACTAGTATATAATGCTGAAGGGCCAGATGGAGATGTGAGGTTTTGAGATAACAGCTACGATTTAACCTTTTGAGAATGATCATGATGATGATGAATGATGATGTTTACTGAGATGAAGAGGCCATATATTTAAAAAAAAGTTTCCAACAACTGCACATGTATAAATGTTAAACAAATTTAGTGATCTAATTTTTTTGACTTTTGTGTTACACAAAAAAGCAAGGGGAAATGGAAAATTAAATGCAAACCTGTAATTTAACAATTACTATAATAAAAGTGGAAATCTTTACGCTACATATATGTTTGCGCTTGAACCAGTTACCACAAAAATAATAACGACTGTATTTCTTTTGCATGTGATGTAGCTACCCTAACCCCGCTTTAGGTTTTTTGACCGGGATCACGGTTTTCGAGGAAAAAACGCCAACTTAATCTCCGGGAACCTGCCGGGATTCGATCCGGGGACCCTCCTGTAATGATTGGGGATTTTCTATAGCATTCTCTAAGCGTCATAACTAATAGGTCAAACCGGCAACCTTGTTGTCGAGGCACTACGAAAAGCATCATCATAATAACTGGATAAACCGGTGGTTCAATCTTCATTAAACTTGTCATTAATCCATAACTAGCCTTCTTGTGATTAATCTATAATCATCACATGGTGTCTAGAACTGGGATCTAACTACAGATGAAATCTGAGGATTCTACGGCTCGAAATAAGTACGAAATCAGGTCGGAAACGGGTGAGCGCGATAGCGTAAAAAACTCTGAAAAATTTCCAAGTCCAACATTTTCGTCGAATCGAACAGTAAACAACTCACGCTCAAATTTTCACAAGTGAGGGCGCACTTCAGGAGACGGGCTACGTTTAAGGCAAAATACATCGAATAGTGCAGGGGAGGCAGGACCTTCTAACTTTTACCACTTATTATGGCTGAATCACGCTCATCCCGACCAACTATGAATTGGGACAGTTCTGATCTTCTTAAAGAATTTAAGAGATTTAAGCAGCACTGCAGTTTTACTTTCAAAGGTCCACTGGCGGATAAGCCAGAAGAACAGAAGGTTAACTACCTTATGACGTATATTGGCGATAAAGGGAGAGAAGTGTACAGCACATTGGAATGGAACCCAGCCATCGCAGCAGATGCAGGCCAAGGGATTGTAGCTCAACCAGCGGAGAACGAAACGCTGGAAGGGGTTTATGCCAAATTCGAATCATATGTAGCGCCACAAAGAAATGAAATAAGAGCCACCGTGAACTTCAATAACAGACGTCAAGAAAACACTGAGAAATTTGACAATTTTGTAACTGACCTAAAGATACTTGTGAAACCCTGCGGTTATCAGGACCAAGATAGAATGATCCGCGACGCTATAGTATTACGCGCTAAGGAATCCAAGATCAGAGAGAAATGCATGGATGAAGGCAATGGTTTAACATTGGTCAAAGCAATTGAGATCGGACAAAATTATGAGACTGTCCAAGAAAGCTTGAAAGCAATATCTCAGAATGATGAAGCCGATCTTTATGCAATCAATAAGTCCAGGTCAAACTACCACAAAAGTGGAGCAAAGTCAAACAGTGGAAAAGGCGGAGATGATCAAAATCAAGACTGGGAGAAGAAAGATAAAACTTTTGCCTGCAAGAAATGTGCAAAAAGGCACCTTCCCAGATCATGCCCGGCATGGGGTACTACATGCAACATATGCAACCAGAAAAACCATTGGTCAACACTTTGCCCTACAGTCAAGGAAGTCCACCAAGTCGAACAAAATGACGACTCTGACGAATTCCAGGATGACTTCTATATAGAAGTGTTAAATTCACAAGACAAAAAGCATGAGTGGATAGTTCCAATGGATGTAAACAAAACCACAGTATCTTTCAAATTGGATACTGGGGCACAAGTCAACATTCTTCCAGTTGATGAATTCAGAAAGCTAAAGCCTAGACCTCAACTGAAGAAGACTAATATCAAGATCAGAGGATATACTGGAGCTTCTGTACCAATCATAGGAAGCTGTATGGCAAAAGTAACATACAAAACAGGAATCCTAGATCTCCCATTTCTGATTG
Source organism: Ophiura sarsii (assembly GCA_035610835.1). Lineage (NCBI taxonomy): Eukaryota > Metazoa > Echinodermata > Ophiuroidea > Amphilepidida > Ophiuridae > Ophiura > Ophiura sarsii. Next base: position 68,640,509 of record CM069453.1, on the reverse strand, counting down.
CAACAGAAAGTGAAAATACCAAGAGGTATCAACCTGTGCTAGGATTAAATGCCTGTGAGAATCTCCAGCTAATTAAAGCCATATGGAACACTGAAGCTTTTAGAACTCCATCAGTATCCATGAACAAGCCAATCCAAGATGAACTTGGAGAAGAGGTTCCAGATCTACCATGGCAGAAGGTTGGAGCAGATCTTCTCACCCTAGATGGAAAAGACTATTTGACAGTAGTTGACTATTATTCGCAGTATATCGAAGTCCGTACCATGACCAGTACTACCAGCAAGGCAGTCATAAATGCCATGAAAGCCATCTTCACTCGCCATGGGACACCCATAGAAGTTATCAGCGATAATGGGCCACAGTTTTCAAGTCGAGAGTTTGCCGATTTCAAGACACTGTGGGACTTTAACCATACTATGTCTAGTCCATACTACCCAGTATCAAATGGTCAAGCAGAAAATGCCGTCAAGATCATGAAGTCAATGATACGCAGAGTTACTGCTAGTGGAGAAGACATATTTCAAGCTCTCCAGAGATACAGAAGTTCACCTTTGGAGAATGGTAAATCACCAGCCGAGCTACTGTTCAACAGACGCATCAGATCCAACCTCCCTATGGTCAAACGTTTGCTTGAGACCGTACCTGACAATGCCAACTCTGTCATAAAGAAAAAGAAACAACTGAAAGACAGACAAAAAGCAAACTATGACAAAACTACTGCTTTCTTGCCACCACCACTGAAGGTGGGTGAAAATGTAAGAATCCAGAATATGGACAAACCAACCACAAAGAATCCACTATGGTCGCAGAAAGGTATGATTCTGGAAGCCCTTCCAAACAGATCCTACCGAGTGCAGACAGAAACCGGAGTTCTACGGAGAAACCGCCGCCATCTCTTACCTGCAACTGAGTCGGAAGATCCGGAGGAGTGGTATGATGCAGTAGAACAACAAGCAGCCATCCAGCCTGCTGCACCACCAGAACCAGATGGGAACCATCAACCAACACCAGAAACCAGGAGAAGCACCAGAGTCTCCAAACCCAACCCCAAGTACTACAGCAACGAGTTTACCGCGTAGACATGGTTACATTAGTTACTTCAAGTTTTTATGTAGTTAATATTCATTACATATTTTTGTTAGATAAAGGGTAGCAACATTTAGGTACCTTTACAACATTTCGTTTACAACATTCGCGAAGTCAGCGACATGTGCAAGATAGTTTAGTGTAGATAGGTGTGGTATATGCAACACTTGGTAAAATACCATCACCGTTAGGTTTTCTTTAGAGTAGGAAAAGGAAACAGTTTCATTAATGACTTAAAGCATAAGATGTTGGAACATCACACGGAACTCAGAGACTCTAGCACAAAGACACTGTCATATTGAATGCCATCAAAGCTTTATTCAAAAGTCATTTCACATTGACATGACATAATAACATGTTGTATAATGACGCTAATAATAATGTTGAGCATAACGATCAATCTGATCTGAAAAACTATAACTGTGACTGTAAATGCTCAAATAAGACTATTGTTGCTCAAAAGCATAAAGTGTAGAAAACTTCATCTTTTCCTTTAAAAGGATGAAGATGTAATGATTGGGGATTTTCTATAGCATTCTCTAAGCGTCATAACTAATAGGTCAAACCGGCAACCTTGTTGTCGAGGCACTACGAAAAGCATCATCATAATAACTGGATAAACCGGTGGTTCAATCTTCATTAAACTTGTCATTAATCCATAACTAGCCTTCTTGTGATTAATCTATAATCATCACACCTCCGTTCTCAAGCCCCACGTCCCAACCACTAAGCCACGGCCCTCAGCTACACATTCGCGCAGTATACTGCGCTCACTATATAGGCTCGGTTAACTACGTCATCGAAAACCGACGGCGCATGCGTTTGGAGAGGGACTTAGGATTAGCATTTTTAGCACTCAGCAGGGGGGTTAGGGTTAAGACACACAAAACAGTTTCAAATACAGTATTGAAATAAGAATTGGACACAAAGGATTTTATGTTTTTATGTCATGGAACAAATAAAGTGTGGCATGTAAAAAAATGCTTCCTCTCAATCATTTTTTTATTATTATTAATAAAAAGGAACAAAAATGTTAGGCCAACAAAAAAAAGAAAGCTGTGTTGCCCTCAACGACCAACACTAAAATCGTAAAAACTAGGGTCGCATAATTTATTTTATTTTTTTAGATTTAAATTTTATTATGTGTCTTGGTACTATTTCTTGCTTGAAATGAATAAGTAAGCTTAAATAAATGTTTTTAGACTATTGTCACACTAGAAACATTAGTTAAATTGACATATGGGTCTATATAAATTTTTGTCTTGACATAAACCATATATTTTTCAGCCAAAAAAAAGAAAAAAAGAAATTGAAACCAAAAATGTGAAGAAAACATTTTGAAAAAAAAGGGAAAAAAAGGATCCGACCGACCCGATTTAAATTTTTGGCACTTCAGGGCAACACAACTTTTTTCTTTGGCCTTACTGATTGTGCATGTACAATGAAATGATGATCAATATCATTCATAATGACAGAGGAGACATTAGTTGCCAATTATATTACATAGAGATAGAGTAGTGATACCTATCAAACTATTTTTTCCCCTCTGCTTCATGCAACGTATTTCAGGATTTAATATCAATATGTTGGTCGGTCATTCCTTTCTCGAGGTCAGCCTCGGATCAACGGGAACCCAGGACTGAGAACTGTAAAGCCACTTGATTTCGCAAGGGATTTAAATTTTGCTAATTTCGCCAGGGACTTAGCTTCGCGAAATTGAATACACGCAAAATTGTCAATTTTGCATTGAAAGTAACAGTAACATTTCCGGATTCGCAAAATTAAATGCTCGCAAAAATAACAATAATTTTCAATTCGTTAAATAAAGTATCTGCAAAATTATAGTGTTTTACAGTATTGAAATTAATGCTACACACTGATCAAATACAAGTCAATATACATCTTGCAGCAATGGGTACATTCAAGGTTTCATTCAACTTCTGAAAAAGTAGTCATTTTAGATACACATTACTACGTTTTTCCCGCTCAAATCAGCTACCACAAAAATAATAACACACCAATGTATTTCTTTTGCGAATAGGGGATGAAACTACAAATAATGAAAAATCTGAAGTTCTGAAAACACGCACAACATTTGAAAAATAATTTCCACTTTTACAGTACCTGTATTTCACACATGAAGGAACAAAAATGTCTCAGAAATATCATCACATCACATCACAAGTAGATGAAGTTGTGACGGTTTTGGTGAATGTTAAAAAATTGTATGGAAAAATCACAACATTTTCAAGCCAAAATGTCCTAACAAGGATAGTCATTTAGAAAATAGAAGATAATCAACATACGACGACTAAATCAGTATTCACCCATCTAGTACACACTTGTATTGCATACATGCTGCCCAAGAGCAAGAGGTATAGAAAATTACAAAACAACAAAACCCTAAACAACAACATAAAGACACAAACACACAGACAAACACATAAACAGGCAAAACACATTTCTTTCAATTCAAAAACAATTTACACACACTCTACATACAGTTCCTTACAAATATTTTTTTATAATTATGAATGCAAAAATACAGATTTTGAGAGAGATAGGTCCCTCCTGAATTATTGGAAAATGGCCTTAAATGGGTCAACTCTACAAGCATCCAAGAAGGCATGCAGGGCACTATGCTTGTTTACAAGACCCAATTCTGTAATACAATCACATTTTGACATATGTACTGAATATATTATACATTTTCTTGCAAATTTGTGAAAGGTCACCCATTGTTTTACCATGCAAATCAATGTTTAATTTGCATATTTTTGTTTTTGATAAATACATTGCATGCAGAATACAAAATTTAAATTCAACCACGCACTGATTTGTGATACACAGAGAAGTATAAACGCCACAAAAAATAACACTTCATATAAAAAACAGCTCACTGTACTACACTTCAGAGGCAATCTACTTGTATGTGCTGCATATAACGCTGGTCACAGGCCCGAGGGACACCTGTATTACGTATCACGGTAGTTTGGTTCTGAAATTGGCCATGGTACGTTGAATATAAGGGAGCTAACTCACAAAATGTCAACGCTCTCCATGCCATAGATAGTCCTGTAAAAGTGTAATATACCTATTGGAAATGTTCACACTTACAGCATCATTACTAAAAATTAAAAACATTTCTTACTTTTCACTTCAACTTATAATGCCGACACAGCTTTTCTTATAAAAAAGTGTCTATGACAGACGCCATGTCCAATAATTTGACAATCGTGGCTTACTGATTGAAAATCCAGGATTTTTTTCTGACCGAAAATTCACATTTTTCAATGACAATTTTGGATTATCGATAGAATTGATCAACTTGGTTTTTGAAAAATCAAGATTTTCGATTCGAAAAACCAAGATTGTCAAAATAATTCAAAAAACCTGGCTTATTGAGTGTAATTTACTAAGTTTTTCTCCACAAATTGTTTTTTGGTTGAAATGAAGCAGAATCAACTGATATTTTCACATTGGTTTTGAGCACTCAAGTGTCTCTAATTTTTTGTTTTCTTTCTATAAAATGTTTTAAAGTCAACAATTGACTTCCTTTAATTAAGCCATTAGCCATATCGTGACACGATGTTGACATCCTTTTCGTTGCACATAACTAAATACCAAATTAAAGGATGATATTTTAAAAATGGCCGTCATGAAATATTGAAGGCTTAGTGCCACAAGGTCCTATCTGTTATAGCTGCCATTTGTTATATGGGGTTGGTTATATGCTGAGCCATTGTTATAAATAAATGCAACTCGGAGCAGCTATTGCAAATGTTTTTTTCTTCTTTTTGTTGAGATACATATACATACCTACAACATGTAGTGATGTGAAAGTTGAAATATGTATCTATAATAGCTGCCGTGATGTTATACACTTCTTGTGCTATATGGTGCAACCTTGTGAAAATGCAATCTTACACATATGGCAGGCATTGTAGAAGGTCTTTCCAAACCCTCGATATTGATATCACAACAGCTTTAATTCCAGTTTATCTCAGTTTATCCCCGAAAAAAAAAACCCCAAGAGTTCAGGAGAGAAATCTCAAAATTCAAATTTCCCACAATTGGCTGCTTCAACCCTGCATAGAACAATTGCCCCCCCCCCCCCCAAATTAATCATTAATCCCCAATATTCTTATCCCTAACCTTTATATGAATATTTAAATTATGGTTTCAAATCAAATGGTTATATCGATACCAGCAGAGACTGTCCATACTCATGAGTCATTGCTCTCAGGCTGTCTTCGCTCTTCAAAATATTGATCCCACGGCTGCCACCAATGTAATGCATATAAGCCTACTGATGAATTGTACATTTACAATATTATTCTATATCCACTGCCCAGCTTTTGGTGATTGCTCACCAAGTTGTTAGAGCCAAAGTTCAAAGTGGCCCTAAAACAATATCAGAGTTGCTGAACAGTTGACGAAATATATTATGGATTTAGCAGATCTCGGGTGGGCGGTATCAGTATCACTGGTGTCTTTTTCAGGGAAATGTATGGAGGGACTTACTCAATCTAGATATAGCAGTTCTTGCATGGGTAGCTGTCCTTTTACAAAGGATATAAAATATTTCCAAGGGTGTTGATTTGCTAACAAGCGGGACACGTTGAAAATGACCCGACACCTAATTTAATCAATGCAGCAGTATATAATTGTTGCTGGAAATTCCCCTCCAAAACCCTGCTTTCTTGTATTATCTTCTGATCTAAAACAGTAAAGCCACCCTCTCTTTATTTAGGTCACATATGAAACTGAACAAAAGTAGAAAACTATCAGACAAGGTACCATTTTAAAAATAAAACCAATTAGTCATAATTAGCATAGAATTAAGCACATGTTTTTAATGGTTTCTCTGTCATATTATTTGACACTTTCTGTAGAGCTTGAGTTGAGATACATGTAGAGTTTGCTATCAAAATAAAGTTAATGATCTCAATTTTGGTCAAAACATGGCCTTGTCCCATGACTTTACCCCCTATGACAACAAATAGTGTAGCATCCCTATTTTTACTCGGTGATACATACCATTCATATTTGGGAATCGGTTATCGTTTACATCAGGGTGCTTATTTTAACTTATTTAATCCCGTTTTCAAACTAGCAAATATTTGCTGATTATATAATCTTGACATACATAATATAATACTCCCAAATATTTTACACTTCATGTATAATTATGACGTCCATATTCGGACATCCTTAACCAAATTTCAATCATCTTCGTTCGTCAACTAATCCGTACAAGCCCCATCCCAGATCCAATCTTCACAACCTCAACAGCTGTGCTCTGTATCCCCCTTTCTGCAGACTTTCTCTCTCTACATTGTCTTTTTATCCTTTTGCTTCCACTTTGTGGAGGTATCTCACTGATGTTGTTGTCAAGCGTACCACCTTAACATCCTTCAAGACTGCTGTTTGCCACCATCTCCTGTAGCCAGTTACCATTTGTTTCACCTGTCTGGTCCCTTTTTGTTTTTCCATTTCATTTGTCTTGTTCCCCATGAGTTTTTTTTTGTCTGTCCCTTTTTATTTATTTTAGATGTTCGGGCATCCCTTTAATTGTGCTTGTCACTATTGGGTTTGTCCTGGCTCTTCAGCCTATTGTTATAAATAAAATAAATAAATATTCGGACATCCTTAACCAAATTTTGTTAAATTACGGTATCACAAAATGTGGGGTGTTGGTTGGCACCCCATGACCAGCATCAACCAATTGCAAGTGCCAGGGGTATAACTAGAGTCTAGAACGGGCGAGATATTTCCCACCTGCCTCCCCAATTGAAATGACAAACTCTGTGTATATTAACAAAAAATAGTCTGTTATGCTCCCCCTTGATCGCAGACCTGCCCTCATAAAGCCGCCCCCTTAAAAAAAAGGTGAAGTGAGCAAATTTAGCAAGACTATGTTAGCATTAGAACATGACCATGCAGTATAAAAATGCTACACATATTTTGACACTAATGGCTATTATTGCAATAAGGAACAGGGCTTTCACTTTGCCCCCCCCCCCCCCCCCCACCTCATCCCCAAATATCAAGGAGGTGGACTATTGTTGCTCATCGAGCTACATGAGCCTGTGATCCAATGGATCTACCGCACACAATCTCCTGCCACAATTCAACATACGCAGGCGCACTTTGATCAGGCTGTGCACGCATGCTTGAAAACCCACAAAATACCGCTAACCAATCAGAGCCGTGAGGTCGAGGTGACGTATTGCACACCACGGATGTATGTTGCACCATTTTTGGGTGAGGTTAAACTCATGTACTTTACGTGAGTTCAACCTCATATGACGTGCGTCCATTGAACTCAAGCATTCTCTCCAAACACACTCTGAAATTAGATGTGCATGACCTCAAAAGACTGCAATATCAATTTAGCACAAGGCAAAACAAGTTTTATCAAATGTAAAACAATTCCAATGTTACTCATAGGCATGCTTTCCGAATCAGAAACTCTTAAAGATTGTTGGTAAAAAAGTTATAAGATTGTTGGCAATAATGGCTGCAATTGGTGACTGCAGCATTTAGAGACAAACTTTCATTGTCATTGTACAGAGTCTACCGCAGGGAAATACACAATTTTCCTCCAACTTCACTCTCCCCCCTAGTATAAGAAGTGTGTGATGGAATTCTTAGGGGTGCAGTGGTGCTGAGTTAAATATTACAAACTGTATGGGGTTGGTATTGCAATGTAACTTTTTGTGTACAGTGAAATGCCTAATTGTGTGTACGGGAATGAAACCTGCACATCGCTGTCCGCCATCGCCGTATGTAGTGATACATTATCGCCCTATCAAAGCGAGCTATCGCTGTATGAAGCGACGTCGCTATATGAAGCGAGATCGCCATTTGGAAGGCTTATCCCCAACTGGAAGAGAAGGATCAAGTGGCAGGATTATCAGAAAGCTTCAGGACCAGTGGCGGCAGAGAAGCATCAGTGTTTAAGGGGGACAGGCACAGTTCCTTAGAGGGGATGGAGACATATTGAAAACACAAGTTCTATGGGGAGCTTGGCAGATTTTAGGTGGACGCAGACTTGGGGTCGTGATATTTAAGGGGATGAATTACCGGGTGGACACATCGGTCACCCACCTAGGCTATGACATTCACAGTTCAGTCTAGCTCTGAATCATAGCTCTTTGCCTGTGTCTGAGAGCTATGAAATGAAAGCATCCGAGTCAGTGACAGATATTTTCATCAATTTTTTTTGGAATAAAATTAGTCAAACTTTTGCTTCAGATCATGTTTAATGTTCAAAGAATATGTATGTCTTGGTTACATAGCTCAACCTATTTCAATTTCCAAGAAAACTTGGGCTACTTGAATTTGGATTAGCTTAAAAATGCAGCATATCATAGACAGTCCACGTCATAGTTTTACTGTATAGCGTGAATAGGGTGATCGTAATTCAAGCCAGTATTTCTTGGAAATAGAAACAGGTTGAGATATGTAACCAATGTACATGTATAATCAAAACAAAGAATTCGCGATCAAAACGTTTATTCCAGAAACGCCAGCGTTCATCAAAATTTTGAATGCAGCGTGATGAGCCCTTGACAACCACGCCACAACGCGATCGTAAATGACATGAATAAACATGATGAACTTACATTGTCCAATCACGCAGCGTGGGGTCTTGTTGATTAGGGCCGCGATTGGTCAATTACCTATTTGTTTACAAGCACGTCACATCTTCCGGTTTTACTGCGCCCTTACCATCGCGATTGATGCGGTCACACACGATACACCCCAGTCGCATGGGACACAGGAATCGTATACGATTTGATCGAGAATTCTTTGTTTTGATTATAGGCTAATACACCTATCAGTTGTAAGACGCACTACACGACCCCCCGGATTGGTGCGTCACTTTACGGAGGTGCATCAACTTTTCATGTACCATGACGTACCTTGTGTCAAAAAAGTGACGGACCTTTGTCATACAATATACGCACCCTCAGTCAATTTTGTGACGCACCATTGGTTGATTCTGACGGACCATATGACGCTCCCCCATTGGCGATTATTTTTTTCGTACATGATCCTAGTGAACGGGCCTGTCCTCCTACCTCTGCTGTGGTTAGACTGTTCTGCGCTTGCGTGGTATAGCGAAATGCTGATCCCCTATATTAATTATTATATGTGACAGTACTCTCAAAATGAAAGGTTCTTGGTCTACTGTCAGTTCCTTGTTTTTTCCGTTTGCCAAACTCTTGCACACTTGCACGGCGATCGAGTGATTTCAGGCATTTTAGAACATGCGGTATATATCTGAAAAGTGATGTTTGCCATAAAGTAAAGCCTGGTTGGTGGTATAGTATGGCATATATTTAAATTATGAAGTTTGTATTTTGTTAGGGAGCGTGTGTGGTCTAGTGGATAAGACGCCGGTCTCTGAGTTCGAGCCCCACTACGGCCAACATGTTTGTATCCTTGGGCAAGGTACTTAGTCTCAATTGTCTCGTGGTTCAGAAGTCACGTATAAATGGTGGTCTCGTGTATCGGAAAGAGCAAAAATCCAAGCACGTTAAAAAGGTCACAGATTCCTTCGTAAAGAGTAGGGGATCATCCCGGTCTGTGCCTGTACACACATCAGTCCTAGGTCACAGGGCAGGGGTTGCACAGTTAACACGTCCTGTGTATTTAAGCCCCCTTCGCGTTCGATTCCGAAAAAAGGAATGTTGCGAAGTTTATTCAATCAGATTCAATCAGATGTTGTTCGTAAAAATGATGTACACTGACAGTCACAGTGACGCACCCATGTAAAGTGACGAACATTGACGCACCCTTCGTCAATTTCGTGACGGACCAAAGGCTGCCACTGACATACCCTCCCGTCAAGAATGTGGTGGTAAACGACGCACCTCTCCCAGGGGTCGTATTAGTGCGTCTTACAACTGAGTGATAGGTGTATAAAATACAATACAAATACATACATAAATTATTACTTTACTTGAACATTTAACATGATATCTGAAGTTCAACAATTTGACAAATTTGATTCAGAAAAGTTTAAAAATATTGATAAAAATCCATGACGTGGACTCACATGCTTTCATTTCATAGTTCTCTAGAAATCAGAGCTAAATTTGGATCGCCCTATTCCCGCTACAGTAAATTTATGACGCCGACTGATACAAAAAAGCGAAGTTCAGTCCTGACTACTTCGAGCTAAGCTATTTATTTAGCCTATCACTCAGCTTGCATCTGTTAAAGAATTTGCAGAGAAAATAAACAAATCCCTTTAACCTTGAATTTCTAATGCATATTTATCCAATCATAACAATCTAACATCATTCATGGTATTGTATTGTGTTTACCTGCGTGAGGTCGGTGATGACCAAACGAATCAGCTCGTTTTCGGTCTCGCTTATCCAGCAGTTGTTTCTTCTTCTGCTTCCCGCTAAATGGCTTTTTTCTCGGCATCTTGTAGACAATTCAATTCAGGTTATTGTACCATAAGTGCTCTAGTCAAATTAATGCTAACATTGCACTAATAAACAAGATATTTCACCAATTTTCGAGGCAAATGACAGCTCCGTGAAAAAGTCTTTAATTTTAGCGCTGCCTCATGGGAAAGATTTTAATCCAGTAAACATTTTAATCGTAGTTAAGCGTTTTTATGATTAGTTACCTAATAATAATACAGTTTTGTGTTCGATTTCTTATCGATATGAGGAAAATTAGATATTCAGATTATCCAAAAATGTACAAACAATATCAATTTTAAAATGTAAAATCGTAAGTTGCATTCTGAAAAGGAAATTAGCCCCTGTAATACAGTCTAGAAACAGGAATAAATCCGGTTTAATTGTACTGTTATTTTTGACCTTTGACACTGTTGGAATGGCGACAACAGAAGCCGAGTTCGGGCTGAAATCCCTGAACATTTGGCATTAATAATGAGCAATTAATCAACTGTCTAACGATGGAATTCGCTTTTAATATCAATCACTTATTTGGTGATAGCATTTCTGTCATAGATAATCGGCTTTTACCGAGTAGTAACCACAGGTGAGTCATGAGTTCATAATTCGGATAGGCCTACCTACCTAGTATTATAAATTGATTTGTTATTTGTTTGATGATTGAAAAATGAAATGTTTACCTTTTTAATTAGGCCTAAACCTTTTTATTTTGAGCTTCTTGGTCGGGAACAAACTCTGGAAAAACTACAATGTAAAGTTCGAGGAATGTGACCATTCACTATAGGGAAATGTACTATCTTTACTTCAACTTTTGTATTTCATGTATTTGTAGGCTTAATAAATCAATATCATTCCTTGCAGGTGGACGAATTATCCAGCCCTGGCAAATATGTCCGTTAAGTTGGCATATTTGCCAGTATTTACAGTTAATCCAAAAGTAGCGCTTCCACACAAAAAGTGGCGGAGTACCTTTAGAATACCATACCATTTTTGAAGCTCGACTATTTTTAAAAAAACGCGGCGGCGACGCCGTCGTCGAAAACGGCTGTCATAGTAGAAATGTGTAGAAATTATGTAAGTGTTAAGCGAGCCGTTGTGAAAAATGTGCTTAAGTCCAAGACGAAAGGCATTTTATTTTTTGTGGCTTCAGCGACGGCGGCGGCGCGAAGCTTTACCCTTTAAAAAAGTGGATTCGGCGACGGCGCGATGTTCAACCTTGTAATAAACATCGGATGCGGCGACGGCGCAAAGCTCCATCCTTTTAAAAAAGCGGATTCGGCGACGGCGCGAAGGAGGAGGTATGACGGGATCGGTTGTAGATGGAAGCTTGATTATTTTTGGTGGCGGCGACGGCGCGAAGCTCCATCCTTTTAAAAAGGTGGATTTGGCGACGGCGCGAAGTCTAACCTTTTTAAGAAACATCGGATGCGGCGACGGCGCGAAGCTCCATCCTTTAACAAAAATGGCAATGACGGCGCGAAGAAGGAGGTATGACGGGATCGGTTGTAGATGGAAGCTTGATTATTTTTTGTGGCTTCGACGGCGCGAAGCTCCATCCTTTTAAAAAGTGGATTCGGCGACGGCGCGAAGTCCAACCTCTTTAAGAAACATCGGATGCGGCGACGGCGCGAACCTCCATCCTGTTAGAAAGTGGATTTGGCGACGGCGCGAAGGAGGAGGTATGACGAGATCGGTTGTAGATGGAAGCTTGATTATTTTTAGTGGCTTCGGCGGCCACGGCGACGGCGCGAAGCTCCATCCTTTTAAAAAGGTGGATTCGGCGACGGCGCGACGCGAAGCGCATTGTGCATAGAGCATTCGGATCATGAATGCGAGCGTGATGCTCAAATCAAGAAATTATTGAACTGATTATAATGGTCCATATTTGATTCACTTTGTATTTGACCAACATGTTTTTGTTGTTGGTCACTGTTTAGGCCAATGCTTTATTAGTTTTAGGACGGAAATTTTCAGAAGATTTAGAAAACATCTTCCTTTGTACGTGTCTTTTGCTCCCTTGATGCTTGATGCAGTAATTCATATAATATTACTGAAAGTTGTGTCGTTCATCTTTGATCGCAAGAGTGCATTATTCTGGAACATGAAATCATGAGAACTCACTAAGATACACTCTGTCCGGGGTCAGAGTTGTACTTCAGGTGGGATGTAGTATTAATAGGTCAATAAATGCATATCTGTTGTTTCGAGATAAATTTGACAAATCAATGCACACGTGCTGATGTTGACATGTGAATAATGGCATGATCCCACAGGGGAGTGCTATTGTGAGCATATCAACATTTGCGCAAGTGCATTGATTTTTCTTTATCTTTCGAGAAACAAAACATACGCATGTATTGACCTAATTCATACACGACACTATACTAATCAAAATTCATAATTTAGCATAATTTGGATCTATGTAAAAACGATTAAAAACATGTTAACAAATAACTGACACCCGCAGTGAAAATCTGTGAACCTGCGATTCCTTAACAACGAATCAAAACAAAATGCATGGTGCGCATTGAATGGCGCAGACACTTTCAATGCACTTCGCATATTTTTGTTTCTTGCTTTCTGATTGGTTTCGACACTACTAAGAGTGTATGAATATATAATGATAGGCCTAGATTTTGGATTCTCAAGGGAATCCTAACCCTGTCTGTAGCACAATTGGGCCAAAAAAAAAAAAAAGTTGTGTTGCCCTCACAAGCCTAAAATCGGGAGGGACGGCCGGCCGGATTTTTTTTTTTTTTTTTTTTTAATTTTAAATTTTAAATTTTACCAAATCAACGATTTTATACCTATTATTTCAGTCAACATGTGTGAAGATACTAAGGAAAACGCTTACTGGATGTATTTTCAACCCAATGGTGAATATTTTGGTTTCTTGCCCATCTCTTTTCACAGATTGAAAGATCTTGAGAAAAAAAATCTTGAAAAAAAATCTTGAAAAAAAAAATCTTGAAAAAAAATCTTGAAAAAAAGAAGAAAAATCTTAAAAAAAAGAGATAAAAAAATAAAAATCTTGAAAAAAAAAAAAAAAACCCGGCCCACATTCTCAGAATTTTGACCCGGCCGGATGAGGGCAACACAACTATTTTTTTTTTTTGGCCTTGGTAGGGTGCAGTATGACGTAGCACTAACTCTATATGTCACCCTTTGTGTCCATTTTCCCATACAGATTAGATGATTTGCAGGCCAATCTTGCGAAGGTCATTGATCACATGGGAGATGCATCGGCTAAGGTGAGTCAGGTTTACTGTATGCCTACATTAGAAGTGGTCATTTTGTGAGGGTATTATTTTTATATGCGAAAGTAACTAATTTATACAGTTATTACATTGTCTATGGGTAGAAACTGCATGAAGTACAGAATTAACAACCGTGTGCCGTTCCTTTTGCTCAAATCTGTGAAAATATTCATGCATGAAGAAAAAAATCTTTTTATTTTCTGCCAACTTGAATAACATCAAAAGTTCGAAACACTTATGCATCCGAGTGTATTCCCATCTAAACAAGGTCTACGATCTGCCACAGACAAAACCCGTCTTGTTGTGCCAGCCAACCGTAAACACATAGGAGCTAGCTCCTTTGCTGTGGCTGGCCCAACACTATGGCACCACATTCCATCCAGCAACAGTATCATAACCGTCAAACATATTCTCAAGACTCATTTGTTTAGTGACTGATTATCCCCCTGGTTTTCCCCCTGGTTTGTAAAACCAGAAGGGGATTTTGTCATCATGTAATGTGCGTCCGTCGGTGAGGGTGTTGGGGTGGGGGTGTGTGTGTGCCTTTTGGTTAGCATTTTTCCGAATGCTGTATCTTTTGAACGGATGGACGGATTGACTTCGAACCTTCAGCGATAGGTAGGCCATGGTCAAACACTGTGGCTGCTTTTTGGGGGGTCTAATTTGCAAAGGTCATCTGAGGTCAAAGGTCATCCAGGAGTCAAATCGTAAAAAAGGGCCCAATTGACTTCAAACTTTGAGAAAAGAAACATGAACACCGGGTGAACATGTCTAAAATTAATTAGAGGTCATCCAAGGTCAATGGTTTTGAGGTCAAAGGTCATCCAGGGATCAAATCGTAAAAGTTGCCCGATTGACTTCAAACTTGAAGAAATAAAACATGAACACCGGGTGAACATGTCTAAAATTAATTAGAGGTCATCCAAGGTCATCTGTGGTCAAAGGTCAAATCGTAAAAGTTGCTCGATTGACTTCAAACTTGGAGAAAAGAAATATGAACACCGGGTGAACATGTCCAAAATTAATTAGAGGTCATCCGATCAGGGATACTATTAATTTTGGGATAGGAAAGTCCTATACTAACACACGTAGCGAAAACGGTGCCGTTAGCATAAATTACATAAATTATGGTAATCATCGGAATGTGTCGGTGACCGGCGTTGAACGCGTTTAACAGTGTTTAAGAGGCTGATCGGTTAAAGGTTAACATGGTTATGAAAAAATAATTTTCTGATTTTGATATTGATAGGTACCTCACAATGTTGGACAATATCTAGGCTATCTGAAACTGCATTTAAAAAATTAAAAAAATGCGGTACCTTCGCGGAACAGTCCATTATTGTCCAAGGGGTGAAAACAAGATGCGTCACAGACGGACATTTTAGTTCAAGTTCATCATGCTATATTTTTATGTTAATGTAACATTTTCAGAGTTTTGTGATGTAATGTTGATAGCTGACACACTTTTCCATCAAATAAGATAAATATTTGGGAAAAAAGTTCTATGGAAGTTATATCGCTAGACTTGCGTTAACATTTTGATGTTTTGCTGTCCGTCCGTGACACACAAAAAGTTTAAAAGTTTTTTAACTAATTTCAAGGACAAAGTAAAAAAATAAAAACATAGTGAAGTATCTCCCTTATATCTATTCTTTCCCATGCAGGAGTATTAATTAATTAGGGCAGGCATAAATTAGTTAAATCTTTAATTAAAAGTTGTCACGGACGGACACAAATTTTGTCACGGACGGACACTGTTAGCTACTGTTCAGTTCTGAGCACACAAGCAAAGCTGAATACCACCCCTCTTACCATTTAATGAACTAGTCCATACAGGTATGCCCTTTATGCAAATGAGTAGGTTTGCTACAGCTGTGAGCACAAGTTACTTGAAGTCAAATGAAGTCATTTGCTTATTTGCGCATTTGTGAACCCTCAGCAGATCTTCTTTGGTGAATCTGTAGTATAGCTTGCGCTTGTTAACCTTACTGCCTGTACATGCTGAAATAATGCTTGTAAATAAAAGGGGTAGCATGAGATCAGTTAAAAGACACTGTTTAAAATTGCCCCATATAATAACTGTATGTAAAATAAAAACAAGTAACAGCATTGAAATCAGAAAGTATCATTGGAGATGTTAGCACAAATTTAATTTTAAGCTTTGCACTATCAAAAGTTGCAGGCTTTTTCTTCATGAAACTTTGAAAAACTCAAAACACGGTTGGATGCCTACATGTATCCATTATCACTAACCTTTAATTACACAATTAATTGAACAAAAACTTATCAAAGAAGGGTCAAAATTGTTTTAAAAAGTTGTATCACAGCATACACTTACAGTCTTTTACACAATTAATCGAACAAAATTTATCAAAGAAGGGTCAAAATTGTTTTACAAAGTTGTATCACAGCATACAGTCTATTTATATGATGCAGCAGGTCTATCTCTTGCCATTTATGGTAAGAGGGGCAGGATTCAGTTTGGCATTTGTACTCGGAACTGAATAATGTCCGTCCGTGACAAAATTTGTGACCGTCCGTGACAACTTTTAATCACTGATTTAACTTATTTATTGACGCCATTGTTAAGTTTCATTTCTACATGAGAAAGGGGGTATATAGGGGAGATAGCTCACTATGTTTTTATTTTCTCTCTCTTTCCTTGAAAAAAGTTGTAAAACTTTAAAACCTTTTTTGTGTCACGGACGGACAGCTCTGCATCAAAAAGTTATCACAAGGGCAGGGTAATTACTTCCCAGAACCTTTTTTTCTGAAATATATTTCTTATTTAATGGGTAAATGTGCTATCTATCAATTTTTTATTTTAAAATATTGAAAATGTTTCATTAACATAACATATGGCAAGGTCAACTTCTACTAAGAATGATTGTCCATGACGCATCTTGTTTCTACCCCTTGGGCAATAATGGACTGTTCCAAAAACTTTTCCGCATTGTTTCTTCTTTTGGAATGCAGTTTCAGTTAGCCAAGATAGTGTCCAATATTGTGAGGTACATTTCAATATCAATATCAAAAAGTAATTTTTTCACACCAATGTTAACCTTGAACAGATCACCCTCTGCTATCAAAGTGCCAAATTCTGCAGCCTTTGAATATAACCATCACACTGGTTTTGGTATATAATTGTGATCCTTTTTAATTACTAAGACTGAAAAATGATGACATACAATTTTTCTTACTATTTTGTAAGTATTTGATACCATTTTTTCATGTAAATAAGTGGCAATTTCAAAGTTCTTCAACATCTGTGTCCGTCCGTGACGCTAACAAATTTCCGTCTGTGACACAGTTTGTTACAGGTCTACCCTTCTCCTGTAAAAAATAAATCTGTTTTCAAATGCTGTGTATCAAACCATGTATCTCACTTACTATTTGACCATGGAAAGCTTGAGGAATATGGAATTGTTTAAATAGAAATTAAGAAGAAGTACTAAAGGTCCGGAGAACCCTATTTCTATCTTGTCCGTAGTGTTGGAAAAAGACTAATATATCTTGACTGCTTTTTATTACTAAGACTGAAAATTCATGACTTAACATTTTTCTTACTATTTTGTAAGTATTTGATACCATTTTTTCATACTAAAGTGTAAATAAGTGGCAATTTCAAAGTTTTTTATGTAGTTAACATTTGTGTCCGTCCGTGACGCTCAAAAATGTCCGTCCGTGACAAAATTTGTTACCCTACCCCTGTAAAAAATAAGAAATATTTTCAAATGCTGTGTATCAGATATTCAAACCAGGTATCTTACTTACTATTTGACCTGGAAAGCATTGGGGAATATGGAGTTGACTAGATAGAAATTAAAAAGAAGCACTAAAAGGTAGAGAACCCTATTTCTATCTAGTCCGTCCGTGACACAAACATTTTCGTCGTTCTATTTTTAGTAACAAACCACACCTTATTTTTGTGTGTGTATATCAATAAAATTGATGATTCTCTATAACATTAAACATAAAAAGTTGAATAAATGTCAGTAGTTACTTTTTACAAACTGTTTTTCGCTCATGTTTTGCACAAACGTCCGTCCGTGACAAACCGATCAGCCTCAGAACCAGGTTTAACGTAATATTTGGTCAGCATAGGTTTGAGGGCGTTGTGGATTTACACAGACGACGGTGGCCACGCGAAACCTACATGTTGAATACGTAATGAATAACACGTAATCGCGAATATTAATCTTATCATTTTGACAAATTCATCATAATTAGAAGAATTGTCATCGTTAACCGGGTGATGACTTAAAATAATTCAAAATAGTGCACTCCCGTTGACATAATTGGGTCGTCTGAGAGACGCGTGGCCAGCGTCGTGTCGTCTGCTTTAATCACGCCTGATCGGTAATAGCGCCACCAGTTCTATGCTGACCAAATTTTAATTTAAAAGTGGACCCGATCGGCAAGCTCACTGGCACACCCCTGATCCGATGTCAACGGTCATTAGAGGTCATCCAAGGTCAAAGGTCAACAAGGGGTTAAATCGTGCAATGAATACAGGGGGAACATGTCAACAAATAATTAGAGGTCATACGGAGGTCATCCGGAGGTCAAAGGTCATCCAGAGGTCAAATCGTAAAGTTGCCCGATTGACGTCAAACTTGGAGAAAAGAAACATGAACACCGGGGGAACATGACCTTTGACCTCATTTAGGTCATTAGAGGTCATCCGAGGTCAAAGGTCAACAAGGGGTTAACTTGTGCAATGAACACAGGGGAACATGTCAACAAATAATTAGAGGTCATCTCAGGTCAAAGGTCATCCAGAGGTCACCTCATTTAGTTGATCTCCCAGCCAGGGGGATTCGCAAGTCGTGACTGGCAGTATTTTTTTATTATTATTATCAAGTCTCGCAACTTGTATGTTTTATTCTTCTTTTTCAATAGAATGAACAACATAATTCCTCCATTTCCTTATTCTTTTTACAGGCCCAGGGATTGAATGGACCAATCACATCTGCTCATAAGTTGAGATTTTCAGATCATAAATTATATGTTGTAAAAGATGGCGATGCAAATAAGTAAGTCAATATGTGACCCATCACATCAAGACTCTTGGGGTCTTTTTATCCAAAGTCTGATTTTAACGTCATCAAAACATGCAAAAAGTAAGCTTTAAATTGATAACTTATAATTGAAATTTAGCTTTATGAATCAGGAAATATGATGAAGAGAAGCTTAGCATTTCCTTTTGATTTCTTTATGTTTTTCGAGACATTTTACTTCATATCTAGAAACTAGAAAAAACCGACAAGAGCTATGTTTTGATGCGATGGGTCACATACTCACATATACAATGCAGGGATACAATTTTGCCAAGAATTTGTGAATCAATTCTTGCAAATATTTTCTTTGCAAAGTCGATTATTGTAAAATTGCAGATGTTATATGGGAAAAGTAATTTGATGGGGTCACACACCTTCAAGGCAGATTTTTACACTCTGCAAACTGAAGTAAAAATAACAGACACCAGCTTCTTGTAGGTGCTCTTGCTCTTCAATCTTTAGTAATCTAGGCTTACTCTAATCACTCCAGTATTACGTGTGCTAGGGATGTGAGAATTGAGCGCAAAAAGGCCAATTCAATTCAGTATCTTACCAAAGATAAACCTAATTTCTTTTGTTTATTTTTATGTGTACAGTGGTACTGGTTCAGTGGTGGGCATTCTCAAACTGGGCAGGAAAAAGCTGTTTGTGTTAGACAAACACGGCAATCAGAACGAGATGGAACCGTTGTGTGTGTTAGATTTCTACGTCCACGAATTGTGTCAGCGGAAAGGCTACGGGAAAATTGTCTTTCAGCATATGCTCAAGGTAAGTGTTGCCAACTCCATTGCTAAACCACATAATTGGGCTACTTTTGAGCATGGACAAGAAGTTGGGTTACCCATGTATTTTCTATGGGCTCAACGAATATTGGGCTACTTTTTGTGTGGGCCGCTGCCTAGACGGCATTTGCACTGCGGTTTAGGAGAAATTGTGGTTGGCAACACTGTGTATTGCTTATTCAATAACGCTTGAGAAACCTACTACAGTGTCATTCATTCTTGTCTTTGTGGTAACGTCACAATGTCACAAAAGCTTTGATCTGGTGCTGACAAGCTTTTGCAGAATATCCTATTTTGTCATATTACATAGATGATGATTGCTCTATTTTGGACTAAGTTTATTTCGACTCCACCTCATTATCCTACTGAAAATAAATGCTATCGGCCATTTGATATGACACAACAGATACACAGAAGAAGCATAAAACAATTGGTTAATTATGTAATAGCCTGTTCATACGCCTGTTGATGCGCATCGGCCGACGTTGGCAGATAAAATTTTAAATTGCTTCAACTCGCCCACCAATAACTGTCAACTTCAGCCGATGCGCAACAAGGGGAGTATGAACGCATCTTAACTATGACTTAAGGATAGAGGGTTGGTTTGAATTAGCTTTGATAAGAAGCATCACATGTATAAATGAGTTTCTCAACTGAATTTTTATTCAAAAAATGCTTTCTTGTTTTACGGTTGGTCGATGGTATAAGCAAACTATATTAAGGTATATTATAATTTGTTTAGTGATAGGATAGTATGGCCAAGAATGTGCCTTATTTATTGCATGTCTTCCGGATTACTTCAGTGTGTGAGGACAACATGGTGACGAGATCTTATCTGAAAATTATTGGGTTAAAAATACCTAGAGTGTAAACTCGCATCTTTCATCGGTGTGTCCATGGTCGTGAAATCTGACTGGCCATGTAAAAGTGTCACAAACTTTACGTGTATTTATAAACATTTCAACAGAAATTAGACAACCTTGCAATTGCAATCTTTTTACCATCTTGTTGCCATAGTATTTTTTAGAATTGTTACCATTGGTTGAACATCAACAATAATCATCAGTCATTAAATGTAAATAATTTCTTTGTTACGTTATCACCACCAGATCGAGAATGTGAAAGCCCAGCATCTAGCTATAGACAGACCGTCTCATAAGTTTACCTCATTCCTAATGAAGCACTACAATCTCAGGGCTACTTTACCTCAGGTAAGTGTGACAGCTCATTATCTAGCTATAGACAGACCGTCTCATAAGTTTACCACATTCCTAATGAAGCACTACAATCTCAGGGCTACTTTACCCCAGGTAAGTGTAACAGCTCAGCATCTAGCTTTAGACAGACCGTCTCATAAGTTTACCTCATTCCTAATGAAGCACTACAATCTCAGGGCTACTTTTCCCCAGGTAAGTGTAACAGCTCAGCATCTAGCTATAGACAGACCGTCTCATAAGTTTACCACATTCCTAATGAAGCACTACAATCTCAGGGCTACTTTACCCCAGGTAAGTGTGACAGCTCAGCATCTAGCTTTAGACAGACCGTCTCATAAGTTTACCTCATTCCTAATGAAGCACTACAATCTCAGGGCTACTTTACCCCAGGTAAGTGTGACAGCTCAGCATCTAGCCATAGACGAGACTCTGGTACAGTTGCTCACCAATTCCAAAGAAGTGAAGTCCAAAAGTTCTGAGACATGCATAGCACATCTGTCGATCTGGCGTGTTTGTTAGTTTTTGCCCAAAAATGTGTGAACATTTTGGTGAATTTTTAACCGTTTTTGAAATTTTTTAACATTTTAAAAATGATAAACATTTGACTACACATTTCAATTACAAAACAAATCCAACATTTTGGGGGCAAAATCAAAACATTTGGGAGACAAAAATTTAGAAATGTGAAGAAACGGGTCAGTTGGTCCTGTAGAACAGGGTGTTTTTTTGTTTGTTGCCTAAGCATATCTTTATTGAAATGCAGTACACAGGTACACTGGTGGGTATGGCCAATGCTGGCTTCCATAGAAGCACATGTGTACTTTGTGATAGAAATCAATAACAATAGATGTCCAGTATTCCAAATCATCTAGGGCTTAGATCAGGCTCACGGTATTTGATGTGGAACTGAAAGGCATTGATCAGTTAATCATCTTTAATTATATCATATACCTTGTGTTGTTGTATTGTTTGTTAATTAGAATCCTTAGCTGCTCTCACTACTATCTGGTTTGTACTCTTGTTTATCGGAGACGGCCGGTTAGATCAGTGGTTAGAGTATTCGATTACTGTTCGAAAGGTCACAGGTTCGAGTCCTGCACCGGCTCATGTCCTTGCTTTTTAAGTTTGGAGGCTTGTTATGTTTGTTTGAGTTGTGGAACTTGCGGTTGTTATGCTGCCTCGCTGTTATTTATTTACATTGTTCCCTATTGAATCACCTGTATTCAGATATAAGTGGGCAATTGACTCTAGGACCCATCTTATTTTGAGAAATGTGGTATTCTTCATGAAAACACACTAATTAATGTGATTTTGTTGTTTCAGGTGAATAATTATGTCATCTTTGAAGGATTCTTCACAAATCACCCGGAGGAAAGCTACTGCCGAAATAAAAGACGTTCAGGGAGTGGCAGACCACCCATAGCGCCTAACTCAAGACAAGGTGAATTATAGTAGTGTGAGAAAGGTCTGGGGTTCCAATCATATTGCATTGACATTGTGCCCCTGTGGTTGTTGTGTACTCATAGTAACATGTCCAATCATATTGCATTGACATTGTGCCCATGTGGTTGTTGTGTACTCATAGTAACATGTCTATAATATGCCTCAAAGAAATGAAATTGAGACATCAAATTCACTATATATACCACCAAAATACTGTCTCAAAAATAATGTGCCTGAAAATAATGGCACGATAAGTGGATTCAGCAAACCCTTGATTTTCAGTGCCAGCAGATGTGATTCATGCAAATACAATAATGTGCTTGGAACATGCCTATTCCCATACACCCTCATATTGATGGTTACACTACAGGGTCAGAATTTTGTCAAAGGTTGCTAGAATGAATCCATTTAGATTCCCGCAAAGGATTTTTCGAGAATCTATGGATTCTTCTCCATTCAAATTATGTGTTGATAGAAATCTTAACGAGTATAACGAGAATCAACTTGGATTCTCATAACTTTACCAGCGCGAATGGATTCTCGGATTCTCCTCTAAATTCTGACACTGCACTATGGGTTTCAAAGGAACACTATTTTAGATACCACAACCATGATGACATTGTGGAGGGTTTTTTCAGGTTTTTTGGTCTGCCTAAAACACTATCTCCAATGCTGTGAAACAGTTACAAGGACGATGAGGCACCTGAAAGCATAGCCAAATACAAGGTAATGCTAAACACAAAGAGAACGTTGATTTGGTACCTGAGGACACTGAATGGGCACAGACAATGCACCCAGCCATTCTATGGAAGGTAGTGCACTGGTCTTATGTTTTAAAGAGTTTAAAACATTTTCGCTTGCGTATTGGTCAAGAGCTAATGGCATTGGTAGGTAGTGTCGGTTAGGCCGTTTTTGTTTGTTTTGTTTTTCAAACAAAAAGTTGGTGAATTTTCAGCAATATTTCTAAAAATTGTGAGATAGGCTTTTACGACGGGTATTCATAATATAAGTTAAAAGTTTAACGGGTTCGCCGATCGGGGCAGCCCAAATGATGATAGCAAGAGAAGTGGCAATCTCTATGTTTTGTTTAATATTATAATAATTTGGTCCTGAAGAAGTCAGAGCTAATCCTGACGAAAGCTTGACAGATTAAAACTCGTGCGACGGCGAACCCGTTAAACTTTTAACTTATATTTCTAAAAATGTACAAACATTTTTCCGTAGAACAGGGTATTTTTTTCCGTTGCCTTTAAAGTTTCCACAACTGTGTCGTCTTCCAAATTGAGTAGAACTGAAATTTTGTTACAGCTTTGGTAACTCTACCCACCACTTTTTTCAGAATTTGTTCTTTGATGCGGAAAATTGACCAAAATATCCCGCCGATCCCCCAGGGATTTGATCCAGGGACCTCCAGCATCAGAGGTGAACGATTCCTCACTAGACCACGGGTGTCAAGGCTAGTTGCCGCAGTATATTGCAGTATATTGCGACAACTATATGGGCTGGGTCCATTTTTTCATCGAAAAACTTGCACGCCGGGTGGTACCAACGTGCCCAGTCGTGGTATTTTGGGGTATATGGTAGTGTTAGGGTTAATAAAGGTCCTGTTCTGTCCACCTGTAATCTCCTCTCCCTTATTAACAATGCGTCTTGTTCCTTATCATTTTATTCTTCAGGTCCATCACCTTCAAGACCCCAAAAAGGATACCGCAATGCTTCCAGTGGTCTTTGGTCCACGGGTTCAAGCTCCCCCGTGAATCAGAGACAAGATAACCTCAGACGGGGCAGCAACCCTGAAGAGCTTGACGCGTTGAAGAATGTGCGCATATCTCCGGTCGCTGGCGGTTTAAACCGGTCTTCATCAGTCGGATCGTTGTCATCGACAGGATCGGGCGAGGGGGTGCTTGGAGATACTGGAGGGGTTGAGTAAGTACATAGCATGGATTTATAATGTAGTCTCATTTTTCCTAATATAAGTTTTATCGCCAAGGGTTTCAGTATGCATAAAAGATTGGAACAATCGCAACTTACCATAGGTTACAAAAAACTCCTGTCTGCTGGTTCACACTGACAAAGATTTCCGGATATTGAGAGATTTTCATTCACTTTTTTTAATTTTTAAAGAAATGCTTTTGTCCAGTGTCTCTTTTTATTTCTTTAAAATAAAAATAAATCTCGTTAGTTTGTCCGAGAATATATATATATATTTTTTAATCAAACCTTTTTTCTTCTAAATTTGAAATTTTGATATACTATGACTATGACCAACATTTTTTATTTTTTGAAAAAAACCACCTCCCCTCCCCTCAAAAAATCCACCACAAAAAAACTCTAACCATGCAACCAAACTTGAAAGATTTGTGAATATATCATGTTTCCCATTGTCTACAGATACCTTTGACAATAAACTGAAAACTAACGAATATAGTCTCATGACCTACCCATTATCACTTATTACAGAAGTTCTAGAGCCCGGGCAGCTCATGCTAACCAATACAGCAGATACAACGATGTGCTATCGACTGGAGCGGCCCAGCCAAGAAGTAGAAGCGCTTCAAGGAGTGGAGAATCACCATTAGCAAACTCACCGGCAGGTCAGTATAAAGAAAAAAATTGATGTAGACAACTTTTGTATTTTGATAAATCAAAAGTAAGACTGGATTTCAAATGAAATAAAAAACCCTCTTTACATACAAGTCCCATTTTGTGTTACATTTATATTCTGCGTCAGCTCAAGTAGGGACATTGGAGTGTTTACTATAGTTCAATCCGTTCCAAATTGGCAAAAATTGTGAAGCTAATATTTATGGAATACCTACTTGCCCACCGCTCGCTGATTCCTGCTTATGATGCGCAAACGTCAAACGAACACATTCACCAATTAATAAGCGCAATGACATGGATTCTTTTTGCGCACAGTCAAATACAAGCCTCAAAATTCGCGCCAATTTGGAACTGATTGAACTATATTGATCAGAGATACCACTTTTCCGATATAAATCGGATTTCCCACCAAATTTCTGATTTTTTTTCTTCCAAAAAAAAATCAAAAAATCAAAACAAACAACAACAACAAAAAAACAATAAAAAATTGTGTGTTTTTTTACAATTTTTATCTGGAATCGCTGTTTCCATGGAGTTTTAGAGGGGGTGGGGGCTGAGGTGGGTCTCAATCCCTGCCAGGAGGTGCTTCCCCCTGAACCACGCTTGAACCATGCTTGAACCCCAGCAGGGCCGGCCTATTTTCAGATTTTTGTTCAAGGACCCAGTGGCATCTCTGATTGATAGACACAGCACTCTATGCGCCACGGCCAATATTCTTCTTTGATCGCACGGATGCAAGTTTCCTTGCATCCGACTATCGCGTAATACCATGATGCATTCAAAAGAGTACGCACTGACGTCACCTCTCAACAGGAGGTGACACCAAGTATAGTAACATATCTGACTCGTCCAGTTCAGTTATGTTGAAAGTTCCCATAAAAGGGGGGGGGGGGGGGGAGAGGACGAACAAAGAACTGGGCTCTGTAGCAGAGCTCAAGTAGATAATGCAAAACAAACATAGAGAATGACTTGTGTAAAAACAAGTCACTATTTGGCCATGCGTTTTGAACTGGGCCTGCAAAAAGGTGGAGTTGTGACATCGGCACATCAAAAATGACATTGTCTATTCAATTTCTTGTATAAAGATACCACCTACATAGCTAAATTTGGTATCAAAATAAAGCTCTTATGCAGGGCAAGAAGATAAAAGTATTAGCATGTGTTAAAATTTTGTCATTTTTTGTTAATTAATGGCTAATTAACCAACATCAGGGGTGGAGGAGAGTCCGGCGCAGGAGAGTCCGGCGCAGCAAATTTGGCATCTACAGTACAGTTCAGTGCAATTGAGTTAAATCATGTTTATGGAATGAAATTGTTGCATCTAAGTACATAAACTCTGGTAAATAAATTGATTTGAATAATTTAGATGTTTAATAATGGGTAATCACCTTAATTAATAAAGAATTAATCAATAATTACAGACCCGCAATGCATTGAAGAACTACATGTGTATGACTGGATGGATATGTACCGACGCAGCGTCTTTTACCAGCACATACGGTTAGGCAAAGTGATCATGGTATGGGATGCATGAGTGATTCTATTGAGGGGATAATGTGATCAATACAAAGTATGAACCTTTGTCTTTCAAACAATACACTTTTGGATTGTTAGATACCTTTGGTTATGTAACGTCATTAACATAAACACAATAGGTTTCAGACACTGACTGAAATCTGCCAATTATTTGGCTGGATATGTAATATGTTGAATATGGGTTGATTGATACATTTGCGTATATCTCGGCAGTGCAAGCATAAAAACAGATAACACTTGGCACATAGTTAGAATACACACTTATCTCTGTTTGACACTCTTTTTTAGATCTGAATGCCTTCATACGAACAAGAAGGGACCATCTCAAATACGCTTTTATTTAGCAAAATCCACAATAATATACCTTAGAAAACAACAAAGGATAAAGAACAATAGAGGGATTATAATTTAATAAATTGTTGTGGGATGTAAAGCAATAATAGTGGGGATTTCAAAAGGAGCTGTTCATAAAATTTCCTCAAACCATTGAAATATATGACGATTACTTACACAATACATATCTAGTAGCTCTAAAGATAACAGTAATAAGAGAGGTTGTGGCAGCCATCTTTGATTGATACATTCCTGTATATCTTCATTTTGACTATCACAATATGTTTACACATTGATTTAAATATTTTTCATTATTTCTGATTAGAATTTGAAGGCACAGTAAGCTTTTATCTGGTAAATTTCATGATTTTAGCCATTTTGGGCCCGTTTCAAAATTATCTGCCGTCTGCGCATGCGCATTTTTTCTGCAGGTTTCATGCGAATAAGTTCAGATAATTAGTTAACTATCATATGGAATCTTCCAAACTGGTTAATTGCTTGAATTTTTCCTAAATTGTTTGATTTTCCGCCATATTAGTGATTCACTGACTGGGCATTTTTAAATAAAAATTAGCTATTTGAAATACTGATATTTGTATACCTTTTATTCAATTGCTTCTCCTTACTTTTTCCTCTTATACTACACATTCCAAATTACACAGGGATTAAGGTTATTGTCTTTAGTATCATATTTATGCGAAAAAAAAATCGGGATTTACCTGCTTCTGATGTCATGTTATGCAATCTTCTTACCACGTGTTTCATAAAAACAATTCAAATTTCCCGCCAAATAACTGATTTAGCAGTGTCCCAAGTGTACTTACTTTGAGACAGTGCTATGACGTCATAGTTCACATTTAAAAATCCAAAAGTGTATTGTTTGAAAGACAAAGGTTCATACTTTGTATTGATCACATTATCCCTCAATAGAATCACTCATGCATCCCATACCATGATCACTTTCATTATTTATTGACTGCCCCTCGCATGTCAGATTTTTTTCTTCGCAAAATGACATTTTTTCCAGCCCGGTGCAAAATACTGTAAACATTACCTAGATATAGAAAGTTATATATGCTTGGAAAGCTTTAACTGTCAGGAATTCAAATCTGCAATAATTAACCTTGTAGGGTATGCAGAATTTTTTTCATATATTTTTTTTCTCAGCAGATTTTTTCCATAAATTGTTGACCTTTTCAAATTCATAACCTTCTAGGGGTTCATCCTATGTTAATTTTAAGTGCATTTTTGAACTCCTAAGACAATTTTAATCAAGAAAATGTATACTTTTGTGGGGGGATTGCCTAGTATAGAAAAGTTATCGCCATTCAAATGAAAATACACGCGATATTCACCAATTTTAAGTTCGTCACACGAGACCGGCCCAACTTAAAACGCATGGCCATTTGTGAATAAACAGTCAAATCTGCCTATTGTTATATGTTAATACCTTCAGAATAAGTTCTGATTTCTGAGCTCTTCTAGCAAAGTTAGCAGACCCTTTTAAATCTCTCATTAATTATTATTCATATGAGGCTCATAAAAGGTGCAACAAATTACAATAAATCTGCATATCGGATATTGTACACCAGAAGCACCTGGATGCACACATTAGTCTAAAATATAAATACATTTTGGTGATCACTCGATCTGAGGTTTGGATCAGTTTGGGCAACTGGATTTATTTCATATCAAAGGATATTATAATAAACAATATTCATACACTCTATGTAGTGTTGAACCAATCAGAAAGCAGGAATTACAAATACGCGGAGTGCATTGAAAGTGTCCACTGCACTCTGCGTGTGCGCCGTTCAAATCACGCAGTGCGCGTTTTGTTTTGATTCGTTTTTCAAGATTCGCGGGTTCGCCGATTTTCACTGCGGGTGTTAGCAAACTTGTTAAAGTGTTTTTAGTCGTTTTACATAGATCAAAATTATGCTTAAATTGTGAATTTTTATTTGCATAGTGTCGTGTATGAATTAGGTCAATGCATGCGTATGTTTTGTTTCTCGAAAAATTAGAAAAATCAATGCACTTGCGCAAATGTTGATATGCTCACAATAGCACTCCCCCTTCGGGGTCGTGCCATTATTCACACATCAACATCAGCGCGCGTGCATTGATTTGTCTAATTTCTCTCGAAACAACACATACGCATTTATTGACCTATAAATATTTCACCAATACATAACTTACATTATCCAATATCTAACCTCTGATTACAGCAAGGAATACCTCACCCAACGTAGGCAATGTGCGTTCAGGTTTACGGTCAAGAGAAAACACGCCACCATTCGGTGCTGTCGGTAAACACATGCTGAATAGTCATGTGGACTCATACGGTCATGGCGGACATTTGAAGCTGACTCCTCAGGCAACACCGACAACTAGTCACTTTGACAGGTAGGTGTAGGGTCATAGTGAGAAGGATTGATTGATTGATTGATTGATTGATTGATTGATTGATTGATTGATTGATTGATTGATTGATTGATTGATTGATTGATTGATTGATTGATTGATTGATTGATTGATTGATTGATTGATAAATCGGTAATTCATTATTAGAATCATAACAAATAATATTTGACATAAAAAATTGAAACTTTTTGAATTTCAAAAATCACCCAAAAAATGTTTGGAGTCTTTTGGTACTGGTTGGAATAATCTTGTACCATGTGATTGAACTAAAAATATTATAAGCATTGATGTTATTGAGATTATTTGAATGCTGGCCAAATGTTTGTATAAAATATAGCTATAGTCTGATTAGTTATTGAACAAACAAGTTTAGTGCATGAACAAGCTTAGTGCATAAACAAGTCCAAGCTGCGTATATTGCATAATGTGTACACACACGCCTGCAGTATGATGCCTCAAAGCGATTAGAGCTCAAAAAACACAAAAATCTTCACTCGCATTACCACTACATCGATCGTGTATCTCGTAGTGAGTATACGCTTGGGGAAACGTGTTTGTTCAACAATTGATCAGACTATAGCGTATACGCAGCTACAAGATACACAATTTATGTAGGGCTAGGGCAAGCAGAAGGGACTGTTGCCTATTTTCAGGCTTTTGCAGCAAATAGCGCAAGTGTGCACACATTTTGCAGCACATACTGCTTGGACTTTCTATTCTGCCACTATAAGACAACTTCTTCAACAGTAGACATAATGCCATACCAATTATCTTTCTGCAAAGAGTGCATTTCTAATTCTACAATTTCTATTATTTTGCAGCCCGTCACAAAATGAGTCCCAACTTAGCCGCATGCAGCGTTCACAGTCCACACCTTCCTCACTGAACTCTCCATCCTCACACACCCAAGAGTCAAACACAACGGCAGAAGGAAACTATAATCTATGTTCACCATGGCAACCAAGAACTATCAATTCATCCTGGAATGTGCTTGGTGTACCGCCGTCAGGGAAAAAGGATAACAGCCCTAATAGTAGAGGTCAACATAGGACTACCACAAGGTTTTATTGAGGAGGTTGACGACCTCCTGGTGTGTTTCATCAGTCAGTCACCACCATCAGGAAAACAAGGTAACACTAACACATCTAGTGGTAGGTGACGATAAAGGACTTCCACTATTGAAGATTCAGATCTCCCTGGTGTGTTCTATCTGACAGTCATCACCATCAGGAAAACAAGGTTTTGCATCCAGTGGCAGGTACCGACAAAGAATTACCGCTATTGAAGAGGAGGAGAAGGAGGAAATAGGGAGGTTCAGATCTACCTTGCGTATTCCATCTGATAGTCATCGCTATCACATTCTTAGACATAGGTGTTATAGCTATGACTTGCCTGAATGTGCAATACCGTACACCAAGTCATAGCGGATCACAGCATCAACCAGTATTGGTCGCTATGGGGTTGCTTGCTATTGGAAGTGATCAGGTCGAGATTACTAGAATCTTTACACTTGATCCTAGTTTGGGTTTATCCTTGGTGTAAGACAGCACAGAATTAACCTCGCACAAAATCCTCTATTAATGGATTAAAGGATTATACAGCTCTATTCAGTAATGTGGTCTTGAGACAAGTCTGTCTTATAAATGTCTTACACCGAGGATATGCCCAAGTTTATGAGGTTATACAATGGCAGTTTGTAAAGTCCGCCGAGTTGGCGGTTTTGCAATAGGATGCCTCTGTCTGCCAACAGAGATCCAGTCAACATGTTGATAAAGGAAAATAACAATGGACAAAATGTCATACTAATTGTTAATATAGCTAATATTAATGAAAAGTACTGCTTAATTATAGACTGCAGTGCACTTTACTTTTTAAAATTAAGAGCAGCATAAAAAAGTGCCCTCACTGTCGCAAACAGATGCTACTCCACAAGCATTATATTTTGTGCAACTAACTCTATGCAGTGACTTCAGAGAGTGTTCTAATGATAACCCTATTATCATGCAGATGATTTTAATGATATTTTGTTCATCTATAGTTAGCGTCATAATGCTATGGACATAATTCCACCAAAGCGTGCATACATTCGTGCGAGCGTACTTGTGTAAACCCGGACGGACACTTGATAGCAAAATGATAGCGTGTCCTGATCGGTCAATTGTGAAAGCGTCACTCACATGCATGTGGGGGTGTTCATGCATCTGAACGCAGCTCCGCGAACAACAACAAAACACGCTTGCGTGAAATAGCTTGAATTTCGTCCATAGCATTATGACAGTCCGAGGGTGTTCCATCCAATGATAACCCTACCATCATGCATGTGATTGTAATGCGCTGGCCTAAATACCCGCCCGTGCAATCAAATACATTTTCCGGTACCGTACTACTAGCGCGTAAATAGTGCATCAATCACCAGAATACTCTCTAACGTCACTGCACAGAGATAGATTCATAGTATCATCAATTCAGATGAAAAATTATAATTATGCTTTCTGAAAGAGGCACTGAACATCTGTCGGAAATGAGTGCTCGACTTCAACGTGCTTGGATATATGCATCCATCGCTTTTGGATTTCCAAATGAAACTACATTCTGTGTGTGTGTGAAAAAAAACCAGCCATAATTTATATCATGGTATAATATATGCAATAATTTGAAATATATACAGAACCTAAATGTATATATTTAAGATTCATTTTAAACATAATATGTGTTGAATCAAATTTGTGCCTATCTATTTTTTAATGAAATATTATGCAGCCTCGTGTTCTTTCACAGTTTATATATACGCAGTAGTGGAAATACCCATATGACTTTCTACCCGGGGTTGATGCTCATGTGTGTTGCAGCTCTAATAATAATAGTGTATGTACTGATCATAACAGTAGTATAGCTTTATACCGTAATAATAAGAGCGATTAAAATCATGTCTTGGCCAGTTCACCCCTCGCAAGTCTAGTGGTTGACTTACATGCTTTACAATGCAGAGGTTCATGGTTCGCTTCCCACTAGGACCACTTTTTCAACTGATTTATTTATTTTTGTAAAAGTTGGGTTAGAACATAGACGGTAACTGTCTATTATTAGAAATATTCTAAGTCCACAAAGTGTGTAGTTCCTAGTCAACCCTGGGTGGAAAGTCATGTGGGTATTTCCATCGCGTGTTATCATTTTCGCGGTGGCTGGTTCGAACATGAAAAGCGTGAACATATAAATGAAGCGCAACAATTTCCACTATACAGTAGCTTCACCATTGATATAACTGCATTGCTCTGAAATTCATTATTTGTGCCTCACAACCAGTTTTACCAAAGATAATTTTTACATAAGGCCACAGGAGAAAGAAACCCTGATTTACGGGCAAACGGACCTCTCAGGTAGGGTCGGTTGGTCAGGCGTGTATTTTCTTTTGTTAATTCCAAATTCAGGAATTTGGGGGGACTTGCCATCGATTTTCAAAAAACAGTTTTTTCTAAAAAATGTGTAAATGTGGGTCAGTCGAGCCCGCAGAACAGGGTTTTTTTGTGAGGCCTTACTGACTTTTTCTATCATTTTTAATGTGTTGGCTATTACCCATGCCATGCCTAACGCTTGCATGCTGATCATCAAAGGTTTAAGTGCTACAAAGTACTGGTTTTAAATGCGCGCACCTACAGTACACAGTTTATTTTGGACTCTTTCTTCAGTTACAGCTAGGCAACAAATGTTGTCATAGCAGGACCATGTTAGGTTAAAAGACAGCCACAACCATTGCTAAATACAAATAAAACAATTAGCTAACTATTTATTGGATTAATATTATACTGATTGTTAGCATTTTAGACTCCTTAAACTGAATACTAAACCTGCCTAAAACCCCAAACTTCAATTAAACATTGTGTATCTCAATACTTTGTGTTGGATTTCTATATATGAAATTAACACTGTAAAAGGAAGAATACAATACTTCTCTAGTCATGAAAAATGAAGGAAAAAAAATCATTTTATTTACAAAATTACCAGCTTGCCCATATGCGGACCCAGTTTTGGGGGACAGACTGTACTGTATTAAGTTGGTAAAACAAATGATACAAAAAGTCTATCAGTTGTAAATAAAGGATATATTTATTATAATGTATATAATTTAGTATAATTTTCTAAGACTTTTTAACTAATGTGTGGACACGGTTTATACCTGGTAAACATTTTTAGAGCCGACCCATTTTTATAAATGATTGTACATTGCATTTAATGATATATATACAGATAAATGAAACCAATGCTACATATGACCACGGTTCACATACATGAATAAGTACCCGGTGACAATTTTGGTTCGAAATAATCAAATGAAATGCTAAACTGTTAAAGAAAATAGTAGGAAAATCAATGCTTTTTTTGGTCATATCAGAAATTTCATTTTTCGAAAGAAGTTGTCCCTAGAAGACTTTGATATTTCTAAGACAACAGCATATATATCTAACATTTTACGAAAATGGATATGCTACATGGGTTAGCTACATATATATTGCCTTATTTTGCAAATGCCTTAGTAGAATTTAACAAATCATGCAAATGGCAGCCAACAGTTATTATAAACTGTTGAATGTTTTATTTTGGATATTATTAGCAGCTTGTATTACATATTACATTTTAAATTGGGCTTTCAAAACATATTTGTAGAGCAAGTTACAGTGGTATATATGCTACTTGGAATGTGTGTGTGTATTTGACTCTTAGTAATATATATAGCAATTTTTTTAACCATATTGGCCATATTTCTCGTGCATATTTAAACACGGTTTTAAGCTAAACTCACATTTAACATTGACTTGAAACATATCGTTAAGCGCAATTCTCAACATTTTGTTTAATTTGAACACGCGTCTAACTCACTGAAAGTGTCTAACTTTAAACATGGGTATGGGGGTAAGTTTTACTCACATTGAACTAATCATTTGCACCATGTGCACGTCAGGATTTTCCTTTCGTAACACCATGTAGCATACGTTAGATGCATTTGAGTAGAACAATAATAAACATACATTTGATGCATTCCTTTTATTTCTACGGTAAACCATTTTTAAATAAGTGATCATTAAATAAATACCATTTCATACAATGGCACGTTTCAACAACTTTTCTAGGGACTATATCCAACGTCTTCAAAATGTGTCTTAAAGGTTGTGTCTTAAAGATAAACTTGTGTTTAAATTTAAACACAAGTTTAGTTAGCGATGGTTTTAGGCTAAAACCATGTTTAGTACAAGAATACAGGCCTTGATGTTCTCAGTATACACCTAGCACATAAAGTCCCTGCTCAGGTGCTTTGAGGTTGACTAATTCAAAATATATAATCGGTACCAAAAATCTGAGATATACATTAAATGAGCAAATTTCTTCTCCGCAGTTTGATACCTCATTCAACAAAATCGAATGAATACTTTTAAAGTTATGCCGATTTCAATGACCGTGCATGCAACAGAAAAGTGGCACTAGGTATAGGAAATCATTGATTTGTGTGTGATTTACCATAGACGGTAAAAATCAATGTTTTACCCGTCTATGGATTTACGCACTGAAAAACTCACAGCTTATCAGCTAAGACTTGTATTCTTCACAGCCAGATACACCCTTTGTCCCGTACATTGCGGTTATCACTAAAGACCCATTCATCTGTCACGTTCAGATAGCACACAGTTATCACACACAAATCAATGATTCCTATACCTAGTGCCACTTTTCTGTTGCATGCGCGGTCATTGAAATCGACATAACTTTAAAAGTATCCATTCGATTTTGTTGAATGAGGTATCAAACTGCGGAGAAGAAATTTGCCCATTTATTGTATATCTCAGATTTTTGATACCGATTATATATTTTGAATTAGTCAACCTCAAAGCACCTGAGCAGGGACTTTATGTGCTAGGTGTACATTGCTATGTGTGAAACTTCAACAATTATATGTAGGGAAGGCAGGGAAAGAGTTTTATCACAAAGTGTAAGTATCAGTCTAGATTTTTGCTATTGTATAATATTGTCGATTTGCTATTGTACCGGAAGTTCAACCGATTTACAAGAAAATGTGTGATAATCCATTTCTGAAATCAGTTGATTTGTTTAAAAATCATTTTATTCAGTGAACTTTGCTTTATTCCGTATCAAAACGGAATAAAGGGAATTCACCCAACTCATGTACACACAAAGATTACGCCATATTCAGGTACACCACATCATGGCTGTAATATTTGCTGATAGCTATAATCACTAAGCCTGTAGTGGAAGAAGTACTCAAGTCCAATAGATGCCTGTATGCTATAGGTCAAACAATGCTGCAACCCTTAAATGAATCGTGTTAAGAAACAATATAGAATTCCACTATGATCACTCATATATGTAAATCATTAAAGGCATATTATGTGATCTTTTCCAGAGAGCGCCCTCTATTCATGATATTTTTTAGAAAGTAGATTTTCTTGCAGATTTACATTTCCGATCATAAATCATACATACATTCCAAGTTACAGAACGATACGATTCCTAATTACCTCAAAATCATGGTTTAAAAGTGAATTTAGAGTGAAAAATATAAACTGTCGGGATTCCGACAGTTTATTTTCACTCTAAAACCATGATTTTGAAGTAATTAAGAATCGTATCGCCCTGTAACTTGGAATGTATGCATGATTTATGATCAGAAATGTAAATCTGCAAGAAAATCTGCTTTCTATTTTTTTTTCGATGTTGAGGGCGTTCCCTGGAAAGATCACATAATATACCTTTAAGTAGAATATAGTTTCCTTATGTTGTATAGGAAATATTGGTGAGGTATCTTAAAGATAGGTGTTCCGATTGCTGGCCCAATTTTCAACTTGATTTGTTCTATTCTACATGACGGTTCATCCTTAAAATAGCCATATTCCAAAGTTTGAGTTGCATACACTCCAATGGCTCTTATTTTAGACGCACAAGGTGACATGAAATTTGCCCATTGAGTAGTACACAAACTGGCCGGGTGGTTAACCACCTTTGGCAGTTATTCACTGCATTTTGGTCTGTAATGTCTAAATGGAACATATCTTGCGGCAAACATTTTACAGAAATAATGAGACAAATAGGGGGTTTCTTCTGATATCAAAATATGTTGATGGGTAAAAAACAAAGCTTAAGTGCACCTTTAATAAACTAGCTCACATGTCAAAAGGCAGTCAATGGACAAAAGTACTTTTTCCACTACAGTCATGTCACTTTTTCAAGGAAGAGAAATGTATTATACCTTGCTGTGACACAAATTTTAGCTGAATTATCAATGTGTGTATTTTTTACAAACCTTGCAACGGGTTCATGTACCTTCCATCGACCGTGTGTATACCAAATACTTGTGTGGTGTAACGCAACGTTGTGTTCTATTAATTATGTACCTATAATAAACATTCCAAAGCAGCTTAAAGCCTTAGCTTACACAGACGGAAAGTTTTGGACTTAGTACATTTTGTTCAATTTTCACTTGTGTTATATTTTGGTGGGCATGTATACGTGTACGTTTTGAAACGATCCAAGGTTTTGTGAATTGAACTATTATAGTTGTGTGCATGCTATGCTACTTGTGGCCTGCAGGGATAACAAACTTACAGGAGGTGAAAGTTGCAGTCAAGGGCAGCTAGAATTGAGGGCGCTCAGTGCACTATGTTTTTGCAAACAAGATTGTGTGTGAGTGCGGGATGATCACAATAACACATTTCAATGTACTGGAAGCTTTCACTCCTCAGGCAGCTTCTTCCAAGATAAGAAGGCACAAATATCTTTCTTTTGTGTGAAATGTATTCAATTACTTTGCATATTGTTGATTTAAAATCAGGTAAAATAGTTCAAATCATCAAAGCATGAAAAATCTAGTCACATGTAAATTAGCTCTTCACTGTCGACATCAAAATTGGTGGGTTTTCCTCCAATCAACTAATCATTTCTTCACAAATGGCATTCTTGAAAATAAACTGGACAGGACAATTTTTTTCACCACAGATAATTGGAACATTGGACGAATAGATAAAAACTAGTAATTGCTTTTACTAGGTTCTCTCTTAAATCTTTACAAATAAAACCGTGCAATGGCTCATAGCAAAAGTAATTATTTAGCTATTTAAGCAAAGCAATACCATTTACTGATTTATGCATAAATAAAGGGGACCTTTTACTACTATACTCTATTTGGCTTCCTCTGGACAGTGACGTAACTTAACAGGCTCAGCTTTTACGCACATGTATGTATCTTCCGTCTTTCAAAGCTCATGTGTATATGCCAGCGCCTCGAGTAGGTGTGTGCGTTATGTGCTGCAATTACGCAGTTACGTCACTGTCTTGTGATGGCCAAATAGACTATAGTAAGTATTAATCTGAAATATTTACTGAAGTGTTTGCAAGATCCTACACTAGCAACCAAAAGTCATTGGACACTTGGTTATGGTGTCAAAATCATCCCAGCTATTACTTGTGGACTGTAATATTTCACTATGAATTGAACAAATGTGTTGCTGAATATCTTCGCATTAATAAATTCACGTTTCCTGCAACATCTGCTCATTCCATGAAATTGAAGAACATAATTATGTGTCTATGTTGAATCCCCAAACAAATTTTCCATTGAAAATAGCTCATGAATAATTCATCAAGCTCATTATAGCCTATACAATCCAATGGTAGGCAGTGTGTCAGTTTTGACTTCCTTTCAAAAGAACCTTCGCAATTGTTTGTCAATGGATCCACTCAAGTGAAACTCATCCCAAAATTGGCCCAAATCTTTAATATTACCCAGAATTGATCTCTTTTTATTCATCTTTAAAAATGGAATATTTGGGAGGGAATTTTAAAACTTTTATTTAACACCATGACTTTCATATTATAATGGAAACCATCCAAATTCCATATACATTCTCATTGCACCCACAGGAACTGGGCATACAGGGTGAGCCAAAAAATGTTAACACTCCGGGCACATAAGATTTTTTAAAAGGACAGGAACACACGGGTTTAATCTTGATGTATTATGAAAGCTGAGTAAATAAGCTTTCATTTGCATTTTATTGCATTCCAATTGGTTATTTAGAATGGGAGATATGCTTCAGCAAACATGAGGAAGCAAAATCGGCTTGGTCCAATCCCCTCAGTATGAAAGTAAAGCTTTTAAAATGCACGAAGCAAGAAGCAACATGATTAAGTCACACACACACATCAGTTAATCTCTTCTTTGTTCTTTTCAACGCATTCTTTCGATTCTTTTCAAGCTTAAAAGACATAAATAAATATATTCCACATAAATTATATTGGTATTTTGTCATGAGTTCAAGTTCTAATCTCTTTTTCCATGTGCAATGGGTAGCTGTCAGTAAAGCAGTCTTTAAAATTGAAATTGAAACATTTCATGTTCTTTGTTGAAATGGTCCATTCAATTAAATAAATTAACTAATATTGCACTGAAATAAAACTAGTATTGCACTGAAATTAACCATAAATCAATAAGCGATACATTCTAACTTATGATTAAATGTTGCAATGGTATTGTTACTTTTGAATTACTGCACAATAATGTTTTTGGCATTCTTACAAGTTCGTAATCATAGTTGTAATTAATGCAAATTGGACCAAGCCGATTTTGCTTCCTCATGTTTGCTGAAGCATATCTCCCGTTCTAAATAACCAATTGGAACGCAATAAAATGCAAATGAAAGCTTATTTACTCAGCTTTCATAATACATCAAGATTAGACACGTGTGTTCCTGTCCTTTTAAGATATCTTATGTGCCCGGAGTGTTAACATTTTTTTGGCTCACCCTGTATAGGGTGGGAGCCCAGAAAGTTTAATCAGCTGAGAAGGTACAAAAGGTTTGATGATCTGATTAGTTTAGTTGAGTGCCAAAGTCGATATTTTGTATTGCTGCCACGTCGCATCCTGTACGGATGGCCACTATCAAAGGTCATATAGGTGTCAAAATGTAATGGTTGTATTTCCACCCGATGCCTAGTTTCCGAGATGTAGAGCAAAATAGGTCAAAGGTCAAATTTGGTCTCAAATTATTTGTACAGGGGTCAAATTCAAAATTTGCTCCGATTTTAATGAACATGGTCTCAAATTGTTCAGATGGATGCCTCAAGCCATAAAAAGAATAGTTTGCCGTATCTACAAGTTAAGCATCTATTGAGAGGGATATTGAGATTTGACAAGCATAATCCAAATTTCTGTTTATAAACTTATAAGATGCATGTGTGTTATTGATTTATTAAAAGCATGAATCTCCTGTGTTTGTCTTTATTTAAAATACCTAATAATTATATGAGCATCATCCAGATTATTCAAATTATATAAGCATAATCCAGGTTATTCAAAATGCATATCGGAAAATCCAGAACATATTATGCTAATGTTTGAACATTATGGATTATGCAGATTATGCAACTAAATTGTAATAATCCGGATTATGCCAATTAAAATTTGAATACTCTCGATAATGCACGTAGAATAATCTGGATTATGCAAATATAAATTTGAATATGTAAGCCCTTTTTGAATAATCCGTGTTATGCTAAAAAAAAATTGAATAATCCGGAATTTGAATAATGCAGATTATGCTAATTTTAATTTAATTTGATTGTTTGAACATTATGGATTATGCAAAAATCTGATATAAATTCGTATATCCAGATTATGCAAATAACTAAATTGTAACAATCCGGATGATACAAATATGAAATGTTTATTCAAATTCGCACGAAACGCCCGGCCTAATCTGGATTATGCAAATATAAATTTGAATAATCCGTATTAAAAATGTGAATTATCCGGAATTTGAATAATCGGGATTAATCAAATTTTGTATTTGCATCAGGGGTCGCATTCTGGCGCGTCCTGGACCTCTCACTTTCTTGTTTGATGCGTCAGGTTTCAAATTGGAAAGACTTGCGGGTCCCGATCAAAATTGAAGGGACTCCTTAAATTTGACGATGTATGGAAATGGAAACCTTACGAAATTCTGTAAATTACATATCCATCCTATGCTCGCAAAATAATTTCACTGTCCGTAAAAAAATAAAAATAAAAAATTTCTAAATCGCTGGCAAATTGATTCCGCTAAAGTTTCAATGATTTCTATATAAATACATTATATCAGTATCTTCTACTGATTTAGTAATATGACATGGTCACGACAGAGGTATATGATAACACATGCTAACTTGGCCGTGCGCAGTCTGCGTAATCTGTGTTAGCGACTGTATCAGTTTCGACCATTTTCAAATACCCAAACTTCAGGACCCCTCAATTTTTTAGGGGAACCCCTTAAATTTAATTTTTGAAGTCCTACGGGGTCCTGAAAAATTTCATGGGACCTGATTTGCATAATCTGGCTTATTTTCAACAGATTATGGAAATAAAACACTTGTATAATCTGGATTATGCAAATATAAATTTGAATAATCTGGATTATGCTGATATAAAATTTGAATAATCCGGATTATGCAAATAGAACAATTTGATTTATTATGGATTATGTAAATATAAAATTTGAATAATCTGGATTATGCACATATAAAATTTGAATAATCCGGATTATGCATATATAACATTTGAATAAGGCAGATTATGCAAATATAAATTTGAATAATCTGTATAAAATATAAAATTTGAATAATCTGGATTATGCAAATACAAAATAATCTGGATTATGCAAAGATAAATTTGAACAATCTGGATTATGCAAAAATTTGAATAATCTGGATAATCCCCTCAAATAAACTTACTCCCTCTGAAATTTAAAGCTGTTCCATTAAATAATACTTGCCCTCCTTTAAAATGCTGTTCCATCAAATAAACTTATTTCATTAAGAGGGGAAGTTTTTTTGATGGAACAGCCTTTTATTTCAGAGGGAATAAGTTTATTTGATGGAATAGTCATTTCAGAGGGGTAAGTTTATTTGATGGAATAGCCTCTTATTTCAGTGGGAGTAAGTTTATTTGATGGAATAGCCATTTCAGAGGGGTACGTTTATTTGATGGAACAGCCTTTTATTTCAGAGGGGCACGTTTTCAGAGGGAGTAAGTTTATTTGAGGGAACAGCCTCTATTTCAGTGGGAGTAAGTTTATTTGATGGAATAGCCATTTCAGAGGGGTACGTTTATTTGATGGAACAGCCTTGTTTTCAGAGGGAGTAAGTTTATTTGAGGGAACAGCCTTTTATTTCAGAGGGAGTAAGTTTATTTGATGGAATAGCCATTTCAGATTATTCAAATTTAATATTTGCATAATCCAGATTATTCAAATTTAATATTTGCATAATCCAGATTATTCAAATTTAATATTTGCATAATCCAGATTATTCAAATTTTATATTTGCATAACCCAGATTATTCAAATTTTAAATTTGCATAATCCAGATTATTCAAATTTTATATTTGCATAATCCAGATTATTCAAATTTTATATTTGCATAACCCAGATTATTCAAATTTTATATTTGCATAATCCAGAATATTCAAATTTTATATTTGCATAACCCAGATTATTCAAATTTTATATTTGCATAATCCAGAATATTCAAATTTTATATTTGCATAATCCAGATTATTCAAATTTTATATTTGCATAATCCAGATTATTCAAATTTTATATTTGCATAATCCAGATTATTCAAATTTTATATTTGCATAATCCAGATTATTCAAATGTTATATTTGCATAATCCAATTATTCAAATGTTATATTTGCATAATCCAGATTATTCAAATGTTATATTTGCATAATCCAAATTATTCAAATTTATATTTGCATAATCCAAATTATTCAAATGTTACATTTGCATAATCCAGATTATTCAAATTTTAATCTAATTTGTCTATTTACATAATCTGGATTATTCAAATTTATAATTGCATGATCCAAATGCAAATTTTTAATATGGATTATTTATATTTGCATAATCAGGATTATTCTATGTGCATTATCCAGAGTATTCAAATTTATATTTGCATAATCCGGATTAATCCGGATAATTCATAATGTTCAAACATTAGCATATGTTCTGGATATTCCGATTTGCATTTTTGAAACCCGGATTATGCTAATATAATTTGAATAATCTGGATGATGCTCGTATAATTATTAGGTATTTTAAATAAAGACAAACACAGGAGATTCATGCTTTTAATAAATCAATAACACACATGCATCTTATAAGTTTATAAACAGAAATTTGGATTATGCTTGCATAATCCAGATTATTCAAATTTTATATTTGCATAAACCGGATTAATCTAATTTGTCTATTTACATAATCTGGATTATTCAAATTTTATATCAGCAATATCCAGATTATTTAAATTTTGTACTTGCAT
Organism: Ophiura sarsii; assembly: GCA_035610835.1. Classification (NCBI taxonomy): domain Eukaryota; kingdom Metazoa; phylum Echinodermata; class Ophiuroidea; order Amphilepidida; family Ophiuridae; genus Ophiura; species Ophiura sarsii. The sequence continues at coordinate 68,597,958 of CM069453.1, read as the reverse complement.
GATCTGGATTATTCAAATTTATATTAACATAATGGGTATTATTCAAATTTAGATTTGCATTATTAGCATTTGAATAATCCGGATATTCTAATTTTATATTTGAATAATCCGGATTAATCAAATTTTTCTATTTGAATAATCCGGATATTCAAATTTCTATTTGAATAAATCTATATTATTCAAATTTTAAGATTTGCATGATCCGGATTATTCAAATTTGTAGTAGCATAATCTGCATATTCAAATTTATAATTGCATGATCCAAATGCAAATTTTTAATACGGATTATTTATATTTGCATAATCCAGATTATTCTATGTGCATTATCCAGAGTATTAAAATTTATATTTGCATAATCCGGATTAGGCCGGGCTTTTTGTGTGCATTTGAATAAACATTTCATATTTGTATAATCCGGATTATTACAATTTAATTATTTGCATAATCTGCATAATCCATAATGTTCAAACATTAGCATATGTTCTGGATATTCCGATTTGCATCTTTGAAACCCGGATTATGCTAATATAATTTGAATAATCTGGATGATGCTCGTATAATTATTAGGTATTTTAAATAAAGACAAACATAGGAGATTCATGCTTTTAATAAATCAATAACACACATGCATCTTTATAAGTTTATAAACAGAAATTTGGATTATGCTTGTAAAATCTCAATATCCCTGATCATGATATTTGAATAATTTGGTTGACGATATTGCATCATAATTTTATCCCGAAAAGCAATTGAATACAAATACTTTTTGAATCGTATCCATTTTTCATAATTTCTTGAACTCTATAGAAATGATCAATACCAAGACTACCCTTTAATTGAGTTAGTAATGAATTGGGCAGAGTTCAGGCATCGGAGGCATGCATGATGACCAAACTCTGTATACATTTGTACCCAATAAATGATAGTGCAACTGTGCAACCTCAAACCCGTTAGTAGTGAATGAAAGGTGAAGGGTAGTATAGCGATCATTTCTAGTACATTTTGTAGGCCTATAATAATGATTTATTATTTTTTGAGGAAATCTTAAAACGATTAGTTATTGTTTTTGAATACGACTCAAAAAAATAATCACGAGCGCCTTTCTAAAATTAAATATCACCGAATAAAATAGACAAATTGTGGACTTTTCATTCATTCATTGTGTTTGTGTGTGGTGTCTTTTTTTGGGGGGGTTGAGGTTTTCCACCAACTATTTAGATATAATCTATTACGCCATGGAAAAACGAAGCGATTGAAATGTATTTCTCATGATGATTCCAAATATGGGGTTAAAATTCAATTATGTTGACATTTGTGAAACATTTTGGAATGTCGTCTGTTAATTGTTCCCAATATTTGGTATTCTGTTGCATATGCAATCATCACACGTCAAATCCTTTTCTAATCAAAATGCCCAGGATCCAGCACACGTACACACATCAGTTGAATACTGAAAGAAAAGAAACATGAATAAAAATAGTAAAAGTGAGGAAATGAACCAAATTTCTACAATAAGGGCAAGATAATCATCAATAGTTTACACACATTTTAGCGTTCGGTATAGTTTTAGTTTTAATAGAAACCATTTTTTTCCATCGAGCACTTTTGGCAAGGAATGTGCTGAATTATGAAATGTATTTATTTTATTAATTTATTAATTAATTAATTAGTTTTTTAAAATTTATTATAATAAACAGACTGCAACAATCAAAATAATACAATTACATTATGTATCCAAGCAAATAAATAATAAATGCTACAATGACCATAATGACTATTATGCCATTATTCCCTAGCACAAAATAAATAATAATTGGATAGGCTAACAAAATAATGTTTGTCTCAGAACATCTTGCAAAAAAACTAAGCGCTGTGTGATTTTAAAAAATGTTTAGAGAATTGGCTATGAGGTATTTTTTTTAATTGTATGTTTAAAGGGAAACAAAGTAGTGTTGAAGATTTTTTTTGCCGAGATACCGAAGCGTCGCGGCACATTAGAGACGAGATTTCTCAGTATTCAGTTGGCTGAGCACCATTGTGGAAGTTTTAGATTGGACGTAACAGCGTAAATATTAAAGCTCTTATCGGTTTTGGCTAATGAAAAGGATTTTATCAACATTTGTTTGGATAATTTTTATCATAATTGACTAAATTGAGGGCACAGCCTCCAACACATCTCTTAGTGTCCCTTTAATCTGACAGATTTCCAAATTATGCATAACATTTTTATTTTATACATTGAAAGTATTATTTCCTGTTAGGGAAAGGCCGCGCGCGGGAAAGGCATCATGTGTCAATATGGCCATATATTATATTTTAAATAGAGGAACATTTTTACAATTAACATTGGCGATCTCTTAGCCTTCATAGTAACTTGATATCAAATTTGGGGACAAAATCTGCTCAGCCCTCCTCGCGCATTCACTACATTTACAAAGAGCATGGAAATTTCTTGTTGGATTCATTAGTCATTAAAGGGGCATTGAGAGATACGTATATGGGAGTGCGCCCTCAATTATCCTGGAAATCAGTTTTTTTGCATCAAAGTAATACTTAGGCATATACTAACTACCATCTGAAACAGTTTACCAAACATTCGCAGTTTATCATATAAAATTTCATGATTTTCTTAGTTTCGATGTGATCATATCGAAACTAGGTGCTGAATTCGGACTTTCGCGGCAAATCTCAACCCGGAAGTGCCGTTATTTGCTTATTTGGCATAAAGGCGATGTCGGAATTGTATGACATTTTGGATTTGGGCTATGTCGATGATTATCTTTACGTTATTTGCTCATTTAGCATATCGATACATCTCTCAATGCCCCTTTAAGGTGTAATCGAAATCATACTATGATTGTTTCAATACACACTTTTATTGTACCGTTTGGATGCCCATATAAATAATAATTCAAGTTGTTTATAGTATATAATTTATACAGGGCGTAACATAATAAAATCATAGATTCATAGTCATTCATAGTCATTTTTGTCTTGGTATAATGTATTGAATTAAAACGTTTGTTGTAAAAAGAAGGTAATATAGGAATTTCAATAAAAATCATGCAGTCAGCATATTATGATTATGATTTGTTTTGGCAGCAGATTTTCTTTTATATGTAAATCTGCTTTAAAAAAAAATCAAGGATAGAGGGCGTCCCATGTGTTAAACAAGCATCAAAATCATGTATACAAATAAGTGTTTTGGAAGGCATAAAGTATTTATGCCATGATTGAATCATTAGATGAGAAAACCGAAGAAAAGCAATAGTGCAAGATTTGTTACTTTGGCTAAATATTCTTCATATATAGGGTGATCAAAGTGTATATAGAAATGATCATGTTCATTACATTTACATTAGACTATTGCAAATTAAGCTCTATGATTTCAGATGGTAGCTAGTACATAATAATAGCATTACGTAGTGAAATAAACAACTTCTCAAAAAAATGAGGGCTCCCTGCTCCCCGGGGATCTATCAGCGTGCCACCCCTTTGTTTTTGAGGAGGTATACCGGCCTTAGCAATCTGTCATTGAATGTGCAGAAACAAGCCGAATATAATTTGATATTTCTGAAACTACAGCGTGTCCCAAAAAACCTGGGTTCAAAAGTTTGTGAGCTTATAACTAAAAAAAGTAGGAAACATGGATAGTTTATATTTAAGGATATCAAACTAAATATACCTGACCTTAATTGATTAAACTCTGTATTCAATCCAATATAAACCTTATGAAATACAAAGATTTAAATACGTGTAGAGCGTGGTCAGAACCCATTTGTCCCACTTTTCAAGGAACACGTACCCATGTGTTGCAATTGCGCATTGTTGTGACTTAATCAAAGTTTTGCCTTTGCATTCATTCTTTACAAGACTTGGGCAGTAAACACAATTATCTGGGTCATATTGCAATAAAACAAGTTCATTATACACATAAACATTAAAACAAAATGTTCCGAGTTATTGTTAAGTTTTTTTGGAGAATAAACCCCATGCTGAGAATACTGCACATAGCGCACAGTTTCATGCATAGCACGGATGGTTTATTCCTTAAATTGGGACAAATGGGTTCAGACCACACTCTATTGAAATCTTTGTATTTCAAAAAGTTTACATTGGATTGGTCTCTGAATTTACCCAATTAAGGTCACGTATATTTGGTTTTCTATCCTTAAATATAAATTATCTATGTTTCCTACTTATTTCGTTATAAGCTCGCAAACTTTTGAACCCAGTTTTTTGGGACACGCTGTATATGCAATGTAATAATAGTAATTCTCTATGTGATACTCATTTCCTACCTGTAATGTTGTTCTGGTCTCTCTAACACTTTCGCAGAGGGGTTACACGGGTGCAGGTTCATGGTGCGATGTTGTTGGTTGACGTACAGCTTTGTTCTTGCGTCTTCTTTTGAGATTATTTTGATGAGGAGAATGTTCTAGTTGATGCGACCATATGATGCACAAGGGACTTTTCAGTTAGAGCAATTGTTGTTGGCTGATATTTGCAAGAGAACCAATAGTGTGTCTTCTCGTCATTAGGCTTAGCATTCATTCTGGAATAATAAACGATTTGAATAATTAAAGGTTTCAGTAGCATATGTACCAACAATTCCAACATATAAATTATATAAAAGCCATCGACTATAATAAAACTGAAATGTATTGCATGACGCTATTTAAACACAATACTACTAGCTAATATGCAAAACAAATTTGACACACAATTGAAATTACACTCCCACTTATCAAAATCATGTATACAAATAAATGTTTTTGGAAGGCAATAGTGTAAGATGTGTTACTTTGGCCAAATATTCTTCATATATAGGGCGATCAAAGTGCATAAAAGTTTTGATACTCTGCCAAGGGGTGGTGTGGGGGGGTCAACAAAAATGTTGTAAACCCCAACAGAGGGGAGTCAAAAAAAAGTTAAAACACTTATTAGTTTCCAAAATTTTCTGGGGAAAACCCTGCTTTACCTGTATGCACATTATTTACAAAACATTCATAAATCAACGTAAAAATAGCTAATTTTTGGAGCGCTATGCGCGCAGATGGCCACAGTCCTATGTTCATGTAGCCCAGCTAAAAAAGAATGAAGGGCAAATTCATGTCAATAGCAAACCCTGGTAGCAAACAACAATTTGATTATTTCTAAAACTATAGATGAGGTGACCGTTGTTTACATCCAATGTTTATCAACAAACGCAACAGTCGAAGGGACTGGACTGTCGATACACGCTTGAGGGAACAGCATATGACCACAACACTGTCCGCTATGCCGTATTGCCCTTTATAATGCTTTGGCGCGAGTTTTAAAAGCATGGGTCCTAAAAAACCCAGAATGCGTGCACAAACTGCCGGTCAAAGAACAATGGCAACTAGCCACGTTTTGCCTGGTGTGACGTCACCTGTCACCCCATCTATATGCAACAGTAATAGTATTTTTCTATGTGATACTCATTTCCTACCTGTAATGTTGTTCTGGTCTCTCTAATACTTTCGCAGAGGGGTTACACGGGTGCAGGTTCATAGTGCGATGTTGTTGGTTGACGTACAGCTTTGTTCTTGCATCTTCTTTTGATAATATTTTGATGAGGAGAATGTTCTAGTTGATGCGACCATATCATACACAAGGGACTTTTCAGTTAGAGCAATTGTTGTTGGCTGATATTTGCAAAAGAACCAAATTAGTGTGTTTCTCGTCATTAGCATTCATTCTGGAATAATAAACGATTTGAATAAGGTTTCAGTACTCAGTAGCACAAAACCAACATAGAAATTATATAAAAGCCATCGACTATAATAAAACTGAAATGTATTGCATGACGCTAACACAATACTACTAGCTAATATGCAAAACAAATTTGACACACAATTGAAATTACACTCCCACTTATCAAAATCATGTATACAAATAAGTGTTTTTGGAAGGCAAAAAGTATTTATGTCATGTTTTGAATCATTAGATGAGAACACCGGAGAAAAACAATTGTGTAAGATTTGTTACTTTGGCCAAACATTCTTCATTATATAGGGCGATCAAAGTGCATAAAAGTTTTGATACTCTCAAAGTGCATAAAAGTTTTGATACTCTGCAAAGGGGGGGGGGGGGGGGGGGGGGTCAAACAAGATTTTGTAAACCCCAACAGAGGTAGTCAAAAAAGTTTAAACACTTATTAGTTTCCAAAATTTTCTGGGGGCTTTGCCCCCAAACCCATGCTTTACCTGTTGTATGCACATTATTTACAAAATGTTCATAAATCAATGTAAAAATAGCTAATTTTTTGGAGCGCTATGCGCGCAGATGGCCACAGTCCTATGTTCATGTAGCCCAGCTAAAAAAGAATGAAGGGCAAATTCATGTCAATAGCAAACCCTTATTTCTAAAACTATATGCAATGTAATAATAGTAATTCTCTATGAGCGTGTGTTTCTGCTACTACAAAAAGTAAACGCTAATAAACGCTAAGTTTCAATCGGTCTATTTTTAATCCCCCCTGTTTCTACTCGCGAAAAGTTACCGCTAAGTATATCGATCCTAGTCGATGGGCCACAACATTTGACCTTTTGTAATAGCAAACAATGCCACCGCGCCTGAAAAAGATTGCTTCACAATAATGTATACAACCCAGCGTGACATGGTTCACGGCGCAAACCGCCTTTCTGTTTCTACTGGGTTTATTGCCGATTATTGCTGGTTCCAAACCTGCTTTGTGAAGGTTTTTGGGATTACCAAAAATACCGATTATTGCCCGGTTCTGCCTTTTTCTACTGGGCAAACTTATCGTTTATTAGCGGTAACTTGCCCAGCAGAAACACGCTCTATGTGATACTCATTTCCTACCTGTAATGTTGTTCTGGTCTCTCTAACACTCTCTCTAACACTTTCGCAGACGGGTTACACGGGTGCAGGTTCATGGTGCGATGTTGTTGGTTGACGTACAGCTTTGTTCTTGCGTCTTCTTTTGATAATATTTTGATGAGGAGAATGTTCTAGTTGATGCGACCATATGATGCACAAGGGACTTTTCAGTTAGAGCAATTGTTGTTGGCTGATATTTGCAAGAGAACCAATAGTGTGTCTTCTCATCATTAGCATTCATTCTGGAACAATAAACGATTTGAATAAGGTTTCAGTACTCAGTAGCATATGTACCAACAATGCCAACATAGAAATTATATAAAAGCCATCACCTATAATAAAATGAAATTTATTGCATGACGCATTCACAATACTAACTAATACATGCAAAACAAATTTGACACACAATTGAAATTACACTCCCACTTTCCATACTCATATTTATTCCGTTGACCCATTATAAACGCACAGATGGGGAGGAACATTCGTATGATGTCTCATCATTTGATATTTCCATTAATAAATTTTGAACGATGTATGCATCCAACCCTCAAAATATATAATTTTGATATTAATTGATGAGACATCTTAAAGGGGGATTAAGAGATGTGGTGGAGGCAGCGCCCTCAATTACAAACAAAAATATATGATAAAAACTGGGATTTGTATATTTTTACAAATGTATTACATGTATGAACTTACACCTATAAGGATTAAGAAAAATAAGCCCTCTTTGTACAACAAAACATCGATTCAAAAATGCTGGTAGAGCCGCAACCAGCATTTTACATGGTTAAGGGTGGTATTCTAACATATTTAAAAATTGTTTTAATCAAGTTTTGCTGGGTTTTTTTTAGTAGAAACAACAATAATGGCAATTTTTAATGTTCATCTTGAATTTTGAAGTAAACTAATTAAAATTAAAAAAATTCAACATGGCATTGTAGTGTGAATGTTCTTCCCATGCGGGCATTTATAATGGGTCAACAAAATAAATATGAGTATGGAAAGAGGGAATGTAATTTCAATTGTGTGTCAAATTTATTTTTCATGTATTATTTAAAATAACGACAAAATTAAATAAATGTATAATAGGCTTGCGTTTGTTTGAGCTTTTTTTCTGCCAGGGTAAAGTTGATTATTAATCTGGTTTTCTCAGAATCGTTTCTCACCATATGAGCTGCAGCGCCAAGATTGTAAAAACAACTTACGATAGAATATCAGAAAAAGAAAACTACTTAGCTTGTCATTTAAGTTGCTGCAGGTCCAAGTTCTGAAGTTCAGGTTCTGCTTCTGGCGCGGCACTATATTGTGTGGTTGACAGCTGATGTTGACAATAGGTGAAGTCTCGCCGGGGCATGAAAGGATAGAGACCATGGCAGATTTGTTGATTGGCCAGTCTCCTATTACTATTAGTAAGTTTTCAACTGTTTTCTGGCAGACCAAAAATGTTCATCCATTGAAGATAATGATAAGAATTCTGTAGGCAGTCATTAATTTTGTCCTCAATAAATGTCTGCAGATGAAACGAAGAAACCGGTTTGCTTTTGCTGTAATTAATATGGAAATTACTGAAAAGGTGTGCAATGACAACATTCAAGGATGGGACATTTAAAAGGCAAAAGAAACAATTCCTTTAACTCGGTATAGGACAAGTTAAAAAAACACAACTGTCTCTGACCAGCATAACTAAAAAATGATAGCACAGTACAAAAGTAATAGGAGTGGGTTGAAATATTGGATTATTGATATAATACAATAGGAGAAAATCAGAATAATGATGTGTATAAAATGGAGTGGGTGGATTAAACTAGGTGAGATAAACCAGAGAGAATAAAATCTATTGTATGGAGGGCCAGCAGACACATAATGATGATAATGGAGAAAGATGGGCAGCCAATTTGGTCAAATCCCTGGTGGGTCATGTGAAAAACAAAAAATAATAAAATATGAGGGTCATTCAATAAGTTCTACCTCCTACCTCATAACTTTGCTATTCTATAAGCCATCAGTCGTATGAAATATTCCACAATTGTAGCTTTGAACCTCAGCTACAAATTCATAGTAGATTGGTCTGAGTACTGGTTGTACTTTTCTGGAGATGCAGTGAAAACCAAACGTCCATTTAGTGCAACGGAAACGGATAAAAAACAGCCAAATGTCTCATAAGTGCTATTCATTTGGCCAATTCTAAGAGACAAAACGTACCTACCGTTCTAAATTACAAATATCTCTTGAACAGAATATATACAATAACAGTGACTGATTTATTGGTGGGAAAATGCTCTCTCATTAGCCAGATAGCTATTAGTTTTAATCCTACCTTAGAGAACCGCTGCAAAAGTCATATTTGCTTTTCATAAGAACTAAGAGATCTTCATTATACTGGACTAAATGGAGGGATTTCAAGTCTCTCGAAGAGGTAATCTTCTATCACTGACTACCTGATTGACTATTCTAAAGGTTGCACACAAGGAAAACTCATAAAGTGACTATCATATTAAGATTTAACATTCGAGGCATCACTGTGGCTCGACTTGTTACAATTTTTTATTTGACTGAATAGCAATATCCCAGTATGCTAAAGGCGTAGCAATACATTCGAGTTGTTATTATACTTTGTGCAAACCTACAAAGGTTAATATTGCCTACAATCTGATTTATACATTATAATACAGTATTATATTCAGAAATCATTCATTGTTTTCTATTTTCAGTATTTAAATCGGGCTGTTATATCTAATCATACAATAGAAAGGGGAAACGATAAAACATGTATTTATTATTAGGGTAATTTTCCGTGTCCATTGTCCAAAATCTCTCTATGGCTTTGATCGCATCATAACAAAAGTGAAATGGGTATCAATTATCATTTACTATAAATGTGTAGCTATGATTCAGAGCTATAATTATGACAAATGTCATGAGGTTGACATTTTTATTAGCGATGTTATGAGTGACGAGGTAGAACTTATTGAATGACCCTCATATATACAAAAAATACTAAGTCCTACAAGAAACAGCGCCTGGTTGGGTGTGCCGTTCCCACACAGTTTAAGAGTGAAATACCCAACCAGGTATTATCCCTAATAAATGGAACCATGACCACCAGAAAGAAGAGAAAGAAAATAAAAAAAGGGGAAAAGAAAAAGGAAGATGAAAAGGGGAAACCAGAAGGCTGACTGGGGAAATCAATGTGAAGCTTTTATGTTGATACCATGGGGGGAAGAGGTACGGAGGTTTTTGACCTTTTACTAGTCAATCTTTTGGTTATGCCTGTTCTTTTGCTAGTTAAGTAATTGCTAGTCGTTATTTATTCAGCCCAATACCTGGAAACATAGTCCGTTGGCACGGAGAGGATTTTAACCCTAACCTCAAAATCGGGTATGCGGGATGTTTCATGATTGTTTCCGGGAGACTTTGACGTGCTGATTTCAAACCTGGATGATGCCAACTCGTAGCTGTTGAGCGTTTTGAGAAATAAGGGGGTAAAGGGCTGGGTGGGGGAAATTTTCAAAAATTCTTTGCAGACACAACCAATATATCAAATTATAGCGCTTTGTTTATTGATCACAAAAATGTATAGTTTGACATGGTTATGACTTATATCATGGAAGTTATGTGGCAAAGGTCTAGTTGGGTCAAATAATAAATACTGTCCAAATCACATAAATAAGGTGTCAAATTGTTTCTCTCGCTTTAGGCCCCCGCCAAGTTGATTTTTAGTTTCCCCTAACATCTGTTTTCAAAATTAGCGAGGCAACTTTCTCATTATTCATCATATTCATTTTTACGACTTCATTATTATACAAAATGTGGATGTCAGATGTATACACCACTGCACCTTATCAAAGAATGAAATTGGGTCAATTTAGATACATGTTAGTTACAGAAAGGCTAGTCTGGTCAAAATGAATAAACATTTCACTTCATCACACAAAATGCATGAATTCTGACGTTTTTATTGCAAAAACAGTATTTTTTCTCAGTTTGTTACAAAAATCAAAAATGTACATTATGTAACTGCCTCTTACAATACACAGGTTAACTTGACTGCATGTCGTATCCAATGAATGTAGTTAGCACACCATTGTACTTGCTTTCTCAAATACACTAATCACTCTTATATTCCCCATCTCCTCATTGGGAACATGATTACCAGGTTAGTCAGAAATCAACCAACCTCTCTGCAGATTGGTCTTGGTGTGTTTGCAAGAGACAAACACCTCATTGACACATTTTACAAGTACAGTGTAATTTGCTCATATGATGAAGTATATAAGTCCCCATTTAGCATGATTAGAGGTTCAGGGGCATCTGTATCATCTATGCAACCTGCCAGCCCTGGGCTGGCATATCAAGTGCTAGAAAGGGTTGATCAAGGTGATCGCTGATAACTTTGACACAATGATTTCTTTCCTGATTGATTGCGATCAACCCTATATCCTGGTTCAATACACTCATTGGCTCTTCTTTGTGCACAAACCAGACTACTTCAGTAGTCCCATTGACCCTGAACAGATATCACCTATAAAGACGAAGGATGCTCTACAGACCCCCGTGTTCAGCTTTACAGTGGTCATTGTACATAATAAAAATGCCATTAAATGGAATAGGGGCGGTCTAAAAGAAAGAGGCATGTTCTGTAAACATTTTTCTAGAATGGGAAGTAAGTTAAATCATCTGTTTAATACCAATTACAAACGAAAAATAGATAACCTATCCCTCTAACTTTAAACGGCATAGCGCATGCCCAAGATAATTCCATTTACCATTTTTTTAGAAATAAGTGAAAGGGAGCATTTGTCTTCACTCGTTCCTATATTTTTCTGTATTTTCACGATGCCACAACTCTGTGTAAAAATAGGTTACATAATGTAATGGCTAGGCCTACATTATATTTGGCTTGATTTAAACATCATGCCAGAACTATTAGTTCCCAAATAAACAAGGAATTTAATGAAAACAAAACCTTTCTTTAATATATCAAGCCACACACAAAATTGTAATTCTTGATAAAAATCTGTTATCTTTATTTTGAGCAAAATAGTTCTTGTATTTAAATTGTTGAAAAACAATATTACAATTCATGCTTGTGCTTGTGTCTGTGTACTTTCTATATGGCTTATATATGATTTTACACACAGTTACAAGTTCAGGCAGTGCCATAGACTTCCTTATCAGAACACTTGCTGTGCTGACTGACCACTATTTGCATGGTTTCATGGTCAAGCAAGATTATATATTATGTCTCTCTGTTGGAAGTATTGCCAATACATCACAGGCTGCAGGGAACTAATAAACTATGCTGCATTATGGTACATATATTTTACGAATGTGGCATAGACTACAAAAATTAAACATGGCTGCCTCCATCTATATCTAGAAAGACCTAAATTTCATCATTTTGCCAATCCCAAGCTAATAGGGTTCGGCTCACTACGCGATCCACCCCCTAAAAAGAAGATGCAGGTTGCTCAGTTTTTCCTCCGAAAGGGCACACAGACTAATTTTTGATTTATGAAGAGCAGAGTTTAATGGTTTCAAGTTGGTTCAAGTATGTCTTTGAGGACGATTATAATAATCAATTGAAAATGCCAATTAATATTTTGAATTTGTATATGACTATATATTTTTGTGATCAGTAAACAAAGAGCTACAGTTTGATATATTGATCATGTCTGTAAAGTAATTTTGAAAATGTCCCCCCTCCAGAACTTTATCCCCTTATTTCTCAAAACGCTGAACGGCTATGAGTTGGCATCATCTAGATTTGTAATCAGCACGTCATTGTCTCACAGAAACAATCGTAAAACATCCTGCATACCTCATTTTGAGGTCAAATGGTCCTGCCAACGGACTAGAAATACGAATTTTAGATTAAGGCAGCTCAACACAAATCTTAATAAAGGCCTGTGTTGTTGCCCAAGCTAGGCCAGCTGTTACACTTCTCAATAGTTATCAATGAAACATCATAAAAAAACAATTTTTGAACAAAGCTAACAAAAATTATTTTGAGTAAAAAATGCCCAAATCGCTTGATGATGATGTAAAGACACTAACTTAGGGACAATTTTTTTTTTTACTTTTCTAAAAAGTGCCAACAAAAAACAGTTTCTATTTTTTTCACTTTTTCATAAAATCAAATCAAAAACTTCCTTGAGTCCCCCTTAAACTACATTCGAAGGAGCATTAGAATTGCTCTAAACTCCTCAGGAAAGTTCCGGATTTTATTTTCAATAGCTTATATTTCATATATTTTGTGAAATGTTCATACTTGTGTGTGTTGCATTTTAATGATACCACTTTGTAGGAATCAATGTCATTCTGTGCTCAGCCAATCACTACAAAATGCTATAGGTTGTGACGTATTGCAATAAATCTGATGTTCTCGTACATGTTACTGTCATGGCATAAACTGCACCAAATTGCTGTACAAGGTGTCAATAAGAATGGGTAATTGGTCGGCGAAGGCACGACAAAAAGTTCAGGTGTCTGTGTCAAAATCACTAAAAAATTTAGAAAGACCATTACATTTAGAATTATAAAAGAATTTTTTGAAATTGTCCATAGCGTTATAATGTAACATAAGTTTACATAGAGCTATTCTACTTTAAAGCCAATTCATGGAATTGCAGTTATATCACACCATTTCTACATTCTATTCAAATATTGCACTTTCTTAAATTGGCCCATACTGGAATTGATGCAACATTTGTAATGCAATGGGTGAGTTCAGAGATTGTTTTCAATTACAAATGTTTTATGGTATGTTCATCTTTCCAATGATATCAGTTTGTAGTTGTAGCATTCACTTGTTTCAGTGAGTGCTACACATTTGCATGGGTGTACCTTTATTTTTTCTCCAACCAGCCAGCCGAGGGCTGGTAGTATGTAAAAGTTTCCAGCCCGACTGTAAACTTACCAGCCAAACAAGTAATCTTCATACCAACAGCAAAATTCTTACCGGCCAGCCGGCGTGTATATTTGAAAAGTTACCCGCCCGACGCAAAAGTTACCCACCACGGGCTTGCGGGCGGGTACTAAGTACAGCCCTGCACATTTGGTAAGATTATGGGAGAGATGAACACACCAGCATTCTAATGATGTGTAACACAATATGAACCTCCCCAAAAAACTAGGCGATTGAGAGAAAACCTCCAATCTTTTTTTGAGGCGTTTACTTATCTGAGATTGCCAGGACACCTTTGTCTGACTCACTCTATACATTGCAAGTACAGCGTGTCCCCAAAAAAATGGGTCCAAAAACCGGAAAGCTTATAACTCAAAATGGAGAAAACATAGTTCAGGGATATATCTTACATTAATCGGTGAGATTTGTTTTAGTTGACCTTTGCACCCGAGTTAACCCAAGTGTAGCGCCGCCTATAATCGATGATGTTGATATTTTCGCTGATAGGCCTACCCGAGAAAATACAAATTCTTGAATATCCGCACCGGGAATGACTGATTATGAGACCAATCAGACGTAAGGTTTTTGAAATAGAAAGCTTGGAATACAGCGTGGTGAGAACTGGGTTTTTTCCCGATTTTGCCCATGAACCGTCCATGAGTTGCATCTGCGTGTCGGACTGACTTTATTAAAGTTTTACCTTTTGACATTATTCTTTACTCAGGAAATTAAATATCTATGAAATGTTTTAGAAAAATCAATAAATAACCTTCTGCCATTCTTTGTAGCAGTTCAAAAACCATTTCTTCGGAATTGGAAACCAACCATCAAGTCATTTATATCATTAGAGAGGCAGGGTATCAGGGCGCACTAAAAGTTGCTCTGTGTTTGTACATTTTCAATAACAAGGTTACTGCAATGGGTATTTCTAATGCTGAATATTGATCCAAAATACCTGTAATTTTTGACCCTTTTTGACCAAACATAAGTGATTTCAGAGAATAAACACCATGCAGGGAAAACTTGCACACAACGCACAGATGCAACGTATGGGTGGTTTATTGTTAAATTGGAAAAACAGGTTCTGACCACGCTCTCTTGAAAGCTTTGTATTTAAGAAAGTTGCCATTTGATTTGTCTCACAATTTCACCAATTAATGTCAGGTATATTTACCTTTATATCTTCATGTACAAAGCAGCTGCAGTTTTTGGACCCAGTTTGTTTGGACACGCTGTATACAACACCTACAACCGTGGTCATAATTAGTTGGAACACCCTGATAATAATTTAGAGAATAATATATGGTTCGTCGATGTTTTGCTATAGAAGGCTCCCATATAATGCATAGGCTGTACCATATTTTGAGTCGTGAATGGTCGCCGCAGGCGGCCATTCACGACGATAAAAATATGGTACAGCCTATGCATTATATGGGAGCCTTCTATAGCAAAACATCGACGAACCATATATTATTCTCATTCTTATATTTAACAACAATTTTTTCAACAATTTATTCGTCGGGGATCGTTTTAGATTGATTTGAATTAGTACACAGTGACAAACCAACTGATTACTGTGCTATACATCCCCACAAACAAAATCGAACAACCCACAATAAAAAATTGTTTACTTTGGCGCAAGAATCTCAAGAACATGTGATTTGGTGGCCTTAGTGATCAGGTAGCCCTTAGTGATCAGATTTATTCGCGGTATACGATGGAATTTTTACTTGAAATCACTGCAAATAATTATTTAATCGTCATTCTTATATATTGTTTAAAATGGCAACCCATAATATCCATCAATTTCATTGGTTTTGTTGGATACGTGCTAAAGTAGTTCCTATTTCTGGCCGGTGTCAGGCCTGTGTGCGAACACAAAAAGAGGGGGGACTTTTGAATGTTTTAATTTAATAAATACACGTACAAATGTTTCCTTACTTTTACGGTGATTGACGCCCCAGCTCGTTGCCCTTTTCGGTAAGTTTTGTAATCTTTTCACTCCTCTATATGGCTAAATTCAGCCTCACTGAGCTCTACAAATGGTAAATTCAGGGGCGGGTGGATGGCGATCATCACGCCAGCAGCAAATGCTTGCCGCTAGCGTACAGCGTCGGACCTTCCCATCAAATTTCTGATCACTTCATCTCATCTGGTAAATCATCACACTCCGGTTCTGGTTCTGGTTCTGGTTCTCCTTTCACATGTTTTACATCTAGGTCTCCAATTTCAAAAGTTGCTGTGGTTTCTTCCATATTCACTTTATTGCAAGTAAATACGAATGTAGCCTAGGCCTATACGAATATTTATATAGCAGACGAAAATAGGCTTTTAGGCACCCTTTTTATTTGTCCTTCTTTCTTTTACATGTCTTATTACTATTAGCGTTTATTCATTAAATGGACCTCTATCTTTTATTTACATTTAATTACATGAATATAACCCAATGTTGTATTGTAAAATAAGCTTACTTTCGATTTACAATAATTGACGAGGATGTTTACAATTATTGACGAGGCGATGTTTTTTAAATGTAGTTCCGGCATCATCAAAGGTGTGAATTAAGCCCCGCCCAGATCCATAGATTAGCGGTCTGGTAATCTATAGCGCGTATACAACAAAACTAACCACAGAACCAATGAAATTGATGGATATTATGGGTTGACATTTTAAACCACGCCCAATATATAAGAATACACTTTAATGTGTCCCTGTCTCTGCAAAATTTACACAATTGAAAAGAAGCCATCTTTGATGGAAAGCTTGAAGCCTTTGCCCGGCCTGAATAACTCCCCCACCATACTGGGCAATGTTGACCCTTTCCAGTATCCTGTAAGCCAAAAACCATGTTTCACCATTGATCCAGGGGAAGAGGTGGGAGTTTTTAATCACACACATAAAAGTATCCCAACAATATTGTCCAGGATTGTAACTTGAACATAAATAAAATAACAGAACACTACTCTCTGTATATATGTTATCAAGGCACGCAGGTGCGGATTTTTATTTCAACATACCACCCAGTTACACATGGGTGGGACACATCGGGGCCAACAAGCAATCAAATAAACCTCGCTAAGCAAGTTGGTACCGAGACATAAAGACAAATTAAAAAGCCATATCAAAAATGCTAATCAAGCACATACCTGCATGTTATACAATTCATGTGCCATATACATAATAATTGATATAATATAAATACGATGATGCAATAATAATAATGGTCCATTTTTTGGTTTTATTGCAATTTCATTCACCAAAAAAACCCTTTGCCATTCAGTACAAAGCAGTCACCATTATAGCGACTGATTCATGGCAATACATGGTTGCATATGTCCTACTCTTACTGTTTCAAAACACCTCAAACTTAACTCAACTTTACTATGGGAAGAACAAAAATTAACAGTACACTGGAATAAAATTGACAAATAAAAATTATCAGAAACTTCAGATTAAGTTTCAATTAAAAAACAAATTTGGCATTGACGTCTTGTAATGTATTTAAACAAATTGATGAAATTTATAAAAATTAAGAATGTTGAAGAAGGAATGCATCTAAAAGTAACAGATAAAACCAGACATTTTTAAGCGGTTGGCATTTCCAAAATATTCGAGGTAAAACAAAGGTACCACACTTTCTTTGTATAGCAATCTTGTCACTATCCTAATTGCATTCTGATACAGAATTAACCACAAGGCAGCTATTATTTTTACAATGTAATCAGATCTAAAACAATAGCTGTCGTATGCTGTATTCCATATTGGAGACCTATTTGAGGATATTGCCACATTCTCTTCTTTATCAAATTGAATGGAGAAACAAACAGCGTAAAAGTATCAAATCATAAAAGTAAAATGTTTGCAATTTGTTGTATTCAACACAATACACTACAGGTCAGCTGTAACAAAGCTGTGGACTTAAATGCACCACTTATCAATTTTAATAAGTTTCAGATTTAATTACTTAATAATCATATATAAACAACAAATAATTCAATATCATTTATTAACTATAAATGATATTTTAACTATAAGTCATATTTTTGTCGGTGTCGGAGTAGACAAAATTTGAATTCAATCATTAACAGCAACAACAAAGTAACTTTAAGTATCAACTGCTGTGTGGAAAGTGTAACGGTTAATCTGTAACATGTGTACTGCAGTGCACAGCTTTATGCCGCATAGTTAATATTAGATAATGCTGGAAAAGTTACGAGCATGCTTGTGGCTTATCGGCGGCAAATATTTCCAAATTGTGTCGATTTTTGTTGATATACAGTCATATTGTATCCACCCGTGTGCTGTCTATTTACTAATGCCTCATGTCCCTTGTAGAACTAGATTTAAAACACAGAGCACATCAATAATTCACTTGCAATAGATATAATCTATCGAGGCATTATCATATCAGCCTAACATGGTTAGCAAAGCGGGACAGATTGACTTCTGTCTGAGTATATGCTCTATAGTTCAATCAGTTCCAAATTGGCGAGAAATATTCGGTTTTTATCTATCCGCGCACAAAAGTAATCCAAGCGTATAAGCGTGATTTTGGTATACGCAAGCGTCACACGTACAATGACACTTCGACATTGCGCGCCATATTGCGCTATGCGAGAGTTTAGCGCGACGCTCTTCTGAATTCATTTCGCTGCTGTTAACAGGTTTCACCAATTTGGAACTGACTGAACTATAGTAGATCTTGATTAAAAAGAAAACCAGTCCACATCAATAATACACTCGCATCAGATATTCGATGTCAAAACAAATTGGTGATTATCAAAAATTTAAATCATAGACTAGTATTAGCGAAACCAAGCAACTAGCAAAACATTTTGGGCCGTATTCTCGTACTAAACACGGTTTTAGCTTAAAATCGTGTCTAACTAAACGCGTGTTTAACTAAAACGCGCGTTTATCTTTTAAACAACGTGTTTAACTAAACACGGTTTTAAACTCGGCGAATCTCGTTCCCAGGGTGGTTGTGCGTTACTGTATAGTATGTATACAGGTATTTATTGTTGTTGTGGCCCTGATAGGTTACAATAGATATCGACTGAATACCTCAAACGCACGTGTATTTTTAATACTACACAATATGCTCGGCAGCTTACAGCGGGTACGGTTGAGTAATCATTCAAGGCATACAGTTCGTGTATTTGGTTAGTTAAACGCGCCTTAAACTACCCCCATACCCATGTTTAAAGTTAGACACTTTTCAGTGAGTTAGACGCGTGTTTAAGTAAAACAAATGTACGAGAATCGCGTTTAGTTAAACGCTGTGTCTAAAGTCAAAGTTAGACGCGTGTTTTAGAGCTTAAAACCGTGTTTAACTACGTACGAGAATACGGGCCAATACTTCTACTGCCCTGAACTATGACAAACAAGGTTGGTTTTGAGTATGACTAACACAGGAGCAACATAATCTTAACTACACAACCATTTTTTATACCCGGCTGCCAGTACTTGTACAGGTATTGTATGCTTGTACCTATAATTATGAGTACTGTTATTAATTAGTACCTGTATGGGGGCTGTACACAGTTATTTTCTTATGCCAGGCATCATGGTTACACTGCAGCTGCCCGTACCTGTATGGGTACTGTATGCTTGTACCTGTATAGGTACTGTTAGTAATTAGTACCTGTATGGGTGCTGTACACAGTCATTTTCTTATGCCAGGCATCATGTTTACTCTACTGCCAGTACATGTACAGGTATTGTATGCTTGTACCTGTATGAGTACTGTTATTAATAAGTACCTGTATGGATGCTGTACACAGTCATTTTCTTAAGTCTGGCATTATGGTTACTTGGCTACCAGTATAGGTATTGTATACTAAGTACCTGTATCAGTACTGTTATTAATAAGTACCTGTACGGATGCTGTACACAGTCATTTTCTTAAGTCCGACATTATGGTTACTTGGCTACCAGTACAGGTATTGTATGCTAAGTACCTGCATGGGAACTGTACAGTACATGTGCGGTACAACCAAAGCAGCCGCACAGTAGCAGAGTTACTGGTACCATGCAGCTACTTTGGTGGTACTTTCAGTACTTGTACCGGCACTTGGGATACTAGCATCAGAATAACCATGATGTCAGGATTAAGAAAATGGCTCTGTATAATAATGGTCCCTTTCTGATTATAAATTACAGTTACACCTATCACATCAAATGGAATACAATTGCGACTGTTCCAATTAAATGGGTTCTATTTCTATAAAAATAGTTGTGACAAAACTATCTCCATAATATTACATTGGAATACATTTCGGGTCAGGTCAGGGTATCATACAGGTTAAATGGGTTCAAGGTTCAAAGTTCATTTTGATATATGTTTTATTGGGAGCAAGTACAAAATATGTTTGTCTGAAAAGGTTAACTAATTTTTCAGGGTGTGGGGTGCGGCAGGTCAAATACAAATTGAAGAATTTCTTTAATATGTGTATTTTTTTTAACCACTTTCGTATAACTGTTGGGATGTGGTCAATTATGTTTACAATGTAAATCTAGAAAATTATGAATGTTAGTAATATGTGATTTTGAAAGTTATGACATAATTCTCCAGTTTGATGGCTACTTCTTCAGGGATGAAACAACATTTATTTGAGATTTATTCAATGTTTAAACATTTTCACATATGAGTATTTAAATTTATACAGGGATATAATAAATCACAGATAATGGCGTGGGACATCCTCGAATAGAGTAAAAGTATAATTTGTGGGGAAACATGCAATTTCTTGTATATTTTTATTTTCACTAAAGAAGCTTTAAATGTCATTATATGACATCATATATTAATGGGGGATAATTTGCATAATGTATAGTGTGCACGTATAACTCATGTTCTATTATTCACACCCATATTTCATTATATATTCATAGAATATAATAAAAGCAATACAGATTTCAAGACTTCATTGTCTTTCTTAACAAAAAGTAGATTTCACATCTATTCTTCAGCGAAATCAGTACCAATTATCGTATCATGTTCTAGTAACTTGGATGCAGTCAATCGAGAGTTTGTGCCTCTGATGTGCACGATTTAGAAGTGTATCTGTAGATGCGATTCCATGGGTCTTTGACTAGAGAGGAAACACCGCATAGCAGCACAATTGCAGTCTATTTCTACTTGGTACTGAAACTAAAGAAATCATGTAAGGCATCTGAAGCACATAGAACTGATATTTCAACTACTGCGTTTGTGTTGTTGTTTTCTGTGACGGTTTTTACTGTTATGAATTATTTGACTGGAAATTGTTGGCAAACATTAATGACTCTCCAAAGTTGTACATTATGCACAGTGTCAATAGAAAAGAAAGAAAATGTGATGTGATCAAGCAAAATTAGTCAGAAGTCGAAAATGTCACATTTTTAGTTTTCTACTTGATTGAATTGGCCATTTGCAATGCAACATTTTGCAGAAAAACCCCATTAAGAATGGACAATTAATTCCAAAGATATGAGCAAATTAAGGGGTTTTCTAAACAATAGAAAACTAAAAGAATTCTATCTTTTGTCTGGTTATATCTCAAAATTAATATTTCCGACTTACGACTGATTTTGCTTGATCACTTCACATACTATGTAAAATAAACAGCTCGCATAACTTCACTTTTCACTTAAATTAATGAAAAGATCTGCACATGGATAAAATCCACTCATAAAGTATGTCCTTCTGTACACACTTTGCTTCATTTACAATTTGTACACGAAATAGAAAACTCCTTTATACAGCATTTGCATGTTACGTATGTTACAAGCAATTTCAAACTTGTTTTACAGCATGATACATACCTGCCTGGCAGAAAGCCCACGTTTCACGAGCAAGATTTTAGGAAAAAGCTGAATTATGTTACATCATTTTATGTTCCAAAGCAGCGATTTTTAACTGCCAAATTTGGCAGTTTTGATAGCACAATAACAACCCACCTCAACATCCATTTATAATGAACAAGATTTAAGTACATTTTAAAATGAAAATACAAAATATTTTGGCGATCCTTTTCATGGATTTTGTGAGCTGTACACCATACCAACACCCATATCAGTCACCAACCAATTACATCATTATGGTGAGTATTAAAATAATGATGAAATAGTTGAACTTTCTATAAAAAAACCCACAAACATATCAATATTTTATCATTTCACCAAAAACATGAACATTTTTGAGATGAGTACACCAAATCAAAGGTAATTTACACTTGACACATATTTATGAATACATTTGGCACTTTACACATATCTCTGCCCTTATATCAGACAGCAAGTAAGTTTTATATCAGCATATGGTCAAATCGCTTTTTCCTTGAACATGGAGAGAGCATAGATTGTTCCCTACATTAGTTGTATACATATATACTCTGTATTACTTGGAAGCCCTTAGGGATCAGAGTATTTTAATTGTCTCACAATAGAGGGAGGGGGGGGGGGGTAATATTATTAGATGTTTAATTGTGACAACAATGTAACAAGAAGCCTTAAACCTTAAATAAATATTCTAGTTGATCAACCTCTAAAAACACTGTCACGAGAAGTAAGACAATTACAACCTAAAGTTGGAGCCTAGAAACACCTGTTCAATTTCTAGAAACATGGAAAAAAGACTGCAACTTCAATCTGAGGCCATAAATCATTGACAAATTTCTTGAAAGAGTCTAACTTGTAGACTGCATATTTTCAGTTTTAACATTATATCAATATTAGTAATATGAAGAAAAATAAATAAAATACCATGTAAAGTGTTTTCGGAACCGTCACACAAATGTGACCAATCACATCAAACCATGTTGGAGGCAGCAAGACATCAATCTTAGTCCAACAGAAGAAGACATTCTAAGTGTTATGGGTAATTAGATCTTTCAATCATACGTTTAGATTTCATGCTGCACAAACGTGTTCCTATTATATTTACTTATTTATTTCACTAACTCTGCTGGCCTCTATCTGAGAGCATGTCTGCCGACAACTTTTTGATGCAACTGGTCATAAATGTTACTCTCATGATGGATTGGTTGAAGATTATCAGTACTGTGATGACTACGGAGTCTTAATATTTATTCTGTAAAAGTACATTGGTCTTAAATAAAGTTTTAAAAAGTAGTAGTACTCGATTGATTCATTATTAGTACTCAGTTGATTCATTAGTAGTACTTGCTTGATTCATTAATAGTACTCGATTGATTCATTAGTAGTACTTGTTTAATTCATTCATAGTACTTGATTGATTCATTAGTAGTACTCGATTGATTCAAGTATTTTGTATGCTTGTGTTTACTAGTACAAAGTATCAAAAATTGATAGAAGTACATTGGTATTAAATATTATGTTATAGTACTCAATCATTACATTTCTTTTGCTATTCAAACAAAATCTAACCATATGAAATGCATTGGTAGAATTGCAATTAAAATCTGTGATTTTTATCAATTCTACCCAAACATTTTCATATTGAGATTTGTGTGAAAAGTTGATTCTCAAACTTTGGAATTTGAGGAAGCATTGAGTTACAGATTCCCAAATTCACAACGGTCATTTAAAAAGGGAGCCCTACCATGGCCATTTCTTCACAGAAGAACTGCCATACACCTGTTCACTTGATGACATGGAGAAATTCCAACCTTGAGGATTTCCTAAGGAATTGGCTGTCCAGAGCGGGTCTCCCCTTTAATTAAAGCTATGCAATATAGTACTCATTAGTTACATTTAGTTTGGTCATATTATGTGATGTGTGCTATCAAAATAAGACAAGACTTGAGCAAAAGTAAATAATAGTGAACAAAAGATAGCAACAAAAAGGTGAACAAAGGATAGCATTTCTGTAATCTAAAAAAATCCATAACTTTTGATAGGAACGTCCGTCCAATTTCATGAAGGAAAGCGTCATCGTACAGAGAATTTCAACCTGTTAAAGATTCCTCCAGCAATAACTCAAACTTGACCCTTGCCCAGTTCTGTCTGATTTTGCAAGAACACATCACACATGGAATCACATAGTACCTGTAATTAGAACATAACACATTACAGCTAGGTTTTATTGGTATTATTTCTTACCAATTTGAATATTGTCATGAAGACAAGAATGGTAACGCTCCATTTGTAATCAAATGAAGTCACTGCATTTCCTAAACTGTTGTGCTGCAATTAAGTTAACTGTTTTTAAGCTTGTCAAACAAAAATATGGTACTTGTATTTATTTATATTATTCTTACTCTTTGATGGATTGCTATACGATTTAAATAAATACATGACAATTTTCAACAACAAAAAATTCTAGAAGAAATTTCCTCCTTTTGAAAATGTTGGGACATTTTGGGAGAAAACCAAAAATGGTTGAAAATTTCCCAAAATTTCCGATATATTTGTAAAAAACAAAACAAAACAACAAACGTTGAGATGACATTAAATTGGTTGCAGTTGGATGGTTTTACACAGATTCAAGGTTGAAGGAAACAGAGTCATATTTTTATTGATACACCCTGTAGTGAATGATAGCAAGTTGTGAGGATATGCAGTATTATACTTTCCAATCTCATTACAAATGGAGGACACATTAAATCAAATATAATCTCATATATATAACATTTATATATGCTACGTACGTACTAATAAAAACAAAAACACAAATTCCCAAAATAAACAGAAAAACATTCAAAATAAAGAATATTCTAATTTGCCCAGTATTCACAAAACATAACAAATATTTAGATTTTATTTTTGTACAATTATTGATTTTATAACAAAGCACATAATATATAATAAAGACCATATAATATTGTACACACTGTCGTCTATTAGCAAAACAGATCTTTGCTGCATTATATACACACTGCATTCATAGTAGCAAAAACTTTATCTATTTGGTATATTAAGCACTGATTGGAATCAGTTCGAAAACAATTTGAAATATAAAATATAAGCAATTCAATCATATATGTTTACTTTGAATAATTTCATTCAAAGGAGTAACTTTGAATGTGTTCATTCAAAAGAGTAATTTTGAATAGCTTGTTACATAATCAGTATATTCAATAATATCAAATTGATGTTTCAAATAATAATAAAAAATATTTGGGAAAAAAATATTAAGATACTATGGTCAGCGTCATAATGCTTTGGACATAATTCCAACAATGCGTGCGTTAATATTTTAAATGACCACGTGTCCTGATTGGTCAATCGTAAAATCGTTACGTCCATGCATACATAGTTGTTCCCGCATTTCATGCATCTGGACGCAGCTCCGTGAACAATAACAAAACACAATCGCGTGAAATAGCTTGAATTATGTCCAGAGCGTTATGACAGTTACTATACTGCCTGGCTCATTAGGTGAACTCATTAAGGGCATTACATACTGGTATTGCTTAGCACGTTTAGCTGCTCCATTATTACATTAATTTTCCTTCAAACAGTTTCATACGCCAAAATGTCAAAACTGTCACTATGCCAAAAAATGCTGAAATGATTGCAGTTGACTTTAATCCCATTCACAAGGGCCTTTTTGTCAAGAAGGCAGCAGTGGTTTT
Organism: Ophiura sarsii; assembly: GCA_035610835.1. Lineage (NCBI taxonomy): Eukaryota > Metazoa > Echinodermata > Ophiuroidea > Amphilepidida > Ophiuridae > Ophiura > Ophiura sarsii. Next base: position 68,572,638 of record CM069453.1, on the reverse strand, counting down.
TTACACTCCAAACAAGCTTCTAGAAACACTCATACCAGCAACTGAGAGTATGCAATGCCCTTAACACAGTTGGTACCGAGGGCTGAAATTTGTTGCTATTCAATAATATAACTTTTAGATTTTAGTATCTTCAAATAGGTGTGCCATATAGAATACAGCATAAGGCAGCAATTAATGTCACAATTACATTACATTATCACAACAATGTAACAAGATGTAACACAAGTGATGGCTGCCTTGTCTTATATTCCTATCCCAGGATATTGCCCGGTAAAAATGACAAATTGACAAACTGCCTTACTGTTTACCAGCACCTCAGTCTAAATCAAGCACCATACTTTAAATATTACAACACCGGTTGACATTCTCGTTCCCAATCCATGATTCTTACCCTTTGGGGTGTCAACCATAAGGATACAATCTGTCATGTTTTAAAGGCAAAGTCCACAATTAAAACTATGCAGCCTGAACTCTGATGACTGGAAATGAGAATGCTCACCACTTGCTGAATAATACAATCCAAACAGTTACCTTAACAGAAAATAAAAAAGGCTTAACTTATTTTGACAAATGGAATTGAAAATAGACATGTATATCATAAAGTATTTAAAGTAAAAAGAATTTCTACAGCCTTCTGTTCATAAAAAACACACACACAGTCTATGTTCTATTGGTAATTTTATGGAAAGAAATATGTCAGAAATGCAGCCCAGCGACAATGACAATATGTAAGCTAAAGACTCGCGACTGTATTTCACATAGAAAATAATTTGTATCTCAAGAAAAAGGTATCCCAAACATTTGCAGACTTATCCCTAAAATACTGATCCACAAAACAAGTGCAATCTGTATCCCACTCCGCCTTACTGTGAATAGCTAGACACAATACTTGGCAGATGGGGCCTGTGAAGTTGTTAAATTCCTGCATAATACCTCCGAATTGGTACACAAACGTTTTCATAATCACATTTCAAGATATAGACTTTTTCATAAGAAATTTGATTTGAAAAATTCTGCTTAGCACGAGGAAATTACTATTTTCAGATAATTTCAGTCTAGTTCCGACCCAGATCATTGGGCGCAAATTCTGACATAGATTTCTTTCTCAAGGAATGGCTAATATTAAGGTATCATTGTATAGTACCGCTTGGCTTGGGGTATGAATGAATATATCAAAAAGGTAATATTTTGTGTAGTACCGCTAGGCTTGGGCGTTATAAATAAAGGCTTGCTGTACTATGAATAAAATCCACCAGGTGAATAAATGCCACATACTCATACACAGGGCAAAGTCCTTTGATTCATACACACATCTGAACTTAGCTACAGATGTGGTGAATATCTCACATAAGAATATGAGCGGAAATAGTTGGGACGTTTTCACGCTATGATGTGTGCATCTTCCTATAACCATCCTGTCTATATTTGGGAATATCTGAAAACAAAGACTGACTGTAATTTGCAGTTTGTGAGTTTAACCCATCTGTGTTAACAACATTCTACTCATTGTCTTCATAATTCCTCGAGTTGATCTGACGCTGAGCTACCATCAGAGTTTTGGGTCAAATAAATACATTCTGTCTGTATTGTTCCTATTGTGTGTAATCCATTGGCATTCATAATGCCAGGTGGTAGCAGCATTACAATGCATGCTAGAACCATGTGTGGCCCATGTGACAGCCTTGTGTGACCCATGTGACAGCCATATAGAGGCCATGTGACAGCCATATATGATCCGTGTGACAGCCATGTAGGGTCCATGTGACAGCCATGTAGGGAGGGTCCATATGTGACGTGACAGCCATGTAGGGTCCTCAGGTGAAATCCATGTACTAATGCTGAATTCATTCTTGCACCCTATGCAACGGGTGGCTCATATCCTATATTCCTAGCTTGCAGAAAAGTATGAAGAAACTCAAACGTGGGCCTCTCACTGGGCTCTCGTCTCCAGCATCTCCTCTTGATATCGTAGATGTCTTTTGGACAGTTCAGTGGCTGCGTTAATAACGTCGGTTTGCCAGATTTCTCATAGAATTGTCCACTGTTTTCAATGACCATTTCATCGGCGAGTTGTGAGTAGGGCTGTTCCCTGCACAGCGTCATGATCTCCCAGAGTGTAATACCAAATGCCCATACATCAGACTTGGTGGTGAATTTGCCCTGAAGGAGAATAATGATTATAAAAGCATTATTAGGAGTTAGTTTGATAATGAAATAAACTCTTCCAATGCTTCATCTTATTCTACATGAGACATGCATTTGACATCGATAAAGTATTCCTGTGATTGCTATATGATACCAATGAGCAGTTTGTGTTATAACCAGGGGATGTGTATGAGATGTACATGTGATAATAGATGTACCTGTGGAATCCATGTGTAATACCAAAGAGTGGGTGACTGGTACATGTGATTCCAATGTGAAATCCATGAGATCCTGAAGAACTATTCATGCGATAACCATGAGATACCAATGTAATGTACATGTGAAAAAGCATGTGACACCCAATGAGCTTTTCACACCATACCAATTAGGTATCCATCAGATTCCAATAAGCTATTTATGTGATATTCCTGCGATACCAAATGAGCTACCTATTCATGCAATATACCCATGAGATACCTATAATATCTGACTGTGACAGCAATGAGATACCTATGACATGTGCATGTGACGGCTATATATAAGATGAGCATGTGACAGCTATATATGAGATGTGCATGTGACAGCTATATATGAGATGTGCATGTGACAGCTATATATGAGATGTGCATGTGACAGCTATATATGAGATGTGCATGTGACAGCTATATATGAGATGTGCATGTGACAGCTATATATGAGATGTGCATGTGACAGCTATATATGAGATGTGCATGTGACAGCTATATATGAGATGTGCATGTGACAACTATGGGATATATATGAGATGTGCATGTGACAGCCATGAGATACCTATCAGATGTGCATGTGACAGCCATGTGATCTCCATTGGATATGGATGTGACAGCCATGAGATGCCTATGAAAGGTGCATGTGACAGCCATGTGATGCCTAGTGGATATGCATGTGACAGCCATGAGATGCATATGAGATATGCATGCGACAGCCACGAGGTACCAACTGGATATGCATATGACAGCCATGTAACTACCCCATACTTACCATGAGTATACTCTCCCAAGCCATCCACCTAATGGGTAGTACTGCTCTGCCTTCAATGCGATAATAATTACTGGAATACAAGTTTCTACTCATGCCAAAGTCTGCTATTCGTATGGTGTATCCCTGGCCTACTAGACAGTTCCGTGTGGCAAGATCACGGTGTACAAAGTTCATGTTGGCCAGGTATTTCATTCCTGATGCTATCTGGGTGGCCATGTAGATCAGCGAACCCATACTGAGGAAGGAAGAAGACAAGAAATCAGTCAAATTCAACATTTAAACTGCCATAAATCTCAACATTTAATGTATTAAACTGGGTCATGTTGCAGAAAAAAAGAACATTTGGTGAAATCAAAAAGACTTTGTTTATCTGGTATCTTCTTTGAGGTGCCCTATGGGACAGGTAAATCTCTTGCACTAACAAACGCTTGATGTGCTCTCAACACATCTGAAGTGAGCCTATCCTAACTGTTTTTGTGGACTAATGCATTATACTTTAGTGAATCTAAAAAGGACCAAACAAGATTCCTGTCCCTTCTCAAGCATATTGAGTAACATCATCTGGTAGTTATACACAGTTCAACAACAAAAAGTTCCCCTTTAGATTATGCCTGTTATTTTTAAAATGAGTTACTCCATCGAAACGATTTTTGGCACAAATTAATGTACGCGTGCACAGCAACACTAGAACGGATAACTATGCAAGTGTTGTAATGCTCGAATGAGCACACATTGAATGGAGGAATACCTCAATTTAAAAGTTGCTAAATGATGTATTATAAGGTGGATGGTTAAGCAGCTTGAACCAGGGTCTTGAACCAGGTTCTTTACTTGAACACCGTATTTTTCACCTTTTGAAATGAGGTATTCCTCCAGTCAATGTGTGCTCATTAAAGCAGCACAACAACTGTGCGGTATTCAAGCAAAGCCTGTGGTTCAAACTGCTTAACCATCCTCCTTCAATACATCATTTAGCAACTTTTGAATTGAAGTATTCCTCCATTCAATGTGTGCTCATTCATGCATTACAACACCTGCCTAGTTTAGCCCTGTTCTAGTGTTGCTGTGCACATGTACATTGTGTGCCAAAAATCATTTCGATGGAGTAACTCATTTTAAAAATATCAGGCATAATCTTAAGGGGAACTTATTTTTGTTGAACTGTGTATTTGCCAAGCATACTTAACAACCTTATACTGGGTGCCCCTTCACATTCTGGTTCACATCAATTGGAATAAGTAGAGGTCTCCATTTTCCATACACTCCACTATCATACATAGAGACTATTGTGTATCACATACCTGACAACCCTAACATTGGACACCTCCTGACCCTTGGGTGCGTCCCATTCTATCATACATATAGGTTATTGTGTATCACATACCTTACAACCCTAACATTGGACGCCCCTTGACCCTTAGGTGCTTCCCATTCTGGTTCACTGTCAAATAGGAACTGGTTGAGGTCCCCATTCTCCATATATTCTACTATCATACACAGCGGCTCATCTTCAGTGCAGGCTGCCAGCAGCTTCACTATGTTGGGATCTCGTAGTTGAGACATTACCTTCATTTCTTTCATAAAATCAGTTCTACGGAGAGAGAGAAATAATGGAGGGAGTCAATATTAAGAATTAATATCACCATGTCTGTTATGAAATGATTATTACGAAACAATGACTGACAGTCATTAATTACATCAGTTCGGTGGGGATATAGGAAATATCTTAACGCTTTCCACGCGGCTATTTTTTTTACCATACACAAAACAGATTTTTCAGAAACCTTTCATAATTTTCAAAGTCTATCTTAAAGATTACTGACCAAACACTAGGCATGTTTGTACTTATTTCAATGGATTTCTCATGGTAATTCCAAATATGGTAATGAAATACAGTAATTTTGACATTTTTGAAACATTTTGTGAAATTTTGAAATGTCGTCTGCAGCTGCTGCCTGCCGCGTGGGAAGTGTTAAGAGAAAAAAACATTTGAGGAAAATATTGATTAATTTACTGTATTCGTCACAGTATAATATGAATTTTAATGATTATCCATCAAGGCATAATCACTGTGACACTGACACAGCATTGTATGGCATGATTATGCAGAAGTTATTTTATATCTTTGCTAGGGAAGGGGAAAGGGCAGGCTGCCCGGTGGGTGCATGCAGGCTGACTCAATTCATACTTGCATATTAGGACATGTTGGTAAATTAATGTGGGCAATTCGCAAACATCGGTTATATTTTCTGCTATCTGGTGTGTCGATGACCCCTTATATATTTTTATTGTTGGAATTAGTATGCATTTTTATGTAGTAGGTCTTATTTGAAAAATCTTGGAAATTGCCTTATTTTGAAGTTCAACTTTCTTTCACAATTTGGTAAATTTGTTCCATTTTTATTTTCGCTATACATACATTTGGTAAATGCATGATTTTGTTGAAGAGTTTTGCCACAGCATATTGCTTCCTAAATAAATATAAGTCCCCTTCCCCTCTCCCTTCCCCATTGTTGCACGTCACCCTTCCCCTACCCACTTTTGCCACAAATTTAACATTGTACCTTTATGTTCAATATGCGAATCTATAACAACCAGCGCCTAAGTATAAGCCAACAAAAACATAAACCACTTCCCTTGCATTTTAGTTGACAGGTTTAAGCTTTATTTTACAGGTTTGAATATCAGACTTGCATATAACTATGCCCGCTTTCACCTTACAATCACAGTAGACAGGTCTCTTCATGAAATACTATTGACATCACGCAAGCATAGTAGAGAAGTAAACTCACTGAAATAGCACAACCCTGATGTTTGGCCCCAATCACAAACATCTTGGCATTCCCAATATACAGTATACAAGCAGACACAAGAATCTCAAGAAGGCCTTGACACCTTGACAGAGTCATGTCTGATGGATTGTGTTGTCAATCCAAATAGTCAATCTGTGCTAACCAGAGTCAAGTCTCTGCTGAATATGCACTAGTGTTGGTAAGTAGGTTATAATACCGTAGTCCTGTACACGATCCTTTGAACATTGCAGACCAAAATATCATGGACCCCCCCCCCCCCCCCCGAGATGCATTATACGTTCCTAACTACAAGCCATGTCCAATGGATTCTTAACTTAAGCCTATTTAACTTCCACGAGATAGTGACGTCACTCTGATCATGAATAAACTTGTGTGCCCTCCTGAGACGCTAGCGTATACACACCCCCACATAGAAAGACAAGATATACATAAGTGTGCGTAACTGCTGAGCCTGTAAAGTGATGTCACTGTTCAATTGATTTTATTAATTTCTACCAATGTGAAAATGTAAAGCTTAGAAAAGCTTTAAACAGCAATGCAAGCTATATGAAGACCTAGAAAGTGAGTGAAGTACAAGGACAGTTATCTGATCTGATACAGTAGTCACAAAATAGTACTATCAATAGTAACAGATACCACTTATTATATAGATGCAACTTAAAATACACTTTTTCAAATCACGATTTTGAAAAACTGCAATCGCAATGATTCATGAAAGTTGATGATGCAATTACAGCCGAGATAAAATTCTTGATTTTCTTTAGCTTTTAGGGTATGCAAATGTAGATAAAAATAATTTAAATTACAGGTAATATCGGTAGCGCGGTGAGGGATTCATAAATATATCAAACCATAGTACAGGTACACATCAGGTAGGTATTCCTAGTGGATAGTCTCATCATTCCACAGTGAAATGAAACAAGACCAAATAAGGCTTTCAAAATTGATTGCGAGTTTACTGTTTCAAGTTATGAAAAAAGAATGCGATGACTTTTAATTATTAATATGTGACGCGATCAAGAGGAATGAGTCGGATGTCGACCCTGGTCGAAAATGAGTTTTTAATACAGTTATAGTTTGGATATAGTCTCATCATTCCACAGTGAAATGAAACAAGACCAAATAAGGCTTTCAAAATTGATTGCGAGTTTACTGTTTCAAGTTATGAAAAAAGAATGCGATGACTTTTAATTATTAATATGTGACGCGATCAAGAGGAATGAGTCGGATGTCGACCCTGGTCGAAAATGAGTTTTTAATACAGTTTTAAAGAAGACACCTAGAGCTTTCAGAAACTGAAAATCCCATGTCGATGCGACGTTTTGTTCTAAAGTTATGTCAAATTGTATACATGAATTTCCATCAAAACTTATGTAAGCCGCCATTTTGAATTGGCCATATCTCAATTTGGGATTCCCCGACATCCGACTCATTCCTCTTGATCGCGTCACATATGTCAATTATGTATCACTTTTAAAAATGTTGAAACAAGTGGAAAGCAACTCCATTTTGTCTTGAACCTGGCATTTACTGTAAAAAAACCACTTAATTTCGCACATTTCACGAGGAATTCACAAAATTAAATACCCGTGAAACTGACGATTTTGCATTGAAAGTAACATTAACATTTCCAGATTCGTGAAATTAAATGCCCGCTAAAATAGCAGTTATTTTTAATTCGCGAAATCAAGTATCTGCGAAATTATAGTGTTTTACAGTATCATAAAACATGATTTATTTAATACATTTTAAGTTTACGATACAATCATGTTCTTTCTTTTAACATCATTTCTATCTCATACCATCAGAGTCAGAAAGTAACAAAATGAAAGTTATTAAAATAAAAACTCATTTTATTCCACACAAAAAAGGAAATGAGAAATGCCATGTTAATTATTTTATGTGAGAAGTCATGTTTGCACATTGCACGGCGTGGTTTACCTTTAATGTTAAATTCATGTCAAAATGTGAAGCTGGTACATGATCCGCCAAGCATATGGCAACTTAACGCTCGGTGGTGAAAAATAACATTACTATTTGGATACATTTACTGCTTATAATATTAGAAATCTAGCTGTTGCTCAAAAGCAGTGGACCGACAGGGTCTGTATTGTTATAGAGTGAAGAAAGACAAATGTTTTGAATTTGTCTTTTATTTTGAAAACCAAAGCGAACACACATCAGATTTATTCAACTCTGATTGATTGTTCAGCCATTTTCAGCAAATATTTTTTGATTCTACCTACAGAGTGACAAAAAAATTGAAAAGTCAAAACTGGTGTGATATAGGTAAGTAATGTCAGCCTCTTGAAAACACCAATTTCTGAATTATAGTACTCGCATAACATCAATAACTCATCACTAAATATTAATGGACTTTGGACCTCCATTAAACAGCTAAATGGTCTATCTTGATTTTCTTTCAACTAACAGTGCACTACAACTGTGTAGTTTTCTGCCATTCCAGCATGGGTGATTAACTGTGTCACCGTATTAAAATCGGATAATATCCAACATAAATATTGGAGTTGAAATTAAATATACATAAATCATCTCAGAGTGACATTGTGCATATATACAGAGTGAAGTTATCACTCAAGCTAACATCAACACAGATTTCATGGCAAATATTTACTTTCAAAATGTCAAAATGTGATTGTTACCATACAACGATAGGGTATATTTTTAATATAAAAACTAACACAAAGTAAAAATTATTATACTTGAGTGATACATCTCTGAATACTTGTTGAGTGATACATCTCTGAATACTTGAGTAAAATATCTCTGAATACTTGAATGATTCATTGCAGAAGAGTTCAAAAAATAAAACCATTTGTTAACATCAAGCTATAGCACTAAACCTGGCTTATACTTATAATGGTTTTAATTTGCATTTCATAAATGTGATTGAAGCTCCATTCTAGAATATCCAACTAATCTACCCAAATGGCCAATTGGGTCAGTCCTGCTTGTCTTTTGTGCAACATATCTGACTGTTATGAATGGACTCCTGCCTCCTAACACACTTTCAAATCTATTTTAGGCAATCATTATTCACAACAAAAACAAAGTTTTCCTAATCGGAATTTATCCTTGCCAATGGTTATTAATTGCAACAAAAACATCCACCTTAAAACTAACCCATGGTTTTTCCACATATGGTCTCGTCAATCTACATGATTGTAGTGATAGAAATAGAATCACTGGTTACAAACAAATTGTACCCTGGCAGTAGCCTGATTTGTAGCCCAAATGTCTTCCTATTCACCGCTTCCTACAGTGATAGTCACATGTCAGCGAGTATACGCATCGCATGTCAGCGAGTATACTCATCACATGTCAGCGAGTATACGCATCGCATGTCAGCGAGTATACTCATCACATGTCAGCGAGTATACTCATCACATGTCAGCGAGTATACTCATAAGTGCAGCATTTCCATGCCATGGTTACATTCTTCTTTGATCATGCATGTGCAAAGAACATATCATAGGAGTTATATGCGCGATTTCATGATGCTATCATTAATAATACACATTGACAAAAATTGAGGTGACACAATACACATCGTCACCAACTGTTCTCTCAAAACCTCATATATTTTTCTGGCCCTTCAACATGTATAAATTAAAACTACCAAATGGTGATGCATGGGAAGTGTTGATTTATACATGTTCAGGGCAAGAGCAGTAACACGGCTTAAATAGTTATGTTTTTGGGCCCTTGAACATGTTTAGAGCAGACTGCCCAGAGGTTATACATAGGAAGTATTTTATACATGCTGAAGGGTTAGATGGAGATACGCTGCTTTGTAGAACAGCACCGACATGGTTCCTTCTCATTGCCATAGTAATAGCCAAGTACGTTTCCTAACTAAGTATGATCACCAACCAAACCTAAAACAACTGTGTGAGTCACTACAAAATGAAGACATGTTGACAGGAGAGGGAAGGGTGGGGGATTAGGTTAAACATCAGAAAAAATCTAACCCAAAAATGACCTAGAGTAAGTTTGAAGTGTTCTATTTCAAAATGAGCCCAAATGGGCTTGTTATACATTGGCTAGGTAAGATTGATAAAGACCATAACAAGAGGTGAGAATGCTGGTGGCGCTCAATGCACCAGCAGCAGGACTGCTATTAGCTAGTAATGACAGCATGATAGCACACACAGTAAATTGGCATCCTACGGTGACAACATGGGACCGCCTCAAAATCACAACAACTCATATCCAGAATGATACCAAACTATGAATCAAATAGGATTTTATATGAAACACTTTTTCAACTAGTATTCATAATATAGGTTAAGAGCAGTTCACTGTTTTTTCCAAATTTTGCAAATTTTAGTTGTATAGTGTTCAAAGCTCCGATAAGTTGCTTATAAAAACAGGAACTAAACTTGCTAATTTGTCAAGTGCTTTCTTAACCCCGGTTTAGGATTTTTGACCGGGATCACAATTTTCGAGGAAAAAACAACAATTAAATCTCCGGGAACCTACCGGGATTCGATCCGGGGACCCTCCGTTCTCAAGCCCCACCTTCCAACCACTAAGCCACGGCCCTCAGCTACACATTCGCCCAGTATACCGCGCTCATTATATAGGCTCGGTTGACTACGTCATCGAAAACCGCCGACGGCGCATGCGTTTGGAGAGGGACTTTGGATTAGCATTTTTTAGCACTCAGGGGGGTTAGGGTTAATAAGTTACGACAACACTAGCTCCTCTTTGTAAACCAAAACATTTAATCTATCCGCCTGGATCTGGATAAATTATACTCCAGCAAAACACTATTCCACATCATAAACCTTGATGCTATTGATCATCAAATATGCAAATAATCAAAACAGCTCCATTAGGCAAAAGCCAAAAAGGAGTTGTGTTGTGGAAATACAGCATGTTCCTTTCTGATGTCGATGATTTGGGGGATTTTATTTTAACGCAATATTCGAAAGACGTTTTAAATTTGTTCATTGTTGGTGAAAATTGTGAGATTTTTGAAAATGTCTGCAAATCAAAACAAAAATGCTGCCCAAATGTTTTACCTTATGAAACGCCCTATTTGATTACAGGCGAAAGATTCAGAGTTACTGCTGTTGAACAACATATTGAATTCTAATACGAGGTGACTTATCCAGATTATTGCTGAAAATAAACCCATATTTTGCACAATTCAAAAGTGTATTTTGGTTAATCACTCCAAACTCACAAAGATCCTCTCACCACTGCTCACCCCATTGACCCATCCACAACCACATTGGAATTATCATCACCCAGTGCAAGGCCCATGTTTTTCCAATGAATTTCTATTCTTTGCCAAGTTCAGGTTGCACAACCAACTTAATATGATCATGTTGTTTTCCCGCTGGCGGTCTCATCAACAATGGTACTACATCCGCCTAACATGACTTCATTACCCGGGTTATATTGCATAGAAGGAAATGCACGGGCGTAACGCTATCACTCACAAGGACCAAGTGCCGGGCACAAAGCAATGGTTAAAGGATCATATACAAAGGTTTGATATACCAATTATCTCTTTTTTTTTAAATTTCAAGAATACTGGTGAAGAGATGGTAGCGGCAATAGAAATTCTTTCAAAAGGGTGATATGGAGAGACACTGTAGTACACGGATGTAATCATATCAGGCAGGCGGACCCGGTGGCTGGCGGAGTGAAATGGTTAAAAGTTCACACAAACTTTTGCTTATATTTAGAACACTGCTTGAGGGAAATGTGTGGTACAAGACATTCTTTTTGTAATGAGATGAGGAAGCAAAAATGAATTGTAATGGGGGGGGGGGGGGGGGTAGTCTATTCCAGGTTGTTATAAAAATAGCATCAATGTTTTGCCCAATTCAAAAGGTTTGTTAGTTTCATTTTTGTTTTGTTTGTATTGAAGATGGGTGGGGACAATAGTCTTCCCTCTCTGCTACGAGCTAGCAGTAAATACAGGGAAGCTCCAAAATGTTACACAACTCCTAAAGCTTTGGCATCAATTTATAGAAAGAATAAATTAAAGTGCCATATGGCATGCCATAAGGTCTAGCAGACTAAATCAGGTAGAAGGATGAATATACACTAACACCTGAAAAGCCAAAAAAGTGTGAGGGTAAAAAAGTGAAAATAAAAAATGGGCCGATATATATAAAAAAAAGTGCAGATATTTGGCCAACAAAACTGTTGAATCCAGGCTAAATCTGAAATTCCAAGGCTTGCTACACACAGGTGTTATACTTAAAAACATACCATCACGTTTTATCAACACGAATCACTTAGCTATGGCAAACTCTACATATCAACTCTACGCTAAAACAATCAACGGACTATGCCATCAAAATACTACAACAATCAATCCTGGTCCGTAAGGGCTATGCCATCCAAATAACCCTCATTTCAAGTGCATGCGGAGTAACGGCAATTCACTTTGTCAAAAAGCAAATATACAGCTACTTCTAGAGACTTGAACCCAAACTTGATAGTGTACATGAATGCATTATATACACTTTGCAAGCACATGTGTGACACCTTTTAGCATGTTCTATTTTCTTTCCCCTTGAACCTGCAGTGCAGATTTTGAGGGGCATGTGATTGTAGAAAATATTGTTAAAGAACATACAAATGGTGGTCTCCAGTACTCATTTTCACTGAATTTGCAGGATGTGAAAGAAAACTATCCTTTTAAAGTAGATCCATACAAAATACTTTTGATAGTTTTTATACCTAATAAGAAAAATAATAGGTCACTGTAATTAGCACAGAGTCTGTAAAACTCTCTTCTATGGGCTCGACCCATTTCTTTTTTTGAATTTAAGATTTTTAAGATATTTGTTGAATTTTTGTTTGAATTTTTGTTTTTTGATTTTTTTTTTTTTGATTTTTTTTTGATTTTTTGTTTGTTTTGATTTTTTTGTTGTTGAATTTTTTGTTGTTGACATTTTTTGAATTTGTGAAAATTCACTACAACTTTCACCAACATTAAAAAAACAAAATTAAATTTTAAAAAATGCCCATCCGTCCATCCAACCCTTGCTGAGTGAGAGGTTCGTTTGCCCGTAGAACAGGGTAATTTTTTCTGTCACCTAAAGAGGAGGGAGTCAAAAACTGCAGCATTTCCCTGTACGTACAGGGAGAGTACCCCACAGCTATGCAGTTGAATATTATCAGAACACGGTGCTATATCAATTTAAAATCCAAAATCCCTCGCTTCATTCTCAATCATTCATGAATAAATTCATACGACTTCAAGATGTGCCTGAACTCCAATACATCATACGAACGCATAGAGGCCTCCATAAATTGTGACTGCTGATATGTTTAGCTTGATTTAAGTGAATTGATTCTGCCTATGGAGTAAAGATACTTCTGATCAAATAGATAGAGCAATGATACTTTTTTTCTTAATAAATTAAGTCTTTATCTTATCTAAGCTGATTAAAAAAAACTACAGCAATTGCTCAAATCTGCTATAGTTTGATCAGCTCCAAATTGGCGAAGCCTCCTTACAGCAGTGAATGAATACAGAAAGACGCGGGCGTGCATGAAGGCATCAAGCGCACTTTGCATCACATGCGTACGGCCAAAACCGCATGCGCCTGGCCATAATCGCGCAAGTACGCTCAGATTACTTTTGCTCGCAGAGAGATAAAAAAACGAATATTCCTGAATTTGGAACTGACAATACTATAGTCATTGTTTTGACACAAAAACAATCTCTTATTTATGCAACACACAAACAGATGAACTCCAAAATATTATAAGATAAATAAAAAAAACTCTGAAATATTCTAGAATTATTGCAAAATTACCATTCAGTTCATAACACCCACCTTGCATTCTTATTAGCATCTTTTCGCAGCATTTTGACCGCTACTAATCTCTTCTCGCCCTTATTTTTCCGTTGGAATGGAAATCCGTTGCCTATATAATCCTGTATATCTTCTGCCTCGCACATATGTACCTAGAAATAACAAATAGTAAAAGCATGGTGAAAAAGGTTATAGCTGAAGTAAGTAAGTAAGTTTTATTTGGCATATCAAGACACAGAGATACAATACATCAGATTAAATATACAAATCTTAAAAAATTACAACAATTAACACAACATAAATAAAACATGTAATGCCAAGGATAGCCCAAGAAAGCTCTAAAAGGGCTTATTTCGATTGGGGTCCTTCAATAAAACAGCACATTATAAAAACATCGTATATATTTACACACAAAATAATATTGCGCTTAGGCCAAACAAAGAAGGTCTGTCTCAGAAGCCCGCCCGCATTGGTATGTGAAATGAGCTACGGCGCGTAGGTCTATGCGCTGGGGGCTAAAAAACTTTTTTTCTTCTTTTCTTTTGGATTTAAAAAAAAAAAGTTTAAAAAAGTTCTCTGTAAGCTTGGATAAGCACAGCACTTAGCTTTTTTGCACAATGTTTCTGAGACAGACTTTCTTCTTTGTTTGGCCTTATAGGGAAATATAAATACTTCAAAAGAAGATGCCATATGTGCAAAAATGTAAGAGCTCGAAAATATTGTGATAAATAATAAGATTTAGCCAAATACTGTTTGAAAGATTTACAGATTTACAAAACAAGAGCCCCCCCCCCCCCCCTCAACTTGTTTTCTGAGAAAGCATGATGGGAATGTGTTGCAGTAACCAGCCATTCTTAATGAATAACTATAACGGATCACATCAACATTTTGGAGGCAGAATTATTGATATCAGTTGAAAGACCATATTCTACGCTATAAATGTTGCCCTGTTGAGTGCGGGTAATCACACTATTGATTAATCAAGATATAACTTCAAGAGACCAATTTTGTTCCAATAATTGTCATAATAATTCTACAGCCATTGACCAATATCTCAAAACTCTTTTTTCCCTAGAGTGTGTCGATTGTGGTGCAACTGCAGTCACAAATAACTTATTTTCAATTATCTATGATTGAATACAAGAGGTTTATTTTCATCATTCACAAAAAAATGATAAATTGTATATTAGCCACTTGGACAGTATGGCTATATCATATACACAACCACTACACATAAACAGGACACCAAATGAGCAAAGTATACACTGGCACAAAAATACACAATACCGTCAACAAAAGGACACAAACCAATTGATTACTATCTATAAAGAAGTAAAGTTTCATGCATGGAACTGCATGTTCTAGCCAACTTTCAAAATATTTCAGCAATAGTTTTAACCCTGTGTAATGTTGATGTGAACGATCTCAACATCCATGAATTTCAAAACACATTATACATTCAAGTACAGTAAAAGCCAATATTTTTGTGTATACTGTAAAAGCCAATATTTTCGCGTTTACTGTAAAAGCCAATATTTTTGCGTAAAGATATTTTTGCACATTTTGATATCATAGACATTTCGCAAATTTTTTGTTTGTTTTGCGGGCGACCTTCTGGATGCACTGCATGAATGTTGAAAACAATATTTTCGCGTGTTATAATTTTTTGCGGAAAAATATTTTGCGCGAAAAGCGCGAAAATGAAACCACCGCAAATATTTCAGCTTTTACAGTAACAGATTCCCATATTTCTGGGTGCAAAAAAGCATAAACATCAAAAACATCAATATAAAGGGAAAATTCAATATTTCAAAATTCAAAATTTTAGTACTACTTTCTTGGAGACCCAAACAAAAAGATCGCTTGCCCCTGCAGCTATACAACCCAGGTCGGCTGAATGAGCATCCAGCCACCAGAACAAAATGTATTTGAGACAATCAGAACTAAATACTGTAAAAGTGGAAATGTTCGCGCTACATTTATTTTCGCGCTTTTCGCACTCAAATCAGCAAGCGCTAAAATTAAAGCACGCAAATATATTCATTTTGTATGTAGGTCTATGTATGGAAGCTCAAAATCGCGACAATAAAAACAAGCAAAATTGTTCAAACTGTGCAATGCGCGAACATTTACACTAGCGAATATTTCCACTTTTACAGTAATTGGATATCAAAAAGTGAACACAAATAGACATTAGTGATCAATAATGTATCTAGGTCTATTTTACAAATAGATATTTGCAAACATTAGTCAATATGCAACTTTAATTTGCATACCATAGAAACATAGTATTATTATGGGGAAAAGAAGAATTGGTTAATATTTTTTGAATATTAGATAAAAGTTGGGTTGGTCAAGAAATGATAATCTAAACCCCTTTTATAGACCTTAACCTGGATTGACCTTTAATTGACACTGTCACATAAAGTGAACCGAATTCACAATGTGTCGCATAAAGTGAACCAAATTGACAATGTGTCGCATAAAGTGAACCAAATTCACATCATGTCGCATAGAGTGTGCTAAGGACATGCACGATCGAGAACAACTTCATAACATATAGAATGGGAGAAAACAGCAAAGACACATGACTACAATGGGTTCACCACTGCCATATTTTAAAATACACATAACACATTACAATACATGCTGTAAAGGAAAGCAAGATAAGATAAAATTGGGTTAAAGTAAAAATTACCAAAATAAATCAGGATGGTCATAAAAGAACCAAATAATATATCACTGAGGTAAATATAAATACAATACAGTGATTTTTTTAAATTTAGAAAACCAAGAACATGTTGGAACATTTATTCAAATATAAACCATTTGAAGTGTGTACATACAGGTTTCATTCAAATTAAATTTTGCATTGCCTTGCCTATACCATTTGGCAGCATTTGAAAATGGACATTTCTGTGTGAACATTCTTTGATACACTGTAATGCTATACACCTTTTGTCAACCTTCCAGAATCACCGTCTGTTGAGATGCGTCTTTCAAGCACCTGTCCTGTGCAGTGTTTCATTCAGACTGGTGCACAATCACTGCATCTAGGTGAAAATTGATTGACAACATTTTTTAATTTAAAAAAAAAGAGGAAATTTTGATTGGAATAAAAAAATTAAAAATTTTTTTACAAATATTTTGATTCAAAAATAGTTGAAAAAACAACAAACATACCTGACCGACCAACATACCTAAAAGGTCCGTTTGCTTGTGGCACAGGTTTTTTGTCACATAATGGGAGATTGTAGCTTCCCTGCTTAATTTTACATAAATATACACATGCAGATTGTTACAGCCAAGGAATATGACGGTAACTAGTGCACATTATCCCAACACATCATTTAAGTTAGCAATGAACTAATAAAGCATTGGGTTTTGGTGTTTTTTTGGTACCATCAACATGTTTCTGATTTTAAAAATTAAGAATCACAAATAATACAAAGCGGTGTCGACCATCCATAATCAATACGCCACAATAATCACTAACACCATATATCTGGAAACAAAAGAGAGAGAGAGATAATCGGTGAGGAAGGATGGATTAGGGTCATGCAGCGACACCAAGACATACGCTAGATGGGCTTCCTGCCCGCTGAAACGATTCTTCCTCCACCTCCGCTTCCAATACCTCCTCCACCTCCACCTCCTCCATGTCCCCCTCCATCTCTTCTTCAACTAGTTCCCTTTTCTCCCTAAGTTCTGTATATGAATCTCCCACACAATCGTCCTCGTCAAAACTCTCCTCAAAGCCGCCTTCAAAGCCTCCACCAAAGTCCCCTTCTGTGCATCCTTCAAAATCTCCTTCAAGGCTGGCTTCAAAGTCCTCTTCCAGTGAACCGGGAGTGTCCATGATCTTAACATAAGATCCAATATCATCAATATCATCCTCGGCTAAAGCTAAATGGACCTATTTTTTAAAGGTTCAAAATATCCGGCTAAATAAAACTCTCTTGGTTAAGGGTCAATGGGTGCAAATAAAAAAAATCTTTCAGATACAATTACTATTGATGTTAAAGTAATCGTTTTTTGAAAGGTTATCCTAATCCCTGATTGGTTACAAACATGGTGTGATTAATTCAGGAACCAATCAAAATACAGCTTTTAAATCTGTTATCCCTTTTATACTGAAGTCACATTAGCCCAACCATCCATCATTCTTATCATGAACCTTGAGTCCCTTTAGATATACCCCGATACTTGTGTCATATGATTGGCTTGATAAATTACATAGCTATCTTTGCAACCATTCAAAACTGGTTTTAGAGGTTCACTATATGGAAAGTTTTTTCTGTATGGTCAAGGTTGTGTCAAATGAGATTATTTAACCATTACCCCTCCCCTCACCCTCCCAACCAAATTTCCAGTTCTGCAAGGGATGGTATGGAGACTTGCATTATTGTTATGGTACCACTATTCCCTCTGGTAGCTTGATATCAGCAAATTCCTCTCTGGCACCAACCTTGAATATGATTAAATCTTCATAAATGATGTATATCACCTACCTCACCAAACATGCCCTCTCCTAACACCTCCAGGAATTTGAGTTTATGCCTGGGATACTCCGGACACGGCGATCTGTTATTGTTCAGTTTTTCCATGCATTGACTTGGCACTCCGTATATCGTGTTGCCCGACACGCCCTGAATGTTGACGACGTCCGTTTCTGCATAATGCGCAAAGAGGGCTTTGCCTTTGGGAAGGGTGCTGTTGGGCGTACCTGGCACAGCGTAGATACTGGAATATTCTGAAATTGGAAACCGGATAAATTAGGATTATATCTGGAGTGCCTACGTAGACATCATGCTACTGTCCACTGTACATGTTCAAAATCTGTTGTGCATATTTATGGAATAGTGTACTAACTATGAGGCAAAGTGTCAAATACTAGGGGATTATCTTTAAATTCCATTATGCAAAATGTTTGGACTACCCTGCAAATAATCCTTCTTGTTTCCAATTCTATACCTACCAAAGACTTGATCAAGCCTACCTATTTATCCATTGTATCAGGATACTCTTAAGACTACCATAACACACAACTTTGTATCAGGTTATTAGGATAAAGGAGCATGAACTATTCCACTATGGCCCTCTCCTTATCTGAAGGACTTTGTGAACTTAGCATGATCAGAATAGTCATTGTACGCTAGAATCTTGGAACAACTATTACTTGTAGTAAACAAAGTTGTAGTCAACAAAGATACTATTTTGATAGTCAGATGTTGACAAGTGAAGTTCACAAAGTTGATAGTAACAGGCTTCAGGAGTAATTCTGTTATACCCTTCACAGGGTATTCATAGTGCGTGATTTTTAAGAACGACACATACTAACCGATGTTGGTGTGAAGGGTATAACAGAATTATGCCAGGCTTCAATTTATGGGCTGGTCAATGACATCCAACTTATCAGAGTAAACTACAGCATTTGTCAGATATACTTAAGATTGATTGATTGCCTGCGTAAATAAATACACATTCCCAGCAAGCCAATGTGCTACTAAAAAGTATCGGGAATAGATGCGCAAATGACTTGCCTTGTCTGTTGGTAAACTATAAATCTAGTCATAATATTGCTATACAAAATTCCACTATCTTCGTCGGATGTTTTCAAGATTTATCTCCCGTTTCCGTATAAACGCATTCCCAATAAGCCTATGCCTTAATATAGTGTAGTCAGTTCTAAATTGGTGAGAAATAAGTGGTATTAAACTCTCCATGCGCAAAAGTAATCCAAGCATATGCGCATGATATTGGCATATGTACACATCACTTATACGATGTACTGTGCGAGCTTTATGTGCGCTCCGTCCTAATACCCTGCTATAAGGAGGCTTGCCATTTTGAAACTGACTGAACTATAAAAATCAAGAATGTGTCCAACCCCTGCTGGCAGACTATACATCTTGTCATAATTATTACACTACAAGAATCTCCTACATAAATACGCACATACCTTCATCATCACTAGGCTGTAAATTTTCAATGACGTGATACTGTGGTTCGTCGTTCGGATGCGTTATCTGGTACGTGGGATTAGTCCGCGACCTATTGGACATAATAGGCGCTACTTGCGAATTATTCGCTATGATCCCGTTTGAAATCCTGCCATTGAGGCTCTGTGTGTTCTGATTGTGTATATTGTTTGTATCAAAGTAAACAGTGGGTATCCTGTGCTTTAGTTTGATGTATTTACGGCGATAGAGGAAAAGCAGTAGAGCAAAGAGGATGACTAGTAGGAGGAGTATGCAGACCACTACGGCTACGGCGGTTGCCGTGGTGTTGCCTTGTTTGCCTTGGATACGGGTACCAATACCATCAGCATCTAAGGGAGGACAAAGAACAATAAGATGACACGAAATGTTATACAACTAATTTATGTGTGAACCATCACCGTTACAAGATGGGTGCAAGAGTTAACATATTCATTGAAGTGTATGATAGATAATTGATTCCATAGCAGTGCCTTCTAGCTTGGTATAATTGCTCTAATCTGTGCATTCATGCATCCAGTGTTCTTGCACCTACAGCGTTCAGGGGCTGGTGCTTTCATACAAGGACTCTCATGATTATCAAGCTAAAGAACTGCCACTAAATAGAATACTTTAACAAAATATTAAATACATTTTGTAATTTAAATCTTCTGGATTAGGTTCAATTACTTTTCTTAATGTTTTTGACAGGTTTCATTAAAATCAGAGTAAATTTGATAAATATGTCATATTTTATCAAAATCAGTGTGAACTCGGAGCTTAGAAATACTGAAAAAAGGCAAAAAGGCAAAAAATAGTCAGCTGAAAAGTGTAAAGATAGCAAATCCATCATTCAAAAAGTGCAAACAATTTTGACAGCGAATACTGTACAAAGAATATTCATCTTATTTGAGGAATTCATTAAAAACCGATTCAACACCCACCGGTTAGTTCCATCTGATCTAGAAATGACAAATTGTCAACCTGCACTAGTTCTATTTACATTTCCAAATTATTTATAAATCTGGCGAGGAGGTCAGATTCAAATAATATGAATATGGCTCGGTGGAGAGAGCTTTAGTCAAGCAATTATTTCAAAATCAATCTGATATCCCTTCTTCCAATTTAGCACAGCTCATTACATCACCAAACACCTTGCTGGATCATATATCTATGACAGTTCATCCAACACTTTACCGTAAGGCCAAAACAAAAAATTGTTATGTTGTCCTCGACCGCCCGCTCCGGATTTAGGGCCGCTCCGATTTTTTTTCCCAATTTTTTTTTCAATTTTTTTTTATTTTTAAATCAGATTTTTTTTCCCCGTTTTTTTTTTCAGATTTTTTTTTAAACAGTTTAAATGGCATTGAATATTAAATTAAGTGTTTATAACATATATGTGCGACTCTCAGAGTTATTTCAACTTCTTGTTGGCTGAATTTTGAGCTTCCGCTGGTAAAAGAAAATGTTTAACAAAATTTAAAAAAAAAAAAAAAAAATCCGCCCGCCCACCTCCTCTCTGAAAGCTGTAGAGGACAACATAACAAAAAAGATTTTGGCCTAAATGTAGGATATTTTCATGCTCCAATAACTTTGATTTAAAGGTTGTGTGAATATAAAAACCCTCGAATGCTTCCTCAGTATACAGTCTTTGCACTGATTGTACAGCAAAGCAATTGTTAATTCAATTGCCCAATTAGCTAAATTATTCAAATTTGGAGAGCAAGCAAAAAATGAAGAACACCCATAAATAGACCACATTGTAGAGTATTCAGTGACGGCTGCATAATCCATCATTCCATATTCATCTAGTATTCTACGTTCATCTATTATCAATCAAGCTTTGGTGAATCTTCAAGAAGTTAAATTACGAGTCTGGTTCTATGCAAGATTCGTTACATCTTGCACAACCAATACATTAATTATTATTCCTCTCGAAAGAGAGCACTCTCAATTCCAAGTACACATGTCATATATCACAAAGTGCCTGAGAACAGTGCACTCGTGTATTGTGTTATGGTGTATCTTCAGATACGAGTCTGATTCTATGCAAGATTTATTACGTCTAGCACAACCAATACATTAATTATTATTCCTCTGGGCGGAGAGAGACAGAGAGAGAGAGAGAGAGAGGGGTGGGGGAGCACTCTCAATTCCAAGTACACAAGTCATATATCACAAAGAGCACGAGAACAGTGCACTCATGTTTTGTGCTATGAATGTTTTCAAATTAACCCTATCCCTCCTGGACACTACAAAACATGACAGTGCTACAATCTTGTACCACGCGGCGGCCCCATCAATCTCGTGCCACGCTGAGCACGTGATTCAACTTGTTCAAAAAACATAAGTTTTTGAATCTCCCCCGTGTAGCTCAGTCGGTAGAGCATCAGACTTGCATGCATGTGGCCAGGGTTTGATTCACAGCGCATGCGGAGACTGATCGGTGTATCCTTAGTGTAAGATATTTCGTGTATTTATAAGTTAGACTTTGTGTCCAGACCTATTACGGATTAAAGCTGTATAATCCTTTTTTTTTTTAACTTTTTTTTTATTTATTGATTTGCTTGTATTTTTATTGTTTTATGATGTATCATATTGTAAAGCGCTCTGAGGGATTGTGATCCACAGTGCGCTATATAAACACTGTTTTTATTATTATTATTATTATTATCCTTTAATCCCTCAATACAGGATTTGGTGCCAGGTTAGTTTCATGCTGTCTTACACCAAGGATAAACCCAAATTAGATTTTCTCCCCTGATAGTTTAATTCACAAAAACACACCTGGTGAGTTAGGGTTAACAGACAGTAATGAGAGATGTGAATTATATGAGTTAAGTGTACACTCTCAATCCCAAGTGCAAATGTCATACATCTTCAATTGAATGAGAACATTGCACCTGTGGATTGTGCTATGCTTCTCAAACAAAATAATAGACATTCAATTTTACAACATCATTTACACAATACACATGTATTTCCATGGAAATACCAAGTTCTAGAAACACTACATAATCAACCCACTTCCTCTTCCGTAAGTGAGTGCAGTCACTTCACTCAAGACTCACAGTGCACCCAGACTGGTGTGCTCTTACTTTCCCCAGACTCACTTTTGTCACTGAAGGATTGGTTCAGTGATTTGAGCCACAGATCTAAGGCACAGACTCAAGAGGAACTCTAGGGTCTGTGGTTTAGGTCACCAGTCTTTTCATCATTGACATTGGAAAGGGGTATAGGTATATGCTGCCCTGAAGACCCCCTTTTTCACCCTCTTCTGCTAGTTCTTAAGACCCCTTTTTGAGCCTGCGTCAGTTCATAAGACCCCCATTTTATTGATAATTCAAAAAAAACCCAGTTCTTGTGACCTACTTTTTTGAGAAAAACAATTCTTAAGACCCTTTTTTTCGTCATAAAATTCTCTCTTTTTTGAGACCCTGGGCGGCACACCCCTACCAAAAAAAAGGTTGAGTGCCCCCCCCCCCCCCCCCTGGGTGGTTAACTCTACTGTCCTGGTTGTTGAGAGTAAAAATATGATATGTGATAAGAGGCAAAGATGTATGTCAATTGTGTAAAAAGTATACCTCCATGGGGAATACCTATCACTTGATCTTCTCATCTCTTGAAACCATCACAAAAATAGATGGGTTTCATCAAATCAATTGGTTACAAAGTTCGACCGCTATGCTTGCTTTCCGGCGGTAAGTGTTGCCCAAAGATGTCAGCCAAAGAAGCCCAATTCATAGTTAAAAAAGTATCATAATTAGTATGTCTGATTCTATAGTTTGATCAGTACCAAATTGGCAAGGCCTCATTACAGCACGCACCAAATGAATACAGAAGGACACCGGCGCACATGAACGCAACGAGCCCACTGTGCATCATATGTGTGACGCGTGCATGGGGCAAAAACTGTGTGTGTGTGGCCATAATCACGCAAGTATGCTTGGATTTAATTTAGCGCGCGGAGAGATAAAAACGGAATATTTCTGTCAAAAGAATGGTGCACTCCTACACAATGCACTCTCAATTTCAAGTACAAATGTCATAAATCACCAAGCGCATGAGGACTTTGCACTCATGGATTGTGTTACTGACAGCATTTAAATATATCGTCAAATACGTGTAATGTCTACAAACAATAAGTCGCAGCCTCTTATCAAGCCTCCACCAACTATTGACCCATCCAACACGAAAGGTGTAGCTGATAGTTTGAACAGTCATTTTGCTTCTATTGGCAGTGACATAAGACCCCTCATTCATTCAGAATTGCCGGCCTTCTTACCCGCTCCTGCAGCATTACCAGAAATTTATCCCTGGGAGGTCTTTGCTAAACTATCCAAAATTAGCAGGAAAAAAGCTGGAGGTCCGGACGGCATACCAGCGACACTTATTCGTGAATTTGCATATGAGCTCTGTGCTCCGCTGACGGATATTCTAAACATCTCTTTTTCTAAGGGTATTGTGCCCCCTCAGTGGAAACGTGCAATAGTAGTGCCTATTCCTAAATCTTCCCCTGCTGTTTGGAATAAGCTCCGGCCTGTGTCTCTAACTGATCATTTTGCAAAAGTTGCTGAGTCCTTTGCGATCGGATGGCTTATGAAAGATATTGATCCCAACATTGATGACAACCAATTCGGTAATCGAAAAGGCCGTTCAACCACTCACTATCTGGTCAAGCTGCTTGACAAAATATATAAGCACGCAGATAAGTCAAAAAGTCTCACACGCCTAGTCATTACTGACTTCAGCAAAGCTTTCGATCGAGTTGACCACAATGTTGCGATCCCCAAATTGTTGAACATGGGTGCTAGGCCTTCTATCATACCATGGATTTGCAACTTTCTGTCTCAAAGATTACAATGTGTCAGATATCGCGATAAGCTGTCCGATTGGGAGCAATTAAAAGGTGGGGTTCCACAAGGCACACTTACAGGGCCAGCTACTTTTTTAGCAGTGGTAAATGATGCTGCCATCAACATTGATGACAAACTTTCCTTAAAGTATGTGGATGATCTTACTATTATTGAGAATACATATGTAAATAAATGCAGCACAATTCAAAGCGACATAGACAAGTTCAGTCAATGGGCTGCTGATGGCAATATGTTGTTAAATCCATCTAAATGCATGTCTATGGATATCAATTTTACCAAGAACCCCAAGGAGCCTGTCCCAATTCAATTATGTGGCAAGGATTTACAATGTACCGATGTGGTTAAGATCCTTGGTATCAAAATATCTAGTGACTTAAAATGGGATATCCAGGTCAGCGATATGATCAAGCGTGCTAGTGGCCGATTGTTTATGCTCACTACTCTCAAGCGTTTCGGACTGCCCACCGAGGATCTTATCACCATCTACATTGGTTATGTGCGTCCTCTCCTTGAATATGCCGTGCCGGCTTGGCATCCTGGTCTCACTGAGCGGCAGCATGTAATGCTTGAACGTATCCAAAAAAGAGCGTGTAAAATTATTTTAGGCTATAAATATGATTCGTACCAAAATGCTATTTTATCATGTAATATTCAACAACTCAGACCTAGGCGGGATCATATTTGTTTTATTTTTGCCAAGAATCTTATGCGTTCAAGTACTTTTAATATGTTGTTACCCAGCCAAAGAGAGGTCGTAACTGGTCGTATGTTGCGCAATGGCAATCACCTCACAATTCCTAAAGTGAGTACCAAAAGACATGCCAACAGTCCAATCCCATACCTTGTCAAGCTGTGGAATAATAACTTGACCAATGACTACTAATTAATCATGTAAATGTACCATGTTTTATGTGCAATATCTTTTGGGGGAGGGAGGGTGTGTATGTGGTGTGTGTGGGGGAGTGTGTGAGGGGGGGGGGGGGGGTGCGGGGGGGGGGGGGGGGTATGTATGGTGTCAGTCAGGTGGTCACGTAAATGTACCATGTTTTATGTGCAATATCGTTTGGGGGAGGGAGGGGCAGTGTATGTGGTGTGTGTGTAGGGGCGTGTGGGGTGCGGGTGGGGGTATGTATTGTGTGAGTTTGGTGGTCACGTACATTGTACCGTGTGTTATGTGCAATTTCTTTTGGGGAGGGAGGGGGTAGTGTGTATGTGGTGTGGGGTGTGTGTGGGGGGTGTGGGGGGTAATTGTGGTCTTTAATGTGGAGTGTATGTTGTATGCAAGGGTGGGTGTTTGCTTTTATGATATTATTGTTTTTAAAATCTATTATTGTATATCTTGCATTCTTAATGTATTTTTGTAATTTGTAATATTGTGCCAATTCAGCCGGCTGGCTGCGATGACAATAAACTATACCATGAATAATAATAAATAATAATAATTTAGTAACAATGCCCATGCCTACATACAACGCCCATGTCCGTGTGAATATATTATAGCCTATGTTAATGAATCCGCTGGCCTGGTTATTATGAGCGGATAGATTGGTGACATCTTCGATGATAAGAGGCACAAATGTATGTCAATTGTGTAAAGGTAAACCTCAGGGGAGTATCCATCTCTCTCTCTCAGTCTCCTCAATGCTTCAAATGAATCACTACAGAGTACTGGCATAAATAGATGAGTTTCATCAGATAAATGGGTTACAGAATTCAACCGCTTTGATTTCCGGTCCTCAAGTCGAAGGTGGCTTTCAGTGTTGACAAAAACACTGTCCCAAGTAGCCCAAATTCAAAGCTAAAGTAGACAATATAACTATTTTAACCATCTTTGAAAAAGCATGTTGTGAAATACACTGATAGAGGTTTGGGGTTGGAGTGCGGGGTTGGGAATCGGGGGTGGCAAAAGAGATATTGATAGCTTTTATTTCAATCCTCATTCATTTATACCAAAACATATCTGAGAAGTGACAAAAAAGGGTCATGCAATTGAAAACATACCATTTCTGGAGCACTTTCTTGCCATCACAATTGAGCTAGAATCATGGGCTTGGAATTAATGTGGCAATACCATGTTTGATAGCTTTTGTCTTTAAAAATCACACATTGTGTAAAAAAGTATTACCATAAGAATGTTGCCATGGTATGGAAAAATTCAACTCACAAGTAGCCCCAAATTACAAGTAGCCCCGACTCTTCAGAAATACCACCCACCCAATCTGTTACATTTCATGGCACTTTGTGTAAATGAAATTACCTAATTGTGTGGGGGAACGGATCAATCATCTGACATGATGCGTTAGTTTGCTCGCATGAGCAAATAATCAATCTAAATTCAACTAAATTCAGTCGTGAAAAGCAATTTAGCACCCCCAGAGATTCACAATCCCTTCTCAATTGAGAGGAAAAACAAGAAGATTAGTGAAATTAGACAATAATTGCAGGCTATAGATAGGTCTTGCAGAATCTATGCTTTTACAGGAGGCAACAGCCATTTGTATAGCATAAGTCTGTGAAAATGTTCAGTTAAGGCGAGCATGAGTGTGTTGGAAACCTGTGACGGGTACAATGAGGAAAGATTTCGTAGGCACAGTGGCGAACAAATAGTGGGTCAAGGAGGCAATAGTTATCAGAGAGAGAGATAAGATCATGAACAGAGACAAGGGACAATATGATCTCAGTCAATCTTCGCTAATACCATCTAGATACACTATTTCCACGCAACCAAAACCTTCAGTTCGAAACAGTAATTCATCACTTTACAACAAGTCTGCATAAAAAGTAACTGCAGGTTTCTGAAATTGTTCAGGTTTGCGGCTTGGATTAGGTTAGATTAACCCAAACTCCAATGGATTGGGAAAATCGTATTGTCCATATATCACACAAATTAGTGTAGATGACTTTTGAAACACCCCGTATTTCTCTGTGCTGCAATGTTGTGCCACTGGGGATTGACAGCCCCTTTTGTCCTATATCCAGAGGATCATGGCCCACTCTACCGCTTCATAATACCATCAAATATCATGTTATAAATTAGGAACCAAGCACGGCATTGTCATCATAAATAAAACAAACGTATGATATCTACCATCCCTGATTTATGTGACATTTTATTCGCAACAATGACGGAGAACCGTTCGTTTGGCTTTAATAAATTCATAACACCCACACCGCTGTTAAGATAAATCTCATTAACTGTATTAGTTTAGCAACAATACTTTTGTATTTGTATTGGGTAAAATAACAGTTAATACGACAGATTGATTGCTCAATGCTTATTCTCTTCAAACCATGTTGTTTGACGTTTTAATTAGCAACATTCAATGGTTAAAATAATTCATAAATGCACTGTCTGCACGAATGTCATGAATGTTTTAGTCTAGCAATAACACTTTCGGATTCAGGGAAATAGTCAGCAAAAAAACAAAACGATTTCATGAACATCTTACATCAGGCTACGAAAAAGCAAAAGTCAGTCTGTCAGGCATATGTTTGTTTTTGTTTTTTCAAAACAAAATATGAGCAATTACTGATATTGGGTCATGTGTTAATGACTAATTTCTTTATAACCTTGATATACAGGACTCCTTTTTTGAGCTATTGTTCTCGAGCTCCATAGCTTTCAGGATCATTGTGATCCCTTCATTCAGCATAGTGTGTTTAAGTCCAAGGACGTCTAAGTTATGGCCAGAGAGGATCAGTTTTGAAAACATAAGATCAGAGAGCCTATTGAAATAATAAGGACCCACAACCCAACCTTCAACAGAGACACCGACTATGACACCCGCCATCTATGATTACCTGCTGTCATGTGACAAGTGGGGGGAAGTAAACGCTACGCTGGATAAAGGGATCGCGATGATCCCAAAAGCTACGGAGCTCAAGAACAATGGCTCTAAAAAGGTATCTAAATTAAACATAAATCACTGTTAATGTCATTCTCTTCCAAATTAGCTCACCAAAAATAAAAGGTGCATGATCTGAACCAATCCCCAATTATGTTGGTATCAGAAAAAGAAAGATCATATTTTTCTCACTACCTCTGAAATGGTTTGGGCCAGAGATATGGTTCCTTCACATCTGGATAAGAGAAGTTTTCTTTAGAAAACACCATGTTCAGATAGCATTTATGACGCACCTTCATGTCTAAAAGAAAACACACTGTGAGAAAAACCCCAACCTACCTGGTCATTGCCATTTCTGTTTCAACTAAATCAAATACTACATAACATGGGAGGGTATTATTACAGAAACATTTTGATTTGTTGGTCAGGTAACAGCAAACATACAAAGACGTATGATCCAGCACAATCTTATGACGCAAACGCCTCAACACCTAATCAGATAGATTGGATTATTCACAGCCGTAATAAATCATTTATGGTTTTTGCTTCTACCGGTCTGGCGCGTCTATGTATATTAGTAGTTTGGGAAAATAGATTTAGAGTGGTGGTGCTACTGTTAATCTTGAATATTGTTTTTAGTTTTGTTTATCGATATCAATATGCAGCTATGAAAATACTCACATGACTGTCTGCCCGGGGTTGGCAAGGTAGGAACTACATACTTTGTGGACTTAGAATATTATTCTAACCTAACTTTACAAAAGGAAATAAATCAGTTGAAAAAGTGGTCCTAGTGGGAATCAAACCATGGACCTCTGCATTGCAAAGCATGTCTCTCAACCACTAGACTAGCAAGGAGTAAAGTGACCAGGACATGATTTTAATCCCTTTCAAACATTACGGAATAAAGCAATACTACTATTATGATCAGTACACACAATATTATGAATAGAGCTGTGATACACATGATCGTCTACCCCGGGTTGACAGTCATGTGGGTATTTCCATTACTGAATATAAATATAGAGTATGTTAACATTGATTTGACAATGTAATACTTGGAATACATAACCACCCCGCTACCTTTTACAAATAATAACCTAATAACCCATCAAACACAGTATCCCCTTGTTTCTGCCCCACACACTCCTTCTACCCCTCTCCTCCACACACCCACACCCACATAATGGATTTAGGCATCTACAAGGGACACAGATATTTAAATGAGTCTAAAAAACCCAAATTGAATAGGAAACTCCTTCCCCCTCGCCAAGGAAAGCTCCTGTTTTATTCATTTTAACACTCAAATGATTGTACCCCCCACCCCCCTTTTCCCCCCTAGATAAGACCGGAAACGGGTATGGTTAGGTAAAAACCAACTTACAAACACCTGCACTTTGAACAACAAACATTCCAATTTATCCCTACTTGGTAGTATGACATTCATCACTTATTGATCACGGTTAAATGAGTTGAACGTAGGGCACTTTCAAATATTCATTGTAATCCAACACCCTCACTTCAGGCTTCAAATTGGTGATTTTTTAAATTTTAGTTTAATATGGATGTGTTCTATCAAATCTGGTATTGATGTTTAATTTGGATTTTAAATAATTAAGGTAATAAGAGAGGTATGCTTTCTATCAAATCTGGTATTGATGTTTAATTTGGATTTTAAATAATTAAGGTAATAAGAGAAGTATGCCGCAGACATAGTCATTGTTTTCATACCCTGCCCCCACTAAGTGCTCAAGTAATCCTTTTTGAGAAATTGGACTATATTTAATCCCTCCAATTAAGGAAAAGAAATAAGAAATTGGGCTACTTTTCAACACAAGTGGGCAAGTTGTGTCTCAATTCTGGCATCAATGGCCATCTCACCAACTCATGTCTCACCAAGGCATATTAGATACTTTGCAAAAAACCAACTCTTTTTTGTTGTATGGAAATTGCGAAGCAGGTGCAATTTTTAAAGAGGATGTGTGATAAAATAAAAAAAATTATAGGACTAGACCGGATGTGACTTTGGAAAAAAGGACATTTTACAAGGAGTTGTTGTTACTGTAGCTACAAATTAACATCCCAACATGTGACGCATAAGCTTGATGGCCAAATTATTATACATATTTTGCCAGACCCAGCGACACCACACAATTTACCTGCAGCCAGTAGTTATTATTAACTATCACTTACATTTCCCCCATGAGCTAACTCTATGACGTTGAAGAGAACGTTTGTGTGTGTATGTGATATGATCACAACATATTGATTCTCTTTGTACCTATTGCACTTATGGCTTCAATCTGAAGTTTTTAAAAGGTTTTTTTTGTTTTCATGCAAAAGAATTCCAAAAACAATGTGACCATAAAGTGAGAAGCAAATAAATAAAACAGGGTGGTGGAAATACAAGTTACATATTCAATAAAATACCTGCTTTCATCACCTCTTTGGGTCAAAAATAAAACAATTTACATTTTGTGTACGAGACAAACCTGTTTTTTCATTCATTTTGTAGCCTTACCTGTTGTCAGAGTCTTGTATGTAACACTGGCCTCAGGATTCTCACTCCTATCAGTAGATTCACCAGGTGGGTTGACTTCTTCTCCAGGGACTACAGGATGGTGAGGTGGATCTGAGTTGAAAGACATCAGTCAGTAATATTTAAAACACTTTCACTAGGGTAGCATAATCATAAATTATCTGTATATTAATGAGTTCAGTAGCAGAGCATTGTTGATTTGTGATGAGCCCTATGGTACATATAAAATACATAATTATTATAGTACACTGCAAACAAACAAGACAGTACACAGTTACGCACAATTGGAAATGTGTCTGATTAGAAACATGAAATGATAGAAAATGTGGTGTTTTGTTGTTGAAAATCCTACTAAATATTATATCTTCAATGGGTCATATACGGGAGATGAGACAGTTGAAACTCATATTAGATCATAATTATTAGAAAAACATCTAGATTTTCAGCGACACAAGAACAGTAACAGACGCCGAGAAAAACATCTAGATTTTCAGCGACACAAGAACAGTAACAGAAACACAGAGAAATACATCTACTTTTTGAGAGGTGATTATCAGGGAATCATGACCGGCAAATTCACAATTTCATGTGAAA
Organism: Ophiura sarsii; assembly: GCA_035610835.1. Taxonomy (NCBI): domain Eukaryota; kingdom Metazoa; phylum Echinodermata; class Ophiuroidea; order Amphilepidida; family Ophiuridae; genus Ophiura; species Ophiura sarsii. Next base: position 68,541,016 of record CM069453.1, on the reverse strand, counting down.
TTTCTTTCTTATGGGGACCTAGTTTTATCTCAAATTATAATTGTGTTTTTTTCCCTATGCATTGTTTTACCAGTATCTCAATTTATAGATTAATTGGAAAAATATCTAAATAACAATGGCGATAAGGGCCAACTGCAACCAAATCAACAGCAACAGCACAGTATAACTTTAGAATAAACAGAACATCCTACACAAATTGTTGCCATTAACAACACATATTACGAATTACGATCAAGTCTCTCACAATTTTCAGCAATTGCGTCAAATTGAAGATGGCACATAGTCCTTGCATAGGGTGGCTCTCATGTGGGCACACTTTTAACCCTAAAATACTTTTGGGATGGAAATATTGAAAAAATATCCGGGGTGGAAATGAGAACAATTTAGCATGCAAAACTGGATTCGCTCGCCTGCAGTGGGATTCAAACCCGGGTCCACCAGCTTGCCAGCCGGTATCTTAGTCCACTCAGCCAGGGGGTTGCGCACCCGTATTCAACAGTTCTGTTCGCATTTATCACCCATGATCACCCAGGGAGATAGACTGAGGGAGCATTTGCTGCCAGAGTAGTTTTCAAATGAGATTTCATGGGGTTCAGGACTGTAAGGGTTAATAATGCCTCATTTCTCGTCCTTCATCTTTTCCAAAATATCGTACAATGTACCAATAGCAACTACAACGATTGTTGCGTTACATTAAAAGTAGACATTTTCACGCTAACAACTACTTCTATCTGGACATAAAACTTGTTGGAGGTGAAATCATTAATTAAAAACTGAACAAAACAGAGCAACACATTTGATGTTTGTTTTTTTCTCCAAATGTTGAGCGCACACTAAAGGAAGTGAAAATACCCAACAATATTGCGCCAATTGATCCGAGCATGTTGTGCATGCAAGAGCAGCGATCCTCATTACACAATACAAATAAATGTAGGCCAGCCGCTATCCAATCTAGCACGCTGAACTACATATTATTCAGGCAACATACGTTTCCTGCCTTGCGTATGTCTATGGAGACATTTGATTTATGCGACATTAAACAAGTCCAAACTAGAATACAATGTGATATGTTGTGGCATAGGAAACACCAGGTAAAATAGCACCGAGTCAGAACTCTTGTCTAATAATATACCACTCTGGATGGCGGAGTGGTTGATTTGAAACGTGTCAGAAATAGTATAATTTCTTCATGGTTATTAGTTTTTGATATTGTTCTTGTTTTTTGATTTGTTGGTGTGGTGGGGTGGGGTGGTTTTTTTTGGGGGGGGGGGGGAGTAAATAAAAACAAAATTAAGGAGCACACACACAGTTGATGTTGTTCAAAGGACATTGGACATCATATGTGGCTGGTATACGGGTATGGAATTATCCAAAGGCAATTGCCTCCATCTGCCCACTGGCGAGAGAAGTAAGAATGCATATGTTTTGTCAAAACGGCCATCTTTCAGACAAGAGCAAAACTTCATTCCCAATTTTTGTGGCATACTTCTGGAAAACCTTTCACACCTATATTGATTCCATGAAACATAATATAGAGTGCGAGGCGTACAATGTGAAGAGCGAATGTGAATTACATAATTATTCCCAATTTCTTAGGACATCCCCCTATTAAAATCCCCACCTGTCCTCGATTTAGGCCCCAGCAATACGATGGCAGATCCAAACAAAATAGAACACAACACAACACAGAGGTGAATGCAGACTGCAGGGGTACGAAGAAACACTATCAATACACAACAAAACCCCAACAGCCTCTAATATTACTGGAGTATGCGCTATGATGGCACCCCAAACTCAAGTCGCAATTGAAAACAATGTATGGGGTACGAACACAGAGGTGAATGCAGACTGCAGGGGTACGAAGAAACACTATCAATACACAACAAAACCCAAACAGCCCCTAATATTACTGGAGTATGCGCTTATGATGGCACCCCAAACTCAAGTCGCAATTGAAAACAATGTATGGGGTACGAACACAGAGGTGAATGCAGACTGCAGGGGTACGAAGAAACACTATCAATACACAACAAAACCCCAACAGCCCCTAATATTACTGGAGTATGCGCTTATGATGGCACCCCAAACTCAAGTCGCAATTGAAAACAACGTATGGGGTACGAGTTCCAACCTTATTACTACGCAGACACAGGTGCAGACAAGACAGGTATAGCACGTATAGGTACAATATCAAGGTGGATTATTATCCTTACAGTATTGGGAGGAAAAAAACACCTGTCACGTTCAATTATAATGAAACGCGAGACAAAATATTAAAAGGCCAATCATGAACTGGTTGGAAATAGTCTGGGCATAGGAAAATGTGAACTATATCCATGTTATTTTACCCTTTATATGCATTGCAAATACTTCTGTATCCAAGGTAGTAGTGAAAGATGATATGGAAAGGAATAATAATATAACATTTGAGCAATTGGGGAGCACAAACGTGACTGATTTTATTAAGCAGGATCCAACATACAATATTGAAAGTTTTAAATATTTTGAAAGATATTTGAGATTATTATCTAATTTTAGGAAGGTAGGCAATGACCCAAGTGGGAGCACATAAAGCTTAGCAATACATTTTACATTATTAATTTTACAATATTTTAGTCATCATATTTTTTAATTTTGAGCATCGTGTACATTTTTAAGAAAGCGGTAAAACATTATTTTCAGACAAGGGAACACACACCAAAGGAAGCAAAAACAAATTTTGAGCTTTGCACACAAATCTTTATGAGAAGAATATTGCTAAATACAACATAAACACTAGTCTTGATACAAGTTTTATCTTATAACCTGTTTTGATATGCTTCATTCTGTCGATGACTTGTGTAAGTCCAACATAATTGCTATGGACGTGTGTTGATTGTACAAAGCCAATTTCTTATACCCGACATCACCATTCGCAACTGCCAGTACCTGTAAAGGTATTGTATGCCCAGTACCTGTATGGGAACTGTACAGTACCTGTGCGGTACAACCAAAGTAGCCGCACACTTTACACAGCAGAGTTACTGGTACTGTGCAGCTGTATTGGTGGTACTTCACTGGTACATTAACAATACCCATATGCATACTGGGCATACAGTACCCTTACAGGTACAACAGCAGAGTGACCATGGTACCAGGCATAAGAAATTGGCTGTGTATTTGTATGCAGTTGCTTATTACTTTGATTCAGGGGACATGGTCATCTGCCAAATGAGAAGCGTCTGCTGAGCTTTATAAGCAGGGAGGCATGGGGTGTTTGAGGGCAATGCTAAACGGTGTGTTATAGGGGACTCATTTTTGCACATTTACAATTATTGACTAGATTTGCTGCTAGTGAACTCTGCAATTCATCAGTGTATTACATGCAGCAGGCTAGTGGGGTAAATTAAGGGTGTTGTCAGTAAGCTTAAGAATAAATGGAACTTAAACAAAAAACAATCTTATATATGCAAAGTGTAGTACAATGACCAATATGTCTTGGGTATGCTATAGTTACAAATGTTTGCAATTGATTATATTTGGTTAATATTTCAAAAACTCTTCCAGTGGTTAAAAAACTTTTTTAAAAATTGACTAAGCACAGCGTCACTTTTGCACTTTTGCGCACAACCAACTAACAATTTTAACCACTTTGTGGTAGAACCAAGGTCAAATATTGACCCTGGTTTTTCAGGTTTTGGGCATAATTTTACCCAATTGTTTTAAGAGTGTATAACACTAAAATTGATAAGCAACTGGACATATATTTTAGTTATGACTATTATGATTAGTAGTGGGTGCTCCTTGATAATTAGTACAAATCCCAAGCTTGAATGTACGACTCGTATGTGTACATGTTTGCCCACCATCCAAATCGAGAGTCAAATGATTACAAGGTCAATTGTCTGTCTACTTGGAATCATTTGGCAATTAAGGCTTAACCCCCTGAGAACTACCGGCCGATTGGTTCAAAGATGGATACATCATTTATTTCACCAATGAGAGACATTGTTAGAACAATTGTATCCATGATAAAGATGGGAGTGAAACATTTTACAAGCTGCATTTGAATTGGCTATTCATATGAGTACATCTTGTAATAAACCAATCAGAACCACTGTAAGATAGACAGGTAGACCCCAGGTTTTTTTTAAGCCACAGAAAATACAAGGATTATTGGACAGATTGCCCTATTACTTTTCTCCTGTTATGCTCAACTGCAGTATTTGCAATGCCACAAGCTTTATTGTTATATAAATGGCTAGATTGTATTTACCATAAGGCGACATAGGAGAAACAACTGTTCTACAGGTCCAACTGACTGACCCATTTGCTCACATTTTCAAAACAAAATGGAACATATTTGCACATTGTTTTTATTTATTTATTTTGTTTTTGAATAATTTTGGAAAAAATATTTTGAAAATTCAACAAAATGTCCTGAAATTTTTGAAGAAAAAACAGCAACAAAAAACACCTAACTACCTGAGAGGTCCGTTTGGCTGTAAGAACAGGGTTTCTTGTCGCCTAATACAATAAATATGCCATACAGCAGCAGATATTGGGATTTTTGGAATTAAATAAGCGATTCGGCCCTGAAATCCTACCAAGGTTTATCTAACATTTCCCAACATGACCCAATAAAAATATCTTTTTATATAGCAGCACGTAATTGTAAATTATATGACTTCATTTCAACATAGCCCCAACACTACCCTAAAGCCCAAGTTTTCTGTTTACACTACATTGCCATGTCTGAACACAAAACTTTAATAACCCAACCGAGCATATTTGAAGCTGATGTATTTGGAATGCACCCAATAATTTAGTGCCAGCTTGTCACTGTCTTGCCATTTCAAATAGGCAACTCTGCCTTAGTACACTCTCTTATGACAAACCTCCCAACCCTTTACAAAGATATGTTTAAAGGCACATTTTGTGGCAAATAAACTTGGTAATATCTGATTTTCTCACTTTCCATTCAAATACTCTATGCTACCGAGTTGTACAATAATAAATAACTGATACCAACTGCAACTCAAATTTGGTTCTTTTTTTCTTAAAACATTGTTTCGATTGCTCTGACCTGACCCAAGTCTCAAGTTGAGCTATAGTTTTGGAGCATATTTATTACCTGGTAATTTACTTTTTTTGAGAACTGTATTACATTTTGGTTTTTGTATGGAAAATAGGTGTGGGAATGTTACACCTAAAAATTCCACTTCAAACATAAATTCTGTTACAGGTTGATTTCACTGAATCACAACGACCACGCCCCACTCAAACCACCCCCTACCACCACCACGCCGCACTCTGATTCCCCCTCCCTTTTACACCCTCCCCCCTCATCACAATATCAATCCCCTGTCCCCTCAATGACATACCTTTGGATCTGATTCCCCCTCCCCCCCCCCCCCCCCCCATCACAATATCCCTCATCCCTGTCCCCTCTATGACATACCTTTGGATCCCACAACAGGCTGAATAGTAGTAGGATAAGCGAGATAGTCTCGGTCGTTTGGATCTACAGTGCGCATAACCGGCTCTGCATATAGAGAGATATAGTGTAGAAGCGGACAAACAGAAGGGAAAAAAGCACAAACACATCAAATCTATTAGCCATGCATGCAACTATGTCAGGTGGTCAACATATCCAGTGCCATGCAAAAAGGACATATCCGCAAAGAGCTGCCTAGTCGATGACTTGTAAATAACCTATTGTGTCACCATGAATGTGGAAATTAAAGCATAACACCAGGTAGCTACTGCAGATACAACCGTTTTGCAGACACTATTGCAGATACAACCTTTTTGCAGACACTGCGATAAGCAAGTTATACTAAATCACAAATAGGCTAAAGGCCATGCTGTCAACAGCTTAATTAATGTGAATTAGAACATCACACGTATGGCAGTGCTTTTTAAATGAACTCTTTCTTTTACAAAAAGAGCGTGTATATGTGTTGTAATAAGCCATGCTGTGCACACTTATATTCAGAACTCTTTGTTTTTTAAAAGGTTGAACTTTTGAAAGATATTGATCATTTATGAGATTTGAACACATGGACAAACATACCGTAAAACATAGATATTGTAATGTCACCATATTATGAGAACAATTTGTTGTGTAAATAAACACTTTCTTTTAAATTTGAACTATTTGAGAGTATGCAAAGAAACAGATAATTGGACAATTGAGTGCTTTACGAATTGTAATATAATAAATAGTTTAGCGGCATTAATTTTCCTTGGTTTTCACCGGTATACATAAGCATTAATGCCTTTTATCCCATGGCTATAGTGATCAAAGATGTATTTCTGATGGGATATATTGCCTGGTATTACACAAATACTACACGGTTGGATGAGAAACAGTGCCCATTATTTCCCCAAAGTTCTGGTCACAGGCCTATCACCCTAAACCCAAACAGCAAAGAGGAGGGGTATGTTTCGAAGCCAGTATTGAGGGAATCTAGAGCGCTTCATATCCTCAATGTAAACCATGGAGTACTTGTTACATTACACCTCATCGTGACTCTGAGGATGAGGTTGTAGGGTACCATGTAGGATTTCATCGATGATCTGAAACAATCTGTTCATATTTGGAAGAGGTGCAATATATCTAAGTGCTGATCAGGTATAAACCATATCTAATAAATGTTACTGTTGCTTTTATATCGAAAAAGGTTTTTCTCATTTATTTCAATAAAGTTGATTCCACTTGCAAGTGCTTTTTAATTGCATTTGGTTATATCATTTTGACTGTGTTTTTCATTAATCACAAAAAATGAAATCATTCTGGAAGTCTTTATCCTATTCGCAATTTAAAAAAGAAAACATAAAAGTAGATTTGAAAATAGTATCTGATTAAATAATCATATTTTCCAACATTGGAAAAGGAAAGCTATAGCATAACAAATGTTTGCATGGACACACACACACCACAGCAATTCTATTCATTAGTAGTCACCAATTGAAATAAACTTGGAATGTTGCAGTCAGTAACATCTTTCTTTTGTATTTGTACATGAAAACAATTTAAGGTACTGTAAGAATTCACACTGTCTTTTGACCTTAATCTTCCTCAATACTACAAATCACAACACTAGGTGCTGGTAGCGCGTGCTTGCCCAGTCTATCTCATGGGGCGACCAGGCGGGCTATCAAAAGGACTGGAAAATCTTACGGTTTTGCAGCTGACTCCGTGGCGCTGTCAGTTTGGTGCCGAACTTACACACGGGCAACCTGGGTTCGATCCCCGGCGCTGACGCGGCCTCATATTTCCTCCTCAATTTAACCCGTTATTCTCCCCTGTTAGTTATATTCCAAAAAACATGCCCTGGGAGTTATGTTTAAGGGCTCGCTGTAGATACACATGGCGCAAACAATCAAACAGACATGCGGTTATGTCAAACTCCCCTCAAAGAATATTGTTGAGAAACTATTTATGCAATTTTGACATGGGCAGAAACTTTGGCACAAACACACTTAGCACAATATCAATCAGGATTGCACTCCAACATTGATGACAAAATATGCATCTGAGTGCAACATTCCAAATTATACACATCCCGTGACTTATTACCAGTAAGTAGCACACTCTGTTATATTTCCCATTTTCTTTTAAAAACAGCATTTGACATCGAGTCACAAAGTGTGACAACATTCAGTGCAAAATGAATGACGGATGCATCTTGTTTGTAATCACATATTTGCTATCAACTGAAAAATTGTAAAATTGAGGGGGGTTGGTAGTGGTAGCAAAATCCACATTATCTCAAATAGAATGATTCCATTTTCCATATATGTATCTCTTTTGGTGTTATTTTGGAATGAAGATCATATTTTTGGTTTATACTCCCATCGTTGTACTTTGGCATGTCAATGTTGGCCGTTGGCGGATACGAGATAACACGAGTATGAATAATAATTATTATTATTTTTATTTTTATTTTTAAGTGATCTGATAATACATCGATTGTCTCGATATTGAAGATAATCAAGACATCTTTTTTCAAAGTTCAAAATCATTCTATCATGATCAAATATGGACTTCAATGCTGCGGATTGTGAGGTCATTATTGGGATGAATGAGCAGGTAAATAGATCATATATATCGCATTAATAAAACTATAGCAATTATCACACAGCTATCACACAGCTATCACATAGCTATCACATATACATAAGATAAGCTGAGTGTGAAACGTACCTGCTGGGTTCTCCCATAAAGAAGCTTTATGAAAGGACACAAAAAGTGTTTCTATTAGAAACTATAAAGTTTACACATACACAAAGTGTTACTAGTTAGAAAAAACACTACGGTCGTCAGGGCTATTACACCAACATAGCTATGCTATCTTGATTGGAAACATCCACATATACTACACACATAGAGCATCTTGTATACATTGACATTTGAAACGACGTAGATTGGATTTTTGCATACAACAATTAGTATACGACGTCTGTCACTTATGGAATTGTTATTCTTTCCTTAAAACGACACTTAATACAATCGTTTGATGAAATTCAAACGCTTAATGACATTTTAAGCATTAATATTACAAAGGAGCGTTTACTTAAATCGATTTGGACACGCTACACCGTATCTACACTTCAGATACAGCTACAAGCAAGTATATAAATAAGTACTACTTTTGATTTGTAACTGATTTGGTAATTATGTTGACTGAGTGAATTTAGTTACCTAGGGATATTGCTAATGGTCAGTTATTTTAGTTTGGACATTAAAATCTGAAATTTGATGTGTGAAATTTGGCGCTTACGGCTAATTGGCATAATTGACTGGCAAAATCAACAGATTTATCAAATCGGCAATATAAATTATGGTGATGAAGTATTGGAAGGTTTTGTTCACTGTACCATACTTAAACTTATTCTATTTGAAATTCTGAAGAAATATTCTCTATGAAATATTCTTTATGAAATAATCTATATAAAATAATATAATGAGTGAAATCTTCTAACATAAATTTTCTATTATGAACAACACCTATCCTGTTATATAGATCATATTTGATATGAAAATATACATGTACACCCAAATGCAATATTTATACATTATTCTATTCAAAAATATGTCCCCTTAAAATTCTCAATATGGAATGTTTTAAAACTGTTGTTACAAATACTAAAAAAGCGATCAAAAACATTGTATGAGCTAAAAGATATGCTATACTACACACATAAGAAATGTTTGATGTTACTCTACCCCTCACCCCTAACATTATCACATGTAAAGCTTTAGCTAGAGTCATCTATCATATCCTCTATAATATAAGTGACAATATTCTCAATATAGGCAAAATATGCAAGGGTCGTTCAAAACGTTCCACCCCAATTTTCATACCTCTAGTATTTCAGTCATTTTGACCTGAAATTCCGGGTATATTAAGATATATATTTGCTGAAATTGTCATAGGGCTTAATCACATTGGAAATCCTAATTAGATAAGTTACAAGAGTAATGATAGAACTTTTTGAATGACTCTCACGTTATAGACCATGTCACCTCTTGTTGATCAACAATGTTAATGCCCGGTTCCGGTCCATGCATGGGGGGAGCATGCATCGACTGTTGCATTGACAAATGGTGGATTGGTTTAGTGTATGGTTTGGACACCCCATCGAATGCGCGCACATACCGGCAGGCAAGATTTAATTTAGCAGGCAATTCGCGCGGACATCGGCAAGCAAGCTTTTGTTTGATAGACAATAAACATTCGTCTATACAAGGTGACATTGTCTATACAAGGGGATGCATTTGATCCACCCTATGGTAAAATGTTATAAACTACACTACATCTATAATACTAGGTCTATAAAGCATGCTAGTGTGATGTTAATGTTTACACATTAATCTATAACAAAACTGACTACGAAAAGCGACACGATATACTGTTTACAAACACTGCTCAAAACTTACCTGATTCAAAGGAAATTTCACTTATCAAAATCCATGTGTTTCTATGACGTATCGTGCACTTGATAAACTGTGCGATACGTCTCTCAAGGTTTATGGTCACCCATCTTGCATTGTCGTGAGTGCTGTCTTGACGTATATTATGCACTATCGATGTCCGTGAGTACAGGCCGTCCTCGAGCCCAAACACAATCTCAGCCACCTTTGGCAATTCAACGTCTTTGCTATAAAAATTATTGAAATAGAACTTGACCGCGGAGAAGTTCCGCTGCTGGTCAAATTCAAATCTTAATTCCGGATTGGGATGTGTGTTGTTCTTCCAGCCGACCCACTCATATCCTGGCTCTACATTGGCCGGCGTGAGCCGGTAGTTTGAGTGGCCAATGAGACCATCTGTAAGCTGTCCTAAACCATTGATGAGTTCGCCACCGGTAGCGGAACCGTCGTACATATCATCGTCAAAAGCATAACCCGGTCGTACGTCTGGCTCTGGCATGGAGTAGGACACCAAGTGATCTGGACGTAACAAACATATTTAGTAATGTAATGATTAATAACACAGTTTACGACAGTTTCTAAAGTACATTTGTATCACCATTCACTGGCTCTTCATACAAGTATTGGAAAAAAACCAAAAGTTTTTATACAGCGCTTTTCCAATTATTATGCAGCGCTTTTCCAATTATTATGCAGCGCTTTTCCAATAATTATGCTCAAAGGGCATACATTTAATCCACTGCCACTATAGGATACATCAGAATCAGTTTGCTTCACTTAGGTTTTGCTGCATATCATACAAATACTGATAATAGCGTGTATTCCTATCAGACGCTTAGATTGTGATAATTATCACCAGACAGCTACCCATTATCACACCTGGGTGGAGAGTGGCAAGTGCGGTAAAGTGTCTAGCCCAAGGACCAGGGCAGGAAAAAGAGGGCAAAATGGCAAGCTCCTTGCCGGGAAAGGTTGCCATCTCACGGGAAATCCCCCCCCCCCCCCCCCCCCCGAAAAAAATGTTTTTTTTAAATTTATTTTTATAGATTATTTATAGATTTTTTTTGAGTAATAGGCACTATACAGCCAATATTACATAAAATGATGCACCATGGCATCAATCGGACCTTCATTTTCCAAAAAGCTTAAGCTTCTGAAGGGGGCAGCCATCTCAGACACCCCATCCACCGCTAAAGCAGCGGGAAATCCAACTTCGTCGAATTTCCCTTGCAGGCCCTGCCAAGGACACAACACTTTGGCTTAAACTCACAACCTTCTGATTATGAGTGTGGAGCTCATTCCCCTGGACCAACAGTGTCTGTACTAGAAATACGCTATCTAGTGGCTTTGAGGGAAATTAACAAGATATACCAGCCATCTCAGCTATAATTTGTTTGGTATCAAATGGACAAGTGAAATGTGAGGGTCAGGTTTATCCATTGCAAAAACAACCTTGCCTAACATATGCATTGGTGGAAACATGTGTTGTGTGTTTTTCGATTGACCATTTCTACGCTATAATTTCAGCGGTTTCAAATTGGCGAGAAATATATGTTTTTTATCTCTCGGTGCTCGAAAATACTCCAAGTTTCTTGATGTTTTCTATTCTACATGAAGGGTCATCCTTAAAATAGTCATATTCTAAAGTTTGAGTTGCTTTTAGAAGCACAAGGCGACATGAAATTTGCCCATTGAGTAGTACACAAACTAGCCAGGTGGTTAACCACCTTTGGCAGTAATTCACTGCATTTTGGCTTATAACGTCTAAATGGACCATATCTTGCGCCAAATATTTTACAGAAATAATGAGGAAAATATGGGGTTTCTTCTGATATCAAAATATGTTGATGGACAAAAAAAAGCTAAAGTGTTCAGAACGTCGTCTTTCTATGTATCATGGCTGATTCTTTGTGACCCTATTGATGATGATTATCATGTTTTTATTTTTGTATAGATCTTGTTGAGTGCCGGTCCACTCATTTTTAATGCTTTGTTTTATTTATCAATGTGCATTATTATGTCAGGTTTTTTAATGTGTAGTTGTTTTTTTATTGCTTGTTATTGCTTGTTTCTGTTTTTTGATTGTAAAGCGCCTAGAGGCCTTTGCTGGTATTTCTGCGCTATATAAGAGCCTATTTATTATTATTATATTATGGAGCGCCATCGTTGTCTATTTTGTGACATCTCTGAATCTGAAGATATTCTTGAAAGACCTTATTAATAAGGTATCGCACCAAGCTTTGTAAAACATCACGTCCGGTGTAGTATTACAACAACTCAATAAAAATCAACGTAAAAACTCCCATCATATGATGAACTAACCAAAATAATGTGCACAGCAACGGTTGCGTAGAACATATATACATTTATATACAATGGGTTGGTGTTGACTAGTTGTTGGTATCAGCTGTGGGTGCTCTTGGGCCTATGTACAGCCCATGTAGCTCACTGAATACTGTGTTTGACAATCTGTTGGTGAATGACTTCGCAGAATGACATGCGATGTGCCGAGATCGGAACATCCACCTTTAAATACATACCTTGCCAACTGCAGCCGTAAAACTCTACTCTCATGCATACTTGTGTGACCACCTCTACCACTGGCACAATTCTGATCTTGTTAGCTATGACGACGGGACTCAGATGAACGGTTTTGATGGTTTGCGTATCCCAATTTCCATCAAATATCTGAAAGTGACAACATCAAAATGCATTAGCAAATGAAATTTGAGAGTATAGAGTTGAAATATTTTTGAAGATATAATATATCACTGTCAAGGGTTATTATTTTGATATGGAAATACAAGCTGGGGAAGGGATGAGCAGTTGGGGAAGGGATGAGCAGTTGGGGAAGGGATGAGCAGTTGGGGAAGGGATGAGCAGTTGGGGAAGGGATGAGCAGTTGGGGAAGGGATGAGCAGTTGGGGAAGGGATGAGCAGTTGGGGAAGGGATGAGCAGTTGGGGAAGGGATGAGCAGTTGGGGAAGGGATGAGCAGTTGGGGAAGGGATGAGCAGTTGGGGTATGTCTTCTTCTGGTACTCAAAAGTGATTGGACACTCATTATGTTTGAGGGGAATGTTTGCCACACTCAAAAATGTTGATAGATTTTTGAGAAATATTGACGTCTTTTAAAAACAGTTCAAGCAATCAACTGCCAAGGACTAGTTTGATAACAGGACTGGTCTGTCCAAGTGTCCAGTATATCAGAATCATAAGTGTAAGAATCCTGTTAGATTTACTCAAACTTGTCATTTGATGTTGCACCGGGGGAGAAGATTGACATATCGATAGCCTTAGGTAGATAGGTAATAAATATACAGTATGACTGCAATAGTTACTGCCATGTAAATGAAGCATTGATGATGCTGTGTCCAATCTCTGGGAAGAGAATATGACTAAAGATAGATGACTTTGCATCACACACCTGATGAATCTCATTTTACAACATTCAGTGTGAAGTTTGCTGACAGAATCGCATCATATAATCCCATCTGTTCCTTCATTTCCAATCCCCACTACAGTTTTAATCCCGTCGCTGTTCTGTCAAAACCTCTTACGTTTTCCTGGCCCTTCAGCATGTATAAAGTAAAACTGCCCAACGGTTATGCATAGGAAGTGTTGCTTTAAACATGTTCAGAGGCAAGTGATGTATCCGTGGTGTAAGATATTCATGAATTAGGCTAGAGTTAAGACGTTATTCCTGAATAAAGCTGTATAATCCTTTAAACCGTTCATAAAAGATTTTGTGTTAGGCTAATTTCATGCATTCTTACACCAAGGATAAACCGCAAATACAAGGTTTTAGTAGATGTGTTTTTGGCCCTTGAACATGTTCAGAGCAGACTACCCAAAGGTTATATACATAGGAAGTATTACTTTATACATGCTGAAGGGCCACAGATACAAGGTTTTGACAGAACAGCGACGATGTGCTTCTGCTCTATCATGGTACAAGTGGTATCATCTATGATTTCCAACTGAGCGGAAATTCGATCAAAAAGGCTAAATATTTCAACAGTTTAAATCTACATGTGGTATGATAGCGCACACAAATACACCAGCTAAATATGGGATTGCTTGACAGTGTCTTATGACGGAAGAGGAATGAAGAATCAGATCTCCCCTGTTTAAAACATGTACAATATGATTATTTAATGATCCATGATACCATACCAATGGGTCCTTGACTAATTGGGGTCCTACATCTTGTGCATCCATTTTAATAACAGTAATGTCACATAATTGCATATATATAACATCCATAAATAGAGCGAGACATTTATTTACCCATGTGAAATGTAGTCACTGTTTCAAAAAAGTAAAACAAGAAAATTCACCTCAATGGAGAGAAGAAAAAAATTGTATGGAAAATATGATGCACCTGTTTCTCCTTACAATGAATATTTATTATTGACTTTTGGTACAAAATTTATCTAGGTCTATCTCAAAATTTGACAACCCACAAACCGGAAACCGGATATTTTATCCCACACGCTCAATTCTCTACTTGTTCATTGTTATTTGATATTAATGTCTTGGTAAAACAACACTTAAGCATAGAAGAACACTTGATACAGTTTTAAAATATTAATTTGCCGCATGTGTGTAAAATGCATTATTTATTTTTCAATTCACAGGAAAAAAAACCTCTTGAAAATTGAAAAGCAGGCCATGCTCTGTGGGTAATCTGTCAATGAAGTTGGTGAAACCAATTTATTTATTTGACATCAGGAAAGAAAATAGAAAATAGAGAAAATTGAGTGAAGGATTCACTTTTGAGCAGATGATCTGATCCGCAGCCCGCTTACTAGTAACTACAGGCAAAACCTGAAGGAAATAATGCGCATTGTATCATGGACACAACATACAGGTAGTAACCCATTAAATTCACTAAGCATACCCAATTCAATACACATACACCTGTGGCGCACATTTAAACATCACACACTTTGTCGTAAAGAATAGTGCAATCATCCCTGCTCTATGGGTTTTTTAAAAATTCAATTCAACTATAGTCTTGTTTTACTTCCATCATGAGGCAGTGATGTCACTGCGTTGCTCACTGATTGCAGTACATAAATGCTTGCGTTTACTTGAGGTGAGGCACTGGCATGTATACATATGCATGGACACTGCAAATACATATTGGACATAAATGTTGCACTTGTTAAGTAGCATTACTGTCCAGAAGTAGCGAAATATACAAGAAGTACTGTTCACTGGAAGAAGCCCTATTCAAATCTCTCCTCATAAAAGCCAATGGTGAAAAAACAAATTGGGCTACTTTTTACAATGAAGTGTGCCAATTTGTTGGTAACACTACCAGTGCCCTGGGCAACTTGACGAGACCATAAAAGGATATAAGAAACCCTATTAGATGCTAGACTTATCATCGCTGAGAAAGCCTCACAACATCCTATAAATCATAATGAAACATTAAACCCGCAAACCTGGGAAATCAACAAGGCATTTTATTTCCATTTTCTCGTTAGTTATCTGGTCAGCGCCGTGTAAGAGATACGGGCTCTGCTAAGGACATAGATTTGAGTTTAAAGGAGTATGGATTTTCTTTTCTTTTATCTGTTAGTTTTGTACCAGCAAACAGTCGAAACGATTTTGCTTCAGTAATCCTATGATGGGGCCTTTGGGGTATATTTACAATGAGTTTCGCATCAAATGAAATTAGAAAAACAAAATTAAGTTACAAGTAAAGCGTAAAACTAAAAGTCTCAACTTGAGCAGGATTATTGTAACTACAATCCAAGAAATTACTGTTGGAACACTTTGAGGACCTCGTTAAAATCATTCCCCCACGCCCCCTGTCCAATGTTGATCGGAACCACGGTCGTTGGGACCCTCAACATTGATTGGTGGGGGCGGGGGAGGGATATCAGTTAGTAGATAGCTCACGCTCTCCATACAAGTTTGTTGCAAAATCAGCGCTTGAAAATGGTCCCCTAATGTGGGATATTAGCGGAGAAATGGACTCTGTGTTCCAACACCAATTTTCCTGAATTGTAGTTCTTATCAAAATCCAATTATCACTCCACAGTCCCTAAACCCATTGATAATTGCTGGGGTTTTTTCAAAATAAATTGGCTATTTATTTAAGTACATCTTACCTATAAGAAAGTTGCATTTTACCTGGTAGAATAAGGGGCTGTCTCTCAAATGAAAAGATGAGATATTAACACTTTCCACGTGCCTATTAGTTTTAACGTATACGAAACAGATTTTTCAGAAACCTTTCCCAACTTTCGAAGTCTATCCCAAGAATTACTGACCAAATACTAGGCATGTTTGTACTTATTTAATGTATTTTTCATGGTGATTCCAAATCTGGAAATGAAATTCAATAAGTTTGACATATTTGAAACGTTTTGTGAAATTTTGGAAATGTCGTCTACAGACGTCTGCTGCGTGGAAAGTGTTAATAATACCAATAAAGGGAGCTTTTTTAATGCTTCAAAAAGATACCTTAGTAGTTAAGATTGCATGGATACTGCTTTCTGATTTTATGAAGAAAAATTGCTGTAAAATATTGTCTTTCTTTTTCTTTCTTTCTTCCATAACTAATTCCATCAACATCTCAAAATGCACCCGTTTGCTGCGACAGTACACAATTTATCTTTTGTATGCTGTATCCCTGATTATACTGATCACAGCACAGATGACGCTGGCATACATGTATGTACCATGCGATCATAGTCGACTAATTTCACTTCACTTGCATATAATTGCTGTTGTGTCAATCACTGAAATATGCATTTGCATCCCTGCATACAGGATGGCTAACCAGACAATGGTTATGATCAATGGTCTGATGACGGATTAAAGGATTATACAGTTTTATTCCGTAATGGGGTCTTTACACTAGTCTAGTCTAACTTATGAATGTCTTACACTAAGGATATACATTCACCAAAAATAAACTAATATTATACCATTGCCACCTGACGCTCAGATAGGATAACACTGACTAGACCAACATTTGCGGATGCCGCTGTAATGATGAGAGGCAAGTCTGTTATTTATTTGAACTGACTACATGCCAAAACAATTCAAACGATAATATATAATTTTGCATCCAAATTTAAATTTGCAGAGCTGACAAAAGCGTGTTTTCTCATCAAAAACACGGAGCGAATGAGCAAACAACTGTGAGAAAAAAGCATCTCGCAAACAGGAAGTGGGATGATACACCAACACGCCCACACTCGCGCTCATTGGCTAGCCAAACAAAGAGCATAGATCGCTCGAGAGAGAGACCACACAAAAAATTGATCATCACGCAAGTGTCAAAAGGGAAATTTATTAACACAACTAGTAGGTTAAGTAATTTCTAATTATTGAACCTCTTCTTTCCCTTACCGTTTCTAAAGTTTGATCCCTGTATCGCATCCATCTGCCTCGCCTTTGATACTCCAGCCGGAACTTGCGCGCATACTCTCTCCCGTACCCATAATCCCATCTGCCCTGTATGGACAAAGCTGTCAGTACTGTCATGTTGATAAAGTTGATTTCTAAGAACTCGTATCCGCCGTTGCTTTCTGGTACCGCGCTGACGGGACACCAGGCGCCGCCCCCTATGTTTAAGTTTAATCTGGAAGAAAAGGTTTTATAAGAATCAAATTAGTATAGTACAAATACTCTTATCAGAATCGGTTTGCACAGTTAGGTGACGACACTACATAAAATGTTACCCAAGAATTAGCAGAATTTATTATTCAATTTAATAACAAGGATCTAAGGGGAAAACCCTCAAAATCTTTTGTTTGCACAACATTTTTGTTAGCAAATTGCAATCTACCATTGCATATAAAATGTTAATCATTGTAGGAATGCAAAACTTTGTAAGTGACATTTGGGTCATTTTGCAGGAAAAGCATTTATGCGTTCAATTTTCTCAACTTATTTATTGTATTAACGAGCTTAATTATTTGATTAAAATGTAATACACTCCAATTTCAAGACTGGTAAAATGGCTGAAAACATGAGGATTTGCCTGTATTTTCAAAAGTAACTAATAACTCAATTTGGCCGCAAATGTCACTTACGAAGCTCTTGCATTCCCGTGACAAATTATGCTCCGACTAGTCTTCTTACATGAAATCTCTCATATTGTCCAGCTGCCAT
The DNA here is from genome assembly GCA_035610835.1 of Ophiura sarsii. NCBI lineage: Eukaryota > Metazoa > Echinodermata > Ophiuroidea > Amphilepidida > Ophiuridae > Ophiura > Ophiura sarsii. The sequence continues at coordinate 68,522,957 of CM069453.1, read as the reverse complement.
AATACGCTTACCCAACAAATCCCTTGACACTTAGCACAGTGAAAGATTAACATTATTTCACTATCATTCTTTGCATCAACTTGTTTTTATATGTGTCAATCCAGTATCACTTATTCAAAATAATACGAAGCAAACATCTTCATTCTGTCTGAAGTTTTCATCGTTATACCTCGCTCGAGGCGATCCGATATTGGATTCTTCTTATAAATCCTTCCATCGATTCACCAACGCATTCATAATTGATGTTTAAATCTCCCACCTGGCCAAGAAACCTGGCACCAGAGAGATTTGACAAGTGTTGCCTGATGATGTATTGTACGGATAAGTGTTCCCTAGTTGATACATTTTAGCGCTCAATCATAACATTTATCTTTTATGAAGTTCAATATCTGAATGGAAAGCAATTGATCGAGTTAACATTTGTGCTGTGTAGACCGAGGGATTTGTGACAGTTGAAGAAATACAAAAGCGAGCGAGCTATTCAAGTTTATGAGGGTTTTTTCGAGCATGAAATATCATACAAATAATTCAATACAAAGATTAACAAGAGAACAAAGTATGCTCCAGGATCTAAGTGAACTCTCGTGGGGAACAGCGCTTTTGAGAAACAAGCACTAGTCCTTATACTTATTTACTGAACTGTCAACAATAGTGGAATGAAGCGAGGGTAATACCATTGAACTGGTACAGAATACCTGGGACAGGAAAAAAATGGGTGAAACACTGAGTGATCAGTAGGAATTGAGAACAACATTGTAAGGCAGATCTATACAGATGGTGTATGAGAAATATAGGTTCTCATATAATATTAGAATCTTTACTCACCGATCTTTGAATAAGCTTACCAAGATTGTATAAAGTCAAATTGAGATTATGTTGAACAAATCCCAGATGTTTATTCACATTTGATCCACTCATCACAACTTTGCGCATCTTGGGGAAAAGAAGTGGATCAAGCCATTACTGAGGAAGTCAGCCGACCAGGTTGACAAAACCGTCTAAAATGTGAGGAAACATCTTGGATTTGTTCAACATAATCTCAATTTTACGTTACTCACCGATTAACCCTAACCCCCAAGGCAGGGGAGAAATATGGCTCAAATTAGGTGGAAAGTCAGCTGTGCGGGTACCAAGAATTGAACCTGGGTCACCTACGTAGAAGTCCCCCACCCCCTACCTGATTGCGCCACAGAGTCAGCTTTAAATATATATATACTTATCCATCCAGAAGTACAAACATGTGTGTAGTCCATCACCAAATGTATTAACCCTAACTCCCCGGGCGTGTTTTTGTGAATCAAACTATCAAGGGAGTAAAACAGGTCAAATTTGAGGGGCAAATCAGTCTCCGCACGCGCCGCGAATCGAACCCGGGATGCATGCGTGCAAGTCTGTTGCTCTGACGACTGAGCTACACAGGGAGGTTAAAAAAACTTAAGTTTTTTTTAACCAGTTGAACCATGCGCTGAGCGTGGCACGAGATTGATGGGGCCGCCGCGCGGTACAAGATTGTAGCACTGTCGTGTTTTGTAGTGTCCAGGAGGGTTAGGGTTAAGGGAAGTGTCAACCCTAAATATATGAAATTTATCAAGCACTGTAACTTTTAAACTAATAATGCAATGTACATAAAAGTATACCATTTTTTTAAATGAAATAAAGATGATTTTGGTGAAATGTTGAAATTTTTAATAAAAAACTGGTTTTGTTAGGTTGTCCGTAAATTTTTGGCGCCAAAAAAGTGATTTTTGGGCAAAAATGTAGAAATCACTATTTTTGGCGAAATTTAATACCAAAAATGGATTCTCCGACTCATTTCATTTGAAAAATTGTATACTTTTATGTACATTACATTATTAGTTTAAAAGTTACAGTGCTTGATAAATTTCATATATTTAGGGTTGACACTTCCCTTAATGCTGGAATTCATGTTTGATTGCGCAATATAGAATCACACAGTCAGTCATAAGCTGCACTCAGAAATACACTCTCTGATGTCACATTTGTACTTGTGTGGGATAGAGTATGTAAGAAGTGTTTGTTATCCTGTACCTTGCGTTTTTTGGTCCATATGTAAGCGGATCCTCACCATACACAGAACTGGCTGCTAACTGACTGTCCAGAATTGTCCTGTCATTCATGCCTAGACCAGAACGACAGGTTTCTGTAAAGAGAAAGTAGATAGAGAGTGTTTAACATCAATGTTACATTAAAGAAATTGGAATTTTGATCACATATAGCCTATACAATATACCCTATTTCACAACACAAGATATATGCACTAAGTTCCATCAAAATTGCCCATTTTCATAAAACTTTATAATTACTGATCTTCTGATATTTTTTAATTAAAACTAACCGCAACTGTGCCAATTTTAATCAAATCTGAACAATATCAATAATTCCATGCAACTTTGCATAATATAAATACCTTCTTCAAAATATTTTTTGAACATTATTCATCACCACAATATATATCCTCCCACAAATACTTGACTTGATTAATATTTTTCCTAGGCTGCCTGATTCCTCCAAAACATCCAATGCATCATGCCAACCAACCCTTCATAATCATATTCCACTTTTGGACTGTAGTTGTGCCTGTATTTATGGCCAAAAAAATAAATTGTTGCGTTGCCCTCAAGTGCCAACAATTTTAAGGTCAGGTGGGTCTGTCAGGTTTTTGTTGTTGTTGTTGTTGCTGAAACAGTCTGTGGCTGTTATGGTTCATGTCAAGACCAAATTGGGAAAACTTAAAAGCTATTTATTCAAGCAAACTTATTCATTTCAAGCAGAAAATAGTCATATTTTGACAATTTGGGTAAAATTTAAATCTTTTGAGATTGTAGGGTCGATCACTGAGGGCAACACAACAAGAAATGTGTTGCCATATAGCAAACCCTCTCAAATCATTTTGTATTCAGCACCAGCTCCGTGATAATACATTTACCGACAAACCAACCCTGTGGATCAAAAGTAGGTCACACACGCTTGTCAGGGGTGGCTGACATTTGCAGGACCAAGCTGCTGGCTTGATAGATTTCACCCAGGCTCTTACTTAAATGGTTTATTTCGCACTTTTTATTTCTCGATGTTCCAGCGGTAGAAATGAAACTATCCATGGTGGGATCTGTACATTTGTGTACTTAACCCACCGAGGGTATTGGCCTATATGGAGTAAGGAGGTATAGGGTGGATAAGTCAATCTCTCATTGACCAGTCTTTGTGAAAGCTTCATCAACTTTCCTGACCTTTTTGGAAATTGCCAAATTTTGATCATATTTTGAACATTTAACCCTATCATATTTTGAACATTTAACCCTTACTCCAGGGTGTGTTTTGGGGGAGAGAAAAAACGGGTCAAATTTGTTTGTTTGTTTGTTGTTGTTGGGTGGGGTTTTTTTTTTGGGGGGGGAGCCACGCCAGCGCCACCTAACTGAATGCACCACAGAGTCAGCAGGAAAATGTTAAGATTTTCTTTGCCATTTGATAGCCCATCTGATTGCACAACTGTAGTGTTTTGTAGTGATGAGGACGGTTAGCGTTCACCGTTAAGGCATATCTTATAATGCACGTGATATATTATCAATAGTTTGGAAGTATCTGTATGTATCCAAACAACTCAAGATTTCAGGGAAGGGCGACAGTGGATATTGTTCAATATTTAATTAAATAACTTTTTTTTTAAAGCGCTGACTTGTTAATGTTATCAACAATTTGGCAGCATTGATGTTTGTTTAAAACAATCCAAGATGTAAGCATCGTAAGAGGTGGGTGGATGAAACATTAATCAAGATTTACCTAAAAAACATTTTCAGCTGGGATTTTGACAAGCATCCAAGTAACTCAAATCATTTGAGAGTACCTATGCTTGCTTCACAACAGCGAAGTTTTCAGCATAGTTGGGGTAAGGTGGAGAGGTGAAACATTGATATTATGTGACTATAATGCATTTTAAGCTTGCTTGGATTTCTACAAATATCACTATTAACCTCAAGCGAAGAAATAGTAGATAAATCCCATCTCAAGATGTAATTGCACTATTTATTGATCATTCTGCAGGGCATCCTGTATCGAACCATGAGGCACCCATCTGGCAAGCATAAAAATGAGCCCAATTTATTTTTGAATACATTTCTATACTCTATTTGTCTTCCTCTGGACAGTGACGTAACTTAACAGGCGCAGCATTTAGGCGCGCGTTTGTATCTTCCGTCTGTCAATGCTCGTGTGTATACGCCAGCGCCTCGAGTAGGCGCGCGTGGGTATGTAATGCAATTAGTAGACTATGCAGTTACGTCACTGTCTCGTGATGGATACATAAGACTATAAGAGCATCTTTTTGGTCTTTACATATTGCAGAAGATCCTGACAAGTAGCCCAATGTAGAGACTTTTTGGCAACACCTCCCACAATGATTAGATCTGGCACTAAGACTATCAATAACAAAGTTGTACTTACTGAGATCGATTCTAGCCAATCCGAGTTGCACCAAATAAAGCATAAGCACTGCTTTTAACGCCATAGTTCTAATAATATAATCCATAGTAATATCCATGTTAGCTACACCCACACACACTACACTACTGGAAACAAAAATTGTCTCAAAACCGAGCCTCTATGGAGCCGGTTTACATCTAACATGTCACATGAATGTCACATGATGACATCGCTATCATTCAATCCATGTTTCTGAGGCTGAGCTTCATATATAATTCTGTTGCGGTACATGGGACAAATCCCGCGTCGCATTTGTGCATGTATACTCCTTGTATTGTGAACAGTCGAATGAGACCACCGCTGAGATTACTGGTACAAGTTTGATTCCATATAACCCGTGCATGTCCTTTTATGAGCTATCACCAAGCATAACAAATCATGCACGCGTAGTTCTCCTTATAATATCCTGGCCCGTCATCGTAGGGGATGGTACTGCTCAGCAGGCATACCATAACTTTACATCCTCAGTGATGCCCTGCATAAAACCCAATGTTTATCTTTAATAATCTCGATACGTATAGGTGAAGATTTGAAGTTGATCCCACAAATAACACAATCTGGCTGGGTACTATGGAGCCGATCCCTCCTCCTCATATAATGATATCTTGCTGGGTCTTCTTACTGCAAGTCTTGAGGCTGCATCATCTTTGTTTGTTGAAATAGCGACAGAATGTGAAGACTTTCAGACACATATTTGGCTCGCAGCTGGATGTTGGAGACATACGGGGTCGCAGGTCAAACAGCAGCTGATTTTGGGGCCAAGTTTAGTCCTCACACATCTGTATAGAACAATGGTAAACACAGAAGAAAAAAAAGTTAAAAGTACATTTGTAACAACATACATTCAATAACATGATACATTTAACAGACAAAATATTTTGACTATTGTTCAATGGTATGTAATTTGATGAATCTATTGTTATCACTGCATGAGTCCAATCATGTAGGGGGGGGGGGGCCTGGGAGAGTAGTTTGAAATTTTTGTTTTATTACAATAATTTTGGATCTTAGAAAAAAATATGTAAATTTTTGTTTACATTACAAAAAAATATCCTATTCTCAATTCATCAAATTCCAATCTTTTTATCTTATTAAAGAATGTTTACATTTTAAATGATAAAATATGTGACCCAACACGAGTCAAAGAGGCACAATGAGGGAAATATGAATATTGAGTTATTGATATCATGATAATATATATAAGTTGAGGGACATTTTAGTGCCAAAGTCAATGTTATATCATATCAAGTTACGGATTATAGATTACGGATTTGTTTGAAAACATCAAATACACCTAAGTATTATGTAGGATGAAGGTGCCAAAAACTTGATTTCCAGGGAAATTGATGACACACTCAATGGAGCAAATGAAAATGAAATACCTCAAAATGTAGTTAATTCTTTTATTTATGAATTTGACAAGATGTATCAAAGATAGACTTTTTCATGAATTTGACTTGTTTTGACCGTGTCCCAGATTGTTGCTCTTAAATCAAATTAGCTACTGCGGCATTGTGCCTCATTTACTCATGTTGTTGTCTTGCATGCAAGTAAAAACTTTCACTTGCAGTTTTGTTCACACTTTCAAACATTTTAAAACATCAATCAAGAAACAAATAGTTGGAGTGCGGTAACAATAACAATTAATCTCAGCAGATAGCAGTGTTATCGAAAAATTCAACAAATTGAAATTGATATTAAAAAACATCAAAAATAAGTATACTTAAGTTATTTTGTAATTGTGTCAGCAATCTAGATCATCAAATAACATTGAATTGCAAACGGTATGTAATCAGGATTAATGAGAAAATCCAATAGGAGAATTGCAAATGTGACATTTCTGTATCATTGTTATTACGGTAACATGACATCAATTGTCACGATTCGTTCCATTTGACATGTTTACAATAATATCATGCTCTTGGCTATGAAATTAAACAGGTAATATCAAAATTGAACAAATGTTTCTGACTGATTTTTCCCTCTGTTCTACATATGTGACATGATCAAGCAAAATGAGTCACATGTCGGCAGTTTTCAATTGTTGATATTTGTCCATCATTTGAGAGCAGGTGGAAAATGCTACAGTATGGTCCAAATCCGACTCAAATTGAACTTCTAGATTTTAAGTTACAAACAATTTACCAACTGAGAAAACAATGTAACACATGAGAATTTGTTCCTTATATTTACCTATAACTCAAATTGAATATTCCCGACATCCGACTCATTCCGCTTGATCATGTCACATATGTCTGACATACAAAATGGTTCCATAACTATTGCAAAAACAAAATCCCCCCCCCCCCCCCCCTCCCTCCATTCATACAAATGATGGAGGTGACTTTCATTGGCTATAAACCTCGCACAACTGAACCAATTCTGTATCCATGTAGTGTCAGGTGTTTGGAAAAATAACAACTGGTCTGACAGCCTTCCTTGTCAAAAAAGTTCTGAGATTATAAACTCCAACCCCAAAACTTATAATGCCTTCCCACATTAAATAAATCAGAGAAGAATAGACCCATCTTCGATTCACATAATTCCCCCAAGCAAAAAGCACTACAACTGAGTAGAGAAATGTCATCATCGATCCACAAGAACCTTGGATGGTTGTTTACATACACACTCCCTCCCTATTTGTGGAACATTGTTGATGTTGTAGCAGAGTTAAATGGAGCGTACAGAGAATGTTACCTCTTGAATGTCTACATAGAATGACGGTGTTCCTTCCCATCTTTTTGATTACCTAACCACATTTGAACATTGTGTATTTACACAAGTATGTATACATTAGAGCTTGAAGGAGGGCAGGAGGCAAGGGGTTAGGGGCACTGATTGAAATTCAGGAGTTGAATTTTGTGTTACCATGAAAACCTTTTCACTCTTCCCTGCTATATATAGTTCTTATGACCCCCTTTTTCAGTTCCTTCAAATTTCTCCTCTTTTATCTCAAAATTTAAATATCATACATGAGTGTGCTTATTTTTTGGGTAAAATATCACTTGGGAATAAATCAGTTTTAGTTCCCAAAACCTTTAAGAATCAGGATAGAATTCCTTTACCGAAGATGTTGAATGAACCTCTACCCCCCCCCCCCCCCATTCCACACACACACCCCCACATATCTGAAAGTGTTTGTTTATATTAGACAAGTGATGGGCCTACGCAGCTGTAGTTTAATGCCAACTCATTGTATTCACAAATACATACCCATGAACTTTGGGTATGGCAACAACATGAGCTACACACATAGTCAATTCCGAGATCTGAATACGTGCTTGGAAAACCAACATTACACCTACCTGATCGATCGCACATAAAAGACACAGCGGGATTGACGTAGATTTTAAATATGTTTATTTTTTACAAAAGAAATCAGGCCGATAGCTGAATGCATCACACTCAGAGGTCCCCGGTTCATATCAGAGGCAACAGAGGGGTAACATGTGACCTTTCTAGAAAATAGAAATACCAGCTAGTTGATGGTGTATGTGTATGCATTAACCGGAATAGCCAAGTGGTGCATGGTTGAGAATAAAACGATCAGAGGAAACAAAATGAGTCAAAGGTCTCAGTCCTATATAGTCACTTCACGGGACTAAGCGTCAAAAAACGTAAAGGAACACTGAGAGATACGTTTTGGAGTGCGCCCTCAATTTTTCTAGAAATTAGGGTTTTTGCACCTACGTAATTCTTAGGTATTCACCGTCTATCATTATAAAATTTCACACATTTTGGTCATTTAAATGTAGAACACATCGCAATTATCAGAACTATTCGCAATACTAAATTGCTTCAACTGAATTTCTTTCTAGCCATCATTCAACCCTTTTCCCATACATTATTACACTTCATGGTTTCTACATACCTTATCTATTGAAACAATTCATTTTTTTTCCAAATTTCATTTTTTCGGCAATCTCTCAGTGCCCCTTAAGTTTTTTCTCACCATACATAGTCTCCCATGATTTCCCAATGAGAGGGAAGCAGAAACGTCCAGGGAAGTGGGGGATACCAGCAGAAATCTTGCTGGAGTAATTTGTAGTACTCATTCCCCATTAAAACTTGTGTTGCAAGGTATACATATAGGCCTAAATTACAATACTGTAAAAGTGGTTATTTTCGCGCGATTATATTTTCGCGCTTTGCTGACTTTCAGCCATTTCGCTTTTTGCATGAATGGTAGTTTGGTATACAAGACATGTACATGCGTGTAATGAAGAGCAATTTTGCTGCCATGCCCCAGATCAGATCACATACTGCATCAAATGTGATGGAAAGTTAGTGTCAACTACACTACACTACATACATATATTTACCACCGCTATACAGGGTGCACACAAAGCATGAATAAATAGTCAGGTATCTTAATTTGGCAGACGGACAATACCTTATTTTGAATTCAATTTTTGTGATAAAAACCAACAATCTGCCTGTCCCTATTCATTTTACACTACTAGAAAAAAAGTGGCGTGCATTTTGAACATCTATATGGATATTGATACATTTTTAGCACAGAACTGTATAATCGCCCTTGCAGCTCATAACTCTCACCAAGTTTTGTTGTACTTTATTCAATTCATTCAACCTTAAAAGGTAAAACACTACCGGCCAATTTTCATTAATAATGCAATCTTTTAAGATTGCATTATTAATGAAAATTAGCCTGTAGTAAAAGATTCTGCATTACCCTTCTTAGTGCTTTTCAATAATTAAAATGAATGAATCATTGAATTTATTAAGAAAACTGGGGTGGGGTGGCGTTCCAAATTCAAAGACTTTGCTATTACGTAGTCAACCATCTCACCCTGTACCGCTATTGGCATGTGTGTAATAACATGCATGTATGCGCACAATAAATAGCATAAAGGGTTAGGATTCAGTCCCAGAAGACTCTCTTCTCGCAAGGAGTATAAGATACGAAACATTACCTTGGTTAAGATGGAAATGAATCCCACGTTGGAGGCATGTGAATTTGGCGCTGGTGTGAAACTTGTAGGATTGTGGTGACACGAGCTCAGTAATAGTATAGTAAAAGTATATATTTTGCGCAATGAAATGTTTGAACTTGGCTAAAATTCAATAATTTTGAGTGTTGTTAAATCGGACACACATTTTCCCCCCTAATGTAGACCAGTTTTCTTACAAACATATTCAAGAATTTTTGTTTTGGCGCGGCAATACAACAGGCAAAAGCTTTTATGTACTGTACAGCTCTGAAAAATTCCACATGGATGGTATTGTTAGAGTAATGGATATATTTTATGTGATGTGAATACAAATTACCAAGGGTATTTCTATAGCAATGCAAGCTTCACAGGTTTTGTAGTTCAATTATGTATATAAAACAGTGTTGCTTGCCAGGGGTGGGGTGGGCACTCATGTATGACAATTGTAAACATCCTTGTGAATCCACTCTCAAAAGCTACCCTTAACATAGATTCTCAAAAAAGAAAAAAGTGACCCTTAGGGACCGTTCATTATTTATGGTGGAGGGGGGGTTGGGTAAAATATAGGGGGGGGGTCATGTAACTTTCATATGTTGAAAAAGGGGGGGTTATGTAACTTTTTATTCTTGAACAGGGGGGGTTGTGTAAATTTGTTTAAACTAAAGATGGTGGTGATTGGAGTGATTTTAGAGGCTATTTTGGAGTGTAGATGCCATTTTTTTCTGCGCTTCGCGCATATTTTCTTAAAACCTATCGACTTCAATTTTTTTCTATGAGACGACTTCTGGACAGCAAATCGATGATATGGTGGAAAAACATCTATATAATCATCAACGGTCGAGCCACAGGGTGTATAATGTTACAAAATCCAATTTCATGATTTAAAAATGTGATTTATTGCATGCTTTTCACCTCATCTCTGCTTTGCACCAATGCTCACAAAAATAGAACGTTTCACTGGATTATACGTTTCTGCTCATAATGTTCTAACTTGTTCAGGTTATGTTATAAAGACACCCAAAATGTATAAATATGAAGAAAAAAATCCAACTCGCTACGCTCGCCATTACTAATTTCACACAATAAAAAGAAGGGGCATCATAAAATTATTGGCCATTCAGATAGGGCACAAACAAAATTTGCCAACGTATCCATGAACAAAATTCCAAAGGTAAAGACAGCCCCGTAAGTATGTGACAAGTTGATTTTTTTCGGGGATGGGGGGGGTTGTGTAAAAAGCTACTGGTTAGCAGGGGGGTCATGTAATTTTCAGTTTCAGCTGTAGGGGGGGTTAGGTAATTTTAACATACAAGTCTCGAAATTGTCCCAACCCACCCTCCACCATAAATAATGAACGGTCCCTTAACAAGGATTATAGCTAGACGAATCATACAGCAAAGGTTCTCAGTTTTGTTAGTAATTGTCTAATTGGCCATTTACAGCTATCTCCACAATGATGCCACGTGACTATCAGCTCAAGCAACCCTTAGCGCAGATTCAGGTTGAAAAAGACACCCTTATTCTTTGAAATTGGAGATTTTGATACCCTCAGAGCATGGGGCTTGCATGGGCCCGTATTTGGTCGAAAAAAACATCCTTAATCCAAGATTTCGTTCACGTGGATGATTACAACATTATACCAGACTGGTAACCCCGGAGTTGCTTGCTTGGTTCAAATCACAGAAGACGCATCTCTGAAGTTTGCAAGCAACTTCTGAATGCAATTCACATCCATGAATTCCTTAAACTTGACGTACATGTATACACTTTAAAAATACAGATATACCTCTTTGATCTCATAGAAAAGAATCAACATACCTTTAAACAGATATTTTTAATTTCATCAGCACTTTAAAAAATAAAATAAAAAATGCTAATTGTTTGTGTTCAGCCTACTATTAAATTTTATTAGTTTGACTCAATTGCTGGAGCAGCACAGTGAACTGTTTTTCACCATAGATAATTTATCAAATCATCAGCGATCATTTACCGCGCCGAACTGAAAGCGTAACATTGCAGTTATCAATCAGACATTAGAGAGAGCTGTCAACGTCCATTTACTTCCCATATTGACATTGGAAAATACCATCAAATTAATGGCAGTGGATAATACACCCACATGCTAAAACCAAATTAGAAATCGGCATTTTGATGATAATCAACGAAATAAAAATAGAGGGTGGGGGATCGCAATGCACATACACACTAACAACTTATACTTAAAACTATAAGATTGAATAAACAATATGTTATAGAAACATGTGTACCTACAGATGAGTCTGTTCATTGCATGAAACAGTTAAATGGCCACTAGAAAACATTTTTGATTGCCAATGTAGAAACACACTTGCATAACAAATAATACTGCCCCCTCCCCCCCCCCCCCCCCCCCCCCCCCCCATCCTCCTTTATAACCGTCTCAACTTTAATACACTAGCAATTTATTAGTTCTTACATCTTGAGATGTGACTTGCAGGAATTCCATCTATCCGTCTTCATCCATCCACATCATCACTTCATCCTCCTAGATTGCATGGCATGGTGATGTTTGGTATGATGATGTTAACAGTCAGTCTTACCAACCAGTATCAGCCCAAGTAGCCCAATTTGGGCTGCTTTGAATTTGTAAGGTTGCCCCATTGTGATATTTACCATTGGTTTTCATAAGGACATGGAGCTGCCAAAAAGTAGCCCAGTTTACGTCACTTTCACTATATAGAGTCGCATTTGTCACAGGCTTAACTGCAATTTCAAAACAATTTGGTCTCCTAATGCAGCCCAATTGGGCTTCTAAACAATGACTTTGAGGGAAACTGGTTTGATGTGACTGAGACAGCCGATGACAGTAGTCCAAACAAACGAGGATCAACCTCATAGTCAGTCCTCACCCTCCTACCATTCAGCATTTAATTCCCTACGGCTATTATGCGAAGATGGATCACAGCCAGTGGCAGAGGCAGAGATTGTGGGTGCAATGACCTCAATGTAAACATTGACCAGCCAAAACATAGTCCACTTTTTTCTCCCCGTAGTTGCTTTTCAATTTAGTCAGAAATCATTATTAGTCAAATCAAATACAGCCAAGCTGGCCCAATGTTGAAATCCATCAACGTATGCAAATAATCCGAGTAAGTGATTCCATGACAAACACTCATCAGTGATTTCATTTCCCTTGCTGATTCTGTAAGGCGATCGTGAGCTATTAAAAATGCAAATAATTGACTTGACACGTATACCGCTAGTAATGGTCACACAGTGAGATTAGATCGTGATTTGGGTCATAGGCTGAATACAAGAAATCGCCAATATCGCACAGCTCTCAGTGCGCTAACCCATATGCTTCACACAAGTAATACTTTGGATGTACCGAAATTTAAGTCGAACTCAGGTATGCGAACGTTTCATGTTAGAGCTTGAGAATATGTCAGTGCAACAATTTAAAACAAAGATCCATGGAATTTAAATTTTGTGTTCTAAAGTATATTACAATTCTGCATTTCCTTGCTGAATTTATCTGATGGTTCTGTATATATATATTTATGTAAATAGTTGTTATATTCCATGTATATATATTGTAAATAATTATGTATTTCTCTCTGTGAAATGAGGGCCTGCTTGGAAAGCAGTGCTTGACACTGAAGCTGTTTACCCTCAATAAAGAAAGATTAAATTAAATAATAATAATCCCGTTGTGTCGTGGATATTTTGTCATACAGTCACTACAATGATTTGTAGATTTAATATACGGCTTCTCCTTCTATGTATATACACAATAACACAATCTGGAAAATTTATGGATTCGTAAGACAAGTTTGAGCTAGCTGCAAATCAATTTTGTTAGCAGATGAACACAATAACTTTATATACAAAAGAGCCGCCAATTTCTCAATCTGTCATCCCAACATATTTGTAAGTGCCTACATTCTTTACAATACAAAAGCCTAACCTTACTCTTACCATTATACTAACCCTAACAGAAATCTAACACTAAACCGACACGTCAGTCATGAGTTAGAAATTGCTGTCGAACACTAAAACAATCGGCCTTAGTAACATACTACATGTCAAATTTACTCTCAAATAAATGGCATTTCAAGTTACTTAACTTCAAACAATGACAGCGATGGCAAACTGTCAGTTATATTGATTAATTTTAATTGTATATTTCACTGCTATACTGATTAAGAAAACAAGAAAAATCTCCACTAAATCGGATTGCAAATTTAATTTGAAAATCTTGATTGAGAAAAAGATTTCAGCTGCATACTAATTTTTAACTTATAATTAAGAAGATTGTGATCAAACTGCTGAGCCTATGATTTCATGAAATTCAGATTTCCACGTAGGGTTATCCAGAGTTCAATACTATTATGATGCCATATGACGCCCTATACACAGCATGACAACGCCAGGCTGCCAGCATTGTGTTCATTAGGCAATTAACACAGAAGCGACAGAGGTGCAGATATTCCAAGAAACGCAAGAGTCTAATGATATGAATATACGATGCGGTTAACGAACATCTTTTTAGAGATGATAGCAAACTATGGTAATCAATATAACTTATCATAATGATGTATTTGCTAAGCACTCAAAAAAGCTGCACAAGCATCGGTTTACATGAAATATTTATAACCCCCTCCGCATACAACCAGAACCAGAAGTGACATCAATATTAGTCCAATGAACTCTGAGATAGAGTTTACTTTGCCTGCTCACTGCTCATCACATTCTTTCGTCCAAATCTAAAAAATTATTCAGTCCGAATAATTCAAATGAACCAATTAAAAAAAAATCCATATCTCTTTTTTTCAGTCTGCCATCCAAAACATACCCATAACACGCCTAACCCTCACCTAAATCCTAACCCTAGCTAAGCCTAGCCCCAAAAACAAACACGGTGGCCGTCACACATAATAGTGTTAGTGATAGAGCTGGCTCCAAAAAACGATGGCAGTGTAGGCCTTCAATGAATTGTTTTCACACACAAAACATATTTTTTATTTATTTATATCTGTTTTTATCAAATATGGATCTGACGAAGCCTCAGTCCAATTTGTAACACTAAACCGAGTTGGCGTCAATGACATATATTCAAACATTAATTCAAAATTTCAAAAAACAAAAAGAGTAAAAACCTTTTCTGGAAAACTAGATTCCCTGGCACCAAGGGAACAGTTTCCACCAGAATCAATGAATAATAAAATAGGGTAAATAATGTTGTCGTTGGATGGTTACACCTCAGCTCGGTTACCTCTGGGATTCATCCACCATCTAGCTGAGTGACGCCAAGCGGAGCCCTGGTGATTTACTACAATTTTTGCTCTTTCATTTTACATTTATTACAAAACATAAGGAGCGTTCCAACGAGGGACGCTAACCTAGAGGTTAGTGTCAAATTTGCTAACCTCGAGATTAAACTCTCGGTTAACGGCCGTGTGTGTCATGGTTAACTAACCTCGAGTATATAAGGCTGGAATTTTAACCCTGAAAGAGAATGGTTAACTAATCCCGAAGCACTAACCGAGAGTGCGTGCGCCGTGTGAATCCATCCGTAATGTTAACCACAAGTGAGAATTTTGACCTGTGACCCACGTCTTCACGCAAAATGAAGAACCGCACGACCTTGAGTTAACCTCGAAGCTACGTACCGCCGTGGTATCGCTATACTCGAAGCTAAAGTTTGTCGTCTGGACAGGCACTCTGGGTTAGCAGTATTTTTTTTTAAGCTCGAGAATAACTATTCTCGAGTCTAGTGGCCGTCTGAACAAGCCTATATTTACTCCCATTGTCTCCAGATACTGTATACTATACAGAGAAAACGAATGTTGTCCTCAAACTGAATATTTCCATAATTTCATCAGATGGCATTGCCATAGCAGCTTACTGCTGGGAGTTGCCCACTATCAAGTTGAGTGATGCAAAGCGAGCCCCCAAGTGGATTACTTACACATTTTTATATCCTTTTTACAATTTTTTTACAAATTATATTACCCCCTCCCGTTCTAGTTCAGGGGGGTCAGTCAAGCATAACTGAGAACACATGCGTGACAAAGATATGTGTGAAATGAGGTGTTTTTTTATTATCTGGTGTACTATTACACGCATGACATGTTTAAAAATATGTAGTCTTTTAGATCATGTTTATCTTAATTTTCGATAGTTTTTCAAGAATTACGGAATATAACAATGCTTTTAGGCCCGCAAACATGTTTTTTGCTTCAATTAGAATTGTCATACATTTTAGACACACTCATCCCGAGAATAGTATTGTGTTTAGGGATATTTTTGCTTAAAAAAATTAGACTAATTAATTGGGTATTTTGATAAAAGTTGTTACACACAAATTCATTATCGTACATGAGTGCTCCCCCTTCCCTCTTGTTATTCAAGGTATTATTATGTAAGCAAAAATGTGTCACCCTAAAATGGAAAATCTAACTAATTTCATCAAATTGATACTATTCAGCTGCGTTACCACTGGGAGTAACCCACTATCTAGCTAAGTGACGCCATGCGGGCCCTGGTGAAATATGACATATAAAGTTTTCTTCGTAATTTTACAATTCATGACACAATATATTTTGTCCCCCTCCACCTTGTCTCCAGGTATTTCATTCAGGTAGAGCAATTTGGTAGAGGCAACAAAATGTTTTACTCGTACATGCAAATATAATAATGTACACAATTTTTGGGTGTGTTTTTTAACATCAATATAAACCATTATTTCTTAAAATAATTTTCTTTTTACAATAAATTAGACCCACATTTGACTACTTTAAGGGTCAGTTGCATGCAGGTAATTTGCCTGACATAAGTAGTTATTTTTTCTCTGGCTCAATTTCTCCCCATAGACACTCACTCTTATATTAATTTATACCATAAGATATTTAATCGCATACTTGTATTTCAACAAAAATCAATAATCTCTGCATTTAATATCATTTTTAAAATTTTGTGTTGGCTGTGCATGCAACTCGCTTAAAAACATTGTTATCAAATTTGAATTTAAAGGGGGGAAAAGACGATTAACACACACCAAGTTGAAGAAGATTGCATCGATAAATATTATCGTCTTTAAAATGATATGGTTATGATGCCTTCTGGGAGAGAGGGGGAAATCTTTTGGGGAAGGGGGCAATACAGTCAGTACAACATGTTACATGTGGGGGTGTACATGTATGCTGTGTGTGCATACAGTGTGTGACAGTTTAGTTGTATAGCAATTAAACAAAGTGTAATTTAGTGTAATGAAACAGGCTTTCAACAAGTATTATCCATGTCATTCTCTAAAAAATATATATAAATGAGGTTTATGCTCATTTTGTTCTACAATTTTGCGTGGCGTTTTGATATTGTAAATTGGTAAATATTGAGCACAACATTTTGATACATACGGGACATTTTTGTGGGGTTCTTATTTTGGCACATTTAGTTGTTGTTTATTTTATTCATTGGGTTTAATGTACAGGTCTTCAAAACCATGAATAAAACAAACAGCAAAATTGTAAATATGTAAACAAATAGTTCCACAAAAATATTCTGATATACAGTATTTGACAACCACCATCTGATCATAACGTGAGTAAAGAGTGAATTTGTTCGATTCTCCAGGATTTCATTTTTAGTAGGTCACAGAATCTAGGCCAGTTATCAAAAATGCATACCAATGTGCAATCCGAGCATTTATAATTGAATTGATAGCAGGAAAACTCCACTCCAAAAGGATTATCATCAGCGTAGAGCCTAAAGCTTCTTCACTCGTTTGCTTGTTTGCTCCGATTTCTAAAAATGTCATTGCCTTAGAAGTAGATGCAGAAACTGTAAAGCGCACTATTTTGGCGGGATCAAATTTTTAATTGTAGATTACTGTAAAAGCCAATATTTTCGCTTAAAGATATTTGCACGCATTTTGATATCATAGACATTTCGCGAATTGTTTTTTTTGCGGGCGACCTTTTGGATGCACTGCATGAATGTTGAAAACAATATTTTCGCGTGTTATCATTTTCGTGGAAAAATATTTCACGCGAAAAGCGTGAAAATAAAACCTACGCGAAAATGTCAGCTTTTACAGTAAATCGCATTCTTATGAGATGATTAAAAATTAGTACATGCGTAATACAGAAACAAACAAAATGTTAGGAGAAAATGTTGCGAATCATTACCAGACAGGAAATTTGTGAAATTTCAAGATGTCAAAATGTCATATTATATAGAAAACAGCATGTGGGTCAGTAACCTAATTAGTCTTATTCAATACACAATTCGAGTATTTTATCAATCCATGGTGTAGCCAGAGGATGGGCAGGTGGGGGGAGAGGGCCTCATCAGACAAAATTGTTTTTTAAAATGGGAAGGCTAACCAAAGGGGAAGTTGAAAGAGAAAGGGGGAAACTAAAGGGGAAAGGGAAAGGGAAAGGGGATGAGGAAACTGCGCCAAAGGAACAAGGAAAAGAAGCATACTTGAGCAGATGCCTCATCTAAGCCCAGTTACCAGGGTATTGGCATGTTTGATGAACAGGGATGCAAGTGGGTAATTGATCCATTTCCTGAACTGTTTACGAGAGCTTGGCCAGACGGGGCAAGCGTTTGTATGCATGGGGCATCTAACATTTATGGGGGATCGTCTGGAGAATAGGTTACAGGGTATCACACACAAAAAAGTTTGGCTCTCTATAATTATGCTGAAATATCATCATGCAAAAAAATGACAAATGGAGAGAAAAAATGAGGGGGAACAATTTCCGAAATCTATTTTTGTATGGCCTCATTTCCGGAATTCCACCAAATTTTAGGAAATTTTGCGTCCCTGGATGAATCAAATGATTTCCATTAACTTGAGGACAATTCAGCTGGTTCTAACTAAAATAATTTGATCAGAGTATTAAACACAAGTTGGTAAATCAATCTTGGTTAATATAGTGGCACTCATTTGGGGGTTTTATAACCAAAAATAAAACCAAAATTATTTTAATCTGATTCATTGTGCATCTTTTTCTATCTTAAATCAATGAAGCCTTCAAAATTAAATATGCTTTTCTACAAACACTGAAAAAGAGCTGCAAAGCAGTTTTTTAAATATTTAAAAATATTATATTTCTTTAGTTAGTTATTTACTCATGGTAACAGGACAAACAGGCTGAAAAATGAGGGGGGAATGCAAATGTTTATGTCTGATCCTGAATCCTGAAGCTACCACATTATGGGGATAAGGAGAACCTACCAAAATGCTACAGCATAACTAGGGGCATACTCATCAGTACTCAGTGTTTATATAAAGCCCCAGCATCAGGTGATAATTTGACATAAAGACCCCTTCAGGTATTTTCATGATTATAGGGAGGGGGACCACTGATTAGAATGAATGCTTTCTTCCCCAGGCTAAGACACCAACAGCACTAAGCCTGGACCAAAGACGGTCATGCCTGGACTTACTTGGCATTTATTATACTCTGCGGCCCCCACCCCAAAATCATGGTTATAGCCCTTCAGGTGCCACAATGTCAAATTTTCACTAATGCATATATTAACACCTTGTTTTGATGATTATGCCCCCAGTAAATCTTTACTATCCCGGCAGGTTCCTGTTATCCGTAAAATGTGATACTGATAAAGTAGGCAACACATGAGTACAGAAATAGTTTCATCAGAATTCTGAAGAAAATTATATGATATTTTGTTCGAAAAATAAGAACAAAATATTCTTTCACTTGTTCAGTTCCTACAATGTCTTCAGATTTTTTGAAGAAAGAAGTTACCATGACAATGGTTTAATAAAGGACTATAAAAGGATTAATGTAAAGAATTAGGTATGTTTTGTTTTAGGATTGCCAATATAGAAAACCATTTTTAAATTGCCCAAGCCCTATAACCAATATTTTATCACTAATTAATTAATTTTTTGACTCTGTTACACTGGGGTCTTTGTCAAATTGCATTGTAACTAAAAAATACATGCAGGTTAGTAATTAGCATCAAATGCATCTTTGGAACTACTCTGAATTTCACACATCAAATAATAAATAAATAAAATAAATAAATAAAAAAGTGTAGAAGCCAGATCTGTGCATGCAATCAAATCTTCCAATAGTAATGCATATCAACTCTATCAACACAGAAAATCTTATGCCTCGCCTCCAGCACTATTTCAAATGCAATTTGCGATGAATCCATTTGACTGAAATCTCCAATCACAATTTCAGCTGAAGTAATTCCCTAGCCGACAAGATTGTATAAAGTTGAATATACCTGCCTTTACATGATTACATATCCACAACACAGATGACCTAACTGAATGGATCCATGGGGAGCTAACATCTATTCATGAACTGCTCAATTTAGCGTGGTTTTTAAACCAATTACGTCAGGTTACCAGTTCTCCATCACCAGTAACATTACACAACCAAATATAATGTGAATCTTAAACAGTTAAAAAAGACACACCATTTGATGACAAAACAACTTAAAAACAGTGGAGGGAAGTAAATACAACGCTGAATGAAGGGATCGTGAAAAAAACCATGGAAAAAGGTATCTAAATCAATCTTTAAAACATGATCAAACCCAATATCAATCTACATGCTGCTAACTTAAAACAGCTAGATGCAGATTCCCTACCACAAAACTCCACCCCTGCATAAACTGTTAAATATACCTGAACCAACTATATGAAGCATCAAACATTTTCATGTTGTTCAAGACAGGCGATATCCACGCTTAGCACTAGTTATGTGCTGTGTCTGTATCATACAATGGTCGGAGTTATGCTGTATGAGCTTGCACTGACGCTCGGGGCTTGCTGGCTTTGCGGCTGGGCATGAAACTAGTGCTAATCCACACCTTGCATGCATTTGCCATACACCAAGAGTTTGATTTGATTATAAGATGCTTTAAACACAAGTTAATGCCACTCTCACACAATCTGTTCACGATTTTGACCCAAATCATTCCCTAATTATTACACAAGTCAGTCGCCACTTGTGGCTCCCTCAATGGGCACTCCACGGATTTCAGTTTACGTAACTAGGCATGGTCTTGCATATCAGGTCAAATTCAATTAGTAAAATGTTTACGAAAGTGTCGTCGACAAGAAATAATCCATTAACAATAAATGTTATTAGTATGTGAATCCTGCTTGAGGATGAAGCGTTTGAACAAGTGCGCGCGCTCCTCTTAAACTTATTGAGTGGTTTGTTGTTTGAACATTTTTACATAAAAATATATTATGATATCAAATGGTAAGCGAGTTGCTACTGGAAAGCATGTCCAGGTAAGCAGTTGTTATGAGTAAAAATACTCTCGCAAAATACATTACATTTTTAGCGAATCCATAGAAATGTTATATTGCAAAATCTTCTAGCGCAGCTTTGTACTATGCGATTGATTGTCAGAAAATATATAATAGAAATTTGAAAATGACTTATTCAAAATTATACGATTAATTAAGATTGTGAAATAACAGAATGCCCACGCAACTATTAGTCAATTTGTAAAGGGTAAGGTGGTAAGATTTTTACTCATTTACCTGTAACTCCCTAGGAATGGTTTTGGCACCAAAAAAAACCGGGTCAAATTAGGGGGAAAGACCAGCGCCAGGAATGGAACCTGGGTCATCTGCATGGTAGTCCCACTCATACATGAGTCAGCTTCAATTTTTTTTCTCAACACTATCACATACCTCAGAGGTCATCTTGTTTCCGACTAATAACACACTAGCAAAAATCCCTTCGTTGAATGAAGAGTTAATGAAGATTAACTGATGAAGGTGCACGTGCTGTGCTGTAGGTTGAATGAAGCAAAACAAATCTTCATTCAATGAAGCAAAAGAGGTTCTTTCAATGAAGATACATGTTAATTTAATGAAGCAATTTGTTAGTGTGTACGCTCCTTTCATTAAAGGTAGATGACCCGATCACATTTTCGTAACACAGAATTATTTCAAACATATGGAGATTTTCATATCATATGAAAGCTCGTATTTTTCTCATCATCATACTGAAATTTGACGGCCTAAATCGGTATAATTACAGAGAAATCGATGAAATAACGTTGAATTACCGCGAATGGTGGTAACCACCGATATAGTTTGTGTACTACTCAATGGGTACAGTTCACAGCATCTTGTGCGTCTAAAATAAGAACCATTAGAGCTATGCAACTCAAACTTTGGAACACGACTTTTTTAAGGATGACCTTTCATGTAGAATAGAAAACTTCAAGTTGAAAATCGGAACATCTACCTTTAACTAATGAAGATCCACAATGTTCATTGATTGGAGCAATTTTAGAGTGTGTATGGGTGGGGTTTTTTGGTTTACAAAATATGCTTCTGATGTAATGCTTTTCTTATTGTCTTCATCATCTCACTATTGTGTTTGTCTTGTCCTGTTTTGTCCTCATTTCATTTTACTACAAGGTCCTAATTTTGTCATCATTTTGCTGAATAAAGTGAATTGAATTTAAAGGAATTTTAGTGTTTTTAATTTGCCAAGTTTGTTTTATCTGTCTGTTTATGCGCATCAACATGTTGTATAAGACTATATAATTTGGCTTTATATAGTCTATTGTTTTCAACTTTCACTATTGTTTTGTTTTACCTGAGAAACGTTGAGAATCCTAGAATAACTGTGTCACATTTCATTTTTACAAGGAGATCCGAACCCTGGTGAGTTCTCTGCCGGTGTTGTATAAGACGCTTTGCATATTTGATCTGTATATTGTATTTGTTCTTAATTTTGGTGGTGCTTTGTTGCATATGATGAATAAATGCAAAGTGTTTTCCTTGAAGCCTACTACAGATCTGCATCCTACACAAAATCACAGAAACCCACACATAGGAATACAATTACACCGCATTTGCCACATATTCTTGTACTTAACCCATTTAAGATATTGGCCATACATACATAAGGGACATTTTTACCTGCTTATTCGAATGGCTCTGATTGGCTGCAATATACCCGCATGTAAGAAATATGTGGATGTACTGCACCAATGCTTACTTTTTTGGAATTATTCACTACATGTAGTCACTATCACTAGTTCCAGTTTATCAATTAATCTGTTTTCCGCCTTTTATAACAAATTTTGAAACATCTTTGAAAATGGGCCATACAACCCTTATGATTATTTTAATATCATTTCATACCGTATGAGATTCACATACTCAACTCGGATTTTAAAGCAAACAGCATGGATGAATGTCATTTCACAAAGAATATAACTGTAGAGATATATCAGTTGTTATAAAAGGTATCATTTCACTTGTGTGAAGAACACTTTTCACACAGCTATTAGTTTTACCATTACAAAACATGATTTTTCAGGATATCTTTCCTAACTTTCAAAGTCTATCTCAAGGATTACTGAACCAATACCAGGCATATTTGTACTTATTTCAATGCATTTCTCATTGTGATTCCATACATTGTAAAGAAATTAAATAATTATGACATTTTTTAAACATTTTGTAACATTTCGGAATGGCATCTACAGATGCCTGCCGCGTGGAAAGTGTTAATAAACAAATGTAAAATCCCATTCTGGTCATGTCTTGCAACAGGAGAAACTGTTGCTCATCCACTCCTTAATATTTGGATAACGCTATTAAATACTATTATCTTTTTCTCCAAACGAAGTTGAAATTAATTACTTCGGACAGTTCTTTGCCAATTTCAGTTGTTCTAAAAGCCCTCGCGGCAGGGTCGGTAATATTGTACTTGCTTATGAAAACACTGCAGTTTGGCCACTGCCACATAACATTTGTTTATGAAATTCAGATATCACGGATTCAAACGATGCCTAAAGGAGGGAAACGGAGATGATACAGTTTGGTCACGCACCGGAAAAGAGATTTGTTTCAGGTACAATTTCACACTTGCCAAAGGGGATTAGTGGAATTCAATTCAATTCGTGATGGTGATCAATGATTGCAAATTGTCGGGAGTGAACTGACCAAGGTGGAAGCTGTAACTACTTTATTCTAAAATCAATACTCTCAACGGGATCATATATAATCTAACCTTTTTATCATATTATTTACCATTTTTAAATATTTGTATTTACCTAAACATTGCAACAACATACATGTAGCAGTTGTAGTCAGTAGAAATCAAATGAACAAAATAATTGCAATTTGTTTTTCTAACAGTTATTATTGTATGACAATTTTCGTATCACAAAGCCAACTTTTTTTCACCCGTTCTTCACACTAAATATCTTATGAATTTTATCTCAAGTTTAAGAATATTTTCAGACATATTATGATTTTGTAATACATTTTTAAATTGATACATGAAAATACCCAATTATTTGTATACATAAAATTTTGGATTTAGAAGAATCAATGGGAGAATGTCAATGAGGATTTGGAACATTTTTTCGCTGCGTTGTCAAAACCTTATATGTTTTTCCTGCCCTTCAACATGTATAAAGTAAACTGCCTAACGGTTATGCACGGGAAGTATTGCTTTATACATGTTCAGGGGTAAGAGCAAGGGCAAGGTTTTGATAGATATGTTTGGCCCTTGATCATGTTTAGAGCAGACTGCTCAAAGGTTATACATAGGAAGTATTACTTTATACATGCTGATGGGCTAGATTGAGATACAAGGTTTTTGACAGAACAACACAGATTTGTTTGTTATTGGATTCTGTACATTCAATGGATAAATACAAATTGTGAATCTCTGAATGGATGGCGTCTACTATAGTTCAATCAGTTCCAAATTGGCAAGAAATATGCGTTTGTTATCTCTCCATGAGCAAAAGTTATCTACTAGAACGCGTACAATTTTGGCCATACGCACACCTTTGGCCAAACGCACGCATCACGCATTTGATGGCATCTACTATAATAGTTCAATCAGTTCCAAATTGGCAAGAAATATGCATTTGTTATCTCTCTGTGAGCAAAAGTTATCCACTAGAACGCGCACAATTTTGGCCATACGCACACCTTTGGCCAAACGCACGCATCACGCACTTGATGGCATCTACTATAATAGTTCAATAAGTTCCAAATTGGCAAGAAATATGCATTTGTTATCTCTCTGTGAGCAAAAGTTATCCACTAGAACGCGCACAATTTTGGCCATACGCACACCTTTGGCCAAACGCACGCATCACACACTTGATGGCATCTACTATAATAGTTCAATCAGTTCCAAATTGGTGAGAAATATGCATTTGTTATCTCTCTGTGAGCAAAAGTTATCCACTCAAACGCGCACAATTTTGGCCATACGCACACCTTTTTGGCCAAATGCACGCATCACGCATTTGCTGCACAGCGATCTTGTTGCGTTCATCTGCGCACTTACACCCTTCTGTATTAATTCGCTGCTGTAAAGAGTCTCACCAATTTGGAGCTGATCGAACTATCAGGCCAAACAAAATAAAAGGTTCGTCTGAAAGCTTGCGCGCGCATTGGTTTTGAAATGCCAAAATACCGTGTCTGAAATGCAGAAAATTGTCAAATCATTTTTTTTTTTTTTCCCTACAAATTTTTATTTCGAGTTTTTATTAAAAATATCGGCAGATTTTCCTTTTCTCAAACTTTTACATGACTCGGTTCTTCAAAAAACGCTGCACAATTGTTCTTATACACAACTACATCACAATATTCATTTAAAATAGAAAAAACAAATATCAGAAAGTGTCAACGGTTGCAAATAGTTAGAGTAAAAATTGCCACACAAATAAAAAAAATTACCCCTTTATTTGTATACATAAAGTTTTGGATTTAGAAGAATCAATGAGATCAATGAGGGGAAAGCTGTGGGAAATGTCAATGAGGATTTGGAACATTTCGTCGCTGCTCTGTTAATTCAAACCTCATTATGTTCTTCCAGCCCTTCAACATGTATAAAGTAAACTGCCCAACGGTTATGCACGGGAAGTATTGCTTTATACATGTTCAGGGGCAAGAGCAAGGGCAAGGTTTTAATAGATATGTTTGGCCCTTGATCATGTTTAGAGCAGACTACCCCCAAAAGTTATACATAGGAAGTATTACTTTATACATGCTGATGGGCTAGATTGAGATACAAGGTTTTTGACAGAACAACACAGATTTGTTTGTTATTGGATTCTGTACATTCAATGGATAAATACAAATTGTGAATCTCTGAATGGATGGCGTCTACTATAGTTCAATCAGTTCCAAATTGGCAAGAAATATGCGTTTGTTATCTCTCCATGAGCAAAGGTTATCTACTAGAACGCGTACAATTTTGGCCATACGCACACCTTTGGCCAAACGCACGCATCACGCATTTGATGGCATCTACTATAATAGTTCAATCAGTTCCAAATTGGTGAGAAATATGCATTTGTTATCTCTCTGTGAGCAAAAGTTATCCACTCGAACGCGCACAATTTTGGCCATAGCACACCTTTTTGGCCAAACGCACGCATCACGCATTTGCTGCACAGCGATCTTGTTGCGTTCATCTGCGCACTTACACCCTTCTGTATTAATTCGCTGCTGTAAAGAGTCTCACCAATTTGGAGCTGATCGAACTATAAGCAGAGGCTGAATCCTATTGTTTGTGTATGAAATATAAAGGTCATTCTAGAGTCTTGATATTCTGTGGAGTAATTCATCGCAAAGGACACAAATGGGTATTGGACAGTTATAACTAAAAATAGAATTTATATTACTGTCTGTATTAATTGGTTGGTAAAAATATCTTGAGTTATGTAGTTACTTGGGGGAAAAGAATCACCAATTAACCAAGCATTAAAGTGTGCTCATCGCCACAATTCCTCAAATCATGGATCATGGGTTTATTACATCGCAATATTACGTAAGGTTACACAATATTTTTTTCCGAATCAATTTTTCAGTGATGAAAAACAAACCTTATTTCACTCCAAAATACATGATACAACACATATCAAGTTGAAACCAATTATATACACACCATGTTTTACATTTTAATTAGACAGAGTGAAACACACATTCTATACAATATGGTGACATTTCATACTGGACGATACCATTAAATCACCAGTTCAAAAGTGTCTTTTCCACTCGGAGCACCGAACCATATCGTTAGATGTCATTTGAAATCAACCTGAATATGGCTCATCGCGAACGTGTTATTAAAACGCGATATCTTCGCGGCCTCGATATCGTGTAGGCTTACTTATAAGGGTGCCTGAAACCCCTAGATTTATTTAAATTAGTGTGAAAGCTGTTGAAGGCACCCTCTCACATGTTGCCAAAGGGTGCACCTGATTAAGAGGAAACTCCTTGTGCGCAAAATTAAAACAGCCAGTTAACAAATATGCCCAGGTGAATTGGTGGGGACAAGAAAATTAAAACATAAAATGACCTTTAAATTACTCTTTGCACGATTATTACCACAACAAAATACCAAATTTAACCCATCTTTAACTGGCACACTGCTTACATGCATTCACAAGATTCACGATATTATAGGAGAGGGTAACAGAACTAAGACAAAAGACCGAGGTGACTCATACCCAGCTACCAATATGGGTCCCTACTTTTGCACTTGTTATTAACAATTCTAATCACACCAATATTAAACCAAGACGGGAGACATCTCACCTGAATTCCCCCAAATACAGACCATCAGCTCTTGATATAAATTACAAGTTAGTATTTCACTTTAACCAGCGTCGTTCGTCGTCGTACAAACTAAATCTGACATATATTCCCCAGCATCTGGTGAAGGTCTGACAGTAAATGCAACTATAGGATGATGCCCATATTTACTTCCTACGATGAGAGTTCTGTTATCTCAAGGCCGGCCGGTAGTGAAGCCATTGTGACTCACCGGTGGTGGTGGATCACGGTTAGAATGTAAGAAATCGTAAGAGTCATAGCTGCCCCATCTCGACTTTTGAGTAACTACAGGACGTGTCAAAAAAAGTGTCCCATGTAAAACATGATTATTTTTTTTAGACATGAAAAATATTCAGTATACTGCGCAAAAGTATATAGATTGGGTCCATTTTTTCATCGAAAAACTTTTCTTCTTTTTCATTAACCCTAAACCTTCCCAGAGGCCACAAAAAACTTCCACGCCGGGTTATACAAACAGGCTGGGTCGTGTTGTTTTGTGGTACGTGGTAGGGTAATGGTTTGTGATTGGGTTATGGTTAATCTGTGAATTATTAACCCAAACATACCCTCACTTCGATTTTGTGAGTTTCACTAATTATCAATTGTGGATTAACATTATACACGTTAGGTAGATTTCAGACTCAAAGTGTTATTCAAACACTACATCTCTTCAAAAATATAGCATCTTGTCAAAAATCTCAGCATGTTTCCTATATTACCATTTCAGTACACATTTCCATGAGCAAGAATGTGTTACAAATTCTTACTAATCTCAGTATATCTCTAGTCTCAAGAAGCTTCTGTGGTGTGATAATAACACTGTCATATTAATACCCCTGGTCTTAAGTAATTGCGTACCCTCACAGCCTTGATAGCATACTCAGCTTGAGGCCACTAATACAGCTTAATGCGTACTACGAAGGACAGGAGGATGGACTGGCGGCCAATGACACGCACATTGTAATACTACGCAACATCCATTGAAGATGTCAACTTTTGTCATATTGATGACAAATTCAAAATTAATGAGCTTTAGAGCTTGAGGTCCCACAATGCACCTTGTTTTTGGGACTAGTCATTTTTCTAGTTACCTAAGCGCAATATTGAATATATGAGATTTTTTCCCGACATGAAACATGACTTATAAGCGCAATATTGAATATATGAGATTTTTTCCCGACATGAAACATGACTTAATCAATGTGGTTATCTGACACTGAAATCTGTGTAGGGCACCTTAAGTTGTTTTTTCATAGCTTCTTCCCAGATTTCATAGCTTTTTGTAGCTCTGTTGCACAGTACAATATAAATCACCGTGATATGTAATATTGTGTTTTATTATCACCTAATAGTGCATCAGCCATCATATCACAACCATACTGATAAACCATACCAATTTATCACTTGATTCATAAAACAAAAACATATAATATGTTATAAACCAAATTTCTCACCAAAATCTGAGTATGTGTTTAACCCAAACCAGCCAAGCTATGTTTTTGTGTGGAAACCGGGGGAGGGGGACAAAGTGTGAATTTTTTACTCAACAAAATGCCGCAAAACCCCTGGGGTTCAACTCTCTGACCCGCTGATCACCACCGCCGCGTCCATAACCACTGAGCTATGCTGCCAACACTTACCCGGGCAGCGATTTCATACCCACATATCAGCATGGATGATGACGTCATCCAATGGGATTTAAATTTTGTGTTCTAAAGTATATTACAATTCTGCATTTCCTTGCTGAATTTATCTGATGGTTCTGTATATATATATTTATGTAAATAGTTGTTATATTCCATGTATATATATTGTAAATAATTATGTATTTTTCTCTGTGAAATGAGGGCCTGCTTGGAAAGCAGTGCTTGACACTGAAGCTGTTTACCCTCAATAAAGAAAGATCAAATAAATAATAAATAAACAATCAATGCTGTAGCATGCACAGGACATTGTTTTTGGCCGTAGTGAATCGTAGTGTCTATGATGGTTTCGGGTTAATAAATAAATTATTTTGAATTAAATTCCCCTGTCCCTGGCAAAGTTACCAAAATCATTTTCTCACATACTGATAGTTCAAGGGGTCTACTCCAGGCAACAGATTTATGCGCATTCATGGCAGCCATTCTTCGTAGCCCTCCTTTCCCTCACATCCAAAACAAGAAGCGAAATAAACACCTCAAGGGATGAATTACAGCGGCGGATGAGTGACTACTTATGCACTGAAGATTCACAAAGATAAATCTCTCATTTAGCAACAGGAAAGATGCGCTGAATATTATAGAGCAAATTTCTCTAGTCACCTCTGATATCTTTACTTGAATTGTCCCAACAAGATCCAACACAACGTTGGAGTATCAAAAATGCTGCGTGAATTATTTTCAGGGGAAACCCCCTTCATACACCACAAGCATGTTTACTACTAAAACTGCCGCAATACGTGAACAAAATTTGCCTCCAAAAATACAGCCACCTCAAAATGGCTAGTCGTCTTTGCTCTTTTATAAACATCGTAGTGAGTGAGTGGCTGTCGCCATGGTAATCATGATGATGAATGTGTCCAAAGATGTTTATCAACTTCAGCGTCCAAAACTATAATGATACCTCTAAATAGCGCTTTCAAAATCTTTATCAACTCAACATCAGAGGGCTCTCAAATGTCCTAACAGCTTTTGATATTATTTTACCCAATCTCTATCAAGAATCGGACCCTCGATGTTGATTGAATAGCAGATAAAACTGCACTTGATAGGATTGATTACATGCACAATTTCACATCTGATCTTGTGGGTTTTTTATATAATGCACGATATAGCGGAGTCACATGGCCCCTTTTTAGCAATACAAATTTCCCATCTCCAAAACTATATGCATCACAAAATTAATTCAGCAGACTTTTGTAATTACACAAAGTGCACTTAATTTTAAGTTTGTTGAATCTTCCGATGTCATTGCATAACACAATGAACTGATATTTTTCCCTTGTGAGATCAATGAAAGGATACATTTTTGTATGTATCCATAGTAATGGTACAGATTCAGACCTTACTGAGCACTCTTGTGTAGTCTATAGTTTAATCAGTTCCAAATTGGCGAAAAATGTTCGTTTTTTTATCTCTCCACGCGTAAAAGTAATCCAAGTGTACGCGCACGATTATGGCCACACACACATGGTTTTGGCCGCACGCACGTGTGGCGCATATGATGTACAGTGCACTTGTTGCTATCTGCGCGTCCACGGCTTTCTGTATTCATTCGCTGCTGTAAGTGTAAGGAGGCTTTGCCAATTTGAAACTGATCAAACTATAGTATCAGTCCATTTTGAAAATGTCACTGGAGAGAAACTTGAACACATAGGAATTGAAGCAGAAAAAAGAAAATAATGTTGAGCTCTCAGCAAGTTGAACGGATGACCTCTATATAATGCTGTTTCCAATAAGCTAAGACAAAAACCATAGACAGTGATAAACCAATGAGAACATGTTTAAATATAATATACAAATGGAGTTTGTCATTAAACTAACAGCTAACAGATAAGTAAACTTCACCAGGGCTGGAATTTCATTTATTTTCTAACCAGCCAGTCGGGCAGGTCACTCACAAAATTACCTGCCCAACAGAAATTGCACCCGCCAGTGTAACACACTGACACTCTGAGTTCGAAAAATGTTACCCACCAGTTGGGCGGGTACTTTTGTATCTTCACCCGCCCGAGGTAAAAGTTATGGGCAAGCGGGCGGGTGTTATTTCCAGGCCTGTACTTCATTCATCTACCTCTGTGCAGTGACATTATAGTGTACACCTAGCACATAAAGTCCATGACCAGGTGCTTTGAGGTTGGCTAATTCAATATATATAATCGGTACCAAAAATCTGAGATACACATTAAATGAGCAAATTTCTTCTCCGCAGTTTGATACCTCATTCAACAAAATCGAATGGATACTTTTAAAGTAATGGCGATTTCAATGACCGCGCATAACAACAGCAAAGTTGCACGGGGTATAGGAAATCATTGATTTGTGTGACAGTTATGACAGTAATCACACACAATTCAATGAATACATAGTGCAACTTTGCTGTTGTTATGCGCAGTCATTGAAATCGCCATTACTTTAAAAGTATCCATTCGATTTTGTTGAATGAGGTATCAAACTGCGGAGAAGAAATGTGCTCATTTAATGTATATCTCAGATTTTTGGTATCGATTATATATTGTGAATTAGCTAACCTCGAAGCACCTGGTCAGGGACTTTATGTGCTAGGTGTATTTCAGTTTTTATCCGGTGGGTGATTCTCTTGCACTGGTGTATGTAATCAAAAGACAATTCCTGACACTTCCGCATAGATGCTGTGCTGATCACTAGAATACATTGTGACATCACTACACAGAGGTAAACTAACAGAGAATAGAGAAACTTCAAAGGTGCAAAAAATATTCGATATATCACAGAATACAATTTGTTTGGACCCACATGAGAACAAACGATCACATGATCTTCACAATTCCGTGTGGTATCAACCTGTTATACGAGTTCAACCATCCTGTAATAAGTAGGCTATATACTCATCCTTCAGGCGCTGGTTAGATAGTTTGCAGGCAATCAATCGTACGGGTGAGTACCGTATTACCGATGGATCGTTGGAGAAGATTCTATTTGTGATCACCACATGAACCCACTATGGCTAAATACAAACATCTTGTTAGTAATTCTAGAGGACCTGACTCCCACACATGCCACGAGGCAACTCTTGTTTGTGGGTGAAGACTTTAAAGAGGATACAGTGAGGCGCCATTCCTAAGCCACCGTACGTACATATAGGCCTAATTTTGTTGGTGTCTTATTTGCATATTCGCAGCGCATGCATACAATATGAGTATATTAATTGCTCAAGAGAAAAGGGACTCAACTTTCTGATATTAGAAGGGGTGGCTCCCAGGGAGGGGTATTCAAATATTTTTTTGGTAGGAATGTGCCGCCAGCAAAATGAAAAACTGACCCAACAATTTATCTATTTTCGGGGGGAAATGGACCCATACGTTTACCGGAGACCCATAATTTCCCTATAAATTTGACAGATTTGGCTAAAATTTCTGTTAAAAACAGCAAAATTAAGGATTTTGGTCGCATACAATACATTTACCAAAAATGGCTTTGTAAAGGGGTCATTCATTTTCCAGAGAGTGAAATATGGGACCCTATTTGGTGGTACATCCCCGTAACCTCATATCCACCAAGTACCTCCACCGGGGAGTGGCTACAGAACTGAATTACAGAGCTCCTCCCCCCCCCCCCCCACCCCACCTCACAAAGGGGGAGTGGGGGTGGTTGAAACTGACCTTTGTATTACAATTTATTTCAGTTCTATTTGAATCGGAATACAGATCTTCAAATTCAGCTACCTTCATACTGCCTTCAAAAATTGGAGCATTCATTCTCAACAACACTTGCATAAAAAATAGCTCGCAGCCATGATCATCATGTGATCCCACCAAGGTGTCCTTGCACCTGCATAACAGCCTATTATATTATTGAATGATGGTATCTATATGTACAGATACGGGTGAAGGAAATGCCGGCGTTTGTACGTATCATCTACAGTTTCAGTATCAATACCTGATCCCATAGCCCTGTAACTTGAAACTCTATGCTTTAAAGTTTCGAAAAATATTATTTATTTATAGGTGGATTGTTATTCTCAGCATGAAACTCTATGCTTTAAAGTTTCGAAAAATATTATTTATTTATAGGTGGATTGTTATTCTCAGCATAACAATACAGAAAAATATACTGTTGGATGTGTCCCTGTTTTTCTTTTAAATTCAAAAAGATTTCAGCAGAGACAATCGCTTTTCTTCTTCTCGATATTTTCAAACTTTGAATTTCAAGTAATCACAGATCAAATCGCTTTATATAACTTTAACTAGTTTTATGATCATAAATGCAATTGTGCCAACAATTCCGCATTCACATCCACCAACTATAGAGGGCGCTCTATAAAAATACCTTTTTACGACTGACAAAAAGACTTGGTAACTCTAGTTATAACAAATGCTGCATGCATTGTTTACCCGGTGGCGGGGGGATTTGGTTTGGTCGGGGGTGTGGAAATTCAAAACCCCTACCCATTTCTAAGGGTGATTTTGGAAAACACGGCACCCATTTCTAAGGGTTTTGCTTCATTATAGACCAAATTGTCACAAATTATCGGGAAAATAGACCTATAGACCACATTTTCGCGAAAATAGACCCATTTGTAAAAAGTGACTCCATTATTGAAATTTTCCAGCACAAAATCATACCCCATCTTTAGGGATTTTTTGCAAAAAAGCTACCCATTAGAGCGGTACATCCCCGTATACCGTATTAGGTGAGTACCCCCCCCCCCCCCCCCGGATTGTTGAACAATGACTCCTTATATGCAATGTGTTTCCATCCACAATTACTTAACCTGGTCAATTTGATGCTCTGATAACCCAAATCCAAAAGAAGCACTGCGCCAGTGCACCCCATTCCCAGTCTCATTGCACAATCAAGGAATGGTTCATAAATAGGCTTAAACGTTATTTTTAGAAGTGTGACCCCCTTAGCATGATAGATGATCACCTGGACTCCAACTGCGGCGCCCCGGGTTCGCAGTTCCGGGGGCGGCACACCCAATGTTTTCTGTCATTATTTCTCCCCTGTTTCCCCCTGTTAGCTTTAGTCCTGCAAACTTCCTGCCGGGTTAGGGTTAATGGAATAAACGCATTAGGCTTACATTTTACAGCTTATTCCATGCATTGCATGTGTATCGTTCATAAGGCAGCGGTACACAATAAAGCGTTTAACGTGCTCCCATTGCATTACAGGATCCTTAACCCGACATGTCCTCTTCCTTTTCTCTTAATTGCCATAAAGAACATACAGAGATAGGATGAGCTCTGACAGATGAAAATGTGACTATTTGTAGCAATCAACCTCTAAATCTAATTGAAAATTAACCTAGAAACCAAATGGATACCAAATCCCTTTATTATGGAAATAAATGGTGCAGCATTCAACCTGTCATAGCTCCTATGCAAAGTGCACAGATTGATAAAATATTGAAGAACCATGCATTGATATATAAGTCATGTTCACGATCAAGTCAGGAGGACAGGTGCTTGTCATGGGACAATGGTTAGGATGCACCATTTCGTATCCTCCGGGTAGACAGTTTGGGTAACGTGTACTTTAGGTACCAGGGATGCATCAATTACACGGTAGAAAATAGAACTGTATCAATACGTTTATAAAGATTAAATGAATATTGAAGAAGTTACAGCAGTTTTACGAAGGCTGTACCTGAGAGTCCACACCCCCCTTAACCTAACTCTAATCCTAACCATAAACAAAGATTGCAGTCATGCAGAATATGCTGTTGGGATGGTCATAGCCCATCCAGGATTCCAGGCATGAAAAAGCAGACTCCAAACAATCCGTCATACTTACAACAGTTTGTGAAATTCACACTGCAGATGCAGCATCATGCGTGAATCGTATTATAGATATTGTTCACTATGCGTTGAGCACAAAATAAAATCTAGAAAACAATAAGGCATTGGAATAGCTCGGTTTTTTCTCTCTATCTGTTCATCTCAGATCGGGATAGATAAACATAAAAAACATTTCTTGAAATATGATTCAATTACAAATGCAGCATAACATCCAGCCCAGCATCAAATACGGAATAAATAATAAAGCTTGAGAAAATATACAGAAACGCTCAAATTCAAGAAATTCAAAATTTAAATAGATCGGTAACTGAAAACCATTCTTGACATTTGCAGGACAGCTTTGGAAGTATTATTAGCCTGCATGTTACTTTATACATACAAATTATTATAGAATTGACCAAAAAAGAACAACATTATATGCATCCCATAATGCAAAGGAATCATGGAACACGAATGGCACATGCTGGGTCATTTCCCTATGCACTATGGGTAAAGAAACAAACCATAATGCAACAGGGCAAACAAGGAAGACATATCTTAATACCACTATGCGTACATACATGTATCCACCCACAATGAGTATTTTTTAAGTTTCTATAGCATGTTTCAGCATCATTAGGATCCTCTTGACTGGAGGGAGGGAGAGGGGAGTGGACGATTATGTGGCAGCATAAGCCCAAATCAACCCCTTGGCACATCAATTGGTTTGCATTGCTATCGTTCCCTACTGTCTCTAATTAATCGGTCTAAACGTCAGACGAAAATATGTTAAATTAGGCATGACATTTCATCAACTGAAAATCAGGGTATTAATTCAACAAGGTCAAGCGACAAATGAGTCATCTCGTTAAAAATACCTCTACAGGCAGCGCTGAAATTAAGAGATGCTGATACGCCAGCACTCACCTGCCTGCGCTGGATCTTTTTTTGTTTCTGTCAGCCATGATCAATCACATAATTATTTTAGTAATGGCTCCTGACAGAGATTTATAAAGTCCATTGCTGTTTGAAGGCAATTCTGATGCAATATTTACAGCATTATTGTAAAGAAAGTTCACCAATGTTTATCAATATACCAACATTTTAGCTAAGGCAAAAATCCCCTCTATTGCTATTTTATTAGGCCTTACCCACCAACCACCAAAGAATATAGCCCTAAATATAGGATTGGCTTACACCCCCCCCCCCCCCCCCCCCCCCACTGAACCAAAACACAAACATTTAAAAATCACTAAAAAAATAGAAGATGTCCTATGATTGAACTCAAATAACCCAAATGATACGACCTATCAAACCTGCTTCAAACTTCACTAGAAATATCAAACCCATTTACGCCATATTATTTGTTTCCTTTACAGAGAGCTGACAATGACGATATCATGACAATATTTACTGCATAGCAATTTATACGTCTCAGCGTGCAATTATCACGGGTTGTAGACATTTGCAAAAAGTCATAATGACTTTGGCTATATCTATATCACTAACGGTTGGTATTTATAGTGAATTCAATTACGCATTGGCTTTCGTAATAGCGTCTCTAAATTAGGCGGGGGAGAAGCGTGATGATTTGGGAGATGTACTGTATAATAAACAATGTCTGGCATTTATGTAGTATGTGACACATTTCATCAACATTATAAATATTATGTTTGTGGAAATGGAGATGATATATCACTAAAAACAGGTTGACATGTTTGAGTTACTTATAAATTCTTTGACAATTTCTGACTGTATACTAACACATTGCATCCCCACATCAAATGAAACCAACGAGGCCGGTAGGCCTCAAATTATGAAATGGAGAGGGCACTGCAATTTAAGGCAATTTGAAAGGGCACCAACTTTCTCCAAGGCAACTATGTACTTTTGAATGAAGTAAAAACAGCCAGAAATTGAGGGCATCAATGCAACTTAGGTGGGGCATGCCTTCAATGCCTTGGATTCATTTAAGCCCTACAACTATGTTTTAACAGTGCAAAAGTTCAACATCTAATGGAAACGTGTACAACAAATTGTTCTCCATAAAATCAAATCTTAATGTTTTCTCTGCATAAAAAGCTGATTTTAGTAAGATTGTAGAGTATTTTGGCTGCTTGTTGAAATCCTGGGGAAAAGACTACTCTTCAGCTGACCAATGAAGGAACAACTTCACTTGGTTTGAGAAATGTACTCACTTCAATTTTATTAAAATGAAATAGGCCTTGGCTTGGGAGTATTTTTAATAACTTGTCGTCGTCTACGCTTTCCGGCTATATTGCCATTGCGCGCGCAACTATTGCTTTCTAGGTCTTACGATCATTGGTGCCATGTCACAAGTTCTGGGTCAACTTCTTTGTTGATGTTTTGGACATCCGACTGGTCGTTTTGTGGCTCGATTATATTCTGTTAAAGCTTGGCGTGCTGGAGTTTCTTGTGGCAATCTATATAGATGTCCCAGCCAATGTAGGCGTCTTCGTTTGATAGTTTTGCTCCATGGTTCACAATTTATTTTTGTATATAGATCGACATTTGTCACTATGTTAAGTTTGGTAATATTTAGAGTCCGCCTTAGTAAAGTTCTTTGAAACACATAAATTTTGTGTTCTAGTTGCATTGTCATTGTCCATAGTTCACTATTGTATAGAAAAATTGAGCATTACATATGTGTTGAAAAGTCTCATTTTGGTGGTTAATGTTGCCCTCCTAATAACTAGCTACATTCACAAGAAAAATGATGTTGTTATCTTCCAGCTACCTTTAACATTAATTAGCTCCAATCTGCACACAGTTGGCAAAGTTCCCATACTGTAATACTGTATATACATTCTGAAACATTATATAAATGAACTCTGGACGTACACATGTCTGCTATGTTTTAAACTTTCTGCGATATACACAAAATATCAACATTTTCACAGCTCAATACCAAAATACAATGCTGTCACCTGACACTGACGTCAGACGATGGTGGACATGGTTTGCCTAAATCTGATTTTGGTATTAGGCTATTCCATTTGAAATCAAGCCATACCTTAATATTCCCCACAGGGAGTATGAATTTAAATGGGGTTACCTGCATGGGTGACTCCCATTTCAAATCTACACTTCCCTATGGAGTGTACAGATTTCAAATAGCCTTTGATGCAGCCTTTGAATTGAACTCTGTTCAAAGCAATTTTCCTCGCTTGAAAGTAATTTAAAAGTAATCCATGTCAACAAAATCAACAACTCCATCCCATGTCACTAGAGACTGCCAACCAACCAACATTCATGTAACATGAAAAACCTGCACTTTTTCGCACAACACATCGCCCCGTGCAAACACTGTAAGTTTGAACTGCGTAACAACTACATGATCCTTGGGATTTTTCACCAATTTCGACAAATCTCACCCCTTCATCCCGTCAATCAGCACACGGGCAAATATAAACTGTCTCTGCCTATTTGAATACGGTACGTGAAGAACCGCAGTGCAAATAGGATCGGCTTGTTATCTACAATTCCTGACTACTTTCAGGGTGTGAGGTAGCATAAACCTGACTTTATGAAATGAGATGCATCAAATGCTTGACGAAGATTGTCAATAATCAAGAACTTGAATAGAGATGCCTCATATCGTATATTATATTTCATGTGCTGTGTCAAATTACTGTCAAACCAGAAATATTCGCGAGTTTAAAATTTAGCGAAACGGCAATACTGGTCTAATTCACGGCATGAAAATTGCACCACTGTAAACTTTGCAATGCACTGATATATACAAGGTAGATAGGAAATATTTGTGGTAAGAAATGTTCGCGAGTAAGTGCTCATCGCGAAATTAGTGAAATGTAAATGCACACGAACATTTCTGGTTATACAGTAAACAATTCCATGTATAATTCTCTTTGCAATTTTGTATTCCTTTCAAACACCTACCATATTTATTCTTGCGCTTTTATTTTCGGGTAACCACTACTACTGAGCTGGGGAAAACGGTGAACATTTCCACATTTTAGAGGTTTGAGGGTATTGTGATACTACTACTGGCACGATTCATTCCTCGCCTTAAAGGTATATTATGTGATCTTTCCAGGGAACGCCCTCAACATCGTAAAAAAAATTGAAAGCAGATTTTCTTGCAAATTACATTTCTGATCATAAATCGTACATACATTCCAAGTTACAGGGCCATACGATTCTTAATTACTTCAAAATCATGGTTTTAGAGTGAAAATAAACTGTCGGGATATATACGACAGTTTATATTTTCACTCTAAATTCACTCTAAAACCATGATTTTGAGGTAATTAGGAATCGTATCGCTCTGTAACTTGGAATGTATGTACGATTTATGATCAAAAATGTAAATCTGCAAGAAAATCTACTTTCTAAAAAAAAATCATGAATAGAGGGCGCTCTCTGGAAAAGATCACATAATATGCCTTTAAGGGTCTGTATATCCCCAGCCTATTATGTAGAGGTCTTACTAGGCCTCTATGCGGCATTGGCTAAATTAACCCTCTACATTGCATCGTAGATGAGGAAAGACAATTCAATTGCTAGCTTGCCCCCATCATGCCCCTTTTACGATGCCACATTTGATTATCAAAAAGATTCACTTGCATTATAAGTATAGGGGTTTAAAGCAAGACGGTCCTGATAGCTGCCCTGGGCTTACACAAGGAGCATATTTGGAGCCTATAAGACTGTTGTTAAGATCTCCATTGCTCACTCTTAACCATTCAAGAAGCAACTAGACACATCAAAAAGGTGCTTTTGTTGGCAAAATGCAGTTGAAGATATTGACAAAATTATGCATGACAAAAAAGAAAGAAAAAGAAAATAGTAAGAAATTAACCCATTTCCCGCATCAAATCTGATTGCAGTGACCATTATCGTTTTAAAACTTCTAAAAATTACAACAAAAAAGTAAAATATAACCCCTTTTTGATGTGAATAGTCACATATTCGCATGCATTTATGTATTATGATTTTTGGAAAAGGGTAAAAATCACACAAAAATCGAATATTTTAAACCATTGTAATCTGACCTCTCAGGTAGGGTCGGTCGGTCAGCGTTTTTATTTCGCGAATTAAGCAGGAGCTGGGAGTTTAGCCATTGTGCCAGGTATATGACCAATGTTACATCCCTGAATATAATACTGTAAAATGTAAAATACTTGCTACATGAAAATTTCATGATTTGCTAACTCTGGCCATATGTGATGCGATCTGAGAAAACCCGTCGGATGTCGCAAAATGTGGACTAGGGATTATGGGTAAAATTTAAATTTAAAGAAATAAATTAAAAAAATTCCAATACTTTGTGTCATCATCTTTCATGAAATTTCACCTTCAAAAACTTACTTAAGTCACTTTTATTATTAACCTTATAATGTTATTCTATTGAATTGTGTATCTTTTTTGGCCTGTTTACATGATTTCTTGTTTTGTAGCTTTTTATGACATTACAATCATCATTCACTCATAACCTTTTTTGTAGTGATCGTAGAAAAATGATCGAAACAGTTCTGTAATCAGCATAGTTATTTTAGCTTTCTTATGATATAAATATCTCCAATATGAAAATTGCCACCATGTGGCGGGTTTCCACAGATCGCATCACATATTTGCAGCCAAGCCTCGAATTAAGTATGTGGACCAGGAGCTACTTTTTTTGACAAAAGTAGGCCCTGGGTCTCTGTACAGTACACTTTGTGGAGAAAACTTACCAGTTCCTAGAGGATTTATGTGACTGAGACACTCAGATGTGTGCAATTGATAATCCTTTGATCGTCATTCAGGAACTAGAATTCTGTACAGAAGAAAAAAAACAGAGACAAGACACTAAATTAGATTCTATTTATGGTAGAGATGATACAATAACACAGCCTGGGACACAAGAGCAACAGCTGCAGAATCAGTCCTTCCCACAATCTAGATTTTCTTGTTGACAATTAATAAATACATTCAAATCTTAGCTGTGAGCTTTGCTGCGAGCAAAGACATCCCATGCAGAATTGGCTGCCGTGTTGTATTAGGCACGAACTGATTGGAGTGGCGTAGATGTATTAAAGCAGAACTTAAAGTAACTATACATAAAGTAACTATACATAAACTGGGACAGTTACAGGTGCGCTGCAGATCAACTGATGGG
This sequence comes from Ophiura sarsii, assembly GCA_035610835.1. NCBI lineage: Eukaryota > Metazoa > Echinodermata > Ophiuroidea > Amphilepidida > Ophiuridae > Ophiura > Ophiura sarsii. The sequence goes on along the minus strand of CM069453.1, from coordinate 68,482,308 downwards.
TTAGCGAGAGAAACATACGAATATAAGACAAATTTGATGAAATATTGTAACAACCATGTTCTGTATTTCTTCAATCTCTCTGCATGTGCAAGAAGTACTCTCTTCCATCTCATGTACAGCGGTACTTTATTCCCATCATGTATCATGTACTCTACAGTCCCTGCCTGATGTTTATCTTAAAACAAAACATATTACTGATAAACACTAGATGTAATGGGATATCTCTGGAGCCGAGTGGGTTGCCATAGTAACAATGCGAAGCTATAGGATAAAACCTTCACAAGAGGCTACTGATCACTGATACTCCATGTTTCAAAATGAATTTGCCATAGTTAAGATGGCCTCTTTCACCAGATACTTACATAACATCAAATGTGTGATGTGAAAACTCTACTATTTACTGTAAAAGCCTCATGAAATTAACCTAACACAAGTATGACCAAGTTCAGACAATCCCTAAACATGCTTCAAGCAAGTTCAGCGTTGTTTCCCTGACTGGGTCTACCCAGCCCACCTCTACCTCCTGTACGCACCGCCTTCCCAGCGGGCCATGATTAGCACCTCTGACCCCAAGAGAAAGGGAGAGTGAAACCTAACCCATCCCAGACCTGATTCTCACCATAGATACTTGACCTTAGCTCACCTTAATGCTACTGAGTCCCATATACAATGCACTTGATACACCGGTACAGCTGCTGTCTATACATAATATAGAGCCCCTGTACAAAGGAGGGTAGAAGAAACTTTCCAACATTGTTCAAAGTGGTTTCATTTTTGCAAAAAGGAGGAAGTACAACCACAGATGTAAAACAAATTCCTACAAGATTTAAATAACAGTAGCATTTTATAATAGACCTATCTCAAAAACATAAGAATCATACAAATATCTGTAAGAACTCTGGAAGAAGAAAAAATGTTTCTACCCATTGCATGCCCAACCGACCCAGAATTAAATTTTAGATTTTTTTTTAATTTCAAAAATTTTGAATTTTCAAAAAGATTTTTTTTCAAGAAAGATAGTTTTAAAAATGTAAAGTCTACCCTTTTTACCCCTTCTTTGAAGATCTTTTCTTCTTCACCCAACTAGGACGGGAGGGATCTTCGAGGACTCAAATGTTTCAACCTGATAGGAGTAGTAGTATCATGGTCATGGTTGACCTATTTCACAAATGTCTACGCTCTGTTTATTCTGAATATGAATGAGACTTCAGTTTGTACTATTCCAATGCTAGACAGTAGACGCAGCATTTATGTGCCAATGTAGAAATTCATCTTTGATCGCTTGAGTGCATACGCAAGAGTGTCATGTTTCTCTCTTCTCTTCTGTCACCGGGGCAACTAGACTTAAAGGTATATAGTCCTCGCTCCCTTTAAACACAACACAATTTTTTTTATTTATTCCATTCTTTAACAATAGCGATAGCGACCAATGGTCGACGCTCCAATCACAAATCTAAACAATAGCAATCCAGGCCAGCGAGAGTTGACCTCGATCAACCAAGAGAGGGCACCACATAAATATGAATGATCAATCCGTAACACAAGTGCATTAGAGTCAAATACCAGATGATAAGCTTCCCCCACAGGGGTACCTTCTAACATTACGATCCTCTTTTAGGTGGAATGGAGTATAGTGATTGCATGATTCATTAAATGATATCACAGACTTTTACACATGATTTAGTTTCATTTGCCCCACATCATTGTTTCACTTTCAATTTGCATGAAAATGGCATTACTTTTCTGTGGCCCTTAAAAAACCCTCCCTTTAAATCACCTCCTGGCTGGCTGGCTTTCCCTTTATATAATTTTCATCTTATAAATCTAAATGAAAATATTTTCTAATTTTCTTCTTCCAAATACAATACTGTTATTTTTTCCCTGCATCCCCAGGGGCCAAAGCACACTGCTTAAATTACTATAAACATGGACATTTTTTGAGGGTGCAATAATGTCCACACTTTTCGCATTTGAAGCTTCTACCCAAAACATACAAATATATGAATATATTTTGTTTATAGTGTATGAGAACTTTCAAATCGCAATTTCAAAAACAAACAAAATTGTTGAAATTCCACAAAGGGCAAAATATTGATTGCATTAAAACAACAATTGTTACAGTATTTCTTAAAAACAAACCACTACAATCATCAAAGTGCCACTATTTATAAATGTTAACTATATATAATACAGGTATAAATACAGCATTGAATTTTGGTACGTACCGTATTATCCCTATTAAGCGCCCAGGTCCTTATAAGCGCCCACCCCCTTTTTCTCAGGTGACTTTAAAAATATATACTAATTAACCGCCCACCCAAAAAATAAGCTTACTTAAAAGTTACTCACATCACACTAAGTCTCGGACTACAAATTGCTTGAAAATAAAGAGGAAATTGTGGTTATTTTAACTTCAGACATACTTGACATATTGTTTGTGATCCAAAAGTGAACTTAAACCATGTGCTATGCCTTCAAACAGCAACAGAAACCATCCGAAATACGCAAGTTTCGTGTTTATTGTCATTCGTGGAGGCCGCCATCTTGGAAAACATCAAATTTTGCAGTCTTGGGACGTAAAGGTTGTTGAATTTTGCAACCTTGACGGTCAACAACTTTGTAAATCAGTATACAAATAAGCGCCCACCCAAAATGACTTAGTTAACCGCCCTGGGCGCTTAATAGGGATAATACGGTACATATATATGCAATATCTCAAGGATGACCAGAAACAGTGAATGGTTTCAATTTCTATTAAATAAAAGACTTAAAAAAAGAAATTAATAGACTTTGCAAAATTCTCACAATTTTGAGTCATTTGAAATTGCAAATATTAAATAACGTCTCAAGAATCATTGTGTTTTTTTTTTAATAAAGTACACACACCCTACACACAGGCACAATTGTGTATATATATAGGATTTAATGCCTTTTGCAATTTGTTTTTATTTTCAACCTTTCATAGATTTCTCTAAAAATTATGACAATTTGTTAAAAAAATTCCTGCGTACACTGAGTCATACATACGACCATTAGCGTACAATGTTACATACACATAGCCTCAGGAGAGGTGTGCAGTTTTCACACTGGTGCATATTTGCTATGAAATCAAACACTTTTGGCTTCCAAGTGTCCTCCTATAATTTGGCTAAATTGAATTAAATTAGCATAATGATGTTCACCTTCTTGGTACAAGCCAGTATGAACTTGTGTAATATGTGTGAGTTTAAAATCCCCCCCCCCCCCAACCACCACCCACCACGATGCTTCAGTGTAAAACAGTATTACTGATTACGAATCACATTCTGTAAAATTTTTAAAAATTAAAAATGGTATACATCGTAATCAATTTAATTATGAATACAGCAATTTAGCTCAAAAACAAAACAATGGTGTAAATTTAGTGGCAAAATTCATAGAAACAATTAATTTTTGGTTCAAGAGAACAAAAATAGAAACGAACAAAGTCCCATTCTGCATTTGATTTTTGAGGAGGGGGTTTGTTTGTTTGTTTGTTGTTTAAGTGTTAATCTAAACAGCTACTGCAAAACAAGTAAATTTCGTGGCAACTTTTATTCGAGAATTGCTAATCATCACTAGTTTCGCAGTAACTTAATTTCGCGAAAGTAACATTTCTACCACTACTGTCATCATCTTCACACACATAAAAAATGTGCGGCAATATAATTTCGCGAAATTAAATTGCTCGCGAAATTAACTTGTTTTACAGTATTCAGATATCCTGTTTTTATGTTTGATCTCTGCACGTTCTGTGCAATTACCAATTTTGCCCAAATATGGGTATTCTCGCCAATAACATTAACATGTGCAGAATTATAAATGTGACAAATGTAACATAGCAGATGTTGCATGTCTCTATGTGATGACAGTATTGTCTTTTTACATGTGTGCATGGTATCCATATTAGTTTCATTTCAATGGTATGTTTCTACCATTTACAGTTTGCAGTGAATGATTGGTAAAGCCTACATATCTGTTTTGTCAGTGTTATCATAATTGAAAGTATGCTCAGAGAGAGAGGTATAAGGCCCCTTGGATAATATTATTTTGATATATCTCTGTGATTGTGATACATATACATACAATTGCACTATAGTAGAGGGGTACGCGAAGCCGCCCACATTAGGATTCACCGGAGCACCTTAAACAGAGACGCGGGCAGGTATTATCTTCCGGCCGTGTACAACCCCCTTCTGAGTCGTCTGACACCGTCTGGTGTTGATGACTCAGAAGACATCCATCAATAGCGCCCCCATGTGTGAAATTGGGGCGGATGACTTCGGAGAGAATTCCCGAGGAAAGCTTCCAAAAAGGTGAGCTTAAAATCTCAGTTGTGAGAAAACAGAAATGTTAAATATGCACTATAGTACGTTCAGTCCCAAATAGGAATAAACGATGAGGCTTGATTGTCTGTGTAAGGATGAACCCACAAAATGCCTTCAATGTTTAATGCAGATCACATACATGTTCAGTTCTGGATAGATGACCAATCAGAAACAGCTGTAGGCCTAATATGTTTGCATACAGAGCTTTTTTGCAATTTCCAACCTTTGAAATTGTAGGGAGTTACTGAATTTGCGAAACAAGTAGCAAGTCTTATGTAACTCTACATAGATGTATTTTCACTTCATTTTATTTGCGGTTTCAAATCCATGTGGGAAATGAACACAATTTAACCAAACTGAATTTAAGCTTATACAGTACCACCCTACCCCATTTTTCAATCAAGGCATTTAAAGAATGATGCGTAAACACACAGTGAGCAATCGAAACGGCACAGTATAACCGTTCGTCTCATCCTAATGGACTATCAATTCTGCTAAAACTCTATTTCATGCACTATAAGCACTAATCTGCATTTCCACTGAAACCGATACTTGGGCTGGCCCTATACACAACGAGAAGAGAGAGCTACCGCGTGTATTGCGCCAAATAAATGGTAATATTTGCAAAAAGGCTTGTTACTTAAGTCAAGAAGATGCGCTGCAAAGGATGACAATTGCATGTGGCGCCAGAGGGTGTATACTAAATGCAGTGTTCAATAAGGGCCCCAAAATGTACACAGCCAGCAAGGACTTTTTGGATCAAATGGAGATGGGAAGTTGCCCCTATTTGTCAACTATTATCCCTCCACCAAGTGCCTTGAATTAGGGATGACATCAGTATGTATTCTTGTTGTTGCATCATACCATCTCGTATTATCAGTCCAATGCAATGGCAAACATTGCACTCAAAGAAGAATGCCAGCTTTGGTACATAGGCCTAAATGCTACATCTGTAATTAAAATATATACCCTTCCCCTCCCCCACAACCCCCACCCTCTCCCAACAACTGCTGGACCATGGAGTGCAGTTTAGTGGTGTAGTTGTCACTGTCAAACAGGCAATCCTCTATAATGCAACCCAAAAAAGATATTGCCTACCTTCACAGAACAAAGGGGATATTCCATATGGTGTAAATTTAAGTAATGTCAGCCTTTCATTAGGCCTACCACCTGACCATCAAATACACACAAAAAAACTTCTGAGGAAAGCTGTTTTAGAGCCTATCAAAAACACAAACATGCTGACCTTGACAGCATGGCGTGGCACGGTATAGTATGACATTGTAAAGCAGAATGTGTTCCTGGATTCTCCACCACAAACTGTGTATCATTTACATTGATACACAGTATATTATGATTATTTGATGACTATACATATGGAGACAAGATATCTGTCTCGCCAAAACTCACAGCGATGTACTTCTTGTTGAACAGTTGAATATTCTAATCAATAATACCGCATGAATCCATAACTTGCCCGTGGTGTATAAATAGACCTAATCACAGACGTCATTCATAGCTGGGGGTGGCTCACAATGGTTTCAAGTCGGAGGGTGGCTGTCACCACCTCCACTGAAAACTGCTACATTGAGGAATTTAATCATGTTGCTACCACTGCCAATCAAGTACATTAACAATAGGTAAACATGAAGGTGAAGTTCAGCTGGTGGTACATACAGAGACCATACAAATTCTCAGAAGTCACCCATATATCCAAAGAGTTGAACCATAAGTTGAACTTCCGTTGACTCCATAAACAATGTAGTAAATTTCTGTACCATCGGTTAATATCATACTGACTTCTGTATGGAAACCCCAAATCAGTATCAATCACAATATGACACAATGTGACGATCCCCTGGGTCCTATACAGACTCTGTTATTAGAGGTAATCTAACATACAACTTCACTAAATTGAATTCAACTGGCAATGGTAAAACCAGATATTTTCCAATGGGGGCAAAGAGAGGGTCAAGATTGTTATTCGTGGGGGATTTCTTGTGGATTGTCACATTGACATGTAGACGTTAACACAGAGGGGGGAATGTGTGGAAGGAAAGGGTTACACCCGTGTTCACCTTTGGTAATTGCAAACTATTTCAGTCCACTGGAAGGTAACAGTTCCCTATAATAGAGATACAACATGTTTACCAACCACATGTATTCAATGCTTTTTCCACTCATAGAAATAATTAAGCCCTCAACTTTATCTTTGGCAACTTGGTAGTACCGTAGTAGTCAATAGTGTATTATTCCTACTACATGTACTAGAACTGGAATTGGTCACTCGCAGCTCATACACACCCCTGATGTCAGAGATCGATACTAGTTCTAAATTCCTACATGATGGATTCAAACTGGAGGGGTGGGGCAAGCTGCATAAAGCCTTTTTAACCCTAACCCAACTCAATCTCACTAAATCTCACTGCCAGAAACTATCTCCACTGCTGCATTGCCTCGATGACGTCACTTACCGCAGACATATGTGGGAGCACGGAGTTTGTGCCCGCATATGTTCTATAGGGAGTTAGCTCAGTTCGTAGAGGGACAGACTTGGGTGTGGATGGTCCTGCGATCGAATCCCGGGGGTGCTGGGTGATTTTTCGGGTCAAAAAACTAGTACTTTCCCCCCCTCCCCCCCCCCCCCCCCCCCGATACGCACAAAAAACTAGCTTTACTGGTTAGGGTTAAGGGGCCTGTCGGTATCAATGCCGAAATTCTCACCTAATAAGTAATCCTAAGACATGTCACTGTAAATATATGCCACCATCATTCAAACCTACCTATTTCCTACTAGAATTCTTCAAAGGAAGATGTTACCATGTCTCCTGCATATAAATCAATCAAGGTACCACTTCACTAATAGATCAATATACTCCAAGTGATCAATTACACACATCATTTGCTTATCACCTGCATGCAAAATGGCTTGTCAAAAATCCCATATATGCCTCTCCTCTTTATCTATATCATCATAATCACTCTCTTCCTCCTCCTAATCGTCACTGTATTATCATCTATTATCATATATACCCACAGATCTGTGATATACCATAATGTATGTCATTGAAGGAATCCTTTCAATTCAACCTGAGAAGATGAATCATGAAACAACAAGCAAATTCTCTCAAGGGACCCCATAGTGCTTCTGGTAAGCTTGAGTGCATAAATATTAGCAATACATGGTTTCTCTACAGCAACAGACATTGGTGAATAGCTTTTAAATGCTGTCCTTAGAGCTTAGCTTAGAAAACCTAGACCTTTATTCATAATTGGTTCAGTGAATCATAATGTGGTTTGAAACCATCTTTAAGTGAATTCAATCCAATTCTATAGATCATGCGTGACCTCAGAACTAGTTTTATGACAGACTGCCACAATGCACAAACACATGTCTAATACAAAAAGAAAATCCCCGCATGCCAGTGTAACAGTGTTCAACACAAATATGAATACAATTGTTAATAAGCTTACTTACTGTGATCTTAACAGAAACCTTGTGCTTAAGTCTCCATGCAGTATATCATAATAAAATCAAATATTATCAACGGCTGCAGTATAATAAATCAGGGGCAGTGCACATCTATCATCACAAATATTAACACATCATGTTTTTCCAGTGCAATTATATGCGTATAACTGTGACTGGGTTTTCAATCCACAGCATGCAGTTAAAACATCTAGAGCTTAAAACTCCCAGTTTGTCCACACACAAAGCGATAATTCCCCCAAATCTAAATGCAGAGAAAAAGACGAAATACGTCTCTATGATGCCTTTGACGCCCCATCACTACTCAGCAGACATATAATTGTTTAACAAAACAAATAGCTCCTCTATACAAACTCACCTGTACACGTACGAGATGACGGACAAACAATGGTCATCATTGCATTATCATCATCATGACAGGTCATTCCAGTACCGTGGTCATTCCAATACACGGCCAGCATACATAACATCCACACACGGTATTATTATCTCTAACATACAGTATATTGAAAGCCTGCCTACCTACCACACTCACCTGTCATCTCGGCCTGCCAACACACTGAACTGTATTATCATATCCGTTCACGGAGGAGGCGCGCTAAAAGGTGTTGTCTATTTGGAAAAGCGCGCCGTAACGTACCTAATTACCTGCCCTGATTGGATTACCCAACGGGGGCGCTTGCTAGCTGAGTGTGGCGCCCGGCTGACCCAGAGTCAAGCGTCATTCGGTTTCCAAGAATTCCCCGATGCTTGCTTTGTGTGTGCTGCGTTAAGATTAAGAGATCTCCTTTTTTAACATGTTTATCTACATAGAGTATAGTGCCCCCTCTAGGCTATAATACCCTATTCAATTACTATTGCATTATGCAAGTATTTTTGTGGACAAAATTGTTCAGAATTTTCAATATAATGAAATTATTAAATTGTGCAAAACAAGAGTATCAATATAAGACGGATAGTGCTCAACACTATAAGATGCAGTTTGCAAACTAAATGTTTTCCTTCCGGTCAGCAAAGTCAGTGAGGAAAATATTTGCAGTGCGCGCGCGCAATGCAGGCTGCGTAGTCCACTTGCGTAAAGCTACTTGTGTAAAGCTGCTCGCGCAAGAAAATTGTATATATTTGTGCATTTTTATTTTCACACTTAATATTAATACAGATTTTGATTTTTCATTAACCTACATTCATTTATCAACAAATTTGATGGAGTGCAAAATGTTTCATAATTAATGCGCTTGTTATTTATACTTAGGACTAATTCTTAGGATTTCAGTGGTCATATAATCTTGAAATCCCATGAAAACTATATCCCATCATGAATAATGCAAACAATCGGTATATCATATCCAAATCTAGTAGATTTTGCACCTTTTCACCAAAAGCTACTGATTTATAACTTAAATTTGAATTTTATGAATCAGTTCCAGATTTATACTATAAATTGAACAAGCCAGCCTTCCCAATCCTATCAAATTTATATGCGTGCACTATTTACAGTTACATAATATGATTATATATAATCAAAATCAAATCAAAATAAATATCTAAATAATTCTACCAAGCTTCAGTTTCAATAATACATGGAAATAAGTTTTTGAAAATGTTGGGGAGGGGCCTACCTTTAAAAATGGACATACCACATTTCAGGTCAAACCATATTGACCACTTCATATTTTTATCTCCTAATAGTAAAATTAATTATAAATCGGACAGTCATGTTTTCTATACCCACATATCATTTGTTTTGGAGTCATTTGCATTTCTCTCTTTCTGACCAAACACAGTCTTCAACCTTGTTGACTTTCACAACGCACATCAAATATTCATTTGATCTTACGCTGTTGCCACTATTTTCGCTACATTCAACAATGAATCAATATTTGCACGATAATAGATGTCACTTCACGTGTGCGTGTAAATCTAAGCCAATGATCTCTGTCTAGGTTAGCAATGAAATAATCAAAATACCTACATTTTCTGAGGCCAAGATTTATTTTATACTAGTGGTTTGTGAACAATGTTACTTAAATTTTGCGCTGCATTTATGTTTGCGCTTTTCACGGGTCAAGCAGCGACCGCGAAAAATAAAAAACAAGTGAATGTATTTCATCTGTGTGTAAATCTATGTTTAGACTTTTAAATAGCTAATTTAAAAACAAGCAAATGATTTACAAAATGAATTGCGTGCAAATATCACTTTGACAGTACTGTTTTTTTGCTCCAATGGGGGGAACTTGACTATATCCAGAGTTATTTGTCCTTTATTGGGGTGCACAATAGGCGTCAAATACAGAGACTTGGTTAAAAAGTTATGGTATCGGGTGCCTGAACCAGTTCCTCACGCATCCCGGCCATGTACAGCACTGTGCGTATCCTGTCAATAAACGGGATAAAGTATTGAAAATTACCTGCATGTTGAAAACTTTCCAGTCACAATCGAGGGATATCCCCACCAACACACACGTGTGAATGGAAATTACATAATGAGTTACATACTAATTTTATTATAAGAAAAAACAACTACTTTACAAAATTTGTGAATTGCTACACAAAAAAAAGAATGCTGGAAATCGAAAGCTGGTTGTTACGTTACGGCAAGTCAGTATAGCGCATTTAAATGGTTAAGAATTAAATGTCTGATTTTTTATTTGGAAAAAAACCCACTGAATTGCACACTACAATGTATTTGATATCGTCATTTGGATGGAGATGCTTACCTATGACACTGTCACTGTATGCCAATCTGGCTATTCCTGTCATGCATACATGTATGGCCACGATTATCAAATGGTCGATAAAACGCCTGCTTCAATGACAGTTACTGAAAGTCCAATAATATTTCTAACCATTCAATCAGTGCTGTGTTATCCACAGATTGTGTGAATTACAAAATACACTTCCATATCTCCTTGTAATACCTATTTATCCGATTTGCTGATGACATCTGTGTTTAAGAATGTTGCTATATTATACTATTATAAGCATCAGGGTCAGTCAGTCATTGATCCTCTGTGTTTGTGTACATTGACTAACTGATAAACAAAATAAATAGGAAAAGTTTAAATGCCATTTTACAGAGTGGTGTATGTACAACACAGTGAATGTTCCAAAATTGCATAAGGTACACAATTAATGTATCTAATAATTGTAATCGCTTATTTCATTGCTAGATCAGTTTATATTTCCCCTCTAATATTGCCTTTGTTAACAAAAATATGGGGCTGTGTTACCTACCGTTCAGCTGTATCTTTCTTTTCCCCCCTCCTTTTTTTTAAAACCATGAATCCTCGAACCCTCCCCTATTCTCTCTTCCATACTCCTTTCGAATGTAGGCCTGCCTTTATATTTGTTTGGATTTTGTCTGAATTTGCACCTCCTCTTATTCTGGTATGTTTTAACCTGCCTATATTGGATAAAAAGCTTACAGCAAACACCTCTTTTCAAACTTTGGTTAATTATTCAACCTTGAATATTAACCCGAACCTTCTTAGACACAACGATTCACTACGGCCAAAAACAATGTCCACGCGCATCCTCGGCATGCTACAGCATTCGATTCGATGACGTCATCATCCGAGCTGATATGTGGGTACGAAATCGCTGCCCGGGCAAGCATTGGCAGGTTAGCTCAGTGGTTAGGGACGCGGCGGTGGTGATCGGAGAGTTCGGGTCAAATCCTGGGGGGGTTCGCGACAATTTGTTGGGTAAAAAAATCATACTTTTCCCCCCTCCCCCCCCTACACAAAAACATAGCCTGGCTGGTTAGGGTTAAGGGCCAATTTATAAATCTATTACAAAATCTAACATAAGACATCTATCTGTCATTCTCCAGATCCCTTTAACAAAGTAATCCCTACCACATTACAGAGATGACCAGTTAACTGAAAACATATTGCAGGGTCAATCACCTTTTGAAGAACAATATTGGGACATTCCAAATGTCTAACATTCCAGGGCATTTCAGTGGACAACATCCTGTTTACAACCAAGATGCTCTAAAAATAGTACCTATATAAAAGTGCTGTACCATTATCTTTTTGGGAGGAGAATGTTGATCTGTACTTTATGTTGAAAGATTGTGTTGCCCTCATCCGGCCGGGTCAAAATTCTGAGAATGTGGGCTGAGTATTTTTTTTTTAAAAAGAATTTCTTCTTTTTTTTCTCTTTTTTTTAAAAGATTTTTCCCCCCTTTTTTTCAAGATTTTTTTTCAAGATTTTTTTCTTCTCAAGATCTTCCAATCTGTGAAAATTGCACAGAGATATTCACCATTGGGTTGAAAATACATCCAGTAAGCGTTTACCTTGGTATCTTCACACATGTTGACTGAAATAATAGGTATAAAATCATTGATTTGGTAAATTAAAAATTAAACAAATCCGGCCGGCCGTCCTTCCCAATTTTAGGCTTGTGAGGGCAACACAACTTCTTTTTTTTTGGCCTTAATTACAATAATGTTGAAAATGTTTACAAACAGTCTTCCTTTTTTTTAAATTATAAATCTCAAATCAACAATTTCTAAGTTGATACCTATGTGACTTGTTGATTCCCTCTGTCCCTCTTATCACCATGCCTTTATGTATACCGGCGGCCATCTATTACAAGCGATTTACCAATGAGCTGACATTAATCTAAAAATAGTTTGCACAGCTAGGTATTAAAGAGTGATGGTCTATACTTACATTTTTTTTGCGGAACTACTGAATAATTTATCCATCAAAATCGGCTAATAGGATGTGAGACAAGCCGACATAAAGAAAGTGATGTATTTATTAGAATGAAACAATATTACTAATCACGGTTGCTTACAAGATTAGTCAATTTTTTATTTGTACACTTATATTTCATTCTATCTTATAAATAGCATATTTCCTATGATGCATGGAGATATCCACAGTGGAAGGGGTAGGGGAGCCTCCTCACACATCTAAACACTTATTTCATGTCTCATAGGTGAGACAATGGTGTAGCAATTTTGTTAGTTAAAAGACATTTCCTTTCCCAGATGCCCCCCCCCCCCCCCCCCCATTACTTAATCTAAACTTCTGACCAGAAATCCTTCCTCAGAAATTTGACTCAAGACTACAAACTCTGAAAAGCAACGACATCTAAACTCTAGTAGAGAAATTAATATTGGTTGGTTATTGATGTATGACCCAATTGCATAACAAATACACACCTGTCCACTCCTTTCAACTTGCCCAAAGTACACCAACCGTAACTTGAACTTGTACATGGACGACAGAGATGCATCTGACAGATAGCACCTTCAAGGCTGACATCTTCCCCCTCTTTTCTCTTTGGCCTCCTTAGACATCCAAGTACTCGTTACAAACTCATTGTAAATGCTCTATTTGTTTGACATTCTACTCTAGAAAACCGTGTCCTTCTTGCCTCATCAATAAAAATACCTATGTTCCACTTCAACACCTTGTTAAAGCCAACCTAAAGTACCAGCCGGCCGTCCGCCGGTTGCCATCAATTATTGATCGCTTTAACAATAAAAGAACGCCGAAAATTATCGGCAAAGGTTGAGGAAGTGCAGCCGTATCCCCCTGATGGTGACATCTGCCCTCTGGGGATGAGGATACAACACCTGTAGCGATATCCAAACCCAGCACACATATCTAGCACACGAGCACGCTTCATCTCATTGCTTCATCTTGTAGTTATCAACGGCAGTCCGGCCGGCATCTCGCAGGGCGCCGTACCGACTAGGCAGTAAGGCGTTTCATCACCCAATCATGAGTGCTTAATCCCCTGACACGCTAACTCCATATCCATCACCCTTAACACTGCAATCAGCGCCAACGATAAAATTGACTTGGCAGTGCTGTCACCACTTCACGCTATTTTATGCAAATTAGCTGGTGGTGTGTTTTTTATGTTTGCGGAAGATGTCATAACCAAACGGTTTCTGAAGTATAAACGTGTTTTCTATGTACTTAACGGTCAATCCTTTGAAAAACATGACGGGCAACTCAAATGCTTTTTTGACCTTTTACATAAGTAAATTCCATTTGATCGTTCCATCTGTCCCGTTTACCTGTCCTGATTGAAATTCTCAACCCATCACAGTGGTATAAATAAGTCTATAGAGTAGACAAGTCAACGACATCTTGGACCCCTAGCAAAGGAATCACTGCCAATTATCAGTCCCAAACCGGTATTGCATTAAATCTAGATGCTATTAAAATAAAGTGCTGTTGAAGGGGACGGGCAAATCACTTAAGGAACAGATACATTTGATTCAAATGTCCGTGTCGTGACTTTGAAGTACTGATGGGGCGATCAACAAATTAGCATTCATAGCACGACTACTCCACTCTCTAATTCATTATCTTTCATAAATGAACTATATATGGATGGACGACGCTGGTCTTTCACTAGTGGAGTCTTGTGTTCTATATTTGTTAATATACAATGCCATAAAAGAAGTACCATTGCGCCAAATCAAATACGTTAAGGCCAAAAATGTTAACTATTAGCCATACAAAGGGATCTTTACAAAAGAGCATCTTCAGTGTTTTCATCTGTGAATGATGATATTACAGAAAGATTTTTTTAAAATAAAATGTTTCAAAACTACATTTCCATCCAAGAGTTAATCAAAAAATTAAAAACAAAGTTGTATAAGAACAAAAGTTTTTTATCAACAATGTGCAGAATAGTGTATTTTTAAAAGCTATGCTCATACGAAAGTAAGACAGGTCATTATTTTGCCTTAGTTATGGATATGTTGAAACAACACATAAAAGCCATACAAAATTGATGAAAGACTTATACTAATCCATCATATCAAATTTTAAGTCAAAACATCTCTAAAATATTCAATGATGTTTCCTCAGACACAACTAACCCACTTTATTTTTGCAGACAGCATTTTGACAGCCTGAATTTGGCATTCTTACATCTGATGTCTCCATCATGAATTTTAATTTGCAAATATTTGCAAAAATAATCAAAACCACAAAAATGATGCCTTTATTCTTATTCACCCTGTTTGCAGCTGTATCATGCCTATATTCCCTAATGCACAGCACTCCATTTAGAAACACACATCTTATCTAATATATCAGGCATCATCTTTCTAGCATTTCATTGAAAATAAATATTTTTGAACTTTTCAAAAAATCTATTCAAACAATTAATGTAAACATTAGAAGGTGTTTGCATAGCCATAGACAATGGATAGGATAGTTTTGCATTGGCCAACAGCTGAGTAGAATCCAGGTGTAGCTCTAGATAGTTATGAAATAAGATTCTATAATTTGATCAGCTCCCAAATTGATGAAGCCTCCTTACAGCAGCGAATGAATACAGAAGGACACAGGCGTGCATGAAGGCAACAAGTGCACTGTGCATCAAATGTGTGACACATGCGTGCTGCTAAAACCGTGTGCGCGTTACCCGGTGTTCTCTCTTCGTATTCAGAGGGGTAACACATGACCGTTCCAGGATCTTGAAATACCCCCCTATTTGACGGCGTTTCGCGGACAATTTGCTAATTTGACCCCCTTTTCGCACAAAAACGAGGACATTTTGACTGAAAATAACCCCCCTTTTTTCACCATTTAAAGGACACTTTCTATATAGTCCCCTATTTGCGCAAAAACGAGGACACATATGGTTCAAAATACCGCTTTTTACTTCTTCGCGGACACAGCCTCTCCAAAAAACACCCCAATTTTTTGAATTCGCGGACATAGCTTCTAAAATGACCCCTTATTTTTGGAAATCTCGGACATAGCTTCAAAAAACACTCCTAATTTGGGGAAATCGCGGACATAGCTTCAAAAAACACCCTTAATTTGGGGAAATCGTGGACATAAATGTCCGCGGACATAGTACAGAAAACCCCCCTTTTCCGTGATTTTTGGAACGATCATGCGTACCCAAAGTCAATGTTGACTGAAACCACCGGGGCGCGTTATCATCTGTGGTTGGTCCAATGAATGACATATTATCTTTGTAACCATGGGCTTATCCAAGTAGGATAGTCGCTGAAAAGGTAACACACTTGGGAGTAATTCTGTTATACCCTTCACAGAGGTATTCATAGTTCATGATTTTTAAGAACGACGCATACTACCGATGTAGGTGTGTAGGGTATAACAGAATTATGCCCACACTTGCATATAATTATAGACGCTAAAAAGTTGGGTAAATAATTTATCAGCATAGCCTCCACCAACATGATCCCTTTTTTAAAGATTGATGACAATGTTTTGTTATTAATTGAGCAAATAATGAACTTGTAATAATTCTGAGAGGAACTAATGTTTTGATCCTATGAGGATCTGTATCCAAGGCAAATATATCCTACTAGAAATGAAATATCAGGTTGTCTTATAATTATTTCATTTTACCTCACGGTCTATTGGTGTGTGGATAAGCAGACTGTAATTAGCTTTCTACATTCGGTATTGAACATGAATAAAATATGTAAGAATATAATGATTCCATCTAGAACTGCATGGGAAATAGTTATTTGACATTTCGTGATATTTGCTATATAACCATACTCATTTGAAAAGATAAAAGTGAAGATCCATGAAACGCACGCCATTTCCGATCACTAACAATTACCATCAAAGACGGATGGATACGTTTTGCCCATTTACCTAGTTTCAATATAAAAACATTAAGGTCTTAAGACTTGAGCTTTACGAGAATGAGGAATTACATTAACTACATGTGCTATATGCTCTACTGCCGCTAGCCAGTCACTGTTACCATGGATGTCTCCTAAATGTATGTGACAGTGGCTCCTGGATACCTAATCAGTCAATTCTATCCATTTTCACTCATTCACTTCTTCCTCCAGTACCTGCCTACATCATTCATCTCCAGTTTTGCCAAAAGAATTGTCACTAAGGTATGGTGCACGAGTGTCCACAGAGTGCCCAATTCTGAACATTAACCATTAGAGTCAATGGGACAGAAAAGCTTCAATGTTAAAAATTGGACTCTTCCAAGATTAAAAAGGAGCCCAATTAGGTGGATAAATCATGGTGTAGGTAATACTGCTGCTACCCATGGATTTTGAAAGAAAACACTGCTATAATGTATCACATTAAACATTGTGCGAGATGGCTGTAGTACTTATGGCTGCCCCTGGCCCATGCTATAATGATCAGTAACCTGTTTCAGGCCAATGATAACAAGTCAAAAAGTAAAAACTGCAGCCAACTGCAGATACATCTTTTTGTATAATTGGACAAGATGACTGCAATAGCCATAGCTTCTAAGCCAAAGGAACACTTGGTGCAAGTCCTTGATAAGGGGTGCATTTTGAACCGTTTCAAAAGTGTTCTTGTTAAGGGCATGATTTGCCAAGTAACATCTTTGTTAAGGACCCCCTTTCACTTCCTTGCTCAGGTGGTTTTTGGGAGTGCATTCACACAGATGCTTATAATTCTTATACATGAGTAACACGCCCCCCCCCCCCCCCCCCCCCCCCCCCCCCCCCCCCGCTTCCGGGTGAAACGTTAATAGTTACAGAGGGCAGCCCATAACACTTACATCTTTCTTACACTCACATGTTGATAATGTAGATGTCAGAGAGTGGATGGAGGTTGACCTACATCTACAAGCTATTATCCATTATTTCTGATGGGTTATGTCATTAATGGACTCCAAGCAATATAACTCATGGCACATCTTGTCAGTCATGTGTTATGACGTTTAGAGTATTTTGATGCAACACCTATTTGTTGGGAGGTTTGTGTTTGCATGTCATTTATCTGTACTTAATGGCAATTTTTCAATATCTATATTATTATAAATTCTATGTCATTTATAATTGTTTAGGTTGCCTGCCAGTGCGATCTCCAGTAGTGCTATCTTTTGAAGATAGCAAGTTTGATTATTTCCTAAAATCAATCCATATGAAATTATCATGATTCTCTGCTTACTATCTACCTAGTGTCTAATAGTTACTATAAATTGTAATTCACTGTAACTTTCTTAGAAACATACATGTAGTAATTACCAGCTTCTAGTTAAGTTTAGAGAATTATTCTGTATAAATTATAAAAGAAGAATTATTCATGTATATAAAGAGAGCACTGCCATCTTCTGCGTAAAGCAGCTTATTTTATGTTCTGTTGCTAACTTTGTGTGATGGTTTAGTCATCTTAGTTAGAACTCCCTGTTATCTTCTGTAAATAGCCATGGTGACATTACCTGCTATCATCTGAAGATAGCCCTTAAGCATTATGTTGCCATTACCTGCTATCTTCTGAAGATAGTCCTTAAGCATTATGGTACCATTACCTGCTATCTTCTGAAGATAGTCCTTAAGCATTATGGTACCATTACCTGCTATCGTCTAAAGATAGTCCTTAAGCATTATGGTACCATTACCTGCTATCTTCTGAAGATAGTCCTTAAGCGTTATGTTGCCATTACCTGCTATCTTCTGAAGATAGTCCTTAAGCATTATGGTACCATTACCTGCTATCTTCTGAAGATAGTCCTTAAGCATTATGGTACCATTACCTGCTATCTTCTGAAGATAGTCCTTAAGCATTATGGTACCATTACCTGCTATCTTCTGAAGATAGTCCTTAAGCATTGTTGCCATTACCTGCTATCATATGAAGATAGCCCTTAAGCATTCTGTTGCCATTACCTGCTATCTTCTGAAGATAGTCCTTAAGCGTTATGTTGCCATTACCTGCTATCTTCTGAAGATAGTCCTTAAGCATTATGGTGCCATTACCTGCTATCTTCTGAAGATAGTCCTTAAGCATTATGGTACCATTACCTGCTATCTTCTGAAGATAGTCCTTAAGCATTATGGTACCATTACCTGCTATCTTCTGAAGATAGTCCTTAAGCATTGTTGCCATTACCTGCTATCATATGAAGATAGCCCTTAAGCATTCTGTTGCCATTACCTGCTATCTTCTGAAGATAGTCCTTAAGCGTTATGTTGCCATTACCTGCTATCTTCTGAAGATAGTCCTTAAGCATTATGGTGCCATTACCTGCTATCTTCTGAAGATAGCAGGTAATTGCATTATGAAGATAGCAGGTTTTTTTTATACCTCTATCTCCTGATGATGGAAGTTTACAAATATCATTGATTATTATCTTCTATTGATACAAGCTTAGAATTATCATAATCATTATCTTCTGGAGATCGAAATTTAGAAATATAATTAATATTACTCTCTTCTGAATATAGAAGTTTAAAAATATCATTTATTACTATCTTCTGAAGATAGACATTTAGAAATATCATTTATTACTATCTTCTAGAGATAGACATTTAGAAATATCATTCAGTACTACCTTCTGAAGATAGACGTTTAGAAATTGCAATCTTTTGAAGATAGACATCTACAAATATATATTTTTACTGTCTTCTGAAGATATAAGTTATCATTTATTACTGTCCTCTGAAGGCAGTAGTTTATCATTTATAACTATCTTCTGAAGAAAGCAGTTTAGAAATATCACTTATTACTAACACCTGGAGATAGATGTTTAGATTTATTCTTCTGGAACTATAAGGTTAGATTTATCATTTATTACAATTCTACAGATGGAAGTTTGGAATTTTGATTCAATGCCTTTTTCTCAAAATCTGAGTAGCGTATTATGATTTAATGCGATCTTCTGCAGAAAATTATTAGATTAGCACTACACATTTTTGGATTCTGAAGAAAATTGTTTAGAATTAAGATTTACTGTGATCATCTGAGCACAGCAATTTTGAACTACCATTTATTACTATTTTTTGAAGATAGTACTAGTAGTTTAGAATTTAAATTAACTGCTATCTTATAATGTAAAAAAAGTCATTTAGAATTATGGTTGATTTCTGATATCTTCTAAAGATAGACTTGAGAATTATGATTAAACGCTAGCTTTTGAACATAGTAGTTTACAATTCTGTTTCACTGTTTTCAAATAAAAGCCATCTTCTGATGTTCCCATTTCGAATAAGGATTAACTCTTATTTTCTGAACAAAGTAGTTCAGCATATGCTTAGTAACTATTTTGTGGCGTTAACACTGTAGAATCATGGCTCAATGAACATTTTGTGACGATAGCATTATTTTGCTTCGGTAGGCAATTCAAGTTAAAGGTAGATGTTCCGATTGCTGGCCCGATTTTCAACTTGATGTTTTCTATTTTACATCCTTTTAGGTCATCCTTAAAATTGTCACATTCCAAAGTTTGAGTTGCATAACCTCAATGGTTCTATTTTTTGAAGCACAAGGTCGCAATATATTTGCCCATTGAGTAGTACACAGACTGGTTGGTGGTTAACCACCTTTGGCAGTAATTCACCACATTTTAGCCTATAATATCTAAATGGAACATTTCTGGCCCCTGAGATTTTACAGACATAATGAGAAAAATATGGGGATTCTTCTGATATCAAAATATCTGGATAATAAATCATAGTCCCAAAAAAGTGATCGGAACATACACCTTTAAATGCATGTTAAGAAACAAGAGTCTCTGTTTTTAGTTACACACCCAGAATCAGTGGGTGGGTTACGTTTTAGTTGGCAGGCTGGATAGTGAGCCAATGGCCACCCGTTCACCTGTTAAGGTGCTACGTTCCAGTTACATATTCATCATGATGGTATGTCTTACAGCGCGTGGGACTCGCTGAATGTTCACATAAATGCTCTTTTACGTAAATGCACGAGGGATCAATGCTTTTAACCAGTGTGTGATTCGTGTCTGATCTTGCTTTTTTTCGCACTGAAACACATTTTCCCATCAGAAAGTGTAAAACGGAACACACCGTCTTGCCTAGGTAAAGTATTTTATACCTATGATTTTTTTCAAAAAATGCAAATAAATTCTGACAAACATCTTTTGTGTGAATAATGTGATATATCAACATTTGAAGGATGTCATTAATACACTCTAGGGGTATATCATTCAGCGATGTTGAGCATGTAAAACAATAGTTCTTTGCAACATATTGGCGTGGAATTCTGTCTGTCCCATGTAGAGAGAATGACAAATTAATTTTCACATATGAATGACCAGAGTCCACTGGGATTTCACCAAATTGCTTGGTGTGAAAAACACGAACATTTTCAAGAATTTGTTTGATTCTCAGCACAATATTTGCGAGATCAGAAATTCAGTTTCTCACCAAATGTTTCACCTTGCTTCCTCCCCCTTAATCTTCAAAGGCACTTCATTTCAAGCCCGAGTGGGGGGGGAGGAGGTACTTTCGCCAAAATCGTACGTGGGTGTGCCTGCAGGACTTCGAAAATGTGACTTTCTCTGTACCTATCTTTTGGCCAATTTCCACCCATCAATATACCAATTTTGTAAGATAAGTACCCAATTTTGCACAAATTGGGTGCTTTTTACAAAAAATACCTCAAAATACACCAAATTTATGCCAATTGGGCGCTTTGGTGTGTGATGAAAACCACCCCATCGCTATATCAAATTTTGCGAAAAAGCACCCCAAAAGGCAGGCACATATACGTATACCATATCAATGTGAGACCCCCCACCCGAATTTCAAGGTTCCTGTGCAATTTAAAAATGGTCACCAAGATCAACAAGTGGTGAAAAAGAATGCCTGTGAAAGATTACTGAGCTCCAAGAGCAGTATGGACAAACAAGCCAAGGTCGTGATGACCTTCGGTAATATTAATTATTGAAGGTAATTATGATTAAAAGACTTCTTAACCCTAAACTCCCCGGGCGTGTTTTTGGGAATGCAAAGGGAGAGGGGGGGGTAATCAGTCTGTGAATGCGCTTACAGGGGCTGCGTGTGTGGAAGTCAAACACCTTACCGACTGCGCTAACTGATCAGCTCAAAAAAAGGTTTTCTTTGCCATTTGATAGCTAGCCTACCTGATGGGGCGAGATAGACCAGGCGAGCATGCGGTACCAGCAGCTAGCAGTGTCAGGATTTGTAGTGTGCAGGATGGTAAAGGGTTAAAGTCTTGTTTGACAAGACCTCTTACAAGTGATACTTGTGCTTCCTTCAAATTTCTGTTTTGTAAAAAGTGCCCAATTATTTAACAGAATGTAATAAAGCGCCCACAGTTACAGGTCCAACATACAATCCATCACATTCAATGTCGAGTGCCTTACAGAATGTATTACAGCACACACACACATTCAAGTTTCATTATTCAACATTCATGTACACTCTCCATCACATTGCCAGTAAACACTCAATCACAGGCAATTTACTTGTGGCCGTGACAGCTCATTTAGGCCAACATTTGTGTGTGTGTGTGTTGCCCTCAGCCACCGACTATAAAATCTCTATTTATTTTTTTAAGATTTAAATTTTACCCGATTTGTCAAAGTATTATCATTTTCTGCTTGAAATGAATA
Source organism: Ophiura sarsii (assembly GCA_035610835.1). Lineage (NCBI taxonomy): Eukaryota > Metazoa > Echinodermata > Ophiuroidea > Amphilepidida > Ophiuridae > Ophiura > Ophiura sarsii. The sequence goes on along the minus strand of CM069453.1, from coordinate 68,460,131 downwards.
AGTTTGCTTTTAAACTATATTATCACACTAGAAACATTTGTCTAATTGACATTTACCCATTTTGTCTTGTCATGAACCAGTCTGTCAGTAATATTTGTCAGCAAAAAAAAAGAAAAGGAGAATTGACCGACCGACCGGGTCGACTTCAAGATTTTTGGCACTTGAGGGCAACAAAACAATTTACTTTTGTTGGCTTTAGTTGCCCATTTGGAGTTGCTATAAATTTGGACAACATTTCTAGATGCACAAAATGCTCTAGAACTGTAATCTTCTTTTGTCATGTCTTGTCCAATTGAAATCAAACGTTTTGTTCAGAAAATAATTGGGCTACTTTTTCGACGATCGACAGCTGACACTGTGATTTTTTGCCTTATTCAAAAACATTAATCATACAGCATAGTCATTTTAAACAGTACCTCATGCAAAGCAATGTTTAAAAAAATAGTTTTTACCAACTCTGACGGTTTCACAGTGACAAAATTTAGCTCTTTGAAATTCACAAATACACATCAACCAATTACAAACATCAACATTTAAATCAAATATTGTCGTCTGCTTTTCAACATGTTATCTAGACCAATATAGTTTCAGCAACACTGAGCTCATTCAGCATCTCAGGAATGACAACTATCTTACGCGTCCGTCCGACCCTGCCTGGGACAACGGACACGGCTGATTAAACACAGATGGAATACATGTATGACTTCTAATTGAACCAGACCCAGACAACTTGTTATCCATTTGTGATTTATCACTCAATTTAATATTTAATCATTTCAAACCTAAACCGTATGGATGGTATTTGGTCTGATATGATAAGGTGGCTTAGTTTTGAATAATTTACCAATAGTAATGGTTCAATTTACACTGGGACTAGCCTTTCATCAAGGCCCTGTATTCTGTATAGGTGTGAGCGCCCTCTATCAAAATTGTGGAATACAAGGCCTTTCCTCATATAATCTTTGTGTTATGTTCTACTTTGTTTTACCGAAGATTTCAGCTGAAAAAATCGTGCTTGTTGATTGGTTAATAATGATGTCATAATGATGTCATACCTATATAAAAATAGATCTCCTTTCTTGTCGATTGTAAAAATGATCGACTCCAATCGATATCTATTCATTTTCACTCTCAAATTCATATCGATGTATTGGCTCGCGGATTAATAGTGAATCGGTCTGCGCAAGGATTGGTTCGTGAACGCTATGTCAAAAGGTCATTTTTCTATCTGATGATCGGCGCCATATTTGATTTCCGCTAAGCGACAAAAAATTGCACTGTGAATTAACGAATTTTCAACCTAGGTGGACAAGTGTCAAAAGGATGAGAAGACTCGATATTGGTTTTGTTGACTTTTGTGGAAGTCGGCAAGAGGATCACTAGTGTGTTGTTTCTGAAAGAAAATCACCGAGTCGTTATGTGAGCGATATGTGGTAAAGTTTACTATGGGGAAAAAAAGAAGAAAAAAATATCATAATTTAAAATTAAAAAAATTCCAATGTTTATTAATTTATACGAGAAAAACGTAATTTATGACAAATTCAAAAGTGCAACAAAATAACTTGGTTTTCCCAGGGCGCCAGGATAATTATTATTAATACTATAAATAGTCAATCGTTATGTAAAAATAAATCACGAACATCACATTCACAACACAACACAACACAACAGCCGAATCCAAAAAAAAAAAAATGTGATTTAAATAAAGTGCTCACTCGTACCCCCAAAAAGAGTCTCGTTAATAAACAAACTAATGATATTGTAATTAATTAATATAATGGAACATCAAAAAGTACCAATGTTTATACAAAACAAGTTGTCTGAAAAGGGAAAGCAACGTATGCAACGCAAATGGTTTATCCACTCAATACAATAGTATGTATTGTAGCCTAGGCCTACTGCTAAATCGAAAATTAAAACCATTTGATCCAAAAAAATATTTTTAAATGATCTGTATTGAAAAAAATAATATAAAATGTGCAAAATAGAGTGCTATTAATATGTCTATTTAATTTTAGAGTAAAAAAAGTTAATTTTAGATGACACAAAAAACATCATCCCCGCCGGGACTCGAACACTCGAATCTAATAGAAATGTCATCTGCGATAAAACAGTACATCGTCCAGCGCCCTAGACCGCTGCACCACTGGGTCATTCTGAAATGGCGACGGTTTTTAATACTATATAGGCCCCTAGTGTCGTTACAGCGTTATGATATCCACTCAACTCAATAAACTAAATCGAAAACTAAAAGTGATATTTATTTATTATTTAAAGCTACATTGTAAATTAGAGAACCATTTTATTTACGGTAATAGACACATTTAATATAAAATAAAATAAAAATATTAGTTTCGCACTACATATATGGGACTATTTTGTATGCTATTTATCATGTGACGTCATCTTGGTCGTCGATATAAATTTGTATCTTTAAACATTGTCATCGATAGAATTGGGCGGAGTTAATAGTGTCCTACGATGATGTCATAATTTGATTGACACGTTATGCTTACACAGTGGAATAGCTAAATGCACAAAGACGTCTCGCTTCGCTCGACTCTCGCGCCTGCGGCGCTCGGCTCAAGAGGCGTCTTTGACAAAGACTACACTGGGACTAGCTTCATGTGAATGTGATTAATGAATCAAATTATAATGGTGTCATGCAGCCACCACTTCTGATCATCTAATTCAGGTACAGAATAGACCAACATTGCGTTAATAAGTGATCAACTAATTTTTTGGGGGAGGGGGAGAAATATGACCATTTTTCATTTAAGAGATGTTTCAACACTAAAACATTTCTTTGTATCTGATATGAACTGTCAAAAACTTTACGTGTGAAGTTTATTTTTACTGATGATACAATCATATCATGTGACATCCGAACGAACTGAGTAAATCATTTATAAGGATCACTACAACAAGTTATGTGTAAATGAAGAAGTCTTTCAGATAACATTTCATGACAGATGCCGATACTATTCATTAATAATGAAACAGGAGATGGAAGAAATGGCAAGATAAAATTGACCCATAATCTCTATTTCAAGTGTAGTGACATTGGACACGGATCTCATCACACATATCTTGACCAAAAAAAAGTAAACAAAACTTGCATCGCTCTAAAAGGTTACAGAATATCTTCAGTGAGATTACACATTTCTTTGAGTTTAAAATGAAATCTATACTCTCACTAACTGCACCAGTTTCTGTCAATCTCAAAACATGTGATCTATCCAGCGCTATTGTCTCCACATGCTGGTCATTTCCTAATAAATGGAATATACTTTTCAAACAACTTGACCCTTATTACATTTCGATGCCCATTTCGCTGTACGACAACCAGCTCAAGTTTCTGAAATCAAATCGGATGGCTCTATCTGAACCGATCAAAACCATGTCAATGACATAGCATAAGGTAGTATTAAAGACTTGCCATATGTTATAGATAAAAGAAGCAATATCCTCGAAAAGGTTTCGGATATGGAATAAAAAGAACAAGGAAGCTATATCATATTTTAAATTGTAAATATCTGTAAAATATTTACTGTTTCGGGAGACTTATTTGATAGGGAGACCATTTATTTGATTTTAATAAACTACAGGGTATTATGGTCTGCTCAGTCAGTAAAATGTTGAACAAGACTACATTGTATTACTATTTAGTAAAAAAAACAGGTAAGAACATGGGTTCATTCGCTACTTGCACGGTACAGATGGAACCATTGAAAGCGAGGCTCTCCCCTCACCATGCACTATCACGCCACACTGCGTTGTGGTCTCACGCAGGTTTGTGCATCCTGTGACGTGGTTGGGCGCATGCGCACTAAAAGGAGAGCCTCACTTTCATTCCAAAACATGGTGATTGCATGCAAGTAGCGCAGGGGTTCTCAACCTGGGGGTCGTGACCCCCATGGGGGTCGTTTAGGGTTTTCCAGGGGGTCATGAAGGGGTAATAAATATAGCTTTTTGGGGAATCATTTTAATATTTCGCTCTAAAAAGGCTTAGAAAAACCTAAAAGAAACTGTCAAAAATTCTAAATTTCCTGCTCGCTACGCTCGCATCATATAACTATAGGCAGTTTCAGTTAGAATAAATTGGGTTGGTTTTTTAAAAACATTTGGGGGTGGGTCATGGTACTGACCAAGAATGTCAAAAGGGGTCGTGGGCCAAAAAGGTTGAGAACCACTGAAGTAGCGTATAGGGAGGGATGGCAGGCATAATTCAACTCTAGATACTTATTTATTTTATTTATGCTTTATTTATTAAGGGTAAAACACTGTAGGTTATCATATAGATGGCAAATATTTATAGAAAATGTAGAGGTAAAATATGAAAGTATGATTTTTAGTCAGGGTGTTATTTTTACGCAAATGGATATTCTCCACAAAATAGGCAACTTGCAAAATGTTATAATGTTACTGATAATGTGTACAGTGCATATGGGAAGACATTTCTCAAATAATAATATGATTAATGCTTAACTTAGAGCCAAAATATGTATGCTAAGAAATACAATTACCAGTATCATCAAAATATAGCTGCCGGCATTTCATTTTTAAGCTTATATTTGATCAAATTATCATATCCAATCTTAATTCAATAGCATCCTATCTTACTTGGATGCAAATTTGAAATGTGATCCATAGCTTAGTCATTGGTATTAGGCATCTATGCTTCAGAGCAAATTGTGTGAAAAGTAATTATTTCCCAATTTCAAATTAGACAAGATCACTCAGGTTCGGTAAATTGTTGCACTCATTTTTGAGGCTACATTGATTGGGTTTTTTTGTTTAGCGTGAGAATAAAAAATGTTAATATATTTGTGTAATGATATTATGAACTTTCAAATTGTAAATTTAAACACATGCAAAGTGTTTATAACCGTCAAAATGCGCAAAAATGAACAGAGAGAATATTACCACTTTCTCACTTATGAAGAATTAAATACAAGTACAATGTAACATGATCATCTATCCTAGATCCACTATTTAATTAATACTTTCAAAATGCATAGCTTCTCACCGCTAGCATTTGTCATTCAGTCGACACAGTTGGCCCATTGGCTCATTGGCCGCAGGCTTTCAAATAGGAGAATCTTGTACATGTATGTAAAAAATAAGCTTATAGCAAGTTTTCCAGTGGCCATATCTTGCACTCTTTTCGGAATGGGATGTTTTGTTTTCTTTACAGAGCGCAATCTGTTCCTGTATGGAAGCACAGAATAATAACAAGGCATCAGATTGCTGTGATTATTTGTAATGAATCAAAATGTGTACAGTCGAAATTGCAAACAGCATTATGCCACATAGGGTTTGTGCCACTATCTACAGAAATAGATAGGGATGTTTATATTTACATGTGTATGAAATTAAACTAACATGGCAAACTACTACTGTAGTATCACATGTTTAACAATTCAAAATATTGGCAAAACAACATACCTCTTACAGTTCTATACATATCAAGTCCATACCTACCAATTTGAGTCTTCACACATATTTGACAAAAACATAAGGGGGTTTGCGCCACTACACAAATAGGTATGGATGTTTATATCTACATTTGTCTGAAATTAAATTAACATGGCAAACTATTAATGTTAGCTACATGTACTCAAGATATTGACAAAACAACATACCTTATACATGTATGTCTATCAAGTTCGTAATAATACAGGCTATTTCCATAGAGAAAGAAGTTGACCTACCAATTCAAGTGTTCACACATACTTGACAAAGTCTTTCCACTATCATGATCCTAGACTGTTATGTTTGTATACAAACATGCAGCACAAGTAAACATGGTAATCAACAGGGCTGGCTGACTTAATTAAGCTATTAGTGGACCTTATCTACCTCAATATTCCACAGTCTATTCTTGCGAAACCACGGAAACCACTTCTAAGGCAGCACTGTTTACACATGGGGTGGAAACTCTGGAAAGTCTCCATCATGATACAAAGAAGATTTTAAAGACACCACCACAATGCATTGCGTTTTTACAAAATGCCCCAATTCTGGTCTCTAATTTGTCTCGGTTCCCATAGACATACGCACACAATCATGGCTTCATAGCACGTTTGTTGGAGCTCTTAGGTTCAATTTTACATCAATGAATTAATTAGTTATCAGTGCTCCTTTTTCTTATTTCTAAAACTTATTAGAGTTCGACAAATGCATCGTGTGAAAAAAACCCTTTAGTTGGCTGGCGTTTCGTACAATGCATTGTGGGAAGACCTTAAAATGTTCTTTGATCCATGATAGGTCCAACTTCAATTGTATGCCACTAGCAGCTTTTAGCTGAATCAAATATTATAGACATAATCCTCTCAAACTGTAAGGGCAGGTGTTCGAATGCTAAGTGGACCAAAACAACATTGAACAATTAATGTTATTTTAATTTAAACTAGATTAATGAAGGTGGTGCTTTTTGTGGTCGCCATTCAGGATTTATGGTAATTATTTTTATTGGAGTCTCCATCTGTTTCTACATGTATTGTTTTCTGGAATCAACCTTCGTTCATATCAATTTGCATATGCGTGATATGCCAGAAAATCACTATGTTCTACATTGGGTAAAACAAAATATATGTTATTTTTAACTAGACAATTGGGTTTTTTAAACCGTTGAAAACACACATTATGTCCGACATTATTGTAATATTGTACCATCAAGGTCCATTTCTTTTATCATGGGGAAGTTTTGCTTTTGTTTTTGTTGTTTACTGTTTGTTACTTCTATTTTATTTTGTTCTTAAGTTAATGTTACGTGCCTTGAGCGCTCTTAATTGAGTGGATATGTGCCTTTTCGCTATTTCTATTGGGACTTAGTTGGTTGATCAATTAATTTTGAAATTCCCTTTATCTTTTTTAAAATGCCAAAATGTGAAGTTTTAACATATTGTACTTATATACCTGAAAAATTGGAAGGAGCCAGTAAGTGCTCCTATGTTTATGTAGTATTAGTTTTATACATACCTCCTCAGTCTGAAACGCTTGCATTTTATCCCTAAGATGAACTGCTGCCCAAAATATGCCTTTATTAAAAATCTACATAATTATTTAATTAAGAAAAATCACTTCGGACACCTATACCTCGACATTTAGCCCGATTGGGCTACATACTCCCACTTTGGCAACACGGTATTAGCCCAACACTGGCAACACCGCCACCCATAATGCATCCTCTTTAACCATTGGTCCAGAGGGGATGAGCATCACAGGGGCCGGAGGTGGGAACAGACTGAGGAGGTATGTATAAAACTAATACTACATAAACATAGGAGCACTTACTGGCTCCTTCCAGTTTATTACGTATTATTTATACATACCTCCTCAGTCTGAAACGCTTGCATAACAGACTTGCACCGAACCAGGTGGAGACATGATTGCTCATGCCCTCAACCAGTCCTAAGTGGGTGTCCGAAATCAAACATTCCATGTCGAAGAGATGAGTATAAATAACACTGGCTGTAAGCCAACTGGAAAGATCAAGCCACTCTGAATATATCGTATTAGATAGGTGAAGAAGTCTGAGCTAAGAAGCAAGGAATGACCTAGCGCGACATATATATGAAGCATATAAACTTCCCGCTAAAAACCGCCCCACTGTGGAGTAAAGAACAGTAATGGGTTAAACACGACAAATCCAACAATCTTGGAATAAGCTAACCTCCAAAATTCTTGCGAATATAATTGTCGAATCGGCGTTTTAGTCAAATCAGGAAGAGTCACGTTCTGCGTCTCAGTCAAATCAGGAAGAGACACAAAAGGCGTACGTATAAGTCACAATTAGGATATTGTCTAAATAGGTTTGTGTCACAATAACTGCTGTGTTTAGTCTCTCCTCCTCTTACTCTCTCTCTCTTTCCATTCTAGTTAGACCTGGCTTCCACTACCCAAGACATGAGTGACATAGCGTCCCTGGGCAGTGCGAAGATGTAAATGGATAGGAGTAGGAATAAATAAGAAGTCTGAGCTAAAAGCGAGGAACGGCGTGACGTACGTACATGTAGGAACAATATAATCTTCCCTAGATAGGAGAAGAGGCATGAGTCAATAAAAGAAAACGGCCTAGTTGAAAACGACATCAATGTAAGAAATGCGGCCTACTTCATTGAATAACAAACTGTGGAACAAGATCAGTAATGGGTTGAAAACGACATACCTAGAAAAAAACCCAAATTTCTAGTAAAGAATAGCGTCGTAGTAGGCGATCTGTAATGTAAGGGAGCATCGTAAATAGGTTTGGATCAAGAAACCGCTATGCTACGTCTTAAAACCTCTCTTTCCTTCTCATCTCTACCTCCTCCTTCATTCAGCTAATTCTGACTTCCGCTCCCGAGGACTCGCGTAGCATACCATCCCCCGGCAGCGCGAAGCTGAGTGCCCTTCATAAAGAATAAAAAGGAGGAAACAGTCTTCCAAAAAACTGTACTGTGTTCATGAACTCACAAAAAGGATAGCCCCTTGGCGTGAGCCCAAGAGGCTGAGAGGGCTCTGACAAAGAGCCCCCGAACTACCTTTAAGAATATAAATCACTTAATAATCTCAACCAGCCAGCCAATGCGACCTTGGCTGCTGCACTATGAGGCTTGACAAAGGATTTAACAATGAATAGTTGGCCCTGACCTCGGACAAATTATGTTCTATCGATACGCCCGTTCAAAAACCCTACCGGGTAACTTAGTTACAGAGGTCTGCGCTCCGATAAGATAATGATAGGGAGGGAATATCGGGGACGCTGCAAAATGAATGCCGCTCATAGCAAGAGAATATGATCTGAAACAAAAAAGCGTAACGCCAGCCATGCTAAAAACGGAGGATCTACCGATAGATCATATGCGACGATCAGAACAGCGCCCTCCCGAGGCAAGAACTTATGAGGACTCGTAGAGTTTGGCTAGAACCAAACAATAACTGATTACTATACTATACTGTGTCCATAACTATTTGATCTGTGGGATGCGAACCCACGCGCTTCAGATTATAAGTCTGATGCTCTACCGATTTCGCTAACAGAGCACTTGTGAATCCAACCTAGATAATGGAGTTTGTATAATGAATGATATACAAAACCGAAGTACTATAATCATGGAAACAACCCTAAAAACACGATCAGGAAGACATGATCTGAGCGCTGGCCCTCGTCCGCAGCCCCAACGCGGCCAAGCTACGCATCGCCAGCCACAAACAGCAGACGCGCCACGCTGCTGAGGGCAGGCAGATGTCGAGCTCACGAGATCATTCATGGTGGTGACCTGATTTGCAAGGATCAACAACTTCCATGATTAAAGTAGAAGGGGAAAAAATCCGAGTATAAACACTATAATATAATTTTAAAAAAAAGGTGTTAGATCTAGGGAGATTAGGCTAACTTCTCCCAGACTATGAAACTAGCATTCAAGCTCTACTCCTCATGTATTTCTTCCTCTTCCTCTTAGTATACTGCTTAACGTCCCTAGTGGGACCACCCAAGCAGGAATTGTTGTGCGACTGCTATACTCATATGCTCTTTTTAGTTTCAAAAGAACAATGCAGTAATACTGAGAAAGTAGAAATATAATCGAGGTTTTATTTTCGCGAATTAACCTCATCCGCGAAAAATAAAACTCGCGAAGTACTAGTTCACGAATGTTGAAGATCGCGATTTTTTTTTTTTTTTAAATAAAAATAAACAAAGTTTAGAAAACAAATCGCGAAATGCTTGTTAAGTGATTATGACCATTTTCGTGAAAATATCCTATCGCGAAAATATATATACTTCTGCAGTGTGATACTGACGAAAGAAAAATAATAGTCTACACTTTTCTACAGGGATGTATAGCAGAATATGTCGAAAAAGACAACTCATAATGTGAACAAAAACTAACAGAATTAACGCCTACCTGGAACTACTCCGACGTCACATATGTAATGATGGAAATACATCGTGATAAACCGTTCATAGTAATCCGTATTCCACCAACAACAAAAAATTCCAAGTACTTGTATTATAAGGAACCAGCACTGCGCAGAGGACAATCGACTAACAGTCATTCTCAATCGGCTGTCAGATCACCAATCCTATGTGTGCCATGCACCATAATAGTCATGTCTCGAGGCTACAGCCTGACAATGTAAATAAAGCGATTAGCAAAAAAGGAATATTATGCGGCGGTAGACAGCAAATAAATTCCCTCCAAGTGATTCCGTGCGAGCTCCTATGATCTACGGATACGCAGAACGATATATTCAACCGATGAAAGAAAGTCTTTTATCGTAAGAAATTAAAAAGATTGTACTTGTCACAGAGCGTACTTGTCAGCGTGGTCGTTTCTTGATAACTATCAGCCAACGCACCGCCGCTGTCAATACATCCCATAATACTTATCGCCGAACGCACATGGCTTTTACCGTGTTTATCAAGGGTCGGACGAAAAGTATGAATGTTAAGCTCGAAAACCAACAAAATGATTATTGAACAATAAAATACCGCAAAAGACATCGGATATGATGGGGACAAATGGATTGCAGTACAGTTTATGGGGGGAAACTTGGACAGAGAAGGGAGCGGAGCCACACTTGTATACCGAAAAATAAAGTGAGGCGTATATAGGTCGCAGAGAAGAAATGTGCAACTGGGTCCCTTCTGCAAAATCTCACAAGGTCGAGAAATAAGAAGTCTGTCATATGAACCGATGACAAAAAAGGACCTTCGACCGAAAATACAATCCCTGACTAGTCGATTGAGAATCTAAAGCTCTATCGACTGAAAGATTTCGAATCTCGAAATATACAAATCCTGGTCAAAGACCCAGAATATCGCAGCCATCTCCCCCTGCAACGTCTACTGCATGTGCTGTGACCCAACCTTAGGCTTTTTGACTACCTTCTCGATCGTTACGTCAGCCAACCTCTGCTTCGAGACAGTCTTCGCCGTACTGCGCGTGACGCCTCCAAAAAGCAGGGCTTGATCCTTATCAAAAGGAGCGGTGCGAAGTGCGTCGGTTAGGGGACTAATCACACCGTCTTTAATACCCGCTAAGGCATTCTTGCGTCTATGATCTCGATCCGTTGGTGGGCTCTCACCGAGGATCGTAACACTCTGCCCGACAAATCCATTGCCAGACGAGCCGCAGCGTAGGATCTCTGCGGACCCGCCTGCGACTCGCCCTGGATGGTTGTAGGTCCATAGCCAGGGAGTTCAACAAAGTCATTTGAAACACGCTAAGTCTTTTCAAGTGAGCGAACTCTTCCTGCTCCAGCCGGAGGAACTCCTCCCAATCCTTATGGAAAGCCTCCGCTGGGACCTTCTTATCCTTCTGTTTCATGTATGACATGACCTCCTCGTCAATGCTCGATACCCTGAAACACTCATCATAATCCTGTCTTGTGACCTTAAAACCCAACTCGGCTTCCTTGCGGTCAGACCTCATGGCCTTAGCCAGTCCTCCCGCGGAAAGACCTCTCGCCTTCTCAATCTCGGTGTGGATCTCAGAAGGGAGAGTCATCACCGAAGAACCCTTCTTCACAGGTTCATCTAGACTGGGAAAAAAGAATGAACCAACAGGGGGGGCCGCCTCCGATTCCTCTACGACCAGGCCAACCGCCTTGGCTGCGTAAGAAACCAGTGGCTCCACTCGCTCCTGCTGGAAAATCCCCAAGGAGGGATTAGATTCCCATCCGAACCCGAAACTAGCAAGGTTGGGCTCATTATCGGGTTGTCTTAGCACATTAGCAGGAAACACTGACAGGCTTTCCTCTACTTGTGAATCAGACAAGGATTGTTGATCGGAGTCAACATAATCCTCATCTTGATCATCACCCCACTGCTCATCATCCTCATCCTCTACATCAACCGTAGAGTGAGATGAATCAACAGTCTGAGCCAACAAAGGTTGTTCAGCAGAGCAGTTAGCCCCTCGTTTGTAAAGAGGCAGGTTAATCTGGTCATGATTAGCCATGCGGTTAGAGCCTCTTTGTTCAACGGAAGGGTAAGTAGGGCGATTATCTACTTGGTCTGACACTCTTCGATAACCTTCATTGATTATCGGATTAGAAACATAATTGCTTGTCTGTCGTTGAGAAGCATAGTTTCTAAATAGCAACCATTCAGAAAACTCGTCCGTGGACGGTATCATGCGAGTTGTCTCACCGCGTGGTTACATTTAGCCCTTGAGTGCTAAAGCGGTTACGGATGTCAACATCGGAACTCGAGCGTGACTGATTCTGATGTTGTGCAATAGTGTCAAACTGACTGTTTTGATAATCGGTTTGCGACAAGTCAGTAGAACGATTGACTAGATCGTTTCTTAGAGGATGACTCAGATTATATTGATTCTGTCTCACTCGAGCCAGTTCTGAGATCTGCCTGGTTTCGTCGTCGTAACGTTTAGTGTCACTACGAGAATTATAACCAGGACTTTGCCTAACCGAATCTTCGTCATGACCCGCTAAACAACGTATATGGTCACGGCGAGATTCGTTGATAGGACTTTTGCCTGAATTCCTCACCGTGAAGTCTGTCTCACGGCTACGGTAGAAAACGGGACTTTGAACACTATCCTCTTTGTTCGTGGTGTTAAGATCTTTTACAACCTCAACCCCACGGGAGCTGGAACTCTGGCCGTGTCTAGAATGAAATGCCAGAGAACCCGTATCGTCCGATACGCCCCCTTCTATACAACTGGTGTGTTCAACTAAAACCTCTCGCTGCGTAGAGGGGTTTTGAGTCTCAGTTATAGGTGGGATTTGAGTCACTTCTTTGGAAGGCTCAATATCCTGAGAATCCTGCGAATTCAGGACCGAATCTTGATGCTGATGATTGACATAAATGCGATCATTTTCAGCACGAGGGGTTCGGACATGAAGACTATCAGTCTCGTTGTTGACACGATTGACCTGAGGCATGGAGCCTCTGGGAGAATCCCTAGCCTTTTCTGAAGTGGCCTTGGAATTAACTCCCGCGATGTGTGAATCATCGCTATTAGTATGATTAGTAGGACATGAAATGGGGACGGAACGAGGGGTATGACGGGAGTCAGCTAAGGAAGCAACAATAAGTGCGTCCATATTTCCCCAATGAGAAGAGGATACCGATTTGCAAAGTTTACAAGGTTTCGTACGGTTGCATCTACGATGCAGTACACAGGAATTATGTTTATCACCATGTAACAAAGCGATCCCGCATTTGCATGACCTCATTGTTCTGAACCGACCGCGTAATCAAAAAGTACAACTAAATGACCAAATACAAACTCTAAAGCGCGCGCATAGAGATTAAAAAGCCAATCGAGCCCTGAAGTGGTTTAGTTCTAATGAATAAACAAACAGGGGGGGAGAGCAGTCTAATAGTCAAAGATCTAATATTGACGTTAATAACTGTCTGGCTAGCACTATAGGCACGTAAAGAAGAATCCAGTTCTGAAATAGTATCAAAACAAGAACATGTGTATCAATTGGACATAGGAAAACATCGTTGATAATGAAAGGAGAACACATCAATAACATAGCATAAAGTACCTATATTCGTTATAATATAAGGGTTAATATGTATCATTGAATGAAAACCCGTCATGGTACTATATAATCGACTAGTGCTCAGTGGAGCAGTTAGCTCCTAACAAAGGGGGAATCAGATCAATTAGAATGATGTAAAGTACTCAAATATAGATTTATTCTGTCATAAATATAATGGTACAAAGACATATCATGATGAGATCCGCTAGTCGATAATCTAAACTGCAATACACACATATAAAATTTACCAATGTCTATATGACTTGTATTAGAAAGAGTACTGCATACATAGGAATACCCACTAGGTGAACTGTGAATCAACAGACGCTAACGGGTGTATATGAAATCACGGAACCCGCGGGCCCCGAATGTGTATCATTGTGAATGCATTACACATGAGTCAAAAACCGGGAAATGGGATAACTAAGAATGCCCCAAACTCACGGAATAGGATAAGTGTATCATTTTAGAATGCATTACACATGAAAGAACTATCGTGAAGATAGTTTGAAATGGACTAGGCCGACCTCATGGAGACTAAAGAAAAAATTCCATGTGGCCCGAGTGTCGGCCGCCATTTTGAAAATTTACGAAAGTAAAAATAAAATTTTTAATGACCTAAAGGTTCTAAAAATGGTGAAAAAAGACCGTCCGACGGACGGTCTAGGCATACTAAAAAAATGGGACTTACGCAAATTCCAGTTAAGGGCGCATAGCAATAGACTATGCGCCATCTATTCAGGGCGAAACCTACTTGATATGATCCTTCTGACAAAAAATCCACCGCCAAGATATTGTTATGTGATATCCCTTTGGCTGGAGAGATTGACAAACACGTCTTATCTCGGTTCGCCCAAAGGTTAAAGAGGATGCATTATGGGTGGCGGTGTTGCCAGTGTTGGGCTAATACCGTGTTGCCAAAGTGGGAGTATGTAGCCCAATCGGGCTAAATGTCGAGGTATAGGTGTCCGAAGTGATTTTTCTTAATTAAATAATTATGTAGATTTTTAATAAAGGCATATTTTGGGCAGCAGTTCATCTTAGGGATAAAATGCAAGCGTTTCAGACTGAGGAGGTATGTATAAATAATACGTAATAAACAATATTGTTTGCCCTAAAGGTAGATGTTCCGATTTTCAACTTGAAGTTTTCTATTCTACATGAAAGGTCATCCTTAAAAAAGTCGTGTTCTAAAGTTTGAGTTGCATAGCTCTAATGGTTCTTATTTTAGACGCACAAGATGCTGTGAACTGTACCCATTGAGTAGTACACAAACTATATCGGTGGTTACCACCATTCGCGGTAATTTGACGTTATTTCATCGATTTCTCCGTAATTATACCGATTTAGGCCGATTTCAGTATGATGATGAGAAAAATACAAGCTTTCATATGATATGAAAATCTCCGTATGTTTGAAATAATTCTGTGTTACGAAAATGTGATCGGGTCATCTACCTTTAATATAATGTCATAATTTTTTTGCCAAATCAATCATATTGTTTGCATTCTCCAGTCTCACACTTTTCCTTCTTCAAATTTATTTTCAAAAGCTGCATTATAACAAAATTATTATTTCACACTTTTTTTTAATCTACATGACGGTGCATCGTGAATTCGATCTGATCCCAAAATTTGAGTCAAAGCAAAAAAATCAAATTTGCCCATAGAATAGTACACCCGCTATGTTATGGTATGGTACAGGCCAACCACATTGGATTTTTTTTTAATTTAGCGCCATGACTTTTGAGTTATGGAATCAAGATAGCACAATAATACCCCTCAATCATGCTCAAACGACTTACGAAAAAATGTGAGAATACGTTAAGTGGCAAAAACGACTGACGTCACTTCTAGCAAAAACAATATCGAGGTGAATCAAACATGTTTTCTTGACCATCCTGAATGAGTTTGTTTGTTTGACACACATTCATCATTTGGACATCTTGGCTAGCCCCATTGATTGGATTGGATTCCGTAGTGCAGAAAGTACTTTTGTTGACCATTAAAGGCATATTATGTGATCTTTTCCAGGGAGCGCCTTCTATTCATGATTTTTTTTAGAAAGTAGATTCTTGCAGATTTACATTTCAGATCATAAATCATAAATATATTCCGAATTACAGAACGATACGATTCCTAATTACTTCAAAATCATGGTTTCAGAGTGAATTTAGTGAAGAATAAGTTGTCGCGCAGTTTATTTTCACTCTTTAAACCATCATTTTGAAGTAATTAGGAATCGTATCACTCTGTAACTCAGAATATATTGATGATTTATGATCAGAAATGTAAATCTGCAAGAAAATCTACTTTCTAAAATAAATCATAAATAGAGGGCACCCACTGGAAAAGATCACACAATATGCCTTAATAAATAAGCTTGGAATCACTAATTCACAGAAACAACTCTTCAAGCTAAATGCATGGAGAACTTTTTTTCTTTTCTTTTTCTTCTTCTTCTTCTTTTTCGTCCTTCTTCTTCTTCTTCTTCTTTTTTCGTCCTTTTTTTCTCCTTCTTTCTTTTTCTATTTTGATTTTCCATCATTCTTTTAATGCACAATGAACAATCAAAATTGCAGGGTTTTGTATAGTTTATTCCAAACTTTTACTCGACATTAACTTATTCAAAATAACACACAACAAGGAAATTCATACCCTGATGTGGGACGCATGTCTTCACTACAAGAAATCAAGCGATTTAATGATATGTTCTGCCTTTGGTTGATCTCTGTCAACTAGGGTTGTGTTTCTAGTTTGAAACATCCCAATGATGACAAAATCTCATGCCAAATTGACTGAATTGAATTGAACATTCAGCAACCAGGTATAGAAACTGTCACCGCAATGTTCACAAATGGTGTTAGTGTTAATTCCTTAAAAGGTAATGCCAACAAACATTTGTTCTTTAGATAACAAATCTGGTTCATGAAAACTGACATCATGGAAAATTTCTTTAAAAGCCCGGAAAATGCCGTCTCCAGTCGCTCTTGTTCTATATACCGAGCCACACGCAGCTTGTCACAACATACAAGACAGCTAACAAGTGATTGCTCTTGGCTTTGAAGCACATAATTTACATTGAAATCTAGTATTAAAGCTACCCTATGTAAATACACCAAAGGGGTCCCAATGCTCCGAAAGAGCAAAACGACGCATTGAATGATGTGTTTTGAAAGAGTTCTGACAAAAAATATATATTAAGTTCTATGAACTTAATAATACTAATATTGTTGGAGACATTCACTGCATTTTTCACTGATATACATGTTACCAATTCAAAATATGCTCATAAAAATAAACAACGTCAAATTAGAATCTTATCCAATAAGACTTGCATTCGACAGACGATATATTTTCTGAATCTATGCTCAGCAGATGAGTCTTTATCAAGCTTGGCTGCCCTATATAGAACAAAGGCCATTGACTTGTTAATAAACACTAGATGCACGGATTAGATGGGGCCGCGCACGTCTGTTATACCGGTTCATTTGCTTTCCATTAAAAATTGATTACTTTAAACACAGCTTATTTGAAACAAAATATACTTCCCACACTCCCTCATGCAGGTCAATAAAAGCAAATATCGTTACTAATTCAACCGTTGTCCATTCAAATCCCACCACTGCATAATACACTTTTTACCGTTAACCCTCCATAGGAGAGACCCCCGAAACGTGAGAACCACGCAACACCGTTCAATTATTGAAGGAAGCAATAGAACTGGGTCATCCGGCCGTTGATGCACAAAGAAGTTAATAAAGGCTGCATCTCTGTGGCAATAAGATGAGGATACAGGTTGAGAGGAGGAGCAACCTCCTCCATTACATTAGGGAGGTAACATCACATATCCATATGGGTGGTAGGAAGACTGATATAACCACCAACCACCACCACCTCCCTCCACATCAACCAAGGGGGAGGTAATCTGATATTTGTAAAAAAGAAAAACTTATCACCCTAAATCCAGGGTGTACTTAGGATGCGGTCACAGGGATGTGCCACCAATTGGGGGTCCCGTTTTCAACCTTCTTGTAAATGAATGACCCCTTTTCATTCTTATTTAAAAATATAAACAGGTCTATTTTCTTGAGATATGACATTTTTTACCAAACATCTCGATGAAATCAGTTAAAAATTAGGGGAAATAATGAATCTTTTGTAAATATCAGTCAATTATCAAAAATGGTGCATTTTAAGGTCCACTTTTATTTTACACCTGGCATATCTCTACCCAAAATCAAAATGTATCTGAATAGCAACCCCCCACCCCCCCCCCCCCCCCCCCCCACCACCAAGGGCCTAAACCACCCCAAAGAAAAAATTCAACTCCACCTTTTTACCCCTCCTTGGGTCTGATATCTAAGTGCCTGATATCTAATCAGTGCGTCTCTTATTGGTCTGCATCCAATACCTCAGAGATCCTCCTAGAGAAAACTATAATGTAACTGTCAAAATACAATCGGCTTTATTAGCTCCAAATAGCCAGTACTCAGATAGTTACATCCCTATAAATAAAGATCCATTTTGTACGAGTGAAAAGGTCAAGTGTAAACAAAATTCAATAAAAAAGAGAGAACTTGAGGGTTTCCACATTTTGTCTTGCGCAATTCAATGGTCTGTTTGGTGGCATTTGGTTCAGTCTTGACGCACTGACCAAATGATACTCTGCAGGCTATTCATCCGTTCAGCCATTTCAAAATGTCAATGCTATAAGTGTATATAACGTTACAGCTACATCTGGTTATTGGGGGAATTTAATAGATAAAGTTCTGAATTATGGACATATGGATGATGGGCATTTATATTGCATCTTTTTAACTTCCTTAAGGGAAGTGTCAACCCTATTATTTTGATGATCAACTTTTGCTTCTAAGTTTGAGAATATTGAATAAAAGTACATAAAAGTATACATTTTTAGAAAGGAAATTTGATAAGGAAGCCGATGGTGATATCAATGTGATACCAAATAAACTAAATTTTGAGAAATGAACCAAAAAGCCATTTTTTTACCCCAAATTTTTCAGACAGCATAACTATAAAATAAAAAATGGTAATTTGTTCTAATATACGTTTTTGTAAACAAAACAATTTTGTCTAGGAGGCAATTTTTTCTTTTTCCAAAATAAAGCTTGGTTTTGGAAATATTGCTAAAAACATCGGAAAAGTGTAAAAGTCGTGTTTATTTGCGTACATTTCGCTAGAAATGGATGCATATCTCGAGTTTAAAATCCATAATCGAAAAAATAAAAAATTGCCTCCTAGCGCTGAAAGTCCTCTACACATTGGTAGTAAAAGCTTACCTGATAGTTTGATATATTTTTAGTTATGTTGTCTGAAAATTCGTAAAATTCCTTCAAATTTGAACTTCTAGAAAACATCGATTTAGTAAAAATATTGACATTTTCCACCATTTAAAGCTAAATGTTCACGGAACACACGGGCGTGTGACCTAAAAAGCGAGTATACTATTATGACCAATCATAATAAACTATCAGATTCAATTTATATTGTCACAATGTGAAGAAATTGGAAGAAAACTGAAATTTAAATGATCGTAAGATTGGCCTTTGTTTACATTTTAGACATTGTTTTGCGCTCTTTTGTTTTTCGCGTCTACGTCGCGGATATTAAGCGGCGCGTCTAGTATTACGCGCGGGAAGTTTCAGCGCGCGACGCAATGATCGAACAGCTGTCGCAGCATTTGAAAAGCGCGGAACTCCGCTTAAATTCCCGCCAAATAACTATGCGCCTTTTCAGTGACTCAAACTTACCGAAACAACAATTAAAATCACCCAAAAGAACGGGAAATAATAGCTTCCGATTAGTAACTTATGATGGTAATGATAGAATACATATAAAAGTATAAAATAATAGAGAAATATGAAATTCAATTTTTGAAATAAGTGCCGGGTTGACACTGCCCTTAAGTCAATGATATCAGCCATATTTTAAGCCAAAGAAATAATTGAGAAACCAGGGTTCATATGCTGTCCTGCTTATATGTGATGCGATCTGTGAAAACCCGTCGGATGTCGCAAAATGTGAACTAGGGATTATGGGTAATTTAAAAATAAACAATCTAAAAAATAAAAAATAAAAAAACTTTTTTTTTTTTAGATTTTCTTAAAGAAAATTAGTTTCCAATACTTTGTATCATCATCTTTCATAAATTTTCACCTTCAAAAACTTACTTAAGGCACTTTTATTATTAACCTTATAATGTTATTATATTGAATTATGTATCTTTTTGGCCTGTTTTCATGATTTCTTGTTTTGTAGCTTTTGATGACATCACAATCATCATTCACTCATAACTTTTTTTGTAGTGATCGTAGAAAAATGATCGAAACAGTTCTGTAATCAGCAGTTTTAGCTTTCTTATGATATAAATATCTCCAATATGAAAAATGCCACCATGTGACGGGTTTTCACAGATCGCATCACATATTATAGCTGTATTATTCCTTATGGCGTCTAATACAGTGTTTCCTTGGGAAGTGACACATTTGCTGAGATTGTAACTGGAAACAACATCTATCTTAGCTTGTTTTAAAAAACAATTGTGACAGGAGCCAATACACAGCCAAAGTGTATTTCCATCGGAATGGGATGAACAATCAAATCATGATGAAATTGACTAAATTGCCTCGAGGAAATAAAAATGTCAACGCTGTAATATGGCTGCATACCTTTCATTTTATGTTCAGAAATTATAGGACATACTTGTATTTTGTGTTATCTTTGAAGTATTAAGACTGTGTGGAATTAGCTATGCACCAAAAGGATTAAACAACTTACGCAGCTTTTTATAGCAACGGAGTCCTTGCACTAGTCAAACTCATCAATCTCTTACACCAATGAGTCTAACTTATCAATCTCTTACACAATGAGTCGTACTCATCAATATCTTAGCTCCCTCTTATGTTAATTTAGGGGGATATCGCCTGTATAGAATTTGCCAAGCCCATATCTGCAGCTACTATCTACCTGTGAAATGGAGCCTACAACGACGGTATCGAATAATGCTGCATCACGACAATGCAAATCCTCACCAGGACGGGAAAAAGAGGGCAAAACGGCAAGCTCCTTGCCGGGAAATAAATAAAATGATGCACCAAATGGCATCAATTGGACCTAATTTTCCAAAAAGCTCAAGCTTCTCAGGGGGCAGCCCCCCCCCCCCCAGACACCCCTCCACCGCTAAAGCAGTGGGAAATCCAACTTCGTCGAATTTCCCATGCCGGGAAACTTTGCATTTTTTCCAAACCTGATCCTCACAAAGCTTGGCTCACCCAGATTTGTCTATCTTGATGAAAATGGTATCCATTAGATGGAACATCCACTATAATCCCTCAACTTGCTCCCTGCGACTTCTGGCTTTTTCCAAACAATCAAATCAAAGATTGCAAGGAGGCCTTTTTCAAGGATCAAAGACCTAGCCGAATCTGTACATTCAGAGATTAGACAATCTCTACTTCGAGAAGTGGAGGATGAAGATGCAACGGTGTATAGACGTCAAGGGATGCTTCTTCAAGGGAATGTGACTGTCATATTGTGACAGTAGTAATGTGACAGTAGTTTTGAAATTGTATGGCCATTTTCAGAAACATGGGTCAAGTGACAACACTTTTTGATCCGCCCTCTTAACAAACAGAACAATCTGTGCAAGAAAATAAAGAATATGATTACATACCTTTTCTAAGTCGTTTAGTTGCACCAACAGCATAAAATGAATGTAGGTTGATTGATTGATCCTAGAGAAAAAAAAAGCAAAAGAAGAAATATAAAAAGATATTATCATCATCAAAATATCGGTCAGTGACTGTACAGTATCCGGCGTCCCTAGTGAAATCCTCTTTTATCTCGACTGCCATGCCTCGATGATAAAACAGTGATCAGTCATTTGACACTTATAAAAGATTGATTGCACAAAACAATATTTTTATTAGCGTTTCATGATTACAAAGTAACGCGAACTCCTTCTCCGTACACGTCACTAATGCAGACCTGGTCCTCCACGGATTTCAAGAGAAGTTTGTGAGGTGGATTTTATTTCCCAGCTAGTTTCTTTAGGACTTATGAACCTGATACGCTGAAATTACCTGAAGAGGTAGAAAGGGGATTAGTAGATAAAAGGTACTTTTTTTAACGCAGAGGGAAACACACTAAAAGTGTTTCTTTTTCCCTATTTGTATTCCCTCAATGTGTTAACATGTAGGGCGGTTCAACATGAAAACCTGTCCCCTTTCTGTCGCCAAACATGGGGAAAACACCTGAATCCCATTATAAGGGAGAGGACCATTTTGTTTTCCCTCACATTCAGAGTGTGAAGTATTATAGGCCACTGATACATAGTTGATCGTTTGTTGAAATCTACAGACTTATATTTTGAGAAATGTGAACAAGTTTTATTTCATTACAGGACAAATAAATAAAATCTCGTAACTTTGGAAATATAGAAGATATCCTACAGCCAGCGTCTAAAATAATTTAAGCCACACACCATTTATCATTATATAGAGATACAGCAGTGAAATGGATAATGGCAATGACACCAAAATATCTGAGCTTTCGCTTTTTAGAACAAAGCTTCGTCTGGGTAAAACATGAAGATATAAGAATAAGAAAATACACTACATACAAAATATAAAGTATACATATATGGGAGGTAAGAAGTAAAGGTAGGGGTTAAAGGGTGTTTTTTCCCCATAGTGCACCCTGAGCCAGTTTTAACACCATTGTCTGGGCTCAGGTACGTGGTTGTCTAGTTTATTTTAAATAGGCGTGTTCAACAAGTAGGGATTGGGAGAAACTTCTAGGGTTGATTTTTAACTTTCTATCACCCTGCATCTCTTAATGGTGCATTCCACAGTCAACTTCTTACAATCAACCTCCTCATCAACACTCTTTCTGCTCTCTCCCTTTTTGTTGGCCTTTACAAATGTTACTATCAATTCACAGCCTGGTGAAACCCATTTAACCCTGATGTCTACATCATTCGATGAGAGAAAACTAACTACCAGTACTAATGTCACTTTGAATCTTGAACCTCCCCTCCCCTCAAGTCTTCACCCGTATTCACCTTCTTTGTTCAGGAAAAAATAGGTCAAGATTTGTTCTTTCCTGAAATTCATTGAGTGAAGATTCATCCCAATCCAATGCACTTCGTTCTTTCTATAGTATATGGGAGAAGTTGAAATAGGTGAAGATTCACCATAGATTCATTCACCTGTCAGCAATATAATATAAATTAGTTCAAGATTCACCATGTCAAAAATAGAACTCAGCAAAGATTAGACGTCTAATCCTTCGTTGAGGAGGGTAGGTTCATGATTCATATTGATGCCTGCATACAGACTTTTTCCTCTGCTTTTTCCACTGTCAAACATCATAAATAATTCACTGTGTGATTGACAAAAAAGAAGAAAAAGGCGAGCCAAGCGGAAGCTGGCAAACACGACCCTTTGCGATAAATGCCCGGCAATCGTACCTTGAGATCGCCAAGAATCGTGGTGCCTGTTAAACTCCCATGGTCCGTCAATAATCACCAATGGATTTTAGGTCGGTTAGCACGGGCAGCTCACGGGAAATGAGCAGCGTATCGCTCATTGAACTTAATTTTCTCAGTCAATCCTCGGGTGTTTGCTTTTAGTGTCTGAAACAGGTTTTAAATAGAATCTATTTCCCAATTTCATTTAAAAGTTATACACAATCTGACTGGAAGATTGTACAGTGGCTGTAAGTGTAATTGGATTGACTGATAATTAGGAGACAAAAAGATGTATCTGTATAATGTGATACTTCTGTGTGTGGATCAGAGCTTGCTGATCAAATCTGTCCTCTTTCTGGATTTGCGAAATATAATTTTCTTTCCTATTGGCTTGCTCAGATCAGACCAAAATAAAATTTCGGTGTGAGAAAGTGCCGGGAGAATTTGAAAATCAAATCATTTAAATGTAAAGGTTAAGCGGACCATTTCTCGACAAGCGGGACATTAATTTTTGAAAAGTGGATCATTAATACCATATTTAAATTTTAAGAAGATTTAAAGCCAAACATGTTCTTGAAAGGTTGAAAAGGGATATAGTTTCTTGGAAAAGTGTACAATTTTATTTGAATGAATTCTTAGATATAAGAACCGTTTGTTGAGAAGGGTGGAACACTATATTGTTAAAATACTGGAATATGGCAATGAAAATTGGATTGTTTGTTGGAACAATTTTACGGTACTATTTGTTGGAAAGTGGAACATCTGGTTGAAATCTTACATTGTATTAATGCTGATTCATGGTCAGAAAAAAACAATGATTAAAAGTTGTCAGTTACAATCCTCTTTGAAATGGCAGAGTGAAGAGGACATGTGTGTAGTATTACTGATAGTATATATTTCGTGTGTACGACCATTTTATTCTTCTTATAATGTATTTTACTATGTTCTATATTTGTATTGACTACTAGTATCTGGTTTTGATTTATTTTTAGTATGTACATGGATTATAGTTATATTGATTGTTTATTTTTCTCGCGAAGTGAGTCTTGTTGTAGTTTTTAATATCTTTCTGTGCAGCGCCTTGAGACTGTTTACATCGTAAGGCGCTTTATAAGTCCCATGTATTATTATTATTATTATTTGACCAATAGTCCAACAGGTAGACCATTTGGCAGGGCTAGAAATTCAGCGAGAATCCTAGAATCCGATTCTCAATTGATTCTCGTTGACAGGTTTGCGAGAGTCTAATTGGATTCTTGCAAATTTTAAAAATCAATCCACTCAATTGCAGAAAATCTTGGATTCTCGTAAAATGTGGTTGAAACGAAATTTTAGCCCTGTTTGGTATCTGTTTTTTTGTTTATAGCAGTTTTAGGTATTTTTACTTTTTTATAACTTTTTCAGAAGCAATTAATATAAATTCGTATTTATTTCTTAAGGTACCATACTCTATGACAGTATGAATGAAGCAACTAAAAAAAAAAAAATTTTGTTGTTGTTTCAACATCAATGAATGTACCGTACCTTTAATGAACGGAAAACCAAACCACATGATGATGAAAGGCTATTATATTCCTGTTATAAAATACATTGAGAAAAGAAAGAAAAATACACAGAAATCATGAGTGGAAACATAATACTGATCACACAAGCACTAGCACTGAACCATGAATATGATTAGCGCGCAGCTACACACTCCACTCTTGAAACGGTGTAACATCAAAAGAGGTTCTTGCGGATTTACTTGACTCGTGTAATACGTCCCCGTGAGCCACTTGACGACGTCTTCGTAGCCAATACGTCGCCCGTGTCACCTGTTTGCCGAATGTGGTAACACCTGAGCTGCTGAGAGTTTTGCTTCTATTTTTGTTTTATCTGTTTGGTTTGAACATTCAAGAGTACCGCACAATTTTTTGATTTGAATGTTGTCACGTCCGTAGTAAACAGATTTGACATCATATTGTGTTTGTTGAACCTGAGCATTAATCCTGGAACATGGTGCAGAGGGGGGGGGGGGGGGCATCCACCACTTGCATATATTTCATAGTAAAACCAAATCAGTGACATTAGAAGTAATTATATGGGGAAATATTTCAATATTTTCATTAAAATTTATAGAATCCATTGTACTCTGAGCCTCTCATCACACATCAAATATACACATGCAGGAATATTTTGTGATTGGCAAGTACTCATGAAAATGTCATGCTTTCTAATCATATATCAATTTTTCGGAAATGTCGTCTATGCTACAAAAAGGGGAATTTTCAGTACCCTCCCCCCCCCCCCCCTCCCCCCAAATAGCATGCTTTGCTGATATGTCCTTATATTTTCTGGTTTTTTAGAAACATTCAGGGTTACAGTTACAGTGGAAAGTGGTGGGCGATTGAGTCTGTTATTCACTTCTAGAGCCCACCGGTAATGGTTAATTTCAGTACTGGAACCCACAACTTAATCCCCCCCCCCCCCACCCCTAAAAATGCCCAGTATTGGTAAAATATTGCTAAAATACCAAGTCTGAGTAAATCGCCACCCACCGCTCAAAGCCTGCTAGCTTCAACTGTGGGAACTTTCACTTTCGCTTCCACTCTTATACCTCTCGTATCCTCTCGCAGACATCCGGCATTTATTTTTAACTTCTCAGTGCCTTTGGGCGCTTCTTGAAAGTCACATTATCGTAACATATTGTGACCAACTGACTCAAAATTAGCTATCAGCCAAGAACTGTACATAAGTCTCTCAGAGTAGTCTGGATTGATGTGACTAGAGAGTAAGAATTCATGTTTCAGGTTGCTAACTCGGCTACGGTGACCGGCATTGATTTGCTTCAAAATAGCAGAGTATGTGTACATTGATAAGAAAAGAAGATATGCCAAGTTTGAATTTTTTCCAACAAGCCGTTTTTGAATTACGGAAATTTTTGTTATTTGAAAACCCATTGACTTACTACAGGAGGCGTTGCCGAATTCCCAAATACTGCCAAATTTTAGAAAACACATAGTTTTGTAAATAATTTGTTTCTTCTCATAAGACTTTCATTTTATTTTGATGCCAAAACACCATGATATTACACAGATATTTTTTCTCCACAACTGAATGGTGATGGAGGGTATTTTCACTGGAAATGTTAGTACTTTTTCACTATTTTCTAGAAACACTATTTTGCCACATTTCGTAAAATTCTACAGAAAAAACTGCATGTTCAAATTGTACAAACAAGGTGTCAAATATATTATAAAAGGTAATTAAGTTTAGAAAATTCTCTCGTGAGTTTTTCCCAATTAAGTGTGTCTAGACTTATTCACAAGCTTTTTAAAATTTTCCTATAATCAAAATTTTAAAAAATAATTAAAACTCAAAAAGTAAACCTCTCGCCTCTGGTGCGAGAGGTCCCTGGATCAAATCCCGGGGGGATCGGGGGATATTTAGCCCAATCAGGTCCTGATCAAGTTGCCATACAAACTCCGCGGTGCAATATAATATTTCTTCTTTAAAATCATGTTTTAATGTTGTAAACATAAATAACCTGACTGCAGGGTGACGTTCTGGAACCTCTCCCCTCAGTTTAGGCTCTCTCGCCGTCATTGATCATATTGACTTTTTATCGTTTGGAATTGTGCCGGTCACAACAATGCATATTTTTAATGACATTCTATATTTGTACATTTGTCCTGCTATATAATTGTTCTTTACATTTTACATTTGATATTCATGGTAGTTGCTTGACTTATATTATGATGTGTATTGGTAGTTTTTATGATAATTATTATTTTTTAATGTATTTTTATCTTTTGGATGGGGCCTTTTTGCTTGTAAAGCGCCCAGGGACCAATGTTTTGGGCGCTATATAAATGCATTATTATTATTATTATTATTATATTTTGGTCGATTTTCCGCGTTGAAGAAAAAATTCTGCAAAAAGTGGGAAGTAGGGTTAGGGTTAAGCAAAACAGACATTTGATGAATGGATGCCTGCAATAAATTTTGTGCCTGCCATTTTGTTTCTTCATAGGTAAAAAACGACAACACCCTGTTAAATGTAGGCCTACTGACCTCTCAGGAAAACCAGTCAGTTGGACATTTTTAAAAGGTTTGATGGTTTTCTTCTTAAAATGTTAGTACATTTTGGTAACTTTTATATCCCCTCCCCCCATTTTCTTTCTAAATTTAACAAAAGATCACAATTTCTTTCTTCTTTCTTACAATTATATCAAATTTGAAACATGTACAGGACTTTATTAAGCATTGAAGAACAGGGTGGTTTTTTACCCTTGGCCAAAGAATAATCTGCAGGATAGATCCGTAAATATATATGATAGATCAGACTAGAGTTCACATTTAGAGCAACTACAAATAGATGAATGGCTGCCGCTATTCTTATTTTCCTTCATTGCCATAATGTTTTCTTTCACTGCCCGCATTTCAATGATGTTTACTCTTAAAATGCAAACAGTAACAGAACACCAAGTGGGTCAGCAGACAATAATGCAACCTTCAAAATCTTGTTTTTCCACACAAGTTCTATTCACCCATAGAGTCCCTTCTTTTCACAAGCCTACATGCCTCCAAGCAATGTCAGCCTGGTGTACTGTAATGTTCACGATACATTTATTTTTGCGCCTTTCACGCTTGAAGCAACTACCGCAAAAATTATAACACGCAAATATATTTCTTTTGCGTATAGGTCTATGTATGAAGCTACAAATTGCCAATTTAAAAAAATGCCGAACAGTTAAAAATCAGCAAAGTGCGAAAAATTAATCGCACAGAAATGACCACTGTTACAGTATTGTTTAGATGAATAGTATGTCTGCCCTTGATACCCAAGTGTATCTACTTTGCTTAGATACTTTGAAGCATGTTTGCATTGCCCAATTTTACTGTAAGGGAGTCTGGAACCATCGACCAGGGGGCCACTCAGGTCTTCTTCTTCTCGTGTCCACGGCACGCAGGATCAGATGGCCACTCAGGTATAAAGTTTGTAAGCATCTGTGTGAGGGAAATCTGGCTTAAGGGTGCTTATTCCAACCATGGAAGTACGGTCTGTTACTTCCATGTTCCAACTGCAATGATGGCCTACAGAGAATGGAAAGATACCATGCAGGGGTTGAAATATTCAAATAATGGTTTAGAACCAGGAACTTCTTTTTACACAAAGTTACTGGTGGATACCAGATAACTAGGGGCAATTTGTGACCAACCAGGAATTACTAAGGGCAAACCCTTAGATGTTCTATGGCAATGAGGGTAATGGAATAAGCAGGGGCAATTTTTAAATTAAAATCGTTTGTTAAATGATTGAAACAACCCCATATTGAGGGCATTTTCTCTCTTAAAAGTATAATACAGGTAAAATCGTTGTATACAGCGTCACTTTTTTGCTCTTTACGAATCTGCAAGAAAGGTGATACCCCTCCCCCATGTCCACCCTCCCAATGCCCCCCCCCCCCCCCCCCCCCCGAACTATAGTTCATGGTCAAGGGCAAACCACAAAGAGTGGTTTTTTTAGTGATGTCTGAACATTTCAAACATTTCTGAATAAAGTAGTCTGGATTACACAATGTTCACAAAGAGGTTTTGTCATGTCTAAGACTTGTCACATGTATGCAAGTGGCTCAGGTTAAAATGGTTAAAATGATATGTGGACAGATTTTTCCCCATTTTTTCTTGATTTTATCTATTGAAAATTCGAATAATATTTAAAAAAAAATTTTTATAAAAGATGCATATTTTTAAGTATGCCCATACTATACCCAATTTCGTGTCTATTTGCAAACCAAGAAAATATTTTCAATCATATATTGAAATTTCGGAATTCAAAATATAAAACCCTAATGGGGAGGCAGGTACAAAACTACCTGTGCATTCACAGCCGTATTGGGTAGAAAGTATATATACAGTCAGTGTGCATTCCCTCACTTCACACATATTTACTGTGATATACATTTTGTACTAGGTATAAAATGGTCGATTTGGTAAAAAGAAAATCCAGCCTGCCAGGTCACATGATTTTAGGCTTGGGAGGGCAACATAAACAATTTTTGGGCCTTATTTGGTCCATTTTTTCCTGATATTATTATTCACATGAAATCCCTTATTTAGGTATTATGGTTTAAGCCAAATTTAAAATTACTTTAAATTTGAAACTGTGCATAATCAAATTCCGTTTATAGTTGTAGTACATACTAATGTTGTTATGTTTATATTAGGAATGCTTTTTACTGAAAAACAATGGTATCTTGTTAACCGTCTCCCGAATGTCCTATTCTCAATGTACATTTCAATCACCTAACAAAACTATATGCCTGCCTCAAGAAGTAATATATCTCCCTGATAATCAAATGAGAAGATGCATCACCATCCCTGGTAATAAGAGGCATCAGCTTTGGTGGTGAATTGACTGAATTCTTTATTACCCAGGCTATCATTTCAAATACACTGATGCTTCATGAGATCAGGGGGAAGACTGCCCCCCCCCCCCCCCCCCCCCAATATCCTGATAGCTTTCATTGCGAAGAACAATTATCAAAATCATGTTAAATTAGCCAATTAGCCCTTTTAGGTCACGTTGGCAATCTTCCGCTTGGCTCATTTTTCTTTTTTTTGTCAATCACAGTTAACTATTGGTTACACCAGCGCCGGGAATCGAACCTGAGTCGCCTGCGTGAAAGTCCCGTCCCTACCTGATGGTGCCACGGAATCAACTTCAACAAATCTTAAGATTTTCATCATCCTTCAGCATATGATAGCCTGCCTGGTCACGCCACGAGACTGGGGAAGCGTGGATGATAGCCTGCCTGACCAAAACCGTGTGCGTGTGGCCATAATCGTGCACGTACGCTTGGTTTATTTTTGCTTGCGGAGAGACGGAGAGATAAAAACAGAACATTTCTCACCAATTTAGAACTGATTAAACTATAGTAGTGTAGCGCTGTAAGAAGGGCACACCCACAACCACACAGAGTATCAGCAATACTAAAACTGTGCATACACACTGCCTTATTACACATATATTTCACTGGCTCCACTTCAGCATCCCTATAATTCAACATCATTTTAAAATGTCACAAGCATTTACAAAATGGCACCATCCATTAAGGAGTGCATCCGTTGCACAATGTTCCTATACGTCCCCAGATTCACGTCTATCTCATCAATAAGCAAGCCAAGTACTCATTCTTTGACATTAAAAGACGTGTTTATCATCCATGTGGAAACTTTGCAGCGTCTCACCAACATAAAGGGGTCGTTCAATAAGTTCAACCTCCTGCTTTATTAACTTAGCTGTAAATTGAGTTCTGTCGCATGAAATCTTGGTGCGGTTTTGATTGCACCACACAAATAGTAAATCAGATATAAAATACAATTTACTATGGATGTGTTGCTATGATTCAGAACTATAGTCATATATTAAATGTCATACAATCATCATTAGGCATGTGACACGGGAGGTAGAACTTATTGAATGACCCGTATACAAACATTGCCCTCTCTCTCTTTATATTTTTCGTCAACTGGTAATACATGAATGGAATGACAACTGTTGAGGACAAGCTACATGTAGAACAAGCTACATGTAGAACACATCAAGGATTTGGGTCATTCCATTACTATTCCAACAAAGAGAACAATATGAAGGGGCCCCGCCCGGAGTATAACATACCTCTAAGGGGGATACAAACCTACTCCGTCCTCGTGAGAAAATCAGAAAATTGCTTCCTGATTCAATTCCAAGATCCACTGACCCATAATATTGCCATAGACCCCATCAAAATTATTTGGCTGGCCTATGAACCACACCGGTATCATGTGTACATGCAGGCGTGAGAATGTATTTTGTTTTGGTTAAAAAAACAGATGAGGAAAACAAGAATTTACCATAATATTGAAACAAAAGGACCAAATATGGGCTCCATATATTTAAAATTGCAAACGTGTTGGGTAAAAAATGTGCGTAAACAAGAAAATGCTCAATGCTGGTTTCCCTTTTGTCTGAACCCAGCAATTGGACACATTTTCCCCTGATAATTATTCTAAAGACCCACAGATCATCACCACCAGGGACAGAAAAGATTGGCCAGTCCTAGGCAAAGGAGGGAATAATACAGGCTAAAGTTGAATCAGTTCAAAATTGGCGTGAAAAGGAATCCATGTCGTTGCACACATTTATTGGTGAAAGTGTGCATTTGTGCATCATAAGCAGGTATCAGCGAGCGGTGGGCAAGTAGGTATTCCATTTGTGCCTGCGGATAAATATTAGCATCACAATTTTTCGCCAATTTGGAACTGATTAAACTATAGGATGAAATTGATACACGACTTCCCCTCTTGACCCCACAACAGTCAATCAAGCACTTTCTGTTTACCTCAAAACACCTCAATGATTTACTGAGATAGTATACTCCTGAAGCCTTCAAATTACTGCACGCCCAAGTAGTGTTTCTAATGTATAGTTTGTGTTCATTTCTTGCGTACAACAATTTCACTTGAATTGAGCTATTCCATTTGAAATCCATACACCCCCTGTGGAAGACGTTACCTTAATCTTCCCAACAGGGAGTATGCATTTCAAATGGGGGTTACTTGCATGGGTGACTCCATTTGAAAACTACATTCCCTGAGTGAATGACTAAGATCACATCTTCCATAGGGGGTATGGATTTCAAATGGAACAGCCCATTTGCCAGAGAGTTACTATTGAGGTGCCATTGCTTAGGATCTACTTGTAGAGCTACTGACAACATTATAGGACAGCAGATTACAGAAAAAATATGCTCCGTTAAGGAAACACCGGCAATTTGGATACACATTGGAATTGTTTTGATAAATTGAAAGACAGATGTTTGGGCCTTCAAGTCCTGAAAGTTGCAAGGATTTGGGGTGATAGTTTTAAAGGTACAGCCTAATTTGCATAGAATTTGCATATTATTTTGTACTAAATGAATTTTGCATTTACACGCCATATATTCAAACTGACACGACATAACGACTTCTGGTAAATTGCAAGCTTTGGACAACATATCATGCTATCAAATAATACCAATATTGGGATAAAAAGTTGAAATCATCATGTTTATTTTTGCATAAATTAACCCAGTTTTTTGTTTTATTTCATTTGCACCATCTTCCGTTCCGTGTAATTACAACCTATTAAATAAATCAGAATATGTTTTTGGTTATTCTTAATAATCAATATAATTGGCGTTTTTGGTGAATATTTCAGGCCCGGAAGCCCTATAGAACTATATTTAGGCCACAAAAACTAACTCCTCATTTTTTCACATTTTGACAATCGTCATAGAGTGCGTTAATGCCTGGTGGCCCTACATGTACTGAATACCTGTATTATCAATGAGAGCTGTGAAGCATTGTTCGTGTACTGTAGACAGACGGTATGCATTGCCGTACTCATGTACACAGGCATTTTTATGCTACGTTTGAATTTGTGCGGTAAAATTGTTCTCATAATATATGGTAAAATTTCTATTTGTCAACTCGTATAATTGGATCAATGGATACTGTTTTACTGTTTTCTATATAACTATTAGAATTTGTGTATTTAAAGTGAAATTTGCTGAAGTATTACTAGAAACACTGTGGTACGGAGTCTCATCCGTGTCCTTCTTGCAAGTTGCATCGCGTTGTAAAATACAAACATGACTATATTCACTCTTTGCGGCATTCTTAACGATCTAAAAGGTAAACAGTATTTTCAAAATGTTATTAATAACTATATTCAGGGAATCTACTCTTAGTCAACACAAGAATGAATCAGCGTTGTTGATAAATGATAATTGATAGTCATATCTGGATTAATTTGTATTATTATTTTATTTTTTTATCTATTAGATAAGCATATACAAAACACCAGAAAACAGCTACCACTGGTTTCCAAATAGACACAAAAGCCTACACATGCAAAAACTTTGTGAACTCCGAAAATAACACAAGCAAAAAAGCACATGAACTCCGAAATTGAGCCAGTTTACAATTGCCTGCAGATTCCACTTGTTCTTATAATAAATGAATAAATGGTGTAAGAAAAAGATTTATTTTTTTATCTTAAACAGATTTCCGCACAGATTTTCGCTGTGCAAAAATCATCTAAATCAATTTGAAGTACTCCTTTAAATTCCCCTACGCCTGTTCCCTTAAAGGTAGAAGCAATGACCAATAGCATCATTTCATATTCCTGATTACTTGATGTTAAGGATTAGGTATAGGCCTACAAAATAATGATAGTCATCCATCATCATACACTACACATTGAAACCAGATTGATTACAAGATATTCATTATTTATGAAAATGGTAATATATACTAGCTATGGTAATGGGTTTGATAGTAGGCCTTAAGGTGAAACTTGATATATTTTACGACTCAAGATGAATGAATGACATACAACGATCAGATACGACGGATACTATGACGACAGTTGAACATGTTGATTTGAGTCAGTAAATTAGAGTACCATTCTAAATCATCAATACCATGACGATTACGTTAAATTTTTTAAAAACATAGCTTCTTATAATTTTTTTATAACAAAAATCAACAATGTAATAATACGAGGGTCGTTCAATAAGTTGTATCTCCTACCTCATAACTTTGTTAACTATTATAAAGCCAGTCTTATGAAATATTCCACAATTGTAGCTTTAATAAATCTCAGCTTCGAATTCATAACAAATTGGTCTGAGTAGCTTTGATTACGGGTTGTCTTCTCTAGAGATGAAGTGAAAGCCGAGCTGCCGAATGTACATTCAGCTTGACGGGAACGGATGAAAAACAGCAAAATATCTTCGGAGTACGGATTAGGCCTACTGATCATATGGCCAATTTTAAGCGACAGACATAGGCCTACCTATAATTGGTCAAGTAGCAGTTCTAAACTGCAGATATCTTTTCAACAGACTATAAACAATACTGATTTGGTAGGGGAAATATTCCCGCTGATTAGCCAGAAGCAGATCAGGACAACCCTTAAGTTTAACCCTACCCTTGGGAACACTGTACAAGTCATATTGCTTTTCATATGAAAGGAGAGATCCTCAATAATATACAGAACTAACTAAATGGAAAGATTCCACGTTTCTCCAAGACCTTTTGTTTTCTACTATTGACTATCTTATCAATTATTCTGAAGGTTGCACATAAAGAAAACTCATAATAAATGACTATCATGTTAAAGCGTGTATTATGACCACATAATCCATAAATACATACGAGGCGTCACTATGGTATGACTATCGAATTGATATCTTACTATTTGCAAGCCTACAAGAGTTAATATTGCTTACACTCTTATTTATAAATAACAATACCATATTATATTTAGATATCATCCATTGCTGTCAATTTTCAGAATTAAAAACCGTGCCCTTAAATCCAACCATACAATACGGAGAAAAAGACGAAAAACAAGGATTATTTTGCGGGTAATTAATTTTCCGTTTCCGTTGTCCAAAATCTCCCTGGCTTTCACTGCATCCAAACAACAGTGGATCAGATATCAATTTTAATTTACTATAATTGTGTTGTGTAGCTATGATTCATAGCTAGTTATAATCGATATCATGACAAATGTCATGAGGCTGCCATTCATATTAGCGATTTATGAGGGAGGAGGTAGAACTTCTTGAACGACCCTCGTACATAATAAGACCATAGGCCTACATGATCAAGAAACCAAGACACTTGTTGTTGATAACGATCCATTTCTACCATCAATGTTACCCCAGGCAAACATTCTTGGACCAAAATCTGAACCATTGGACTAAGGATTGAAATGTAATATTAGCAATTAGTATTCAATTATCAAGAAATGATCAATAAGCAAATGATTTTCAATAAGCAAATCATCCCTATTTTATATTTCTTTTAAAATCAGAATTGAGATTTAAGCACATTAATGTACATTGATTGTGTGTAACATGAGATGTGTGACTTTGAAATAATCATATTTTGAAGTTACCTAGGCCTATATGCAAGAAAATGATACAAGTAATAAAATAACAGGTTTTTTTTAGGAATATATTGATATATATATGTATGTAATTTTGTTGAGATAAAAAAAAAGAGGGTGACGATTAAGTAATCATGAAAAATGTGTAATTGATTTTAAAAAAAGAATAATAACTTTAAAAGATAAAGAAAAGGGGAAAAGGAAGATTTGGGCCTAATGCTCATGACAACACCGCCTATGAAGACGCATAAGAAACTTTTGACAAAGGTGAAATAAAACTATTGTGAAATCCAAGAGTCCAAAACAATATCTACATTATCATGATAAAGCTCGACATTGGGTAAGTTTTCATGATTCTCTTGAAATAAATCAAAGATTCACTAATGATGTAGGCTATTCCGGCAGACAGTTCCAATTTAAATATCATGAGATGTAGCATTAATCGCGTGAAAGAAAGGTGTTTTCAAGCATGTCAACAAGCCTGACAAGAGCGATAAAGGCTCTGGTCTCTGGACACCTCCTTTAAATCTTGGTTTAGAATGGCGTAATGATAGATGTAGTGTCTAAAGTTTACCATAGCTGCCTGTCACCGACTATTCTGATCAGGCGGCCAAATTTCATTTCTTTCCACTGATGTTGTCCATCAATGTCTTTGTTTCAACCTCCCCCCTCTTACCCCATCTGACCCTCCTTGCAAAATAGCATTTGCCGGCTTCCATTTAACTTTTAACATGCTCAAACCACCATGAGTTTTCTCCTTTTCGTAACTGAAAGGAGATCTTATTTAATGCTCCTTACTTTTTTGGCTGATGGTATGCATTTATTAGTTCTCCGTCTGCTTTAAGTGGCCATGTTTCACATGGCACAGAAGGACTTAAGGGTGTTACCAGTGCTTGTAGAAGCCTTTTTCGTGATTTCAATGAGCTTTCCCTCCAGTGGGTTTCAACTTTTGAAGTGAAAAGGTTACAACAGCAATTCTTATTTTGATCTCCTGTTATGAGCATCATCTGTTATTGGTTTCTTCTTGATACTTGAACTGTTACACTGCCTTTAGTCTTTAATTCCAAATGCTGTCACTTACTCATACTTTTTGGATCCCACCTTCACCACCTTACATTTTCCTACACTGATGTCCATACCCAGTTATTTAGCACTCCTTGTTAACGTTTTGAGTTCCTGCGTGTTGGGCCAGGTTCTCCATTCCCTCGAATGACAAATATCACAACATTTTGCCCGATTATTTGTTCCTAAATTTGTTTTTTTAATATTTACATAAATCTAAAGCAATTGTTTTAAACGGGATTCTAAAATTATATTCTTAAACATATGAAATTGTGTATTTAATGTTAAGCAGCCATATAAAAATGTATACACTATAGTACACGACAACTACATGTATCACTATAAATGGTTATGTATGGGGTTATGTATAGGCTATGTGTACTTTGCGCACCCGCCAATTTGAGGACATTTGTCTATACCTGCCGGAAATGTGAGGACAAAAAATAAATGTGAGGACATTTTTCAAGTCCTCGAATTTTTCATGCATAAAAACGTATAGGAGTAGTGTCCTCAACCCTAGGGTGTATGACCCTGTACTCCATTAGACGTCAATATACATAACATACTTTTGTCCTCACATGTATGGTGACATAAATAATTTTGTCCTCAGATTGACTGTAATTTCTATACTTTTTATAACGGGTATATTTAAATGTCCTCATATGGGTTGATGCTCGACTATAGATGTATGCCATTATCGATTTGATATTTAGTATACCATCCAAAACCACCATTTGTTACTATATGACCACTAAATTGCATATTAAAGACAAGAATCTATGTCAATACCATAATATGGCAAACTTATGAAGAAGAATGCTCATATTTTGCACATTTGATGCTAATGGTGCCATTGTTTAAAACAGGTGACGCAATTTACTGACAAAAAACTTGAAACAGTTACAAATTTAGCCTTAAAATCGAACAGTGTATCGAAAGTGTCGGTCCCACTCATTGGATCCTTAAAATATGCTTTTCTAACCTACAGCGAACGCATTAAAAGGATGTAAGGCTTAATTCCTGTGTCATAGCACTCACATTTAGAAGTATGAATAGAAATATCTAAATATCCTCCATTTTGAACATTTTGAACACCATTTTGTGTAAGACATCGCGTAATTTCAATGTAAGCTGCCATGCCGTGTTTGACACTACTACAATTAAAGTGGCTATTGTAACGCATGGGCTTATTGACTCATTATACAGTCCGCTATTATACATGTATGTATACTGTATCTTCAAAACTGTAAAAACACAGAATTGCTGTTTTCTACCACAACTATCACAATATTTGCCGTACGACCACCACATTTGACATGGACAATCAGAACTCATATCTTAATCATACAATTAAAAGATTAACAAAAACTATTGTTTGGTATTTCTATAATAAGTGAAAATGTTAGGTCATTTTCAAAAAATTGACAAAAAATGTAGATATTTATGTTAAAAATCTATCTTTTAATTTAAATTCAAAATTTATTTTGACATATACTAGCAGTATGTACGCTGTTCTTCAACTTAGAAAAAACAGCATGGTTCTATGTTGTTTTGTTTTCCTGTTACAAGGGTTAATTCGTGTATTCATGGCGACAGGAAAATTATGCAAATTTGATGTTAATGATACTATTGTTTCAAAACCAATGACCCAGATTTTTGCAACTTTTAGTGGCAGACACTTCAAACTGTCTTTTTTAATATTAACACATTAATTCCAATGTGTATCGTAATTGCCGGTTCCCCTATTGGTACCATGGAATCTGCTCCCCTATTAGACTATTGATCAATATCAAGGAATGCTTTTCTTATCATGAAAATATCATGTTTTTAAATGCTGAAGATTGTGAATTAAAAGTAGAATGATTAATTAGGCAAAATAAAATTGTTTGATTGTCCATAGATCACTTTTAATAGTTGGGTAGTTTGGTCAGGAAAAGGGGGTTTTTTTTCTTTCTCACTTGCCCTTTTTTCAGGTACCATAAGTAAAATAAGATGTACTTGTTGTGGTAACCAAAACGGGGAACAAAATCTTTAATATTTTGGTGAGTATTTTTATTTTCTCAACACTTCAACAACAAAAAATGAAAATTTTGATTTTCGACTAATATTTGTAAACAAATTGATTTTTTTTTTTTAATTAAAATTTCCAACAACAACAACAAAAAAGGTTTTAGGTTGGAATGATTAAGAGGGTCGGGCAGACGAGGACAATCAAACAATTGTTTGGCCTTAGGTTCTATATGCCCGTTTCTAGAAACATTGTCCTATTTTAGAAATGAGGGCCTTCTGCTCAGGTGTTTAGTTCTCAGGCACTGTATACAATACAAATGTTCAAGAGTCAATAATTTAACGGGTACAATTTTCACCAAATAAAACCCTTGTGAGAAATATGATTACGGCATCCCCTTTTGCTTAACACTAGCAAATAGAAAAATATGATCTCAATTGAGTCTTAAGTTACGCTCGCTGACCCATGGTATTGCCATACATATCGAGCGACTGACCCCTGAATGACCAACCAAATCCTTATTCCTTCCAAAAGTGTGAAACTAGCCCGAGGTCTATTGTGGAATTAAACCTCAATTGGGTCATGAAATGGCCGGGAGAGTTGTTCTGTCTTTTGGGTATGGAAATATATTACATGGTCCATTATTGATGGCCGTCTAATGAAAAATTTACAAGTTGCTTTTAACGAGCCGTTAACCATCCTTCTAACTGATGCAGGCCTGCTATATCAATTTAGCCTCACTGGAGACCAAGTGTGAATTTCGCAGGTTTATGCTTGGTGGAACAACTAGGCATGTTTATTCTTAGGCTCAAAACAAGTTTGTCTGAGTTCTATCTTTTTATCTGGGGTATTTTGTTATCAATATTGTTTCCTTTTTACTTAAGGCGCGGATAAGATTTCATTTGTTAGTTATTTTTAGTAGTTTTATAATAAAAGATGGAAATTGTAGTTCGATTGCCAGCCGATGCTGTGATAATGGATGGGCACATTTGATATGGGCAGATCCATATTGAGTGGGGATGTGCCGCTCTAATGGGTCGCTTTTTGCAAAGAGTCCCAAAACATGGGGTATGATTTTGTGTCATTATATTATATAGACCCAATTTTCGCAAATTATCGGGAACATTTTACTTGTACGCGACCCAAAATAGTACAAATGTTGTAGTATTAACTAATAATAATAATAATAATATTTATTTCTTATATAGCGCAATTACATCAAAAAGAACTCGAGGCGCTTTACAAAAATACATTAAAAGCGTAAAGCACACGTCACGGTAGCAATATATAAAATATACAATATTGAAATTCCGATGACAACAAGATAAAATACTGTATGAATATTGCACAGTTAAGTCTAAATAAGAAGAGCATAACACAGACAACGGGGATAACTGTGAAATATACATAAGTAAAAATGGGAATAGTTAAAAAAGCGTGATGCACAGAACACATATTGCACAATCAGTATTACATCAATATTAAAGCACGAAAAAGAGTGAAATGTGCATTGCAATTACAATATTCCGAATTAACAACCTTAATTAATACATACACACAGCAAAATATTAAACACAGGCAAAAATGTATATTAAAACACAGGGAAACCAACTGTAAAGTGATTAGAAACACAGGATGTCAAAAAATATTAAAACCGCCTAAAAAGTCGACTGTTCACAAAAAACATAAATAAATTAAATCTAAAAACTATTATGGGATAAATGCTTAGGCTGCTGTGGAACCACTAGTTCCATAGCTATGCTCACAAAAGCCTCACCCTTGTGAAAAGGCAGGCATGAGATTGGCACAAGCCAGACAGTACCCTTCAATCCACACCTAACCCCAGCAATAAATCAGATCATCACTTGTCTAGAGCCCAAAGCTAGGTAATCAGGCCCTCAATGCAATGGATAACACATGTAGCTTGTTATTACATTCATGCATGACCTCACGTTAAGGACAAACAGCAGGGGAAGGTGGGAGACTAGAAATCTGAGATGTCTTGAGTATGGTGGCTCTTCCTATCTTTGTGTTTTGAAGATGAAGATATTCCTATAGGGTGTTACAAACATATTGTAAAAATATGGCTACAGGGTGTCACAAACATAAGTCAAAATATGGCATGAAAGCTTCAAATGAACAACACATGTAACCTGAAGATGAGAAACACCAGGGAGGGTGGGAGACAAGAAATCTGAGATGTCTTGAGTATGGTGGCTCTTCCTGTCTTTGTGTTTTGAAGATGAAGATATTCCTATAGGGTGTTACAAACTTAAGTCAAAGTGTGGCAGCAGGGTGTCCCAAACATAGACCAAATCTGCCATTAAAGCTTCAAATGAACAACACATGTAGCCAGCGTTCGAAATAGCGGTAATTCGTGCACCCGAAATTACTACATTTCTTGGCAGAAAACCATATTTTTCTGTTCTCGGAGATGTTGCCCCCTTTCAGCCATCAATCATAATAAAGACTTTAAGTAGGCTTACCTCAAACACTGTTTAAATCCAGTATGGAAGGGAAGTAGATGTATGCCTGTAGAAATACAAACAAGTAATAAAGAACAAGAATAAAATGCCAGGCTAATAACTAATATTTGCAGGTCAATGCAACCAGTGACAGTTATGCAACAAACTTTCAATATTTTAATACCATATTTTGTAAGAAATAGTTTCAATGCAGGAGGCATGAGTAGGCATTTGTAAAATTATCATATAATTGCACAGCTTTTAGAAAAGTATTTTGATCATAACCTACAACCACCAGTGTCCTATTGGAATTCAATTACTGTAAAAGAGGTAATATTTGTACGATTAATTGTTTGCGCTTCACCAATTTTGAACTGTTTTGCATGGTTTTAAAATCGCGATTTGTAGCTTTATCACATAGACCTAAATGCAAAAGAAATCTATTTGCGTGTTATTAATTTTCGTGGTAGCTGTGTCGAGCGCGAAAAAGCACAAAAATAAATGTAGCGCGAAAATTTCCACTTTAACAGTATTCAAAATAAGTTGTAGCAAATAAAAGAGAAGACCTGGCATATT
Source organism: Ophiura sarsii (assembly GCA_035610835.1). Taxonomy (NCBI): domain Eukaryota; kingdom Metazoa; phylum Echinodermata; class Ophiuroidea; order Amphilepidida; family Ophiuridae; genus Ophiura; species Ophiura sarsii. The sequence goes on along the minus strand of CM069453.1, from coordinate 68,419,057 downwards.
GTGACTATTTTGGTTTTTGGTCTTTTTAACTTCAAAAAATTAGAAAAGTTATAATATGTGACAATTTATATGAATGAGTCTATATCCAATGATAAAAATAAAAACAAAATTTGAATCAACCTGGAAACCCCTTCCTAAAAGTTCTGTCCTCCCGGAGAACCCCTTCCTAAAAGTTCTGGTTTTTCATCTCCTTAGTCCTTACCCCTATGTATGCAATCAATCACTAAATCTGAGTTGAGAGAATGACACACCATTTGATGCAGAATGCACAATTAATTTCAATGCGTAACGCTCTAGATAAAAAGCTGACGGCCCCTTTAACAAGTACACAAATGCAAAGCATGTCAACATGTAAAACATTGTGTGTGAATCTCGCATGATAATGAGTTGAGTTCTGTCCATTTTGTACAAGTCTACAGAATGGTTGTAAAACGATAACACAAACTGACGCCTCTGTAATCGACCTAACACAATCTCTAATGTCACACTTGTAATTGCCCTCTGACACAATTTCAGATGATCCAAAAGAAAATAAGGGACTTTCATGTGTGGAACTTAAAACATGTACAAAGCCTGACGATGACAGCACATTACTTTCGTTGTTGTTTTCTTCATAATGCTAATGAAAAATAGGCCTACTGAATATCTGTATTGTGAATCAAATTAACAAATACATTAACCATGCACAGGTCTTCAACACGGTCCTTCCCGCTGTCACGCAAGGAACCATTGTGATTTTTGAGAGTGAAAGTAAATTATGAAAGTTGATCAAGTAAATTTAGAAAGATGATTAAGTAAATTTTGAAAGTTGATCAAGTTAATTTTGAAAGTTGATGCCTGTAAAATAAAAGATAATAAAATGGATTGCAAGGAACCAATCTGATTTTTGAGAGTGAAAGCAAATTTATGAAAGTTGATAAAGAACATTTTGAAAGTTGATACCTGTAAATATTTTCTTCCATTGTGCAATGATTTATAAAGGAAAGTATTACATTCATGCTTAAACCAAAATCTGCATTATGTTATGACAGTATTTTAGTTTTTTGTCAGGGCCTCTGAATGGACTGTTCCAGTTGGAATACATACCCCCTATGGATAAGATGACCTTAATCTTTCATACAGGGAGTGTAGATTTCAAAGGGAATCTCCATAGCCAGGTTAGACGGAGTGTATAGATTTAAAATGCAACAACCCAATGTGAAGACCTACAATGTAGTTGCGGTTTTACAATTTGTGAATGCTTTTAAATTAAAAAAATAAGAAATTAAAATTTCTTATTTTTTAATTTTTTTGGGAATGTTAGTTTTTCAAAAGGTAATAATTCTCATTACAAATGCCCATTAAGAAAATGTGTGTTGGTAAGCAGGGTCCAAATTTGATACAAATCTGAGAATCAGGCTTGCTGAGAATCCAAGTTGATTCTCGTAAGAAGAACTGAGTGACACACTTGAATATCAAATCTCTTCAAATTGTACTGCATTCCCCTCATATGAGGTCACCCATGAAGCAGGTATGACCAGCATAGTCCAACCTAATCATGTTCAACACCCACACAAATCTGCCCAATGCTAAAGGCTATTTACACTATCCATCACCATTGTGTTGAACCACTCTCTTATGAACTTATCAATTGCAAGTCCGGCCCCCGGGGACCCGGGGCATGGCGGGGACCATGCGGGGACCGTACACAAGTGTACACAAAATGATGCCCGGCTATGTGGGGGAGTGTACGCGGATGTACATACTGTGCCCGCGCTAGCCAGGGCGTGTAGCGGGGACGTATGCTAAGGTACACAAGTGTACACCCCGGGCGCTTGCTATGAATAAGCTAGAGATGCGATGCGCTTGATGAAATAAGCCTAATAACACATAGAAATGCATTCCGTTATGGTTGCAGAAATAAATAAGCGTCTTTGGGACTGTAGCAGGGTAAATACTTTGTCCTGGGAAATGGGTAGCCGGGACTGTACACTTTGTCCCGGCCAAGGGGAGCCGGGACTGTAGCGGGGACGTACAAAAAATGGTGCCCGGCCCTGCGGGGACCGTACACGATTGTACCCGGGACGTCACATGGGCCCTAATCCCCGCTATCCCCGGGTCCGGGGATGCAATTGATAAGTGCATTATTTGGAATTGATCAAATCATAAACCAAGTCAACAAACCATATCTAGCGGAAATTAGACAATCTCTTCAAGAAATTTCAACTGAAACAGATTTCTTGCCAAAACCGTCTATGCAAAAAACAGACCAGCAAGAGCAACATTTCCTCAATGTTACATACCCTTGTTTTACCCTATTGTATGCAAAATTTAATGACAATTTTGACCATGTCAATCCATAGCCAGGTATGATGCCCTCAAGTCATCAAAGTTTCAACATTTTTCCAACCTTGCTGGTTTATTGCTGCAGACAAAACAAAACCCTATTCTATTCTTTAGAATTCCACAGCTGGTTTCAGGGCCATATTGGGATAGGGTTCCAGCAGTCTATAGTGTTCCACAAGGCTAGATGCCACCATATGTTTCTTATTTGCAACAAAAATATGCCTAATTAATAAATTGCATCTGGTGGTATTTTGTTAGGACCATTGGCCCAAGTATGACCCAGTTTTTTCACCCCTTCTCAGGTCACCAGTAATAAAACTGACCAATCTTCCATGATACAGATCAGCCTGTCACTGATTACCAGAATTGAAATTATACTATAATTGTAGTGTCGCTCCCTTCAGTCGCATCTCGTGCGCTATGCTCACAGCATGGAACTACATGTAGTACTAATCTTTAGGCCAACATCTTTAAGCCCCATGCTGCGCCGCAAAGTTTAGTTTTCCTGGTTCCTGGTTGGTAGTCATTGAGCCCCATGCTGCGCCACTAAGTTTAGTTTTCCTGGTTCCTGGTATACTCTCCCTGTCATTGAACTATTGTGGGAAAGAAACTTACATGGCTGGATGTAGGCCTACATCAAGAAATAGTCACCATCGAATACCTAACCAGCACAGGTGTTTACATTCATGATCCAGGGGATTTTTTGAAACGACCCATTACAAACAATCGAAGGAAATGAAAGCGAAACATTAGAACGTGAAATAGGACAAGGCCTATTTCACACACACTTACTGCTTCCCCTATCTATGGAAGTTACTCCTATGGCCTAAAAACGACAAATCATCGCTGACTTTCTGGTCTATTTGCAAAAAATAAAATTATAATTTTCGAGCCCATAATATTTGTGCCTATACTACTAGTTATTGTGTAAAGTAAAATTATAATTTTCGAGCCTATATTTGTGCCTACTAGTTAGTGTGTAAAGTAAAATTATAACTTTCGAGCCTATAATATTTGTGCCTAC